>CM040179.1:1322321-1934821 GCA_022606695.1 Vaccinium macrocarpon | reverse complement strand
GAGAATCTACCTCATCGAGCGCGAGAGTACAATGAGTCGCCGAGAGCATTCAAGACATAATTCCTTGCTAGGTAATCGGCGATTCTCGCCACTGTCAAGGGCTTGTCTCTTTGTATGTGCTGTCTCATTTTCCGCAACAAGCTGGGGCATTCTCGGTCAAGCACCCAAAGAAGATGGAGAGTGGTCGATAAAATCTCATCTTCATTTGCCACCTCTTGAATTCAACTCACGGACCAAACTTCCCGTGTTTTTCAAAGATGGGCCATCGAAATCGTGGGAGCAGCAGCACTTGTGCTTCCCATAGCTGAAATTGCAGAATTCTTTCCGGTTTCAGTTGCCATCTTCAACCTTAAACGTGTTCAACTTACATTAGTGAACATAACAAGAATAGATAACCAATCTATACTTTTGCAATTGAAGCGGTCTAACTTCCGTTACACCGCGTTCACTACTCCCGGTGGATCATTGCGTCCCCCGGTCCCGAAGGTAGCGCGTTTTATGCTTCAAAAAGTACTATTCATGACACTATTCCGCGAATACTGATTCTTTGTTTGTACATATTTCGCGGTTGCACCATACGTTCGACCACACTAGATTATCGAGCACCTGCCGGCTCTACTCCAAAGACCCTGAGTGTACACTTTGGAGATCTATTCTTGGCACCATTATCTAAACGGAGGCCTACAGCGCCGCGGCGACCTAAAGGCGTAGCCGTCGAGATTATTAAGATCTCATGTCAAGCCACGCGCATGACCCAAAAGCCGGCTCAACAAGTTTTGAAACCGGCAAGTAGCCTTCTTTACGGATCCAAGAATCAAAACTTGATTCTCGTTTTTTTTTTTTCGAGCAATCAAACAAAGATTGCTTTCACACTTTCACCGAGACTCCAATCGGTTTGGATATAATCTGTTCTTGCAACTCAAAATTAGTACAATCGTTTTTACGGAATCCGATTGCCAAATACCGATCAAAGAATCTTCTTTAAGCTTGTTGGATAAAACGAAAATGTTTGGATACTTGGCAATAAAAGCATTCCACAAAACAATTCTTATTGATAATAAAACTTGATGTTACAAATTACAAGATTGGAGTACAAAATTAATTACAAAACCGAGGCGAAGTCCTCGTGGTGATACCTGTCACGCCTCCTTAAAGAAGATTAGCGCCCACCTAGGGGTGTTGTAGACTCTCTGCCGCCTTCCTCCCGGATAAAACGGCTAAACCGCGGTAGCCTAAACACCACCGTCGGCCCAGTTGGCGAACTTACTTTAGCGTCCCTTTCTCCTTCTACAAAGTTAAAATGGATTTTTGGAAGTGAGTTATAAGTACCTAAAATGAGCATTGTCTTAGCAAAGAAGGATAGGCCTATTTATAGACAACCAATGGCCAAGTCCACCCCAAGTCCTTGCCTTGGCTTTGCAAGGAAAAGACTTTGCCTTGGCTTGCAAGGAAAGTCCCTTGGCTTGCAAGGAAAGCCTGCTTAGCAGCTTTGCAAGGAAAGCTAGCCTTGGCTTGCAAGGAAAATCCTCGCCTTGGCTTTTGCAAGGTAAGTCTCTGCGCTTTGGCTTGCAAGGAAAGCATGTGGAATTATTTCAGCCAAATTAACGAAGGCCAAATTTAATCTCATCACGAGGGAATGTCTTTCCACGACTTAAGCGTCTGTAAAATGGAGCAGCGTCGGTTCGCCGAGGCCTCCAAGCGTGCTTATTTTTAATTCATACCAAAATTATAAAATTTCCAACATGAAATATGAGAGAGAGAGAGAGAGAGAGAGAGAGAGAGAGAGCTGCCTGTCCTACACTTAAAGAAAAAAGAAAGATTGCAGGAAGTGTGAATGAAAAGCACACCTGTACCCAATGGCCTACGGGTCTGATGGCATCATTCCCACTTCTCCCATGTGAGAGAATGGGCAGTTCCAAACCCAGCTCCATTTGTTGTTAACTTTTATTAATACTACCACTGAAGTGAATTAAACGCACGCCTGATGCATGTGATAATTATTTATCTTTGAAGGGGCTTAGCTTAAATAAAATTATACTAACACATAATAGGCCAGTGTGGTGCATTTTAAAATGAAATTTACTTGAAAAGTCTGCATGATTCTTCTCCAACAAAATATATCAGTTTGAGTAAGGGGCAGAGGCAATTTTTGGACTTGAGATGGACCAAATTAGAAAGAATCTTTTTACCGATGTCCGATTAGCATGAATTTTTACATGAACTACATAATCGACTTGACGAATAAAATGAACGATTTGAATCAAATAACGGGAGCCGAGGTGGGCCCCAAAGCTGCCGCACAACATGCATGCTGCACACCCAGTGCATAGCACAGACACTGGACCCCACGTTCATTGCCGTTAAACCTTCTAAAATTTGATCTGATTTTGCTTTCAGGCTCCATTTGTTTGAACCTGTTTTCCTAGAAAATATTTTATCTATTTTACGGTATTTGGTTTGATTAATGGCAACTAAAATATTTTATCTTGTAAATTATTTTCCTTCTTTCGTGTAAACAACGGGATTGTTTTCGTATGTGCATGATCAGAGTCTTTGGCTGATCATGAATTACTGCTGGGAAACAGTGTAGGAGAAAAACAAAAAGTAAATTTCAAAATATTTTTTCGTTCTTGTAAATAATTTTCAAGTGCAACCAAACACCGGAAATCAAAATCGAAACAAACATTTTATCTAAAAATATTTTACATACAAAAATAATTTTCTTCCATAAATATTTTATATCGAAATAAACGGAGCCATAAACTTGCTACTATTTAACATCAATGATCTAAAGAGTTGTTCAAGTGACCCTTGTGATCGTGTGGTCTCATTTTTTTGCTATCTCATTTTAATTTTTTTCTCTTTTAAATCTGCCGCTTACCTAACCAACCAATCCTAAATGGCGGTTCAAAACCGCTGAAAAAATACACCAACCAACCCAGTAGTTTTCAAGCCGTGCAAGTTGGTACTGGGTGAAAAAATATTTAACTTGCAAAATACACACGGGAGTGGGTGTCGTGCACCTAAGTGATCTGGGCCGTCCATCTGAGCATTGGATCTGCAAAATACACCCCGGATCTGCAAAATACAGGTTGGTTGAGAATTTTTCCCATATCCACCAAAACCAACCCTCGCAAAAAAGAGAGAACTCCGAATGGACTGGACAGCTTGGCCTGCCGCTAAGAAAGAAGAATCTCAAAGCTCAAGTCTAAGTCTAAATTCAATGATAAAGAAAAGGTTCTCTAATTTGCTTATAAAACCCCTCAAAATGTGGTATATTTAAGGTCAACTTGATCAATTTATCTAAATTTATTCATTCTGAATGCATGAAAGAATTATAAAGATAAATGATTTTTGGTTGCCGGCCCCGTGATACTCCCTCCATGGTTTGAGTCCAAATTTCAAATGAAATTTAAAGAAAGGAGGACACAAAAGGCATTAAAAAGTATGGAATGCTACCATTTAAAAATTTGGTAAAGGAACTTCATTTTTCGAATTGGTAAAAATCTCTCTCCCTCTCTCCCTCTCTCTCTCTCTCTCTTTGGGGGGTGGCTCTCCTCCACCGCCCCCGCCCCCTATTCTCACCCGTTCGGTGTGTTCCTTTACCCCCTCTGTCCTCCTTTTCACGTTGGTTGTTAGGATGCTTTCAGTTCGGGTTTTTGTCCCTTCTGGCGGAGGAGATGTGATAAGCCCTCAAAAGTGTTAACAATGGGGCTTATCTCGCTTCTTTTCGATCACGCGCACGAATATTTCATTGATTTATACGATTGATTTTTGCGCGAGGGTGCTTTTTGTAAGTTTCAAGTAAAAGACGAGAATAGGATGTATCTTAATGCTATGGTTGAACCAAGGGATATTCGAGCACCCTAGGCCACATAACATCCCGCCACCGAGTCCCGGGAGTCAAGGAATGAAGCATTGAATAAGACTCGGGAAGGCTAGAAGTCACGATGACAAGCCGGGAGGTCAAGGGATCAAGACAAAGAAAAATCTCAGATTTTTACACTTTCAACCGGTTGACACATTTTGCTCAACCGGTTGAAGTGGAACAGAAAGTTTTTCAATCGGTTGACACTTTTTGCTCAACCGGTTGAAGTTTCAATTTTCTGCAACTTTTGAGCCCAATCAGGAAATATCTAGTGGCAATTTTGTAAGAACTTGGGACGACTTTTAGGGTCTTTATAAGATCTTCAACCTCAGAACTTTAGGGTTAGACTTGGCTTTCACCTTCTCTCTCCACCTCCATGAGTTTACACTTAGTTGCTCTACATTCTCTCTAGATTTTCAAGCTCTTTCACTTAGTTTCAAGGTAAATCATCTCCTTTAATGTTGTAGTACTTGTTAAGACCTTTATATAAATCTAGTTTATTTTCGTTTTTGTTGGTTAATTTGTTTTCTTGTTTATGTAGCTAATTCCTTCAAAATCTCTAGTTTTTCATTATAGTTGGTGATTTTCTCAAGTACTAATGTTGTAGGTAGATATAAAATCTTCACTGAAAATCAGTTTATAAAGTTATATGTCATGTTCTTTATTTCCTTTACAAAATTAGTTATGTTTCCCGTAGTTATGATTGAGTAGTCGTTATAGGCTCGGTCATGGGGATATTAGCACCCCATAACTTAGGTTCATTCGCTCTCCTCGCCATATTGCAAACTTTGTCTGTTAATTAAAGAGTTAGGATTAATTTTATGTATAAAAATTTGGATTTCTTAATCTCGTTGATCACATTTAGCCAAGGGCTCGACTACTTGGCACGTGCGATGCTTCGGGCGATGTCAATCAAAATGTTTGTATAAATGGCACAAGAATCCTATTCTTTGAGAAACACAATTTTCTAGTCAAACGAGTTTAAGTACCAAATCTTTTGTTCGAGGTAGTTTAACGACGCCCCCAGCCGGTTATTTTAGAAGAGAATGAATCGGCCTAAGGCATGGGTGTTGTGAACCCCTTGACTTAGCCTTGTTTTAATTAGTCTTTTTAATCTTCCGAGTCATTCACAAAGTTAAATGAATTCCATCCCCAAATCACAAACCAAGTTTGCCGCTTCAAGGCTAAAACTCTCACTCGCGAATCAATCAACACGCTCAGCGCATTCGGTCTCTGTAGAATCGACCCGAACTTCCGGTTATCATGCTACGCATCACCTAAACCCTACGCTTGGGGAAATCATATTGGAATACAATCCTAGGACGCAAGCAAGATGACCCAGATCCATGAGTTCAGAATAGTGGGGTGGAGTTGTGGCGTGGTGCTCCAGTCTAGGGCAGCCAATGGTGTGTCTAATAACAAGAGATGATGGAAGATTGGGTTTTTATATTTTGAATGTCTTCTTGTGCCTATTTACCCCGGCTGGGTTTCCCCCAGTACAGTGGTTCCTTGTCCCGGTCTAGTTCCCCAAATCTAGTGGGTTGTAATAGTGGGTAAAGAATTATTTTAGGTGTTTTATAATCTTGGGTACCGTACAAATTTGGATATATCTTCTTGTTTTGCTTGAATCTTGGGTTGGAATCCATGGCCGTTGTGGACATGCGAGGCCACATGTGCCCAATGAGGCATACCCACATCTAGGGTCTCGTGTGTCAGCGGAGGTTTTCTTGCATTTTGGTTGATTTGCGGCGGAGTTAGGGATGGTTGTACAGTGGAGGTTCTTCTTTACCGCCAATTGCAAACAACATAAAGCATTTCGTGGATTTCAAGTCCTGGATTGTAAGCATGCCCCTAATTTGGATTACATCTATGTTGTATTGTGTAATGGTCTGAGCTAGGTATCCGTTGGGGTGCTCTTCTACTATCCCTTGCACAAATTCATCATCCCTTAAGTGTCAAGTCTGCTTTGGCAAGCGTATCCGTGAGTCGGTGGCTCTATCAGCCTTTTACCTTTCTCATTTCAATTATTAGTGGATTTGGCTTTATTCCTATCTTTCGATGTTATTGGTGTTGGATGGTGTTATGAAATGATATGATGACATTTCCCACACACAAAAAAAAAAAATGTTAAAGGAATTGATGTTATCTAATTTTCCCTTGATTCGATGAAACATTTGGTTCTCCCTTCATTTAATGTTGTTTTGATGAAAGGGTCGGAGCTACATTTTATCGATTTTTCATCAAATTTGAATCTGATGAAACATTTGATGAAGGACTGGAGATGACCTAATTATTTTAAGTAGTACATGAGTTACCGGCAAACGTTTAGTAAACAACGTAAATTATTATGTGGGTATCAAATATTAAAAATGGGTAATGTTTTACCCACTTTTTAAATGTTGAACAACATTGGACTCCTCACCAATACCATGACACCACAACGTCATTACTACTATATCAAAGCGAGAAATGATACGTTTACAACAACAGGCTCCAAACTAGCTCCAACATGCTAACGTGGTAACAAGTGGGCCCCACTTTCTCAACTGAAGCAAAAAAACAAAAAAAAATCAAAATTATGAAAACCAAGATCAACTCCCTCTCCACTGCCCCGCCCCCATTTCATTTCCAGTTTCCTCCGACCAAACCAGAGAGACAGAGGGCGAGCAGCTCACCACCACAACCGCCGACCCACCTCCTCCGGCCTCACTCTCCACCTCTAGTAACTGTTGCCACCGCCAAGAACCCTTAGAAATGCATAACAACAAAGGCGGCTTTTTGGTTTGAAGGGTCATGCTCGATCCTTCTGAGATCTCTCAATTTTTTTCAAAGATTGAGAAATGATGTTTCGATGGTTGGCAACGTGATTTGCCGAGAACACAAATCCTTGAGTTCCTATGTACAACCAGAAATGAAGAAATGATGCAGGACAAGATACAAACCCCTATTATTTATGGAAACATTATTTTATTAATAATTTCTATTTACGATTAGTATTAGGATATTTTATTTGTGCTGCTTGTTTTGCACGTTTTTGGTTTAGTTTTGGTTAGATTTTATTTTATTTCATTTTAGCAAATAGTCTAGGTTTCCAAGTAATTCTTTTCTTGGTTACCACTCTAAATAATATTCTTTTAGTTAGGACTCCTACTAGTATAAATAAGGATGTAGCCTATGGGCATATTTAACTTTTATTCAATTAATAAACAAACTTTGAGAATTGTCTCACTTTTTCTTGTGGATTCAAGAACATCTCGTGAATTCGAGAACCTATCTCGTTTGGACTAGTACGTTAACTAGTCTTTTGTGAATTCCGCTGCGTCAAGAAAGCTACAATGAAACAACTGAAACAGAGGAAATTAAAGAAAACAGAGTACACCAATGGAAGTAAAAGTTCAATTTTTTTTAACACATTACACCAACCTAGAGAGATTTGCTAAAGTGTGTGGAATCATCTTCCAATTTGGCATCTGGGATTTTGTTTTCTGATGGTTTTGAGTCCTCCATTCTCTCTCTCTCTCTTTCTCTGTGTGTGTGTGTGGAGCATAAATGAAGAGAAAATCAACATACACCTGTGACCTGTCCTTTTTTCCTGTCATTTACTAATACAATTTTGAAGGGTTCTTGGCGGTGGCGGCGGCGGTCTTGGAGGTGGAAAGGGAGGGCGAAGGAGGTGGGTCTGCGGTTGTGGTGGCGAGCTGCTCACCCTCTGTCTCTCTGGTTTGGTCAGAGGAAAGGAAATAGGGTCGATGCAGTGGAGAGGGGATCTTGTTTTCAAAATTTCGAATTTTTTTTTTTTGCTTTAGTTGAGAAAGTGGGACTCACTTGCTGCCACATCAGCATGTTGGAGCTGGTTTGAAGCCTGTTGTTGTAAACATATTATTTCTCTATTGAAGGTGTATGGGAAGTAGGTATCTGTTGTTTCTTCATTGTTGTATGATTGTCAAATAAGATGTTAGTCCAAAAACTTGCCGGCTAAGAAAAAAATAGTCACAACTTGCCAATGGAAATATTACCTCAAAAAACATATGACGTACATAAAGATATGGAATCACTTGCTATATGAAATTCACATGTACCACAAAATAAATAAATAAATAAATAAACAAGTAAATATAAAAAAGAAGAAGAACTGTTCATTAGTCAAAATGAGGGTGGAATCTCAAGATAAATTTCTTCTTCGTTGACCAGATGAATCTCAACGGAAAGTCTTCAATGCCCTGACAGGATGGGATCACGGACAGAAAACAAGGGCACTGCCCTCAAATCAGTGAAAAAAGGGGTCAGGGGTGTGTGATGTGACGTGCGTTCATAGGATCCATCTCGGGTTTTTTTTATTATATCCAGACCGTTCATTTTATTTATCTTATTGAGTATGTAAAAGCACACAAAAATTTAGTTTGATCAAACTATGTTTTTAGATTGTATTTTTCATGGAAACTACAAGTTAAATAGTCAACGATTAAACTGTTGTAGGTATTTTTTCACAAAACTACAAGTTAAATAGTCAACGATTAAACTGTTGTAGGTATTTTTTCACAAAACTACAAGTTAAATAGTCAACGATTAAATTGTTACCAATGTCCGATCAACATAAATTTTAACGCTATGAACATAATTGTCTAGACGAATAAAATGATCAATTTGAATCAAATAACGAGATCCGGGGTGGGCCACATAGCGATACACATCACACACAAAACACCCGTACGGGTAACAAATAAGATGTTAGTCTGAAACTTGCCCTCCAAGGAAAAAAAAATAGTCACAACTTGCTTGCCAATGGAAATTCTACCTCCTCATAAAAAACATGACGTACATAACGTCAGTGCTACATGCCCAAAATTTTTATCTAGAAAATTATCCAGAAAGTGTAATCAGCGACTCAAATTCATTTTTTGTGTAAAAATTTGGTAATTGATAGTTACATCCCCAAATTGTTATCTACATCTCCTTTTTGTCTTTTAGTGAGATTTTTACACATGAAAATTTCACTGGAAGACAAAAAAGGGGGTTTTGATAACAATTTGGGGGTGTGAAAATCACTCCTCAAAAATTTGGGGTACTTGCCTTTTTTTCGGTACATAAAGATATGAAATCTTTAGTGAAATTAATCTGTACCAAAAAAAAAAAAAAAAGAAGAAGAAGAGGGCCGTTCATTAGTCAACTAAAGATATGGAATTTCTAGTGAAATTCATCTGTACCAAATAAGAGAAAATTAAGAAGAATAAGGAAGGCCGTTTTTATGGAAGCGAATCAAAAGCAAGCGTGATGTGTGATAAGAATTCATCAGCTTAAATAAAAGTATAGAAACATATGTAGGCCGATGAGGTGCATTTGAAAAAGGAAATTCAGTTCAAAAGTGAGCAAGATACTTCTCAAACAAAATATAACAATTTGATTAAGGGACGGAGGTAAAATTTGAGCTTAGGAAGGCAAATTATAAAATAGAAAATTAACTTTGATTCTAGTAGCTCTATATAACAATAATAAACTTTCTTGTGCAGCATACTTAAACCCCACAAAACTTGGTGTATTGAGAGTTGGTCAACATTTCAAAGTATAAGCAAAACTTGTTTATCTTTTTTTAGTTCATTTCAAAGCTACGAAACTTCTAGGAGGTTGTTCGATGCATCAACACCGCCATTGTTTCCGCTGCGCTGGCGTGCACAAGGTCCAAATTTTTGGTAAGTATTCATAAAGTCAACCACATTCGTTGGGCTCAATATACATAGAATGACACATTTCTACTTAAGAGGCTAAGCTTTGTAAGTGGTGAGTCATTCAATTATATATTATGGTCCCATCATTTTTATATTTTTTTAATGTGGAAACCTTCACATATGTTCCAACAAATCTCTTCCTCGTGTGTTAACCGTTTATTGAGCATTGCCATCTATCTTTGTATCCATACTCCCTCTTGATTTTGATCTACTACTCTTAACTCAATTTTCAAAACTAGACTTATTCTGCACCAACTTCATTCATTTAGATCCATCCATCGAATTCTCCATTGAAAGACTTGTCCATCAAATTCTCCATTGAGAGCCAACGTGAAACTCGACGAGTCAATGTGTAACACGTGTTTCATTCGCTTGCATCACCTTGCAACGGGCACACCGCAGTACTTGCACAATTGAATTTTTCTGTTTCCATCACTTGGAGCTCATCATGCAAGCCTATCCATGGCGAGCAGAGAGTTTGTCCATGGATCGTTAGTCATCGGCTCTGATACCACTTATTGAGAGTTCGTACGATGTATTGATCCCACAATCGCTTCTCCTGCGCCGGCGTGCACAAGCCCCAAACTTCTAGGGATTGTATCCACGGAGTCCACCACATTTGTTAGGCCTACTACACATTAAGTGACTCATATCCACTTAAAAGGCTAAGTCTTGTAAGTGGTGACTTATCCAATTGTATATTAAGATTCAACCATCTTTATATTTTTCTAATGTGGAAATCAACCTTTACACTTGCTCCAACAGAAACAACTTATTGTTTTGGGAGCTTGGGTCCTACTGGCTGCATTAAGATCCACTCATGATAATGACACAAAATAGGACTAAACTATAGGCCTTGATGAATTAAGTAAATCCTGGAAAAAAAAAAAAAAAAAAAACTTTACTTAGGTCTGACAATAATATCCATTCATGATTTTATTTTATTTTATTTCAAATTTGAAACTGGACAATAGCATCCATTTTGTCACAATCAAATAGAAAGTCAGACTATAACCTTTTATTTCTTCTTTGAGATATATGATTCGACCAAACATATACTTATATCTGATGGACCTGATTCTATGCATGATCATCGCTACGTATAAAATGAACATTTCAAATTGTGGAAAAAGTATGTGGAGTCTCATTTTTGCGTCATACGAAAAAACACATAGAAATCATCGCAGGAGAGGGATCTTAATTCCTAATTCCTAACGCCCATGATTTGTGTACAACTTTCAAATGACAAACATAAAGTAGAGACATGGTCAACATGAAATCTCTACATGACACCACGGCATTATTAATACGGCTACCATATTGGAAGTGTATGGGAAGCAGGAAGCCTGCTGTTAGTCGCAACTTGCCGGCGGCTAAGCCAAAAACAAATAGTCAAAACTGGCCAATAAGAGTAGCAGTAGCTCACAAAATACATGACATGTACGCAAAAGATATGGAATCCCTAGTGAAATTCATCGGGACTTATCATAAAACAAATGAGAATGGAATCTTAAGATAAAATCTTCATTGACCAGAGGAAACCTCTTTAAAGTGAAATCTCGATACAAAAGTCTTCATTTTCCTAAATGAAAAGCCGTTATTGAAACTTAAAGAAAGTGAGGAAAATAAAATGAAAATACGAGGTAAATGGAAGGGGAAACTTTTGAATTTTATGTTTCTTTTTCATAAGTTCCAAACAAACCCCAGACCTTGATTAGAGTAGTTATTATAGGATTTTTTTTTCTTTTTTTTTTCCAACCTTTCTTACATCAATGGGCGGTTAGAATCAGTGGTTAACAAACAAATGGAGTTTGACGTCACTCTCAAACCCTAGACCTTCCTTTAAAAGTCAAGCATTTCAACCAGATGAGCTGAAAGACAAATCTTCTAGACTACCATAAAATTCGGAAATATGAAATCTCAAAGAACCCTTCTATGAGCATAGATGGTGCACAGATGGGTCTCGGGTGGGTCTCACACGAACGATCCGAGCCATTCAATCATCTTAGAATAATTTTCTGAGTCATTTTGAATGAAACGGGAGATTTTTGGATCAACCACTCACACATGTCCGATGGAGCTGATTTCTCGCAGAGCCTCTTAGAAAAATTTTCTAAGATAATTGAACAGCTCAAATTGTTCGTGTAGGGCCCATCTGTGCACATTGTTTTACGGAATCTCAAATCTCACATTATTCGGGATGACGGGAAATAAAAAACATTATTCTGATTGTAGTAATTGTTGTCCCCAATCAGAGGAAGGATCCTTACATGCGGTGATTCCCTATGACCTGATGTGATGTAAAATGAACCCCACATTGATTCTATTTGACTATCAAAGCCGTGCATTTTATTCGATTTTGAGATGTGGGAGTAGCGTTAGTGTTGTGCATAGCATGCATATTGTGCACAATCTTTGATGTCCACTCGGCGATTCAATAGTCCAGATTTCATCTTGCAATGAACGACTTGAATGTCGCGTGATTAATTGCGATGACATACGGGTAATTGGATCGTTGAACGAACGATGAGGACCTTCAATATATCAAATAATCAGGATGTGCTGATATCCATTAAAAGTTGGTCAACGTATAACTTTTATTGCTCTGAATAAAAATATGATTCGACTAAGTCTATATCGATACCTCAGCATCCTGATTTTTCGCATGGTTGACACACATACATAAGAGTGCAAATTTGTTTATCCTCACTAAGTGTAGGTGAACAAAATTCTCATTCTAATTAGTGAAAAAGGTGTGGGGTCCACCACAAACTAACACCATAAATACCAAAAAAAGTATTGATTTCGTGACACCATAAATATCAAAAAGTATATTGATTCTGTAGATCCCACACCTTTTCAGTAATCAGAGGATTTTATTCATAGTGAGAGTGAACAAATTTGTACTCCATACACAAAGTCATAAATGCAAACAAAAAAAATTTAGCTGTTTCAATTGTTGAATAATAGAATCATAGAGAATCTGACTTGACATAGCGATCGTAATCGACGAGAGATCAGCACACAAGAGAATCTTGAATTGAACCAATTAGACCCTCCCAAATTGGGTCTTACTAAGAAGGCAACGAATTAGAAAAAGAAAGATTGTCTCAGTGATGTAAGGCAAAGATGATGATTGGAGGATCAAATTGCAATCTTACGTATTAAAAGCCTGTTTACAAATGTGTCTCACATATGGGACCCATTCTTATGTGAAAGGAGTGTTCAAATGGTTTGCAAAAAGCGGTATGTAGCAAAGTTCTAGTTTTGAGGGGGTGAGTGGGAAAGCGAAGCCAAAGGGGAACACCATTGGGTAGCCATGGAGGTGGGAAGATAGAATCATGAATATTAAATTCCAGAATTTCGCTATTAGATAGGGAAACTAATTATATTAGATTCGGTTAAACAATTGATTTGGGGAAATAAAAATCGGTGATATAAGCGTACAAATAAGCGTCGTTTGAATCCACGTCGATACCCGCTGATGGGTGCGCATTGCGCCCTTGACGTCCGGCCAAATCCATCGTTTATTTATATATTCAACAGCAAGTGAAAAGAGCGAGGGAACGAGAGAGAGAGAGAGAGAGAGAGAGAGAGGGGAAAATGGCGTAGTGGAATAGGAAGATTGAAGTATATGAAAACAATAAGATTCTCTCAGTATATGTATACGTGTGTATATATTGATACAAATTGGTTGCTGGGTCGTTGACGACGAGGTCGTCTTCGTTGGTCGCTGTCCGCTTGCGCTTTGAATCTTCTGTTCACGTGATCGCGTTTTGTTCGTAGTTTTACGGAATCAGAATCGAAAGTAACATAGTTATTGGTGTGTATATATATATGTATAAATACGTATAAGAGTATAAATTTTTTTTTTTGGGGTTTTTGGAAGGGGATGGAGGATACGGAGAGTTGCTGTAGTACAGGGAGCGAGTCGAATTCGACTCAGAATCGGAAGTTTCGTCTAATGAAGACGGAGATATATCAGGAGATTCTTCAAAAAATGAAGGATTTCAAAAGGGAAGAGTTGAGTGAACCAGGATTCGAGGACGAGTTATGGAATCACTTCAATCGACTTCCTATGCGGTACACCCTATTGCCCTACCCTTTTTAAATTTTGCCCTTTTGCCGTAAACTTATAATTATTATAATTCTTTTTATAAAAGAGCGGATAATCTTGTATTGGATTTTATATTTGGCGGGCAAAATAAAGGAAAAAAGAGACACGAACAGAAATTCTGTTGATTTTAGTATTCTACCTTTTTGAATTTGGGATACTGAGAATACCGTTGACAAAGGAAACGAAACTACAGTGGCTGTGTTTGGTTTGTAGTTTAGTTTAGTTTTGATGATGTAAGCAGGTGTAATGAGTGAAGAGAGATAGAGAGAGAAATGAAGGAAATGATGATGTCAACAAAACCAAAACTATAACAAAACTCTATACCGAACAGGGCCAGTGTAATTTGATTCCTGTTTTCTTGTTGAACTTCTGTTTGACGGCCAAAAGAATTGAGGAAAAGAACAGATGGAGAAGGCATATTTTAAGTGATGATTGGTTTCGCAGAAATGAAACGTTGAGCGATTCTGCTATTCACCTTGTTCACTCGGTGTTAACAGCCGTGAGAAGAACATAAGAATCTGAAAAAAAATTCCCTCTCCTACAGTCTTCTGAGCAAGTAAATAAAGGAATGTGGCTTCTTCTTCTACAGCACTGATTTTTGTTTATTGTATTTGTTTTCGCATGTCATCTTTTCACCTTGGCATCAATTACCAACTACAATCTAGAAGCGGTTACTAGAGAAGGTAGCATACTGCTTATGTAGCTTCCATATGAATAACAAAAAGCAAGACAGACGTAGCATTTCATGGAAGGTAGATCGGCCAGGCCTAGTTGACAACCGGCTTGTTGATGGAGAGGAACTACCTTCTAGTAAATTCACAGTGTTAAAATTTTTTTTTGAAGATCTTTTTTGAGTTGATTGTTCTTGTTAGATGGTTTGGCTTATGGTTCTATTTTATGGAATAGTTGTTATCCAATACATTGGGATTTCTCATTTTATGAGAGAAAAAACTGGAATAGTATGTTGGAACAGTTTTCTATTTTGTCTTAAGTAAATTATACTGTTCTCATCTTTGGAAATATTAGGTGGAGCAATTTGGCAATTGGCAGGGACTTAAATTTTCTTGTATCCGAAGTTTGGGTTTTATTAGGCATTCTACCTACTTGTGTACTCTAGTGTTGGCTGATCCACTGATAGTCTGAGCTCCTGTCGTAGTTATGCAACAGATGTGAACATAGAGGGGCCAGAAGACGTTCTTAGGCACATGAAATTGCTGCAACGGGCATACGACTCTGCTACAAAATCTGCGTTTGAAGTCCGTAGTGTGCAGGTAATCAGGGGCAAAGCTGTCATTTACAAATTAGAACAACTTTGTCTGTGTGGTTAGTTGCTGAAATTAACTTGGTGAATCTTCGATATTCGTGGTGCTTATATGGATTCTTGTTATGTGGCTGCTCAATCTTGATATGTTGTTGCATATGCAGATTAATAAAGGATGAAGTTTGTTTTCCTTTTGACAATTTGCCAAAGCTCTTTCATTTGTACTTTTTTTCCCTCCTCGATGCTGGCAACCTTTCGTGTCTTAATTGTATGTTATCTGGTGTTTTTTTTATGAGAATCGAAAAGCGTAGCCAAAGCAGGTCTACATACATATCATATTTTATTATTTTTCAAACTGATATCACTTATATTTCTTGCTCCTCCAATTAGGCATGTAACTTCTTTGCTCAGCTAAATGCATCTCAGCAATTTCTCTCTTATTCAGGTTCCTGTGTCTGATGTATGCTGCAGTGGTACTGCTGATTCAAAATTCACGAGAACTGTGGATCCAGAAACTTCTGATTGTTCTACCAGGCCGAGGCAAGATAATAAAGCATGTCTTAACTGTCTCTTTCGGTTTGAAAAGATCGTCGATTTCTTCAACTCTGTATGAACACTATTTTCTATGTTTCTATATTCCTTGAATTTCAGCAGTCGACCAACATTGGCCTTTGGCGTGTCACCAAGACTTGAACTTGCACTTGAGGCTTCCAAATCAAATGGTCAACTTGTAGGTGATGGTGAGCAGCGCTATTTTCGGTAAATACTTCTGCTTGGTTTGCTCATAATTGAGGTTTTCTTTATATTTTTTAGTTTCTTAGTTTTTTCGTGGTTGATGTCAAAATTTTCTCTGCACATTTAACACCAAGATTACCATGATCTTATAGGATTATTGTTCGTACTCAGAAAAATTGTATAGAGCTGACTAGCTATGTCTTGTGTGTATTGGCAGACCCGTATAATGGTGTCATAACTTTAACTCACCAAATGTGTGTGTGTGAGAGAGAGAGAGAGAGAGAGAGAGAGAGAGAGCAGTGGAGTACTCTCTGGTAAAAAAAAGCTGGATTACTACAAGCTTAGAAACTATTGATCTCCAATTACAAAGCCACATTGATATCTGAGTTTGTCAGTCTATTAGAGTGGCAGTTTGCCAACCCCCAAAGAGTTACTACCTCAATTCAATCATTGTTCCTGTTGGTTCTTCTAACAGAGGACAACAGCCTGTTATTCCATCATGTGCATTACATTCTGGGGGAAGACAGAGAAACAGGAGAAATGAAAGGATTAAGGGTACTGTTTTATTGCAAACATGGAAATAACAATACAGTAGGTGATTTTGATGACATTAATGTCCCATTGAAAAAACATCTTGCTTATGTGGTCATGTGTAAAAGTGGTCGTTGGCACAAGGCTAGCAGAAAGTGTTACTAGTAATGAATATAATGCAAATGCCATATAGGATGCCGAGCCAAAATCTTAGTAGCAAGATCCTTCTAAAATGGGTGCTCCCTAGATCGGAGATTGAATCCACGTTCCTGAGACGGGAGCTCGCTTCCATCCAGATTGGAACCCGCTCCTAAATAGGATGACAGCTTCCGCACTAATCTTAAGGACTAAATTCTCACTTCTCTTTCCAAATATATGCAATGAAGAAGAAAAAGAAAAAAGCAGTAAGAAAGATTTAAGACTCTATTTCTCGTCTCATATTCTACTACTTATCTACGTATTTAGTCCACATATTTGGCATGAAAAAATCTATTGGGATGTCATTTCTTACTCATATTTATATATATAATGCTTATATATGCACACCCTTTACAACTATAAAACATATGTACTATACATGTAAATAGATATAAGTTCGTTCACATATGTATATAATTATTTACTACATTAAATATTCCCTTGCCGCTCCCAACCTATGGAGCTTATACATACCCCCACTCCTGCTCCTGTCCCCGTCCCCGCTCTTGCTTCGCGCAACTAAGGATTAGATTGTCTTGTTTGATATGGAATGCAAGTCCTCTAGATCCAATACCTGCCTTCATTAGGTCTTGGGTCATAAGAATTGATATGTCTGTGGGTTGATGGGATGTGATTATCGCTAGAAACACGTGACAACGCTGAAGAACTGTAATTGATGGCGCCAAAGTGTTAGAATGATTTGTAATTTTGTACTGTTTGGTCTTTCATTCTGAATTTAGCAGTGGGATTTCATCCCATTGCTACAGTGGTGGCTTCATAATTAGTATTATCTAGAGCTCCTGGTGTTTTATTCCATTAAGTGGAAAGATCCTTGGCGTGGAAAAAGGAGGTGATGTTTATTTTGCACAACTTTTGCCCCTTCTGTTAATGTGGTTTGGGAATTCATGTTGAATTTCTTTTCTGAAATCACCATATTTTTACCTCACAAATTCATTTTATATTTATCAATGTGAGATCACAGTATTATCAAAGTTCCTCTTCCAAAGCTCTTTCCGCATTTTCTTATTGAGTTAACCTTCAGTGCCAGATTTGATTACTTTGGAGATTTGGTATATGTGCTATTTTCAGACCATATCCTCATGTATGATGAATTTATCATATTGCTGTATGCAACTCGAAGGCTTTTAATTTTTGTGTGACGTCGTGAAAATGAGCTGTGATATAGAAGTTTCAGCTAATGCAGGAAATTTTTTATTCCTGATCCAGTGACATTGTAAAACTCTCTGAACTATGCAGAGCTGTCTACGAAATTACGATTTCGACAATTGACATGCCAAAACTCCTCAGTCAGGTAGCTAAATTTTGTGTCTTATTGATATGACTCCTTCTGATGGCTCCTAAAGTATTGGTGTCTTCATTTTTTGGTTGCCTTCTTTTATAAGATTATTCTTTTTGGTGGACCACAACAAGCATTTCTATGGATCACTTACTCTGTATGCATCTGCACTGTTAACTGCTATGATGTACTTGTTTCCGAATCTAATTTGGTGGATAATTAATTGGGGTTGTTTTTTGTGAGAGCACTAACATAGTACAATTTGCTATCATAAATATTTGAGGGCAGAATTCTTTTTTATATACTGAATAGATGTACAACCATTACACACATGGGAAAATATGGTCGGTTGACATGCTGATAGTGTAATGCTTGAATAATCTGACTAATATATAAGAACTGTGAACAGAATTATTTAGTATGGTATCTTTCTTCCTTAGAAGTATACAACTCCCTATACATCTTTTTATTTTACTTCTTCTAGCTTTGTTGCCTTGGTCATACCTTTCTTTCAGCACCAGCCATTATGTTTTCCAGCGAAGTCCCACTTTTGGTTCTTGGAAAAACCCTTGTTTTTGTAGGGTGACAATCTTGAACTGGTGCCCTTTGGAGGCAGTGATGAGTCTCACTGTACTTGGATAAATCGTCTTAGGAGTTGTTTGTTACTTTTTGTTCTCCATCTGTAGTATCTTTTTCTTCATGTTGGTTGGTTTGAAAGCTATTTGTCCAACTTCTCACACTTGTTCTAATGATATGAAGTTTCCATGGTCCAGCACAAGCTATGGCGTTTCTTTTTGCTCTAAATTGATGTTCCTTGGTCAAATTGTTAATAGTTTTGTATGCTTAATTTTCAGTTAACTTCCTTGCTCGCTGATATTGGGCTGAATATCCAAGAAGCACATGCCTTTTCAACTTCTGATGGTTACTCCTTGGATGTATTTGTTGTTGATAGCTTGTCATCTGAGGTATAAAGCTCTTTATTGGAATTTCGCCGATATTTGTTAGTTGTCAGCTAGAAACAAGATATATAATGATGCAGGACAATTAAAAATAATGAAAGAAGATGAAAACTCGGGCATCCTAGTTCCTAATTTAATGAGGTAATGATATCATTGTATCAAAACCATGTTCAAAACAAATATGTTTTATCAACTACTTAATAGAATGAGTGGAGTCCTTTAAATAGCGTCTTCAAAAGATAATAAAAGGATAAACACCGATATTCTCTGATAGAATAACTCTGAAAATAACCATTAAAAGTACAAAGTAAATGATGAACTAATTATGGCTAAGCCGTACATGAGTTAAGGGCAAACATTTAGTAAAACAACGTAAATTATTGTGTGGGTATCAAATATTAAAAAATGGGTAACGTTCACCAACTTTTTAAATGTTGAACAACATCGGACTCCTCACCAATACCATGACACCACAGCGTTATTACTATGATATTGAAGCTGTATGGGAAGCAAGTACCCTATTGTTCTTCGTTGTTGTATGAGTGTCAAATAAGATGTTGGTCCAAAAACTACTGAATAGAACGAGTAGAGTCCTTTAAATAGGTTTAAATGGCGTCTTCGAAAGATAATAAAAGGATAACCACCTATACTCTCTAATAGAATAACTCTGAAAATAATCATTAAAAGTAAGAAGTAAATGAGGATAATGGAAAAAATCAATATTCCCGGATTATACACGAATAGCTTGCGGGTCCATGGGCTATTCCTTTCCATTTCCTATCTTTTCTCCTCTACTGAGAAGAACTCAACTCTCACAAGGTAAAACTGTGATCCTCCATTGAAAACACACATGAACAAAACCATGCTTTGAGAAGAACATCTCAGAGAAATGACGTTGATGTGACGGGACAAGCAATCTCATCCGTCCACATTTTCTCAAGATCAAATTTGAGCCCTCAATGATTTGTTTGATCTACCAATATGTGCAATATTATCCACAATATGAATTGCAGGCTCTCCAACTATTATTTATGCTTCCCTTTGCTTATAAAGTTTTTTTTGCTTATTCTCTTTGTCCGGGGTAAAATGGAAGGACTTGAACTGAGAAGATACAATATTGGTTTTTTGCATTTGCTTGTGCAAAGTTCTTGTTTTTGTTTTTTTCTGAGATATAGAAATTGGATTGGAAGCAAAAACAAACAAGGATCGATGTTTGCTTTAATTCCAAACTGATGCAGGACAATTAATGAGTATATAAAAGAAGATAGGACCTTAGGTATCCTTTTGCTGGCTCGTACTCCCTTCAGTTGGGGCCATGAGGCAAGCCATTGGAAGGTCTAGTTCCGCATTTCCGTCTAATTTTGTTCCATCACGAGCTTTTAGATGCCTAAGTATCCCTAGGTATTTTTGTGCCTATGTAGTAATGATATCCCTGTATAATGATATCTCTGTATCAAAATCATTAACATATCAAATGTATATTTCATCAACTATTGATTAGAATGAATAAAGTCCTTTAAATAGGCTATTCAAAAGATAATAAAAGGACAAGCATTACCTAAATTCTTTAATAGGCTAACTCATAAAATAACTGAAAGTACTACGTAAAATCCTAACATATAAAGGGATAACAATAAAGGGATACGGATTAATGGATAATGATAACATAAACACTATCCTCCAGGTTCATACACGAATAGCTCGTGGGGCCCATGGGGCATTCCTTTCCTTTCCCTATCACATGACTTGCCGGGAAGTGGGCTATTTGTTTAGTGCTACTGCTACTATTTTGTCATTTTACCTCTTTTGGTATAAACTGTTATTTGTTTTATTTCATAGCTAGTTATGTGAAACTCTTCAAGTCTTCCTAATGTCTCCAAGTCTGCTTTTTAAGTTCATTTTTTTTATGGTTCTGCAAGATCTCGATGCAATGCTTTTACATGTTAAGGTCTCGTATGGAGTTACTAGTACTTGAATGTTTCATTTTACTTTGGGTGAAGACGAATCTTGATTTTATGTGAAACTATCGGTAATTATTCTCGAAATACTCTGGAACTTATTATTATGGATATATACACTTATATAAATAAAGGAATGGACGAAAGGAGATAAGTATATTTCTCGATGGTGGATGGGGTTGGATTTTGCACATAAAACTTGGTAAAAAATTAGTACTAGAATTTCAAATAATCTGGAAGTTGAGAGGGAATTTGTTGTTTTGAGAATACCTAATCTGTTATCCAATGAGTTGCGAAGCCATGTGCTGTTGGAAGTTCTTTATGGGTGTAAGATCAAATATCTTAGGAGTTAGGACCGGTGGTGTTGTGAAGTTACTTGTATTTTCCTATTTTCTCAGGGTTACTTAATTGGCCTTTACCTGGAGCTTGGAGTGGCCTATGATACTAGAACTTGGCCAATTGGGGTCCGGGATGAGTAACTCCTCCCCAAGGTTCTTGAGACACTTATTGTTGTTGAATAGTTTGATATACATTGTTGGACCAGTTTTCTTACAACTTAAGCTTTGGGGACAATTGGTAACTTAACATGGTATCAGAGCTCAAGTTAAGAGACATCTTGGGTCTAATTCTCTCCATTTGCATTTTGCTTCCCTTTGCATTCTGTTTTGCTCTATCTGTGAAAATATGCATCTCCATTTGCAAGATGGGGTTTTGCATATGAGGAAGGGTTTTGATTAGCTTGATATACATTGTTGCCCCATTAACTAACAGCTTATGCTTTGGGACAATTGGTAACTTAACAATTGTATATTTAAAGCAAGTTTCTGTAGCAAAGAACAATAGAGCGTTGGATGTTTGAGCAAGGTAATCCTCAATGGATTTGTCCTCTCTCTCCGTAGTAGATGTAGGCATACTGCCAAACCAAATAACTTGTGTACTTATGTTCGTGTTTGTCTTTATTTACTAGTTTTTATGGGTAATTTTTTTTTACTAGCAAAGAATATTTAATAACCTGTGTACTTATGTTAGTGTTTGCCTTTATCTACTAGTTTTTGTGGGTTTTTTTTTTTTACTAGCGAGAAAATTTTCATTTATTAGAAATTATAAAAAATAAAATAAAATCAAGTACAACAGAAAAAGAAATACATGAGATTGCTTTGAAAATATAAATTAATTTTCTAGTGCTGCTACTCTCAAAAACATAATCCACCCATCAGCCTCACATTTTTTAAACTAAAACAAATATAAAAGGAAATAAGATGGCAAGATCCCAACTAAATACCACAAAAGGCTAATGCTTGACAACCCAAGGAAATGCACCATAAAGCAACTAACCCATGACCCTTTCCAGACCCCGCATATTTGGGAGCGTCGTGCACCGGGTACACCCTTTTTACCAACTAACCTAATGAATAGTAACCCTTCTCAAAACACCAAAGCTATTTAAGAAAATTTCAAAATGCCCCCTAAACTTTGACCTCAATGTCTAATAGCCTCCCAAACTTTCAAAAAAATCAATTATACTCCAAAATTTTGCTTCTGTTATTCAAAATTACTTCTACCGTCTCAATCTATTAACTCACTAATGTGATTTGATGACTTGGACATTAATAGTGAAAAAAAATGTTAAAGGGGGTTGATGTGGCATCATCCTCCACATATCCCCCCTTTCTCTCCCCTACACATTTTTCTCTCTCCACACCACAACAACAACAATAACATAACACATTTAGTCCCCAATAATTAGGGGGATGGATAGGAGACAGACCTAACCTTTGGCAATAAATGCACAAAGTGGCTGCTCCCAGAATAACACTGAAACAGATGGATTTGAGACAGACCTAACCTTTGACAATAAATGCACAAAGTGGTTGCTCACAGAATACCACTGAAACAGCGGTCCCCCTATACGGCCGAGTTTGTTGCAGAATCATGCCCTCAAATCAAAGCCAAAACGCATCAGAGAGGGTAGACCCAAGAATCGTTTTGATTTATGTGCACATTACTATGATTCTTTCATTCAGCATCCAGAGCATTGACGTTGCACAATATTATTTTAACTCAAACCCTAAACCCTACAAATTGTAACATTTATCTCAATATCTTTTTGTTTCTTCTTTTTTATTTTACTCTGTTTTCCATCCTGTCTCCACAACTGCCTTCCTCTTTCTCTTATTGGAACCCCTACAATTGGAACAAAATTTGGTATCCCCAAAAAAAAGCCCCACAATCACTAATTTACTCCCCACGAAACCAATTGATTTCCCCACTTCTTGGTTGTGGGGATGGAAAGCCTCTACTTATGATTTTGACTAATTTCCTTATTGATGCTGCTATCAAGGTACTTGTATCATTACCCAGCATGGGCCACGACCAGTGAGTCGGTGACAGAGTTACTGAGTTGGGAGCTTCAAGAATTAGTGAGGGAGCCCCAAGTTGTTTGAGTGGTTGAGATGGGTTTCGAAGGAGGATTCACCAGTACGCAGAGCTAGCGTTCGAGGGGCACAACACAAGTCGACTCATAAAACCTGACCTCGAATCGCTCGGAATTAAGTACTCTTTGCCGTTTGTTGAGACTAGGGTGGTGGCTTCAATTGGGTCTAGGGAGAAGCCATGGATTGCTGCCAAAGCTGATATGGACACACATATCTTTAACATTTTTTTGCTCTCAGAGCCATGGATTGCTCTGTGAGAGAGAGAGAGAGAGAGAGAGAGAGAGAGAGAATGTGGAGGAGATGCCTCGTCAGTCCCCTTGAACGTTTTTTTTGCACCATTACTATCCAAGTCATCAAATCCCGTTAGTGAGTTAGCAGATTGATATGGTAAGAGTAATTTTGAATAACGGAAGCAAAGTTTGGGAGTAAAATTGATTTTTTGAAAGTTTGGGAGGCTATTAGATATTGCGGTCAAAGTTTGGGAGGCATTTTGAAATTTTCCCACCAGTGCTTAGAACTTCTAATTCAATACGCTTAAAACTCAATCCACACGCACAGCAAAACCCATCAAACGAAGAGCGTTGTGAGCGTTGTGACCGTTGCAACCCTCCCTTTTGTGTAGTTCGATACCTTGTAGGGCCCTTGCTAAGTTGTTCTTTTATTGATATTTTTTCATAATATAGTTTAACCTACATCTTATTCATATAGCATTGTTTTTGTTTATGTTCAAATTCTAGATTCTCATATGTGTGTATATTTCCAAGGGTTTGAAGGGAACGTTGAAATTGTTTATCCTCTATCAGCATTTATTATAAACTGCTTGACACATTTCTCTGGTGTAAAATTTTAGGGAACGGAGCATCTTATAGATAAATTGGAGACAGAAATCCCTAAGATTGAGGTAGCTTTTCTACGTACTGTTTCTCAGTTAAGAAATTACCATGCATGTAATGCAATGGTTATGTTGAAGTGCACTTCAGAATATATATAGGTCAAATGAGAAATTCAAATCGCCTGCTGAGGTGTTGAAGATACCTACTGATGGCATTGATGTCTGGGAACTTGATCATAAGCTGTTGAAATTCGACTACTTAATTGCTGGTGGATCATGTAAAGAATTGTAAGTGTCATGCATAGTATGCCGTTGATTTGACTGTCTGGTATTGCATGCTCAGTGGTATCTCTTCATTGACTCAGGTATAAAGGTACTTATGGCAGTCAGGATGTGGCCATCAAAGTTCTTACGGCTGAATTTCTTAATGCAGACGTGCGGAGGGAGTTTGCCCAGGAAGTTTATATATTGAGGTATGTACATATTATGCTCGTAATTCTCTTGAACTCTGATTTTGTTTTGAAAGTTGGTAATTTATTTTCCAATAGTCATGACATGTTTATTAATAGTGTCCGACTTATAGAGCTAACTTTTGGGCCCGTAGTTTGTCACTCGTTCTACTATATTGATCTTAGATTCCATTTAAATATTGGATTGATCAGTTCTGTTCTTTGGTTGTACTTGTGAATCAATCTCTGTTCAGACCTTAAAAGCCAATAATGTCTGTAATCTAGTTGCCATTGCTTGATTGGTCTAATCCTAGGCTTCTAGGATCCACTTGTAAATACCATATAATACTGATGTCAGATGGGTCAGTATAGATGAAATGCGTTCATAAATTCTGTTACAGTTCTGAAGAGAGATGTCTGTATATCTTCGAATATTTTGTTCTTTGATACAATTGCAATTGCTTTTCCATTTTTTGATTCAAGTTACGTAGAAATTTGAATGCACATAGCACAAAATAGGATAGATTTTGTATTTCCTGCAATGGGAGTAACTACTATCCTTACTGGAAAGAGTGACATGGTTAAAACCCAACTTATGCAACTGAAGTGAATTAAGTTTATTCTAATTGCATTTATAATTCATGAGCACTCAGGATTTAGTGTTTTCTTTGTTTATTCACAAACGAAGTGATTGTTAGGCATCAGCCAAATATTTGATCCACTTGATTGGTTTTGACTATGATTCATACACAACCGTAATAATTTTAGAAAGTTAGCCCTCCAATTCACATGCTCACTTCTCTGAATTTTTCCTTAAATTTGCAGAAAAGTACGGCACAAGAATGTTGTGCAATTTATTGGTGCTTCTACAAAACCTCCTCGCCTATGCATCGTGACAGGTGATTCTAATTTTTATTTTTTTTTGGGTAAATTAGCTTGAAATAGAAAAAAGGATAACCGAATATACAGCCTATAAGAGGCATACCCAGGAGGAAAAGAAAGAAAAATAAAGAGAAGAAAATCTAAAACCTAAACGCAACAAAACAGATATCCAACTAAGCTCAAAGCACACTTCAAAGAAGTAACACAAAAACACCAAAACAAAAGAATGACATGTGGACCCCAAGAACTAAGTTCTTGAAGCCTTTAACATCTTGATTTTCTCCTTAAGTTTCTTTTTGTTTTGATCTCTAGTGGATGAAGGAGAATAACCCACCACCTGTGTCAAATTATGTCGACGTCCAATGAAATCGCCATCCAAGGGGATTCTTGGAGGCTCTTGAAACCGTGATTTAGGTTGATTCTAATTGACATATACACAGTTGTTATTTAGGTTGTTGATTTCCTGTCTCTTTGCTTTCCATTGTCAGAGTTCATGTCTTGTGGGAGTGTGTATGACTATATCCATAAGCAGAAGCGCTTTTTCAAGCTGCCAGCCTTACTGAAAGTAGCAATTGATGTCTCAAAGGGAATGAACTACTTGCACCAGAATAAAATAGTCCACCGAGACCTCAAAGCTGCCAATCTTTTGATGGATGAAAATGCTGTAAGAATATGATTCCCTTCTTTAATTACTTACCCGTAATAGCCAAGCTAGATTTTGCTTCAGGGAAGTGGAGTGATGGGCAAGGAGAAGGGTAACCTAAACAGTGCCTTTCAATTCCGAGAGATAAAGAAACGTCATATTCCCCCTCCAACCCAAAAAAGAAAAAGAAAAAGAAATTATAAACACAACACATGCACGCAGTATCTTTTTTTGAAAAAAAAAAAAAAAAAAAAAAGGACTCCTTGTTTCATTTTATGCCCCACCCTATGATATTGTAGCAGTTTAGGTCTTTGCATCCTAACAAGTCTTTTTTGCTGGAGACTTATTCTGCCCATATCATACTTTGCATAGCATCGTCATGCTATTTCTGATCTTGAACCTGTATCCTGAACTCTTCCTAACAGGTCGTTAAAGTAGCTGATTTTGGTGTTGCTAAAGTGCAATCCCCATCTGGAGTGATGACTGCAGAAACTGGAACTTACCGTTGGATGGCTCCAGAGGTTAGTTTCCTGTGAATACTGAATACTCATAAATTCTGACAAATATACTTACTTGACAGTTTGTGATGATTGGACCATTTGTTCTGAGTCAGCATTTGAAGTTAAACCTTGTTTCCAATCCTATATCCCTGCTGTTGGATTTGATTCGAAGTCCGTGAATCCTAATTGAACCAAAACTTAAGCAGATAAATCCGCATCTGATCTTTTTCCTAACTTGTTTGGATGCATGAAGGTTATTGAACACAAGCCATATGATCGGAAGGCGGATGTTTTTAGCTTTGGAATTGTGCTATGGGAGCTGCTAACAAGAAAGGTTCTATCATGTGGCGACTCAATTCATCTGCTTTTTGTTCTTTTGAAGCTAAAATTTACCATTCATTTTAATTTTTCCATACATTCTTCTATATTTCAATAATGTCCCAGCTTCCTTACGATCACTTGAGCCCATTACAAGCAGCAGTTGGCGTGGTGCAACAGGTATTCCCTAATGCTTACATTTTGATAATCTCAACTGGTATGACTTGAACTGGGGTTCATTATGGTTTTCCTTCTTTTGCATTTATACGTTGTGGGCTGACCTTGCCTATCAACTCTACGTGGTGTACCTGCAGTTCCTGCACCAAGTTTTATTCCCTTTGAAGGATATTTAGCATTTGCGATCTGCATAGTTTAATTTCGCAAAGGGAAACTCTAGAGGCACTAACTAATGTACTAAATGTACATGTGGCATTCGTTTAGTGGATGAGTGCATCCATGTATCACATCATGCGTTCATGTGGTAATGATGTGTACTTTTATTATAATACTCACTCCGTCTCAAAATTTTGGTCCTGCTTTGGAAATCCAACTTAAAGGGGACAAAATTATTACTCTTCAAAAGACATGAATTTCCAAAACTACCCTTATGCATGAAATGCAATGATTACATTTTAGTGTCTCGTGTATTTTTTCCCTCCAATTTTGTATTTGAATTTGAATATGAGATGAAGGATAATTAAGGAAATGGCTCAACTTTTCATCATTGACTAGTCAAAATGGACGACAATTTTGGGTTATCCAAAAATGGAAAGATGGACCAAAATTTTGGGACGGGGGAGTAGTTTTTAAGTTAATTTAGTGTCTGTAGCATTGCTCTTTGGCAAAAGATAACCCTTTTTTAGTGCTATTTTATTAAATGGATTATTAAATAACCTATGTCTATGACGAGATTGACTCAATTTCTGTTGACGTTGTCTTTTAGGGTTTAAGGCCTACGGTACCAACGAACACTGACCCAAAGATGGTCCAATTGCTTGAAAGATGTTGGCAGCAAGACCCATCTTCGAGGCCAGAATTTTCTGAAATAACAGAGATCTTGATTAATATTTCAAATGAGGTATGGAAAAGTTGTGGGAAATTTCACTTCAAAAGTTCAACGTATTCTTATCAAGGAACTTGATATTTTGTATCTTAATTATTGGGATAGGTTGCCGAAAGAGAGAAGGCTGTTAAAAGGAGGACCCTTGTAGGAGATGCTTCTAGGTTGTCAGTAAAGCAAGAGAGTGAAGATGGTCGATGACTCGATAATCGTCGATGACTCGATAATCTTTTTATCCGAATAACTATGTAGTTTCCTAGTTTATATTTTCATTTCGTTTCAATCTAGTTTGTACCTCATAATGAAAATTATATAACTTTAGCCCTTACCCTGTATATATCAAAAAAAAATTGGGTTTGCACTTTGCTGTAATGAGTTTTGCTGGGCTGTGGAGGATGAGTTATCTTCTGATTTTGTTCTTTCCCCCCAAAATACAGGGTCTTACAGGTTATGCAAGGGGAAACAGAGATCAGTGTGTGTTGTGCCAATGAATCTTTAAACTTGAAGGTACCTATTATTCAGTGCTCTTGGGCCTGTTTGATAAGTGGGATACATCTGCTGATTTTTAAATGTCAAAAACTATGAGATTTGAACGTTCAAGCATGTTGTAGGAGCTCCGACAGAATTTTTAAAAGTTCACCCACCCTTAAAATTTTTGTCTCCAATCTACAAATTTGAAGATTGAAAATACAATGTTTACTCCTCTTTACCTTCTTTTTTTTTTTTCCCTTTGTTATACTTTGAGCCTTTATTTATTATTTTATCTTTTTATCTTTTTGTCACTCTATTGCCTATAAATGCTACTTGTTATTTTATTGTTCTTGGGAATTTCAATACCAAAATATCAAAACTTTTTCTACTCATATTTTATTTCAATCTCAGCACGAGTTTTACTTCCAAAATTTCAAAACTTTTTCTACTCAGATTTTATTTTAATCTCAAAATGAGTTTTATTTTTAACTGTACAGTTTCGTAAATCCAACTTATTAAAAAAACATCATCAATACACATCTTTAACATCAACTTTTATCTCCACTTTTCAAATTTATTCTCTATTTTTACATATTAACTCTTAGGGGTAATTGTTCTAGGGTCTAGAAGTGTGGACTTATTGTGTCATTTAGTCTATGTTAAAGTTTTACAAGGTCTAAGATCCATTAATTATTTTTTTTTATAATTTAGGCACTTTCAAATAATACCCTAGGATTGAGGTTTTTAGGTGCACTTTTCTATTTTAGGGTTTTAGTGATTTAGGCACTTTCATAGGGTACCCTAGTGTTTTAGGTGCTTTCATAGGGTACTCTAGGATTTTAGGCACTTTCATAGGGGACAAACTTTTTGGCACTTTCATAGGGTATCCTAGAGTTTAGGTTTTAGGATGCACTTTCCTATTATAGGGTTTTAGTGGTTTAGGCACTTTCATATAGTACCCTAAGGTTTTAGACACTTTCATATGGTACCCTAAGGTTTTAGACACTTTCATATGGTACCCTAGTGTTTTAGCCACTTTCATCGGGTACCCTAGAATTTTAGGCACTTTCATATGGTACAAACTTTTTGGCACTTTCATAGATGTACAAACTTTTTTTGGTAAAAAAAAAAGATGTCAGCGTTAGGACTTGATAGGTTATAAACTTGTTTGGTAGATTAATGGGGTTACAAGTTCTTTGCCTAGGACTTTTGAACAAGTTGTCCTAACTCTTAACCTATTAACTTTTTAAAAGGGCAAAATAATAATTGTATAAAATTTTAGTATCCATTAATTTTTCAAAATAGGCACTTATTAAGAAACATCCTAAAATGGAATACTCGACTATTATTTGGGGACAGAGGGAGTATAAGTGTTCCAAAATTTGATTTTATATTTCAAAAGTAACTTTCTTTACATGTATTGTTGATGGAAAATCTCAATTTCCTTCTAAAATCCTCTGAACCACATAAATAATATGTCAAAATTAATTAGCAGTTGGCAATGCTAGAAAACAAAGAGATGACAACTATTGATAAATATCAACAATAAATTGTTATATTCATAAGAAAGAGAGGTCAATTTGTTCTTGGATTATTATAAACATAAAATGATTAAAAATTAAAATTTTGTAGAGTCTGATGGAGTGCACTACACTAACTTACCCTTCAAAGGGTGTAGAAAGGTAACAAAGTACAATTTTGTTTTTGGTACATCAATTTTATCATAATGTCCCCACTTTAACCTTGCAATTTTCTTCAGATAAAAAATAACGTAATTTTGCACATAATTTTTTATTTTTTTGCACTAAAATAAACTAGAAATAGAGATCTTTAATTACTAGCTTGTTGTGTTTACATTGATGGTTTGTTGGCTTTGCAATTTTCTTTGGATCAAAAAATAAAATATTTCCGTGCATAATTATTTCTTTTTTCTTGCACCATAATAAACTACTGATAAAGACACTATTTTAATTCAATGCCGGAAAATTTTAAAAATTGTGTATAAAAGTATTTCATATTGTTAGTGTAGTAGTCGAGGTCACAAAGGTCAACTGGGATTCGGTAGGTAGATGGTTTCCCCCACCCCCTGGGGGGCCACAGTAGAAACCAACCATTCGGCCACAATGTCAGCCAAAGGAATCAGAAACTAGAGACCGGACGCTCGGACACGCGCCTCAGAGGTCAGTCTCCCGTTTGTTGTTCCTTCAGTGGGTGGCCCCTCGATGGGAGCCCTACATGGCTAATCTCCAGAAATATCCAGGGACTATCCCGTCTGCCAAAAGGATATGAGCATCCTAGCCGAGGGGGGCTATGGATCTCTTCGACCAGTCTTAAGTAGCTGACGTAGCCGAAGGAGTCATCCGCCAAGGGGGAGGGAGTGGTGTGAACGATGGACCAAGGTTCATGAGGATAGAGGATGCCAGCCGAAGGAAACAGGGTCGCTGAGGGCTCTAGTTGCTGGGTCCTTGGATGAGGGTAGTTGGTGATGTGACAAATGATTGATGGGTTATAGTGGTGTCAGGCGACGTCTAGATAGGGCGCTCGAGGCATCTGGCAGACCACGTGATGGACGGGGGGATGCCCGAGAAATGTTGACTGTTCAGACATGCAAGAGGGGAGACATCAGCCGAAGCAGCGAGGCACTCATGACTTGCCCATGTGCGCAGTTAGAAAAGGACGACACGTGGGGGATACGATAAGCGTATGGGGAAGCTTCCCATTGCCTATAAAAGGAAAGTTGTTTCACCAAGAAAAAGGTTCTTCCTCTCTTCTTCTCTCACACTCTTTGAAGCATACATCATTCCATATTCCTCCAGCCATATTTCTCACCACCGATGACTTACTAGACCCTCAGAGTGCTTTCCCGGACTACCACTGTCCGAGCGAAGCACTAACGCGGGTGTTACTTGTGCATGTTATCCCTTCAAGCGAACCTACAAGATCTCAGCCACCTCTATCCCCCTTTCTCATCCATTTTACCCGTTCCATAAGGGTTAAAGAGGTCTATCAGAGAAGCGAACCCCACAGTTAGCTTGTTGGGTTTGCAATTTTTGGGCCAAAAATAAAGTACAATCGCTCATAATTTTTCATTTTTTGCGCCAAATTATGTACAAAAATATTTAATTTTTTTGTTCGAATAGTGCAGATTTTTTTATAGTAACGGGCCTAGGTTGCGCACCTTGTGTGCAATCAAAGCTCTATTTTTTTTTTTTTTAGAAGTAGAAAAAAGTTGTCTCCAGAAAAGTGGTCTCCAGCCCGAACTGAGGGGGTGATGTGCATCCCATGCACAGCACCGTCTGTGCAGTAACGTGGCGTCGCCGCGCCGGCATTTTTTCAACGATCGGAGACGTTCACCGTGTAGACGTCGTCGAGTACTATATGTAAAAATTTAACTTGATCGGATATCTTTAAATAGGTTATCGGAACACAAATACTTTGAAAACAAATGGACACAAACACTGGATAAAACTACGTTTTCATGTTATTTGTGTTCCGATGAGGCACTAAAAGATATCCGATCAAGTTGATTTTTGGCACACTTGTAGTATTCGACGAGGTCTACCCAATGAACGTCTCCGATTGTCAAAAAAATGCCGGCACGGCGGCGACATGGGGCTGCACAGCACCCCCCAGGTTCCCTCTAGCCGAGGGACAATTCTATGTTACTCTTTCCTAATATTAAAAGTCATGTTCCTAATCTACATCAGAAGCAATGGTATCATATTGCTAATATTCATGGGCAATATCGTCTTTTCATCCTTAGTCTCAGAAAAACACGTTAGAGGGTCCACCGGAATCTTAATCTAATCCCACCACCTATCACCCTTATCATCGAATAGGGCTGGCTAATTTTCCAGGGTACCAAATAAAAAAATTGGGCCGCGACACTGTTGGAGGGTTCTCCTAACACATTGGTAGTTGATTCGATATGTGGTGAAAAGAATTTCCAAAAGAGTACACTTTATAATTAATTTGTAGAACCGCTCTTCATACAAGTAAATTATGCGTTAGGAATCAGATGTGAACTGGCGACACGAGGACCCTGCCAAATGGCCAATATGTTTCCAAGCACCTGCCTCGAAACTTTTGGATTGCAGGTTGAACTACAATTTCATTCCACATTTCTTTCAGATTTTCAAATGTGGCTTGATTCTACAAATGACAAGAATTACATTTTGAGGAATCTTGTCATCTTGGCCTTCCTTTTTACCTTTTTCCACGCGTTTCTTTAATTCTTGTTCATGTAAATTTATCAAGTTATCCTTATTAAATCACATCTAACGGAAATTACAAATATGCCATTATACGGTTTTTTTCTACTTTCCAAAAAAAAAAAACGTATAATGGGCATATTTGTAATTTTATGTAAGTAAAGACAAGAAAATGAGTGCATTAGGATAAAAGGGAAGTGTAAACTTCAGTGAGTTGGCCAAGTGGTCTTGGCCTAAGACTTAAGGTTTGTTTTCGCTTAAAATTTCATGTTTAATTCTTTGTCAGTAACTTTTGAGTTGGTCAAGTGGTCTTGGCTTAAGACTTCAGGTTTGTTTTCGCTTAAAATTTCATGTTTAATTCTTTGTCAGTAACTTTTGAGGCCATTTCACCTCACTTGTAAGCGTGCAAAGAGCTATGAAAGGGGTTGTAAAAATTAGTTCGAAGTGCACACAAGTTGACCTATTACAACCCAAAAAAATCAATTTCTTTTATTAGTTTCCCGTAAAGAGTCCTAAATTAGAACCAAAAATTGCATGCAAGAAGTTTATGTTAACTGCCAATCAATTTATTTGTCCACGGTATCCTTCTTTATAGCAAAGAATTCAATGGAGTAGTATAAAATTACATGTGGCGACCTCATGGTAAATTTTCCTACAGCTTTCTGGCAATGGAGTAGGAAGCTGTCACCATTTCTGCGGTAGTAAGTTCACATGAAACTCTTTGCTTGTGTTTACAAGAAAATTGTGGAAGATGCGTATGCATTACGTTTTCCATCTCTAAACTCGACTTGCTTCCTATTTATCTTAAGTGTTTTTTTTTTTATTATTTATATCCAGGTGTTGCTCCAGAACTTTGCGTTATGTTCTTTCGCCGACTAATCTAGAGGCAGGTCTCACCACTTACTAGCCGAGGCCCATTTAAAATTTTGGAACAAAATTTAATGGGATTTGAATCCAAAAAGAGTGATAATACGTTAGAGGTTTAAAACTTGAAAGATAAATCTCATTGACTAATCCCGAAGGACAAATCTCATCGTCCACTAGCGAGACCCTATTTAAAGCCAGAACAAAATTCCTTATGGACCGGCCCCTAAAGGAGTTTGATAGCACATTAGAGGTTTTAAACTTGAAATATTATGAGGAGGCAACCCGCTAAATCTCAAGCATTTACCGCTAGGCCAGTCCCTATGGATTTATTTAAAATGTGCCTTGGGTATGACCCAGAAACCAACATTTTGAAGACATAACCAACAAGACTTACTTCATCATGCACCCATAATTTTTGGGGACATATAAGAAACGTACACTACTTGTTATGTCATCATCTTTTCATGAAAAATTCTTGGAAGTTCATTGAGGGCGAGCATTTCAAAATGAAAATTTATCCAAAAACCTACCCGATTGTAAGTCTTTCCATACTCCCAAACAACATACTTTATTGGCACACCCTTGTCCTCAAAAGGATGGGAGTCGGCTAGAAAACTGTAGCAGCCGGTTCTGGGGTCCAAAGGGACCTCCCGCACCCAAGCAGTTCAAAGAAGCCGGGACCTCCCATGGGAGGGCCGCATCCGCCAAGGGGGATTTTCCTCAGCAACACTGACCGGGTCTGGGGCACCTCGTCTCGGGGATCCAAGTGCCCCGGATGAGTCGGCTCGGGAACCTGATCCGGGAGGGCCCTTCGGCCGCGCCTCAGAGACTCGGTTCCCGAGTGCTCCTCAAGGGCCGAGTCAATTGACCTCGATGCTCGGGGGTCACGCCAGCTGGTGGGGGCTCGATTGAGGCACCTCTGACAATCTGAGCAGTGCATTAATGGGTTCAACCACCCCACCTGCATCGCATTTATGGCGGGCCACCAACCCTGTAACCTACGCCTGCAGGGAGGAAGGTGGGAGATTTGATTGATAGTAATATCTGTCAGGTGACGACTCTGGGAGGCAGCCGAGGATCCACTTGACAAATGTATGTCAGTCCATGCATTCAATGCGATGATAATGACGGGGCGCGTGAGGCCCCCGAGGGGCTTGCGGGACACGCGCCCCCGCGCCTATAAATATGCTCCTCACCCCCTTCACATAGGGATCCGGTCTCTGACACACTCTCTCTCTCTCTCTCTACATTAAACATTGAGTTGCACTTTCTCTCTCTAGTTCTCCACTAAACTTCTCTCTCCGTCGCCGACTTCGCCATTGGAGTGCCTCCCCGGACCACCACTGTCTGGGCCAGGCACTAACATGGTTGTTCCCTTGTGCAAGTTCTCCTCTGACGTACCCCAAGGGCTCCTACCACTCTCTCCGACGAGCCTCTAGGGATTCCAGCGAGGTTCATACGAGCTCCTCCCTCACAATACAGTACCAGGCGACCAAGGAGGTCATCCCAGAGAAGCGCCCCCCACAAAAACTATTCAAAGTATGACTATAAAAGAGTGAAGTTGAGTTAAGTCATACCAAATTTTTGTTTCTTCAATTTTCTTGTAAAGTTTTTATTGAGTTCAAGCTCGAAGTTAATAAAAGATCACCAAGCCGAGATCACCTAGGCTTGCCGGCTAGTTCATGAGCCTTAACGAGCGAAAGAAATTGAAAAAGCATTCATATTCGTAAACAAGTCTAAGGTTAACAAATTTGTTATGTTTTCTTCTCTCTCCATCCAGAAATAATTGTCTGTACTTCATCATTAAGACTTTCGATTTTTTTTTTATTATATATTTTGCACTTTACAATATTTTTCATAATTTTTGCTTTAATGGAACTAAGTGAAATCTAAAGATCCATATTTCGTATAAAAATTTAAATAAAAGTATAGGTGTTTTTTGAAGGGGCCTGTAACGACCCAACTTTTTTTTAGGAAAAGCTCCGTAAATATAATGAATTTTACACACTTACTGGCCCTATATCCTTCCAAATACAATCGTCCAAAATACAACGATATGCCTAAAATTCTCAAAGCAAACGTCGGGTCTAAAACCTCAATTAATACACAATGATTTCTCTATAATTATTCTCTACTCCTTTAGATATTTAACTCTGGCAGTCACTATTCTTCTCCGCACCTCCACATAAACTACGTAGGGAATATACAATTCAATGAGAGTAAAGGGATTTAACGGAATCAATATGCGATATTCACAACTTTTACAAAATCAAACGAATATTCAACCGAATCAAACTTCAGAATAAATAACTTAAGCCTCATACCCAGGCCATCTCGGACCTCTCGGTAACATGCCAAACACCAGCAAGGTGAAAATAAACTACAAATGCCCACATGCCATATCAACCAATAATACTCTAACTTCCCGCAAAGCAACAAATTATCCTACTTTTTTCTAATTTTCCAAACCTGGTGGACTTGCCACGTGTTCCAACCTACTCCATGATAATTAGCAACACAAACATGATATGCGACATTAAAAAAATATAATGGTATCACTTGTCAATCAATAATAAAACCACAACAACGAAAGAGAACGAAAAGGGACAATGAATAAAAAATGATCCAGAGATTTTGAATGTATTGTGTACTTCTTGTACCTTGTTGCAGCCGAGGTCCAGGAGGGTCGAAAGGATCAGTTGGGTCTCGGAGGAACTTCGTCCATCCACAAGGTCGGTAAAGATCACCGACATTAGAGCAGCTCAGGTCAGATTCGCGTCTCCATGCGTAATCTCTTGGTGGTTTAATTGTGGTTCTTGGCAGGGTGCTACGATTTCGGTAGGGGACTCTTACGTAGAAGGTGGAACGTGGATTGCGTTGGCTTTCGTCCTCACGGTGTCCATGGGGAAGGACCGATGGGCGTCAGTGATGATGATGTGTTGTTGTTGGCAGAGCTTGTTATGTGAGAGGTTCGACGGCCTGACTTTCTGGGGTAGTTGGTGATTTGGCCAGGGGCCGGTGTAATGGGGTGATGTCGAGCGATGCGCCCAAAGGCGTCTAAGTCACTTGGCAGTTGGGTAGGAATGGGATATGTCAGGATTCGAGGTGATGAGGTGGCGTTAAAGCGAAGTAGGCTGGGTGGTCTGACAGACCAGGGTGCCGAGGATGTATGACATTGCCTGGGAAGCCGGAATGGCGTAAGCAAAGAGGCTTCGCTTTGCCTATAAAAGGGAGTCCCCCAAATCGGGTAAGTGGTCACACACTTCTGATTACAGAGAATTCATTCTTCACTTACCTCACTCATCCTATCGTCAGAAACTTACTAGATCATCGGAGTGTCTTTCCGGACCTCCACCGTCCGGGCAAGGCACTAACACGAGTGCTACTTGTGCAGGTTACTTTTCGAGCAGATCATCCGTACGGACAGGCCTTTCGCCCCAACATCCTTTGTCTACATTGACCCTCCACGGTTCAAGTTGTCTCGTCGGAGAAGCGTACCCCACATACCTCAAGTGAAGATCGTGGCCGTTGGACATCTAAATCTCATCGTTATAACTTATAAACATCATCCTACAAACGTCCTATGTAAAATGAAACAAATCACTAACCCACTATCATTTTCTCTACCGTTAATAGTCAGGGGAATATCCGAATATGAAAGAAAAAGGAAAGGACCGAATAGTATTGATAATGGTGGTGGTAGGTTCTGCCGAACCGGTGAGGGGAAGGAGGTGGTGTATGAAGTGAAAACTTTAAGGCCTCGTTTGATTCGGGTATTAAGAGGGTGGGATAGGACTAATTTTGTCTAATCCCACACTGTCCCTTGTTTGGTTCCCGAAAAATGGCATGGGATTGTTAATCCCAGGATTGTTTTAGTCTACTACGGGGGTATTATGTAATACACAGGGGGGACTAATTTCTCCGGGACAAAAAATACGCGTATGGGAAGGCTGGATATTACAAAACTGCCATGGATATCTTCTTGACCTAAACTATCGTGTCTTCTCTCATTCCAACCGCCCCTCCCTCTCTCTCTAAACTCAACCCAGATTTGAATCAAGAAAACTTGCAGGTATCTCTCTCTCTCTCTCTCTCTCTCTCTCTCTCTCTCTCTCTCTCTCTCTCTCTCTCCAGGTTGTATGAAGGAGACAACTTCGATTAGAAGAAGAGTGCTACCATTGGTTTTTTCGGCAAAGCAAAGCAAATACAAATGACATATTCTGCACAAGTTTGCGCACAAATGACGAACGTTTGTTTATTTTTGCAGCTATAGTTGTTACAATGAGAAACTTTGTGTTTTGCTTTTTAAAAAAAACTAGGTTTAGCCAAAGATGTTCCAAGTCAGAAGTCAGTTTTGTGGTTGTATTAACTTGCAGTAAAGAGACCTAGTGCCCCATCATAACCAAAAGATTTATGAACTTCCCACAGCAATCGATATTTGTGGACATTTAAACATTCAATGAGCTGTTTGGTCAGTGCATAAATTTTGGTTTACTATTTTTCATAGCACTACTAATTCGTTGTTGCTTCTTGTTTTTTATTCTATATGTTCATGATATAACTCTTCAGCAGTGAACAACTACTCTGGGGTTAAAAGATCAATATGTTCATGATATATGCTTGCTTAGTTTCAATATGTACATGATATATGCTTGCTTAGTTTTTGTCTCGTAAAGGAGGGAAAACAAAGGACAAAGTTGCTGATGCAAGTAGGAGAATATGGGTACAGAAGGAGGAGTTCGCACTTTTGAATGCTTTGAAGGAAATGGTAGTTGCAAGAGGTGAAAAAATGGGGAAGGATGCCTTCAAGTCTGGATACTTGAAGAAGCTTGAGGGAATGTTGGTGGTTGCTTTGCCTGGCACTGACATTCGTGCCTATCCTCATATTTCATCCAAGATAAAGGTATGGAAAAAAAACTATCACTCTATCAAGGATATGTGTAACACTAGTGGGTTTGGATGGAATGACTCCAAAAAAATGGTCGAAGTTGACAGCGATTCAGTATGGGAGGACTATTGTAAGGTAATTTTTTCATACATAAATGCATATTCAGTCACTTATATTAAATATGTAAATAACCATAGCATTCGCGAATTTTTTAGAAAGACAGTAATGCAAATGGGCTAAGGTACAAGACATTCCCGTACTATGAGGATTGGTGTATTATATTTGGGAATGACAGAGCAACCGGAGAAATGGCTGAGAGTGCAGCTGATATGGTTGAGGCCTTAGATATTGAGGGTGATGCCAATGAAGATGGATCAACGACGGTGAATAAAGATGACAAGTCCCCTCCCGAGCCTCCAAAGAAAAAGGCTAAGGTATCGGAGACCCTCATGGCTGGATTGTCCAATTTCGCTGACAAGCTTGTGTCTTCTTTGGAAACCTCAAATGCTACATTGGAGAAGCTTGGAGGTAGGATGGGTTATGCACATGACCTCTCGGCCAAAAGAAGTCGCGCTTAATGCGAGGGTGGCTAAGCTTCCAATCTCAACGTGGATAGGGTCAAAGCCGGTTTGGGAATCACCAAAGATGCACAAGCGGTTGACCATTTTTTCACCTTAAGACGGAGGAAGAGAAACTGATTCTTGTGCGGACTATATTGGAGTGTGGTTTCTAAGCTATTAGGAACAAAAGTGTCTTGACCATTGTAAATTTCAAACTTGTGGTACCTTTTTGTTGCTCTGCAGTTTGTATAATTTTTTGTAACACTACTTTTGTTTTGTCACTTCTTTGGAGATTTGTCTATTTTGTCTACTGTTCGCGGCTTTAGTGAAGTAGTTAACGGAGAAACTATTGTGTTATGGATGATATAATTTGAACTGGGATCTATTTTAAAGTTACGGACCATGGATAATTTGATTGTTGTTCTTTGCTTCTTCTTTGGGTTGTCTCATTCTGTGTTGGTTTGCTGCTATTGTGTAATGCATTCTCTGTGTTGGGTTGTCTCATTCTCTGCTGGAGATTTGTCTATTTTGTCTATTGCTATTGTTGATTTGTCTATTGTGTCTACCTGCGCATCTAAAAGTCTGAAGTATCATAGTTTACCAATATCTATTTTGTCTACTGCTATTGCTGATATGGTAATGCTGATCATAAATTTTCTAAAGATTTGGTCCTTTGCCAATAATATTACATGGCACAAAATAATATGTCAACACTAGTAAGCTTCCATAAGCAGATTGTTTTCTAAGAAAGGTTGAGGTTAATGTACAATCCAGCTTCTTTGGATTTCTAAGTCAGCATAACTAGATTAAAAGGAAATTTAATTACTGCAGTCAAGCTTCAACTAATTTAATTTCATCTACAAGTCGTTACCAATTTTGCCCGGGCAGTTACAAATCCATTGCCAGACGAGTGCTAGTATGTCATTACAAGCACATAACAATGTTTTCAATTAATTTGTTGGAGAGAGAGAGAGAGAGAGAGAGAGAGAGAGAAAAATAACAATGTTTTCAATTTAATCTGTTGGGGAGAGAGAGAGAGGGAGAGAGTCTTGAAATTAATCCTGAATGTAGTTTACAGAACCAAACATGGGATTGAGCAAAAGATGGGATATCCCAATGTTAATCCTGCATGAATCAAACAGGGGATTGGGTGAAATTCAGTACTAAATTAGTCCTTGGACAAATAGTCCAGGACTATCAATCCCAGGACTATTAATCCCACATGTTTTAATCCGCGAATCAAACGAGGCCTAAGGGAAAAAGACAATATGGAAAGATTGGGCCACGACTTGGGAAATGGGATTGGGCTTTAACCCATTGATTACATGGGTGGGTTCTAGTTCTAGAAGTTCATTAGATATTAAGATGATTTACACCCGATTAACAATTAGATTAAATGCGAACGAGCTCTTAGCTCAACATCATAACCCAATGCCTTCCTTAGTGGTGGTCAGGGTTCAAGCCCTATTAGGAGAGTGGTGTTGTTAGATTATGTTAATTTAGATTTCTTGGTTGTACAATAAACTTTTAATAAGGGATCTTTATTTAAGTTTCTATGCGGACTTAGGGATATTTTCGATTTTTTGGACCAAATTTTGATGATCCAAACCACTCAATGTTTTTAAAAATTGTTTCTAAGGGCCCATGCGAGGAATCTCCAAAAAAAATAATTCTAGAAGAGCTTGATCCAATCGGTTTGGTATATATATATAGGTGCTGATTTTGAGGCTCTTTTTTTTTATGTAGACACTCAAATATTTAATGAAGTTACAAAACTACCCTTTTTAAGATATAAAAATTATTGGAGGCACTTCACCCACAAATTATCTCATCATTTACTAAGGCACTCCAAACGGAAAAATGAATCAAAACCAAGCATAAACATTAGGTTCTAAACATTAACATTACGTTCCAAACATTAAACATCCACAACATAAACATTAGGTTCCAAACATTAAACATAAATTTATGTCAGATTGTTTCATGCCACTTTGCACAAAAATAAAAATAAATAAATAAACATTCTTCGAATTCTCCAAAACAAAAAGCACACAATTGAAAATGTTGATGCTACAAAATCTTCACAACGGCTGCAACACAAGATCTTTATATTTTTGTACTCATTATCAACCATTTTTCCCTCAAAATCTTCATAATGGCCAGAAAATCTACATTTTAAAACTCATAATGAGACAAACAAAACATATTATCAAAGTTACGAGAACTCTTGAGAGGAAAAGTAATAGAAATCCCAAGAGACTTTGCATGGACAAAAGGGTGATTCTGTAATCATAGGCTTGTCTAGATTATCCTGGTGCAGAACATGGAGACAATAACTTAAAGACTCTACCAATGAAACATTACATATGGAAGTATGTAATTCAATGACATGCAGTAAAATGAGTCAAGCAACTAATGCTTTTTTTCCTGATAAAAAAAAACTATTTGCTTTTTTGGAGTGCCTAAAGTAAAGCAGAATAATTCAAGGTTTTTGGAGTGCCTAAAATAAAACATAGAACTTGCAAAAGGATAATTTTAAAAAACTACTATAACTTGGAGCCCATGCATCAAAATTGGGAGTGTAAATATCAATATCCTATATATATTGGATTAAATGCTAGTTTATCAAATTAATCAATGTCAGTCTTTGCACAATGTCATACACCTTATTACCCATTAAACCTTCATAACTAGGATTTCCTCTACCCATTAGGTAATAGTTGTTAGGGATTTAAATGATAAGCAACGTAATTTGATTTATTCACCTAATTTATAAGAAAACAATAATTATATCGAGAGAGTTAATTAGGAGTCATGTACAAAAAATCTCATTATGAATCCATTCTATGAGATTTGAATACTTATGATTTCATCCTGATATTCAAATAAACCCCAAAATACCCTTTCTTTCTCCTAATTTCCTAATATTTCTCTTTCCTAGCTAATCTCTCTCTCTCTCTCTCTCTCTCTCTCTCTCTCTCTCTCTCTCTCTCTCTCTCTCTCTCTCTCTCCCCCCTAATAGATAGATTAATAACCACAAAAAATATTTAAAAAATCATGAAATATATGGTAAATTAACGCACTACAAAACCACAACCCAAGCCAAAACCATGAAAAATATGATTGATTAATGCACCACAAAACCAAAAGAAAAAATGGTTAAATCTGATTTATCAAGTTTACTTTGCCGGATCACCAAAGTGCCGAAGTGGTAAACTAGTAAACCATTCTTTATTGTATCAAATCACCCAATATGGAAAGTGAACATGGTTTAGTGATTTACCACTTTTACTGTATCAAATCACCAAAATGGGTAAATCAATCAGCCATATTCACTATTTGAAAAAACCATCTTTTAAAGAGCATGTGAACATGATTTATTGATTTATTTCATTATATCGAAGAAAAACACTGGACTTGAATTGAAAAAAATTCACCATTGAATCGAAAAACAACACCGCCATTAATGGAGAGATAGAGAGAGAGAGAGTAGGATTTTTGTATGTTTTCAATTGTGGCAGTTTTCTAAATTAATTTATTCATGGGAATGTAATTATCATTGCCATCATGGATTGCCAATTTGACGTTATTAAACAATTATGGAAAAGAATGAAACTTGGAAGAAAATCATTGCCATCATGGATCACCAATTTGATTTCATGCACTTTTGGAAATGTAAATCTTTGTTACGGAAATATTTATTAGATTTACTATATCTACTAGTAAGGGTAAATTAGGGTACAATGGTCCATTTCAATTTATAAGATGGAATCATAGTAATTCAAATCCACTAGGGTGGAATCGTAAAGGAAATATTAGTTTAGGATGACAAATTAAAATTATATAAATATATATAATTTTTTTAATTATATATTTGTTATTTTTTTGTGAAAATAATTTTTTAATTTTTCGATTCTTCTCTCCGAGGCGAACCAATTATTCACAAAAAATATTGACGCAAAACTGACAAATGTGATTTTTTTCTTGAATAAGGATAAACTAATAATCTCACTCAATTATATATAAGGTTATTACAAGGCCCAAATATTGAAATATTGACAATTAAAAAGCTCAAAAAAAACCCCAAATAGCACATGTTTTTCCGAATTTTAAGGTAACTCATTCTCCCACACACATTATCTAAAAAGCTCAAATAGCATAAACAACTTAACTTTTGTCTTTACCTTAATAACAAAAAAGTTAGGAGAAACGGCATATAATTTTGACACGGAAGGAGTATTATACTATCATTCTGTTGTCTTGACCTTTCTAAACTCTATTGAGAAAATGATAGATTTAATTTTTGTATGCATGTTGATTCAAAAATTGTCAGTAGGAGACCCATTATATAACAAATTGAGACTTGCTCAGTTGGCCACTCTCGTAAACTTTTATAAGGGATGTTAGGGGATCAATCTTCGCCAAAAGCAGGATTGATTATTTTTTCCTTTGAATGAGGATTATTGTGTAGTTATAGTTTTCAATTGGGCTTAAGGGTGTTTTGACTAAATAATTGAGCTAGATTATTTGTATCCAAAAAAATCTCATTTTTTAAGTTTCGCCTCATTTTTTTTTTTTATGTGTTACTTGTTTCTCTAGATGAGAGAAATCTATAAAGTAAAAACTATTATCAAAATTTTTTAAAAATTCACTAAAAAAAAAAATAATCCAGACTTGTTGGATTATTTTTATCTTTGTTCGCAGAAAATAATTTTTAAATTTTTCGATTCTTCTCTCCGAGACGAACCAATTATTCACAAAAAAAATTGACGCAAAACTGACAAATGTGATTTTTTTCTTGAATAAGGATAAACTAATAATCTCACTCAATTATTTAGTCAAAACACCCCTTAGCAGATTATATTTATGGCACGTCCTTGATGTAATTCAGATACTTGTATTTTTCTACTGCTCATAACAAGAAAAAAGACTTATTATATTAACAAGATACCTTTTGTCTTTTGCCTCGATTACCTTTAATGTTTTGTAATCTATTTCCAAAGGTTATTAAATATATTATTTGCTTTTCAAAAAAAAAAACATTTGTATAAATAAAAATAGGGCGACTTTGCGAAAAATTCAAAACATTCGACATTTTTAAAGGGAATGACAAGGACTTTTACAATCGAACATAAAACAAAATATTTGACATTTTTAAAAGGAATGACAATGAACTTTTGCAATCAAACATAAAAACAAAAAAATAGTGAAACGCCGATAATTTTTAAAAGTTCTAATTTCGTACAAAAAATTCAGAAAATCAACTCCTACCTCTTGGCCGACCACCACCTTTCTTGGTCAAAGTTGGGCCAAATTTTGTTTGATCAGTGACATATTTAAGGAATCAAAAAAAATTGAATAATGAAATTTGCTAGTACTGATGTTCTGGAAAGCTCGCATTAAAATATTCTGGAAAGCTCACATTAAAAATATTCTGGAAATTTGCTAGTACTAATGTTCTGGAAAGCTCACATTAAAAAATTGAATAATGAAATTTGCTAGTACTAATGTTCTGGAAAGCTCACATTAAAATAGTGAAATGCCGATAATTTTTAAAAGTTCTAATTTCGTGCAAAAAATTCAGAAAATCAACTCCTACTTCCTGGCCGATCACCACCCCACCTCCAACCACTTCCAGCGACTGTTTTCATACAGAGAATTCAAAAAAATCAACTCCTACCTCCAGCCGACCATTTCCGGCGGGCCAAAAAATTTATGACATTTCACTATTTTTTGAATGTTCTAATTTCGTACAGAAATTTCAAAAAAAAAATCAACTCCTACCTTCAGCCAACTACTTCCGGCGACCCAAAAAGTAACAAAATAAACAAACTCAATCCCACAAATCAATCCATGAAAACTAGTGAAACTTCACTAATCATGATAAATCACATTGTACGCCAAATCATGTACCAATAATTGGTATGAGACTATCAGATAATAAATATATAAATAGCAAAAAGTGTTGGAGAGAGAGAGAGTTACTAGTAATATACTTTGATGCTATCGAGCTAGACCAAATCGAGGGGATTGAAATCGAGAGGGGAGTAAGATGGACCACGCTATGTGCGGGGGGTTGGAGGTGAAGCTTGAGATAATGATGTCTAAGAGTTTGGAGTAGTCTCCCGAGAGCTCGACGCCATTAACGAAGTTTATGTGCAGATCTCCGATAACACGAATCGCCACCACAAACAGGGAGTATAAGCACATACTCCCTCCGTCTCATAAAGTTTGATCATTATAAAATTATGTGCAATTTTTAAATTAAAAAATAATGTATTTACCAAAATAATTTTTGAATTTTTTTGTATCGTACAAAAGTTCTCGATGAGATGTATAAAACAAGATCCATATTGACTCAAAAATTATTTTCGTAAGTACGTTATTTTTTAACTTGAAAATTGCACGTAGTTTCGTAGTGATCAAACTTTATTGGACGGAGGGAGTACTGTTTTTGAAACCCCGTGAGTGAATTTGTCCCAAAAAGATTGCTTTGGCCTTATGACTCTGAGTATGAAAATTGACCGAGCTCTTTCTTTTCGATGTATTGAACTCATAAAGACCTTTTATGTCAAGAATAAGGAGAGAGTGTGTGTTTAGTCCTTTTGTTAAAAATGAATACTAAAAATAATGTTTTTATGTTTAATTGCAAAATTTCATTGTTCTTCTCTTCAAAAAGGCAGAATATAGTGCATGCATGACTAATTTTTCCATAAAAATACTCTGGCTAGCTCATGAGTCTTATCAACTCGAGCTTCAACTAAATCGAGTGCAATTTGTTACTCCCTCCGTCTTAATTTTATAGTCCCTCGTTCTATCCTAGGATAGAAAAACAATATATATCTTTTAATCGGTAATACATTTTGTATGTAATATGGATCTTGTTTAATAGATCTTGATTTAAATTAATAAACAACGTATTCAAAATCACCTAAAACATTGTAGATTAAAAAATATAATACTTTAAAAAGTGACACAAACTCCAAAAAAAGACTATAAAATTGGGACAGAGGAAGTACTAAACAAGCTTCAACCAACTCGAAGAGCTGAGTTGTTGAACCAGCCCAAGCCGAAGCTCAACTCGAGTCTCGTATTGCTCACAAACATTCAATTCATTTGAGCCCTAAACACAGGATAAACTTCCATATTTGGGTCCTTTCTTCCCAAAGATCAGTGGATTCTTAGAACAAAAAAATGAACAATGTACTAGTAATAATATTCTGGATAAGAAATTCTCTTGTGATAAGAAATTGTACTCAAATTTTCCGATATGAGAAGTCAACCCATGACGCAGGCTCAGAAGTCTCACCTATTTTTCGAACGGGCCCGACGACATGAACCAACTGCCCTCTTTCTTAGTCAAAATTGAGCCAAATTTTGTTTGATCAATGACATATTTAAGGAATAAAAAAAATTGAATAATGAAATTTGCTAGTACTAATGTTCTGGAAAGTTCACATTAAAATATGTATTAGTTTGTCTTCAGATTAAAATGTATGAAACTAGCGATGGTGATTTTAGTCTTATTTTGTTTACTACTAGGGGGGGTAGTTGCGGTTTCAACGGCTTTATTAGGAACCCTACATGTTTTTCTTGGACGGTTTCGATTTTCCGACATTCCAACATACATCTCGACGCAAACATAGCCAAACACAATAACCCCTCTCTCTCTCTCTCACACACACACACACGCACACATAGAGACACGCGCAGGGTCCCCACCCTAAATCGTCTTTTTTCTTAAAATGACGTGTGGTGTCCATGTCAATTTATTTGCACCTCGGTTTTTCTCTTTGATCTATCAAAGGCCGATAATTCATATTGTAGTACTCCCTCCATCTTGAATTGCTTGCGTTATTTGACTTTTCGTGCATTTTGTACCCAAAATCTGATATAAGGTCTCATTGAGTAGAAAAAATTGGAATAATAAATTTTTTAAAAAATAATTCTCATCAATTATCGCGTGTAAAAATTGGTATAATAAATTTTTATAAAAATAATTCTCAACAATAATTCACGAGAGATCTCTCATTTACGGTATGGCCTTCCATGTTTCAAATTCGTAATGACTAGATTTACGACTTGATCCCGATTCCAGTTGCAACTTGAGCTTTCTGAATTTGCATGAGACTCGGATTAAATTCGAACCGTGTATTTTTACGATGGATGGCCAGACGCCGGACACATGGTGCACACGGCAGGAACTGCTCCTCCCCGAGTTACAGCTCATCCCTAAACACCTTTTGCACTGTCTGTGACCGACTTCAACCCACCCTTCCTTCCTCCCTGGCACAAATGCCGGTGCTTCAAACAAACCAAAAACCGAGCCGCGTTTCAGTTACGTCATACGTGTATACTCAAAACCCTAGAAGAAACCCAAACTACTTTACCACATTACTTCATTGATTAACTTTCCATTCCAAGAATCTCGGCTAGATTTCTAAACCCATTACCGTTTTTTTCCCAAATCTGTATCTTCACTGTATTTCTTCAACTGAAATGGACAAACTGAGAAAAACCATCAATCCCAACAAATCACCGGAAGAACGCCACATCCTCTTGCACCAACAAGACGATCCCATGGCCCAGAGCGACCGCAAACCAGGAGAAGTAGTCATAAAAATCAACGGCAGCCAAGATTCTCCTTTGAAGCAGACGGAGCTCGCCTCGTCTAAGTCGCCGTCGCCGTCGCCGTCACGTTCGCCGTCTCCGGGGGCGTCAAATCCGAACGGGAGTCCAGGTTTTAATCGAGTGTGGCGTGACGAGAGCTACGATTTCTCCAAAGACGCGATAAAGGTGGCGCGCGAGTTCGAGTTCGCCGACTCGTCGGTTTCTCGCCACGACTTGTCGCGAATCGTGGAGAGTCCTACTCCGAGTTACACGCCGAGAGGCGGCGGCGGTGCTAGCGAACGGAACCCTAATAATGTTCCTGAAATGGTTCACCGCCGGTCCAATTTTAGCGGCGGCGCCACTGCAGGCGGCGCAGACGAGGTGTTGGTTTGCACTTCCAACTCGTTAGGGCGAAAGTCGACCTTATTGAAGACCAAGACTAAATCGAGATTAATGGACCCACCAGAGCAAGATAACAGATCGCAGAGGATGGTAAAGTCTGGATTTTTAGGTCGAGGTAGTGAAGTTGACGATGATGACCCTTTCTTAGACGATGATTTACCAGAAGAGTATAAAAGGATGAAGTTCAATACATTCTCTGTTATTCAATTGGTGAGCTTGATTTTGATTATTGCTGCATTAGCTTGTACTTTGACCATTAATATGTTGAGTAAAAAGAAGCTGTTTCAACTTGAGCTATGGAAATGGGAAGTGATGGTATTGGTTCTGATCTCGGGTCGGTTAGTATCCGGTTGGGTGATTCGGGGGGTTGTGTTTTTCATTGAGAGGAATTTCTTGTTGCGAAAACGGGTCTTGTATTTCGTTTACGGGGTGAGGAATGCTGTTCAGAATTGCATATGGTTGGGTTTAGTTTTGATTGCTTGGCAATGTATTTTTGATAAGAAGGTTGAGAGTCTGACTGATGGGCAAGTTTTGCCTTTTGTGAATAGGGTTTGGGTGTGTCTTCTGGTGGGTACTGTGATTTGGCTTTTGAAAACCCTTCTTGTTAAGGTTCTTGCTTCTTCTTTCCACGTGAGCACGTTTTTCGAGCGGATTCAGGAATCCCTGTTTAATCAGTATGTGATTGAGACACTCTCGGGTCAACCGTTGATGGAGATTAAGCATGAGCAAGAGGAGGAGGAGAAGGTAATGGCTGAAGTTGAGAAACTTCAGAGTGCGGGGGCGACTATTCCGGCTGATTTGAAGGCTAGTATTTTTCCCAGGATGGGCAGAGTGATAGGGAGTGGGAGATACCAGAAGAGCCCTAAGACCCCTAAAAGTGCAAAGGCTACTCCGAGATTCAGTACGCCTAGATTTACTAGTGATGGTAAGTCAGAGAAGTTGGATGAGGGTATCACAATTGACCACTTGCACAGATTGAACCAGAAGAATGTTTCGGCTTGGAATATGAAGAGGTTGATGAACACAGTTCGGAAGGGGGTGTTTTCGACTTTGGATGAGCAAATCCAGGATTCAAATGGAGAGGACGAGGCTGCAGTGCAGATCACAAGCGAATTCCAGGCGAAAGCTGCAGCCAAAAAGATATTCTACAATGTTGCTAAGCCAGGGTCCAAGTAAGCTTTTTACTCCCATGACCAATTGATTGATGAGATTGAATTGAGGCTTTTATTTCTAAATGTACTTGTTTAGTACATGAACATACCTACTCGAAAAGCTAGTTCAATTGTTCTGTAACTGCGTTTTGTGTGCATGAGAAGGATCTTTTCATTTGGTTGAACAGAGCAAAAGACTATTTTGACTTAGATATATAATTTATTTTTATTTCTTGTTGTTCAGGATTTATTTGACATGTCTGAATAGTTTTTTTTATTATCATCAGATACATCACACAGGAGGATCTTATGCGATTTTTGAGAGAGGATGAGGCTTTGAAGACCATGCGTCTCTTTGAAGGAGCAAGTGAAAGCAAGGGAATCAGCAAGCGAGCTCTGAAGAATTGGGTGGTAAAGTTTATGTTCACTTTGCGTCGTTATCTTCTTTTGTGCTCGTAATTTTGAAATCGAAATACCTTTGGATCTTCAATGCTTCTGTTTCATTCTTGAATGAAATTTTTATTCTATCTTGCTTTTGTGGGTCAAGACATTTCAGTCAGGATCTTCTCTTGATAAAAAATGTTACGTCTCTTTTTGGAGTTGTGATTGATGAATCTGGGACTATGCGGACCTCTTCTTGTGTTTTTTTTCCCAGGTCACTGCATTTAGAGAACGGAGGGCGCTGGCGTTGTCCCTCAATGATACGAAGACTGCTGTGAACAAACTCCACCATATGTTGAATGCTGCCGTGGGAATCCTCCTATTTGTTATCTGGCTTCTTATACTCAAAATTGCGAGTACCCATATCTTTGTCTTGGTAGGCTCCCAGATGCTCTTGGTGGCATTTATGTTCGGCAACACATGCAAGACAACCTTTGAGGCAATTATCTTCTTGTTTGTAATGCACCCATTTGATGTGGGTGATCGCTGTGAAGTGGATGGAGTTCAGGTAATCACATCTTCGTTCTTGTGCGTTTTCCTTTTTTATACCCATGAGATGTTACTCTTAGGTATGTTAGCATTTAAACACGTGTTTGTTTGGATATTTGCAAATGTAAATTTCTGCTGCTTGTCTCAGATGGTAGTTGAAGAGATGAATATACTGACAACTGTTTTCTTGAGGTATGATAATCAAAAGATCACTTATCCAAATAGCATTCTAGCTACAAAGCCCATTGGCAATTTCTACCGTAGTCCGGATATGGGAGATTCAGTCGATTTCTGTATCCATATTGCAACTCCAGTGGAAAAGATTGCTTTGATGAAAGAGAGAATAACAAGGTATGGACATGTTCCATCATTTTCTTGTAATTTTTTCTCCCTTCTCATTGTAGGCCTTATATATTTAGTAGAGCTGTTTACTATACGTTAGCGAATGCCATATGCATGTTGCATACTAGCAAGCAGTGAACGAACAATTCGAGATTCTGATTTAGTGGACTTTTCCCATTTACGTCCATCTCTTTTCTAGCTTTCGAGTTCTTCTATTCGAGATAAACCGGACTGTCAAACGATTTGACCTAGAGAAGGGAAAGTGGTCTAAAGACTAGGAATCCCAAAAAGATGTTGGCTTTTTAGACATCTCTAAAAGGGAAGTCTCAATTCGTTGTTTGTCTTGTCAGTGATGGCTCTGTATGATATCTCCCTAGTGTAGGATGTTCTTTCCCATCGTATTCCCTTGTGTCATAAAATTGATCCCCAATTCGTAATCTGTAATTTTTCCTCGGTTGCGGCTGCTGCAATTATAGGTACATTGAAAACAAGAGCGACCATTGGTACCCGGCTCCAATGGTAGTCCTGAGGGATGTGGAGGACATGAATAGGCTGAAAATATCGGTATGGCTCTCGCATAGAATGAATCATCAAGACATGGGCGAGAAATGGGCAAGGAGAGCTCTTTTGGTTGAGGAGATGATCAAAATATTCAGAGACCTCGATATTGAATACCGCATGTTGCCTCTCGATGTGAACGTCCGAAACATGCCAGCCGTTGGTTTGAACAGACTCCCCTCCAATTGGACTACATGCGCGAACTGATCAGACATGGAGGGAAAGAGCTACTACTATTGGCTCCTTTTCAACCCCTTGTATGTAATTACCTTCTCTCTTTTTTTATGAGATTCTCCTTATCTAACGAGCTTTTTAAGAAGTCATTTGTGAAGAACCTTTACTTTTACAACGGGAGAGTACGACATTATACAAAGGAAACCGATCTTTTCTCTTCCTGTATTCAGTTTTCAGGAATAGTTAGTTTGAGGGTAAGAAAGAAAAAAATTGTTTTCCACCCAGGACACACAACTCCTTCTGTAAGATCAAAATTTGTTTTCCACCCGGGACACACAACTCCTGTATGATCAATAGTTTGTATCTTTGTATTTTCGCTATACAGTTTTACGTGAAATCATAATAGTTCTAGATTATGGATTTGTAGAGTTCTTTATTCGCGAAGCCGATGTACCCTGGGAGGGAGGGAGGGAGGTATCAGAACAGGTAAGATCTACACCCTAGATTTGGGAATTTGGGAGGGAGGGAGGGAGGTATCAGAACAGGTAAGATCTACACCCTAGATTTGGGAATTTTTAGGTAATTGAATGCGGAGAAGTGTGTGACAGTGATGTACAAAAGGGATGCTTTTTGGTGTTGAATGTTGACTTTTGCACATGCAGTTCAAATTTGATATATCATTATGGATGTGATAGTTCGTGTGCAAATAATTCTTTTCTTGTTATATCCAAGTTTTATAATGTTTTCTGAAAGTAACAGGTGGCTCGAGGTCTTAACCATCATAACCATTGTAGTGGAGAAAATTGAATAAAGAAAGATGAATAGAGGATTAGGTTTTGAAAATTTGCATGTTGGTTTGTGTGATGATGATGCAAGTGACGCATCTGTAGTTTTGTTTGTTTTGTTTCTCAAATTGCATGGATATTTGCTAGGAAAACTCCCTCGTAGTCATTGTCTGTCAATCAGTACATCTTTCTGACTTTTTATTGTTAGCTCTTTCGGTTGACGATATTGTTCACCTATTATGGTGTTCAATACATTAGATTTGTGATCTTGTTGTAGTCAAATAGTAATATCTTGATTTGTTCAATAGGTAAGTGTGGTACGTACAATACCAAGTACGGAAGATTTTGGTGATAGTTTTCCTTGCGATGGCCTATAATGAGGTGTAAGCTGGAAACGGAATAAGGGGACGTATCGTTTTTATCCCACATAGGCTAGGATAGAAACCATACTTTCCTTTATAGAAGTTTTGTAATTGTTAGATAATTGTCGACCAATATGGGCGAGTTAGCCTTGATAAATTCTGTTAAATCTATGGTTGATATGTCGCTTGACACCTCACCCACCAAGGATGGGCTTGCATATTAAGAGGGTGTTTGGTGGCGCCCTTTTTTGGCATTTTGAGATTCTACTTATCACATTATGATACTCACCCACCATGGTGTCCAAAATAGGTTCCGCCAAAATAGATTTTCAGATTTTGGGTTTAGAGAGCTAAATGAAGAGTGTGAGGAGTTTTTTGACTTCTCATTTTTCACTTTTTTCATTCTAGTTAATAAAAGGACCTACAAAAAAAAAAAAAACTACTCTTGTTACAAAATGCATTCTGCATATTTCTCCCAAACACTCCTCTCAAATGCTAAACACATTCTGATTATAATCTAAAAAGTTATTAGTAAAAGTAAAAATTGAAAGGCTGAAAAGTAGGCTCTCAAATACCCCTAATAATGATTGCTATGAAACTCTCCATTGCTGGTCAATCTGTTATACACCATGGGTGAGTAATTTTTTGGATTACACATCAATGCCATTAGTTTTAGAGACTGTTATATTTTCAACAAATTGTCTTATATTTTTGCTTTCGTCTTTAGTAATTTTTTTTAATTGTTGACCATGTTTTATATTAATTAAATTTATAATTATATTCTAAGAATATTTAATGCAAAACTATAAAAAATTTAGACATAAAAAAATGAAAATTTAATTAAATAGAAATTGGACATTGTCCTTTTCACATAAAAGTTATTCACTGGGTGTAAAATAAAAATTTCCCGATGGCAAGTATTTGCTATTTTTCATTTTGGTCAAGATTCATTTAGCAAATTTTACTAATTTTACCTGTCATAATTTTTTGTTTATTTTTTCATAATAATCTTACATTAATCATTTGTCTAAACGAGAAGAATCAGAATGTACGAAAATTTGGACCGAAGTTGAAAAAAGTTTATATAAGACAATAATGTAGACAAAAAATACCAGTTGTTTTCTTTAGTGGATTTTCTATTGTCATATTGTTTTTATGTTTTAGACTCCTCTTGTCTAGTCAAATAATTATTTCAAAAAATAGAAAAAAAAATTAACAACGAAAAGATGTAATAAAAATACCAAAAGTATAGCATGAACTGGGCCTAAAATTGTAGGACTGAGGTAAGGGTGCAAGGGCGACTCCACCTTATTGATAGTAGGGTCAGCCGACTCAACGAGGAAAAAAAATTAGTACAAATTACATTAATTTTTTAAAAATTTTCATAAATGAACCCCCTAAATTTGGTGGTGACACCACTGGATAAGTCATAAAAGTTGCTTTTTTGTGTAGTTTGTATCCTTGTTACTCATTTTGTTCTTTTGATAATAAGAGGTTAATCTGACTTGCTAGATTGAGCTTTAAATGTGATGTTTGTTGTAACAAAAATTTCAGTTGTTATTACTGTGATGTTTTTCTTTGATTGATGGTTGATAAAAGTATTTGATATTTATGAGTGACCCTCGCCTTCCAAACTCTTGTAGTCGCAATTGTAAGTGTGCTATAATATAATAAAAATAATTTCGGTTTTAATTTTCCTTGCGATGGCCTAGGATGAAGTGGTACTTATGATATGCATTTTATTTGGCGGTTTTCTAGACGATTGCATGAATTTCTTTTTATTGGAATTGGAGGCACATTATCTGGATGTTAAATACCATTGCATGAGTTTCTTTTTATTGGCATTGGAGGCACATCACATTGTAGCACGGTGGTTGGTCAATTATTTTTTAGCAACGTTGCTTTTTTATTCTTTTTCTTTTTTTTATTTTAACCGGATGCATGTCCGGACCAGCTTGTGCGTATCTCAACTGATTCCATGCCTTTGGAGGTAACGAATGGTCATAACCTCCAATAACTCTAAGAGTTTGCCAACAAGAGAAATCGAATCTGAGACCCTGGGTGGGAGTTCTGATTGATCAACCAAAATTCAAGAAATATTAGACTCCGTTATTAATTGACGTTGCCAAATTATTATCTCTGTCTTTATAATTATATTCATGCGCCTTTTCATTTTTTTGAAGCCCCTATTCATTTTGATAATTCAAATAGAAAATGGTGATAGATTTTCTCTTGTGTCCTTCCTTCTAATAGCTCCTATTTTCATAATAGCATGATTTTTTGAAAAATTTGTAGTATAAGTTGAGTTATAATAACGATGCCTCCTTAAATAATTAAGCTTAAAGGAAATAAGGAGGAATAAGTATCGTTTCTATCCCACATAGGCTAAGTTAGAAACTTTACTTTACTTGATATAAGCTATGTGCTTGTAAGATAAGTGTCGACCAATATGGGCGAGCTAGCTTTAACAAATTCTATTGAATCTTTGGTTGACATATTGCTTGATAACCCCACCCACCATGGATGGGCTAGTATTAATAATGATGATTTCTATGAAACTCAACATTGGCTCTCATTGCTACTTAATCTGTTACCCACCATGTGTGACTAATTTTTTGGATTAAAAACGCATCAATGATCATTTTTTATATGACATAAATTTATATTCTTACAATATTTAGTGCAAAACTAACAAAAGAGTAAGGAAAAAAAAAAACGAAAAAATTAATTGACGACAAATTGGATATTTTATTGTTTCCTTTTCTCTTTTAAGTTATTCAGTTGGAATAAATGTTTTTATCCCAATGTTAGCAAGAATGTTTTGCTTTCAGTTTTGCCGGGATTCATTCAACAAGGCTCACAAGGTTTTCCGTTGTGTCACTATAAGCATTAACATTAGTGACGCCTTCGACTTCCGTCAATAATAATCATTGATGCAGGACAAAATATACACCCCTATTATTTATGGAAATATTATTTTAGTAATAATTTTTATTTACGATTATTATTAAGAGATTTTATTTGTGCTGCCTGTTTTGCACGTTTTTAGTTTAGTTTTGCGTAGATTTTATTTTATTTCCTTTTAGCAAATAGTCTAGTTTTCCAAGTAATACTTTACTTGGTCACCACTCTAAGTAATTTCCTTTTAGTTAGGACTTCTACTAGAATAAATAAGGATGTAGCCTATGGACATATTTAACTTTTAATCAAACATTATTCCGAGTTATATCTCTTTCTTCTTGTGGATTCAAGAATCTCGTGAATTCGAGACCTATTCTCGTTTGAACTAGTACGCAACTAGTTTCTCGTAAATTCCGCTGCGTCAATCATGTAAAAAACTGTAGGACTGAGGGAGTAAATTTGAAATGTAAAAAACCATTTGAAACAGGGGGAGCAAAATGCAGTTCTGTTGGTGCTATTTTTGCTGCTGCTTTTGGTCGATTACTCTTTCCAATTCCGAAACAAATTGAGCTTTTTACCTTCGTTCCGGTAGGTCGCCCATGGCCCAGAACAAAAAATTGTAAACCGACTTTGGCAAGACCAGGAATGGACCTATTAATTTGGGCCGAGAAAACGTTTGGGCCCAGAATACAAAAATGGTTGTTTATGTTACAAAGGTCTAATTCATTTAATTAGCTGGGCCAGAGGAAAAGTTTAGACTAAAGATTGTAGGGCTTAACCCGTGAGGGTGGCCCTTCCAGAAATTCTCAACGGCCAAGGCTGAACCCAGGCCGAAGAGGGGGTTTGGAAATAGTTTTCAACCAGCAATTGACGCGCCTCGGTTATTACCTCACTAGCTGCGTCATTGCCCCAAGCGCAAAGATGCTAAAAACCTGCTTCCTTCTTTCCGTTTTATATTATCTTCTTACCCCTTCCCTTTCCTCATTCCACGATGTGGGATTCAGAGACACATCCAAAAGTAAACCGCTCTCACTCTCTCTCTCTCTCCCACACAACACAAAACCAGTTCAAAAACATACTCCATTCTAGAGAGAGAGAGAGAGGTGATTGGAATGTCTGTTCGCGACGTTTTTTCGATGGTTCGTCCAAAAAGTTAAAGAAGTTAGAGACAAATTCTTGCAAAACATTTTTCCAAAGCATAAAGAACACAGAGAGACCCTGTATCTATCTATTATGATGGCCTTCTACAGGAGTTCTTTCTGTTGCCTGGGTTGGTTGGTTCTCTCCTTGTATTCCTTCAGTTCTCTCTGGTACCTTTCTTTGTCCTTCAATCCAATGCTCTGATACACCTGTTTTCCACAACAAAAATAACCCCCCCCATCAATCACGGATTCTCTCACATCTTTTGCATAGCCATTCAAATATTCGAAAAACCCGTATGCACTTACCATCCTCTCTTCTTGGCTGAGGTTAGTCCAAGACTCTCCGATCATCTTCGTGAATTCCCTCTCTCGCTCCGGGTACATAGATTTGAGCGCGGAATGTTTTTCGGCAAAGAAGAAGTTGTAACCACTCCTGTTGGGTTTTGGGCGGCTTGGGTCACCTCCCCTTTTTCTCCTTCTTCGGTTTCTTCGACCCGAACTGAGAGGAGGCTTGGGGTTGAATGGGATTATGGCAGTGCAAGATTGGTTTGTTGCAATGGAAGAGGTTGGTTGATCTGGGTAGTAGAGCACTCCGTTCAGAATCTCAGAACCTACTTTCACAGACACCAAATAGCCACAGTCGAATTTCCCATCGATCGTTCCGGTTGCTGGATAGAGAAGATCAAAAGAAGATTGAATCAAAACCAAGTTCAAGACATGTCAAAAACCAAATAAAAGATCATAAATATGAAGAGAAGAAATCGCGGTCAATTCAAGATCCAAAACAGCAGCTAGAAACCAAATTGGACGAACCATTGGAAATGGATCTGTGGGGTGAAATTTCCATTGCCAACAAAAATTAGATAGATGAAGCATTGCCAACACCAAAATGCACCCCCCATAGTAAAAAAAAAAAAGGAAAAAGAAAAACATATCAACAGACACCTAATTTCAGTGGTTCAGCTAAAATAGCCTAAGTTCGCGGGATATCTTCTATTATTCTGAGGGGATTAAAGATTTTCCCTTACCATAAAATTAGCAAAGTAACACATGAGGTGGATACTCGCAGGTCAAATTGAAGCGCGGGAATATCTACTTCTTTAAGGAGGTTCAAACCCTCTAAAACTAGCAATCCCTAGATACCCGATGCAGCAGACCTCTAAAATTAGCAATCCCCAGATACCCGATGCAGCAGACCTCTAAAACTAGCAATCCCTAGATACCCGATGCAGCAAACTTTCTCGTCTCAAGGAAGATCCCCGACAGTCACGTAAGAGCGTTGAGCTTTTTCGTGGTTAATTGGTCCGTAGCGCTAGTTTGATTTGTCACAGTTGTAATGTCCTTAGCAGGATAAAATATAAACCAATGGACAATATTGTTCTTTCATATTAGTAATTCATAGGTCTGGATTAATTTTCCTAGTCAAGAAACAGTATAGGAGCTGTAAAGGAACAAAATTTATCCTCAAGGCTAAACCATGTGTATCAAAAATTGCATAAACAGCCACAAGTCTGACAATTAGAAGGTCAGAAAATAGATACTCTGATGCACCCCTCAATAGGGTGCTGCTGATGTAGATAAATCATTCTTCTTTTTTATTCGGCTCAACAGTCAGTCAGGGATGCCCGAGTCTACTTACAGACATCTCAACTAATAAGCTCCCTCGTCCGGTTGAAGGCAGGCCAACCATGCCGGAACTAGAGAATTTACAAAGAAAAAAAAGTTCATAGAAATCATTGGGTACCCTACAATTATGGGACAATCTCTACATTTTTTAGAGAAACACCAGGTGAGGTGGGCCAATTTTGGGTCCACATGAAAAAGATAGGACCATTATTCCATTGCAGATCCCCAACAGGAGCAAATATGAACACACCGAAAGTTTTACATATTTCATAGGACTATTATGCATGTGTTCCAAAAAAAAATTGCATGAACAGCCACAAGACTGACAATATGAAGGTCAGAAAACAGAAATTGAGTGAAAACCCAGTACAAAAACATAGAAATCAGTAAAAAAAACAAAGAAAAAAGTAATACCTGTTGAGGTAATGGAGGGGCCCTGGAGCTTAAAGAAGTAAACCTGTTCATACTGATAGAGCAGACTGAAGTAGTGTCTCCTCAATGCATATGAAGCACTTGTTGTTGTTGGGGAAAAATCGAAGATTGTACCAATTTCCCTCCATTTCTTCTCCAACACAACCTATTCATCATTTTCCCCATACACAATCATTAATACAAAATCACTAAATAATGATCTAAAAATCTGCCAGGCGACCCGACTAAGCGATGCCTAGCCACTAGACGGTGGTCCCACGCCTAGATTAAAATTGACAGATTAGCTGTCCCTAAGATCTAGGCGTCCACCCGACTGTCTGGCGACTTTTAGAACACTATTAAACAAACAAATATTTTTATAGTAATATTTTGAACAAATTTTCACAGGTTCTAAACCTTGTCATAGCCACCCCTTCTGGTCACCTCTACATACAAGACATGCAAGTTTAGCTCCTTCCCTCCAATCACAGGTACCCTTGAAATACAATACCTCAACAATCAACAAAAACAATAAAAACCCATATCTTCAAAACAAAAGTCCTCAAAAACCCATATTTTAAATTTTTGAAAAAACCAAAATGATAGTAAATATTAAACAGGGCCTTACATATATTTGGTGCCTAACTGAGAGTGGAAATTCCTGAGTGTGTCCCAGAAAAGAGTGGGGTCCTTGACAACATCCTCATGTGAAGCCAGTGGCGGAGGAAACCGCCTACCCTCCATCCCATTCGCCGTCGACGACATTCTGCCCCCGGAGAAGGTGGCCGGAGAATCCAAAAAAACCAGAGAGATTAGAAGAAAACAGAGAGTGAAGTGACAAGAAGGTTTTTGTTAATGTGAGATGATTCCAAGATAAGATTAGTGATTAAGGGGAAAGTAAAAGTAGGAGAGGTCTGACCAAAGCTGGACTTAATGGGAGACGGTGAGACGCGTGTGAAACAACGGTTATTCAAAGTTTGGATTTTTCTGATCAATCTTTTTAGCTCATGGCCAAAAGCAAGCACTGAACCAATTAGGTTCATTAATTTCCACCGGCGAGCCTTCACTGGAGTAATTATACTGTACTTATTACTCTCTCTCTCTCTCTCTCTCTCACAAATGTGTTGTTCAAAGGATTGAAGGCACTGACAACTGTAGCAGAAAGTACTGTAGGGATGAACTATGAAGTGTGGGAATCTCTTTTACTCCGTACCATCTATTCGACCAGTTTATACGTATTTCAATTAATTATCTAGCCTTAAATTTAATAATTGGACAATTCTCTCCTCTCTTTTTTTTGTCATTCCATATGCACTAGGAGCATCTCCAATCCATTTTTATTTTTCTAAAATGGAGAATGGAGGTGACACATTAAGGGGATATTTTGTAATTAATGTCATCTTTTTTTTATCACTTTTTATACTTTTTTGGAGAATCTTGGAGGGACCCATCATCTTTTTGTACTTCAACCCATCTCTATTCCTCCAAAATGAGATTTGGTTCTCTATTTTTTGAGGATCAAAATAGTTTTGGAGGACCAAATCTCTAAAAAAAATAGTGGGACCCTCCAAGAATCTCTATAAGTGAAGAAAAGAGGATATTAATTACAAAATCTCCCCCCAATGTGTCACCTCCATTCTCCATTTTAGAAAAATAGAGATGGGTAGGAGATGCTAGAGTTATTTGTTGTTGTTAGATGTTAGTAGTAAACGACAAAAGTTGGCCTCATTTTTATAAGAGTGGAACTCAAAACCTCACCCGTATAGAATAAACTACACGACCAACTAAGGTAACTGTTTTGGTCACCGTACAATTCTCTAGTGACCCAAAAATACTCCCTCCGTCCGGATTTGTTGGTCCGTTTTGGACATTCTAATTTTTTTTTCATTACATTTTGAGTTTCTTAATTTCCTATTATATCCCCAATCCCTCCATTTAATACTCCATCTATTCCAATTTAATAGTCCACTACGAAACTACATACAATTTTTAAACTAAAAAATAATATAGTTGCAAAAATTATTTTTTATCAATATGGATCTTATTTGATAGATTTTATTGAAAACTTTAATACGGTGCAAAAAAAATTCAGAAATGTAAACACATTATTTAAAAAAAAAATTAGTGTTTGTGTCGTTATTTTCAGTTTTAGAAAACGAAAAAAAGTAAATTTGTCATACTTTATGCTTTGACTTTTGAAAATAGATAAACATTTTGGTTATGTTCGTTTGGTAGTTTTAGTTTAGTTTGGATGATGTTATCAACTGTAATGAGTGGAGAGAGATAGAAAGAAAAATGAGGAAAACGATGATGTCATCAAAATTAAAACTAAAACTAAACTAGGAACGGACATGGTCTTTAAAACTTGAAAAAATATGTTTGTAAACTAACAAATCTTAATAAATGAAGCATGAAATATTTAGTTACATGAAAATGAAACATGCCACTTCATGGATGCACATTTATTGGATTATCATGGCTGTGTTCGGTTGAGTTGTTTTGTTTTGATGATGTAAGTAAGTGTATTAAGTGAAGAAAGATAAAAAATTGAGTTGTTTTGTTTTGATGATGTAAGTAAGTGTATTAAGTGAAGAAAGATAAAAAAAAAGTAAAAAAAATAATGATGTAATCAAAACTGAAATAGTGTCAAACTGGGAGAAAACCCCAAAACGAACAGGACTCATATTATTTGGCCAAATCCTTTGGATTTACTCTCTCTGTGTTCCAAAATAATTACTCCTCTGTTACTCTTTCCAAAACGTTGACATGGAATTGAAGCTAGGTTACGTAGGGTAGGGGTGTCATAGTATCGGATCATATCTCGTCGTACATCTGTGGGTAGATACCTGCAGCAGGCGAATTTTGGAAGCAAGGAGGTGGAATCTTGTGTGTGCTGTGGCATAGGGAAAGTGAAACTCGAAGCATTTGATCTGAACCGTTGAACTTTTTTCTTTTTCTTGTTTATGGTTCAATCACAAATATATATGGATGATATTTTCTCCTCACGGAGAGTCCTTCCTCCGATGAAACTGAAGGTTGGACGGACTGATTGATCGGTTGGTTTGTTTCCGATATAATTTATCCAGATAAAAAAAAAAGATTAGTCAAAATGTATGTAAATTAATTCGGACACCTCTAACCGTAAAAAAAACAAAACGTACTTCCTTTATCGTTGGTGTTGTAATCTGTGAATGCAAGGGTTGGCCGCTCCATTTTTCCATTTTATATTTTCATAATTTTGGCTATTAGAGAATTAATTACACAGTATTCCATAAAAATGCAGAATTCAAAAATCACCTTGGCTTCCACCAATTGTCTTTTTTTGGTCTTTTGGATTTGATATATTCTTAGATAATGACATATATTGTAGAATGTGAAAAGACAATATGAGATAGTTTGCAAAAAAAAGACATTTTTGGAACACCTACAATTGTGAAAACCTTTTATAAAATTTGGTTTGTATGTTTTAGACCAACATTTTTATAAATTCTTATTTTAATTTACAAATCTATAATATGTAATGCACAATCCAAAGATTAAAAAAAAAAAAAAAAATCAATGCCTTCCAACGAATCATTCTAATTTTTCACCACCTCAACTCCTACAGTGTGCATGGTATTTTGGACCACGAGACGAGAGTTTTGTTTTTTTAATTTTTCCAATCTTGATGCGGATGATCTTTCTTCCAATAAACGGAGTGAAAATTTAATCGACATGCGCGTAAACTTGTTAAAAGAAAATATAAACCTCATTTTGTGAGCCTTTCATACATGAGCTTGAATGGGTGGTTTGCAATTAATTGCGGATGAGGAAAACCACCCTATAACATAAAAATACTCGTACTCTCGTTGTCACAAATTGATTATCAAGTGCTAAGGTATGATTTAGACCAATAAAAAAAGGAGGTCCACCTATTTGCGATTAAAAATGGGTCCAGTCCACTATTGTGGCGGTGGTGTAAGCAGCCGTCGTATCTTTGGGGGCAATGCTAGGCAGCCCACTGGGCTGGACTTTTCTCTTATTATTACTGGGCTGGGTTCTTTCATTTTTGCTCACAAAACAACAATCTGCACATTCAACGAAAATGATTGAACAGGTGTTTCATTTTCCGCCGGTGAAGACTATTGGGTATCGGAAAATGTTTCCGTCAAATTTGGGTGCCGGCTAGGTCTCACGTGGCCGTATTCATCACACATATCAGTCGTTCAAATGTATCTTTGACAGTCCAGATTTTAGAGAGAGAAAGTGGAGAGAGAGATGGAGAAAATCTAGATTGTCCAAAATATTTTTAGATGGTTGCAACGGACGGTCGGGTACCACGTTTGCAGTACCCTATTTGCGCCCAAAATTTTCTCATTTTAATCAAATTTGGGTGTTTGGAGGATGCACACAATTTGTTTGACGAAGAGAGCGGATTTGGTCTACTGGAATTCTTTGATTTCGGGTTTTTGGTGGGGAGAGATGATGTTGGGTATCACTATGGAGATGTTAATTTTTTTCATGTTTGGTAATGAACTCATGTGAGGTATTATAGCCTAGCTAAATGATTCATTAGTTACAATAACTAACTCTACTTAAAATGCCCCCCCCAAAAAATTATTAATTCCCAATAGCTCTTTTTGAATCTATATATCGTTATGAAAATTTTCAATTATAATTGACTTGAGGCACCATAAGAGTACGTAATAATATATTATTTTCCAAAAGTGAATTAATGCTTTGTCTTTTGCCCTGAAGGAAAAGATAAAGTCTACAAATGAGAACCTTCCAAAAGCGTCACACAAGACTTCTAAGTTAAGCATCAATAATTTAACATGTAATTAATATTAAAATATCACAAAAAAAAACCCAACACTTTTCATGTATTGGTGATGGTTCCTTTTATACTGCCTTCTGGTAATAGAAGCTAGACCAATGGCTAGTGCCCTATATTTAGCCGAGGGATTTATCCATTCATTTGAGCAAAAATTGCCCCAATCACACCAGAAGTTACAAGAAAATGGTAGTACTTACTTCACTTGCCAAAGTCCTCAAAAGGAATGTATATTGTAAGAAGTGGACTGAGACACATTCATTTGAGTGTATTAGACGACCAAAGTTAGTTCAATGTTCACATAAAAAAGAGTAGAACCGGTACAAATACAAAGCTACCATTATTAGATCTCAACCATTATTAGATCTCAACGAAACACTTTGCTTATATCCTGCAAGTCTGAGCCATCCATGACCCATCGCTTTGCTAATTTGATCTCACCTCTTGCACAAAATACCCTTCCCTCCATAGCTACTTCCACATTCAACCCTCAACGGCATTCCATCTTCGGCCTCCTCTTTCTTTTTCCCAAAATTTGAGACCGAACAATCAGTAGCAAACAGATGAGAAGAAGCAAACTTCTCTGCCCCTCCCATGACTGGCATGGGAGCTGCCATTTTGACTCGGCTTCGATAATCTGATCTATAGGTCTGCCCCAAAACTCCATCCACCGTCTTGCTTATGGACTCGAACTTGAAATTGAGCTCCAAATGAGCAAAGCAATCCTCTTCTGTGACATCGTACCCGTGAATCCTGGATTCCTCTGAAGTGATTGGAACTACGTGTGCTACTATTTCAAACAATCCTTCCACTTTGACATTCACCTTGTTAGTGTCGGCTAAACGTTGAATTACTAGAGCTGTTTTGGGTGATTTCCATGTTTTACCCTCTTCATTTGGCAACGTGATGTGTTCTCCGTTCAACTGGATCAGCATGTTTTCGGTTGAGTCCTGCCATTTTGAAACTGTTCTTGCTCCTAGGTAGAACTGGTGATGTCCAAACAAGATCCCGATGGACTGGACCCAAGTGAAATCTCTTCCCTTCTTGCTTTTCTTCCCAATGAAATGAGCATTAATGTGAAGTTTAGGGTCGGACACTAAACAGAAGTCTTTATCTTTCCTGCCGTGAAAGTAAAACATGATCCCATCTCCGCCAATGAATCGTGGATCCTGGCACACTGCTCCTGGCTTGTCACAAGCTGATGTGCACCCAAAAAACGAAAGGAAAATTTTAATAAGCCAACGAAACTGAGTAGCAGAAGAATACAAGATAAAACAGTGAAATCAAATTGGAAAGAGGAACACGGGAATCAAATGGAACGTTAACTCAGGCCAATCAATAGTAGGACTTCTAAGTCTGGCCTATAAGAGCAAGTGCATCAGCTTGTCCAAAATAGCATTTGGGCAAATTCACCTAACCAAATGAGCAAAATACCCACTACAGCAGATTAGCCAAACCCTTAGGTACCCCTACCTCAGCTACAGTACTTGGGCAAATTCACCTAACTACTGTTCATCAGCAGCCATTTACCTCACCTAACCACCTAACGATGTTGAGCAACGATGGAGGCCGGCGACGGCGACGATGGTGGCTTTGTACTCCAGATTGACGACGACGGCGACGATGGAGGCCGACGACGACGATGAAGATCGCGGACGACGGCGGCGGCGAGATGCAGGCAATTGACAGCAGCAAGGTAAAGATCAACGACGGCGACGATCTGGGATTCGAACGACGGCGACGGCGATGGGTATGGAGGGGACGGCGATGGGTATATCTGTGTATATGTGTATATATGTATATGTGTGTGTGTGAAGGAAAAAAATATTATTTTGATGAGAGATAAGGTAAAATGGATAGATTGTTGGAGTGTTGATGGTGACAGGCTAGCTATATACACTGTACATCAGTTTTTTTGCCCAAAAATTTACCCAAGCTGTTGGGGATGCTCTAAGGAGTCTAAGAGTTACCTTCAGCGTGCTTGCAATAGTTTTTGGAGCCTTGATTCTGAACTTATGGCATCTCAAAAATGGACCCGACTACGGGTACAGACAAAATCATATCAAAAAATGCACTGACGGTACCCGGAGACCAACTCGTGGGTCCTACACAAGTGATTTGAACTGTTCATTCATATTCAAACACTTTTTCGAGTGGCCCCGCGAGAAATCAACTTAATCCAACAAGCGTAAGTGTTTGATCAAAAATTCGTCCATTTCGTAATAATTAGCTCAATCTATCATGTATAAATGGTCACTCAGAAAAATATTTTAAGATGAATGAGCGGTTCGGATCACTCGTGTCTGTACATGGGGTCGGTACACCTTGAATTACCGCTCAGAAATTTTGCGAGTGTGTTTGGCAAAACTTTATGCTTCTGTTTTTGGTTGAAATTAGCTTGTCAATGCGCTTTAAACAGATTTTGAGAAGCATCAATTGAAGCTATTGGATTTTACTTTTCGCTTTCGGAACCATCTTGTACAAATCTAATGCATTTTATAAACATCAATGAAACTTTTATTTTTTGGGTAAGTAAACATCATCATCAATGAAACTTGTGCTGAAGCTAGCTCTCTCTCTCTCTCTCTCTCTCTCTCATACACACTCGCACATGCGCGCACACACAAATAACAAAGCAAAGCAAAAAGAGAAAAGAGTGCCCAGTTGTTGGGGTAATCTTACCGCAAAAAGGCTTGCAGAGCTTGCAATCTACCTCACACAGTATAGGACAAGCAGCTGGACAGTTATGCTGAACTCCATAGCAACTCCCAAACATTGGGTCATGACAAGCAGCTTTCCCGGCTCTCACGCTTGATGGGATAAAACAAAAGCATAAGAGGATCACAAAACCAATCCATGCCTTTCCCATTTCTCTGCTTTGTGTCACTGCAACTTTTTGGATTTGTGTTCTGATGAAATGAAACTGTAACAGAATGGTTTGGGGGTTTCTTGAATTCTTCTTTACTTGGAATTTGTAAACAAATTAGTTAGGTGTTTGCTTGCGTGAGAACTAGTCTTCCGGCTCTTTCTCCAAGCTTGCCATTAAAGTCTTGGTCTTCCCTCCAGTCAGGGATGGATGACACGGTTGACACCGAACCACTTCGGTTCGGGTTTGTAAAAGGGTCCATCTTCCTAGCACAAAGACAATTACCATAGAATTCACAACAAAATCAACCTTACCAGATACGTTAGGGTATTTTTGTGATCATATTGCCGTTTCAATTTTGGAATTCTATTTCAGTGCGAAACTAAAATCAAAACTGAATTGACTGATTTTTTCAAATTAAAAACCAACACCATAACTACATTTAAATACCACCTAGCTTTCCGGAGTGTGATTTTGTTTACCCTCATTTAATGAGGGTGAACGTTACCCTCACTCTGATTGCTGAAAAAGACAATGTCCATTGATTTCATAGACCTTCCACTTTTTTCATCAATTAGAGCGAGGGTAACGTGAACAAAATTACACTCCACTTTTCATGTTCTTAATTTTGAAATGCAGATAGTCAAGAGTAGATTCCCACGCTTCTAAAAACTTTAATATTGATTTTTATTGATATGATTTAGCAGGCAATTTAATCTGTAACGTCTCTTTTGTCACATGGGCGTGAGCTTCCCTGGATCGTTCTACACCATACTAGTACTAGCTCTATGTTTCAAAATCCAAATAACAACCATTTGGTGTGGGTAGCAATGACTCGAATAAAAAATTTCACAGTAGGTTGGGAGCTTTTATGATCGCGCCCAAGAGAGATGGCTACGCTGATTGCCCCCTTCCACTTTTTTCCGTAAAAAAAAAAAAAAGAAAAAAGAAAAGAAGAAAGGCCCCTCTTCTTGCTGTGATAATAAAGTAAAGAAGGGCCTGAAAAAAAAAGAAAGAAGTGAAAGCCCAAGTTTAAGGTTACTGGGAAATCTTTTTCGGCCCAAAAGTCCATTGGTTTGAGCACCTTGGAGATTACCACTCCGAGTCCCTAGTCCAATTGGCTATACCCTACAATGTCATGACTCATGAGAGGAACATGCACACGACTTATTTAGATCATATCTTGTCTGCTTATTTAGATCCCCACCGACACAATTGCGTTACAGAGATCATGGAGCAAGTATAAATTGAGGAATTGTTTGTACTCGTTTGGGGAAAAAACCGAAAAATTGAGCAACGTGAAAAATGGACCCGAGTCATAGTTAACAAAAAGTCAAAAAATAGCAGGCCACGTTGTTGGCCCACAAAAACATCAAAGCTAATCAAGTCAAAATGCAAAAAGATCAATGATGGAGAATCTAATTGCAATATGACAATGGAAGACCGGATCTATCCTATTCTATCATTTAGCAACAAAACTCCAATGTTTCAATGGGGTGGGGGGCTTTTGGATGGATAAAACGGCTCTTATAAAATGAATATAAAATGGCTCTTATATTCATTGAATGATTTTAGTACAAAATTGCGAATTTTATCGGCTCCCACAATAGTCGTGTGTTTTTATGTATTATTGCTCAACAAGTAATGATAAGAAAGAAACAAGACACATCTCCTTGGAAATTGCTATGAATGGTCACGTACATAAAATACTAAGTAGAGTAGTTCTAGGCTTCGGCTCATGGTTTTCTGTGATAGTCGTTGACCGCTGTTAATGGTTGGCAGAAATTGCACATTTAGTCAATTATTACCTCTGTGAACCCGAGGAATTATACGAAGCCCATAGGTTTATTCGATACCCGTGGGGCAAGTTTGAACATGAATTTAAGATTACACAGATTTATGGAGTCGACGTGTTTAGGAGTGGGTTTCACATACTTGTATAGTTCAGATTGAATAATTTCTTGAAAGAACATGGTCTTACTTTAATGGACCTTTAACCCACCAAATCGCTTGGGCCGCCCAAAGATTTTGTAAAATCCACCTACTAATTTTTTTTTAAAGAAATTAATTTTGACACTCTCCAAATTACTAACCACACTCTAAAAGATGAGTGCCAAAATCAATCTCTCCCTATACGAACTTGATTTTGGGAATGCCAAAATCAGTGACATTTTTGTAATTATATGTTCGAAAAGCTTACCCTTCTTCTTCTTCTTCTTCTTCTTCTTCTTCCAATGAATAAGTGTATCTTGACCAGCTTGCACTCATCTCAACCATTCTCCACCTCCATTTGATCAAAGGAAGACCAATCACACTGGGACAAGGGAATTCACTAGAGCTTTTTCTCTTACAGTTTTTTTTTTGAACATGTCAATTCCATTCAAGGAAAATTCCCGAAGGCACTACAGATTTCATCACAAACAACCGGGATGAACCAAAACTATCAAAATCTAGACGAATGGCACCCCTGGCCGAGGCAGACCAACAATAAGGCTGGGCTAGGAACCTGTCCACGATCTGCTACTAGAAATCCCAAAGGAAAAACAGCTCAAACCCTACCACTAAGCACAAGATAAAATCGATGATCAAGCACCCGAAAAGGGGCTAATAAAACCACCTTCGAAAGGGGTAAACAAGTAAACAAAAAATAAAAGAAAATATGGTAAAAAAAACCTCTGCAAGAGTAACTACCGACGAGTCTGCCCCACCGTCGGCTTATTGGCGGAGGGTCAAGCCAGATCTACCATCTACAAACTCTCCCTGGATCTGACCCAAAACGGACAACAGATGAGGTGGTAAAGGGAGGAGGGCAGCGGAGGGAAGGGGAAGAGGATGGGGAGGAAGGAAGAGAAATGTAGGATGGGGGGAAGGAAGGGGTCCAGAAAAGGGTGAGAGAGGAGAAGGGAGACCAACCGGAAGAAGGGAAGGGAGGGGGAGGAGGGAGAGGCGGCGGCCTCATCGCCTCCCCAACAGAAAATCCTAACTCTATGCTCTTTCTCTCTCTAGGTTGCTTGTTCAACGCTGATCATGTTCCTCGATGGGAATAGTAATGTTTCTCTTACGGTTATGCCGCAAAAGATTGGCAAATTTTAAATTCAAAATGTCTGGTTTATGACTCATCCTTGTTGTCACTTGAGTTACTCGTAGTTTCCCTTCGATTGGGTTGTGTGTCAATTTCAAAACATTGATCCAATTGATTGACAGATTAAGCGAAGAAGATTATCCAAAAGAAAGCACCATAGGAATAGGCTGCAAATGAATCGAACTGCGCGCGAGCAACTCGTTAAGACTCGGCTTGACTCGATAAGTAATCGAGCCAAGCTCGAGATCGATTTTCATGGTCGTTTAGTTAACGAGCTTGCAAAAGCTCCGGCTCGATTGTATAGCCTCGGCTCGTTTACAGGGGCTCGTTAAGTTAGTTGTCCTAGCTCTGCTCATTTATGACTGAGCTTAGCTCGAACTCAATATTTTGGCTCATTTACTTAACGACCCGAGCTCGAACAATAAAAAACTCGGCTCAGCTCGTTTGCACTCCTAGGCGGAGCCATTGGACAATAGATCGATAGCCCAAATCATTCTAATCAGGAAAATGCTAATATCAGCCTAAAGGGTATAAGATAATAAGCAGAAAGTGCATAAATATTCAAGCAAAATGTATTAATATTCGTGAAAGTACATTGATATCTATGAAATGTTCATTAATATCCAAATTAATTTGTCATTATATACATATTATTTTCCACTTATCGGGTGGACGTTAGCAAAAGCTTTCTAATACTGAGATAGGAACAAATGTGAGTGAGTTGAAAGTGACAGTCATATTAGGTTGATTGAGTCAGGGACTCATCAAAGTTGGTCCGGTCCAAAAAATATATGGAAGATGCTTCAGAATATTCCCTTTGAGTTTCTGTCAAATTCAACCTTCAATTATCAAACCCAATCCATAATGGATTTCTAGTGGTATCATTTATAACGTCCCACGCCCCAATGCCATGCCAACCGTTTCTCCATGACTCCTCTTAATTACGATATGCAGACAAATATCGAATGAATACATATAAAAAATAAAAAAAATTTGGTTTGGGTGTGGAGCCTAGTGAGTGAATCTCGATCATTGAAAGTATTTTGAATGGTCCGAATTTAAAATACTAAATTATTCGCACGAACAGTTTATTTAAGACAAGAATGGACGGCCAAAATTTTCATTATATGCATGTAATGAGTTGCTCGCTACATGCCCGGGTTCCGTTTGGTTTACCACATGTAACTCACATGAATCAAAATATCGTATAGAATTTAAATGCATCAGATAATTCAAAGACAGGTTTGTATTAGAATTTATACACTTCTACGTACCTACGTCTATAACATTGTTGAACTATACTTTAAAATTTAACCCTAACGAGTTAGCTTGGGGTCTGGGTGATATGACCTAAGATCTGCAATTTTGGAGGTTAAAAAAACTCTAAAATATCTCTCGATAAAATCTTTTTTCATGGATGAGCCATGAAAACACCGAACAAATTGGCACCATGAATTCCGAGATTCAATGGCTCACATTATCGCGCAAACTTTGTTTTTTGTTTTTGAATCCGGCGTGCTTTAATGTGTGTTTGTGTGTAAGAGAGAGAGAGAGAGAGAGCTTGATCCGAGCCGTTGAATATTGAAATCCACTGCCCGAATTTGTTTGGTGCTAACCACCTTTTCACAGCTCATTTGTGAAAATGGTTTTCTCAGCTCTCTATATTTATGTTACATGGGCTGTGTTTCGATAACAGAAACTTGAGCCGAACTAAGTCCGAAAGAGATCAACATGAATGCTCGTACTCCTACTACTGTCCTCTCACAATCCGAACAAGAAAAACTCCTCGAGAAACTTGACATATTCAAGATTCAAGGCAGAGACAAACGCGGCCGGAAAGTTCTCTGCATAATCGGAAAACTCTTTCCCGGTATACCTCTCTCTCTAGTTCTCTCCATCATATCCCACTTTCTATCTCTATCTTCTATAATTCTCTTTCCGATCATTTTTCCTTCTATTTTGATCAGCGAAACATGTGAGCGTCGAGGCATTGAAAAAGTACTTGGAAGAGAAGATTTTACCTGGTTTAGATGAGCGGCCATTCGCTGTGGTGTACGTCCACACCGGTGTTCAGAGGAGCGAGAATTTTCCTGGAATCTCGGTCCTCCGATCAATCTACGACGCTATTCTTATCGACGTCAAAGATCGTATTGAGGCTGTTTACTTCCTGCATCCAGGCCTACAGTCCCGCCTTTTCCTTGCCACCTTTGGTCGTCTCGTATTCAGACGAGGGTAAAGATCTTCATCTCTTACCCGGACTGAGCTCCTGTCCAGTGTTCATCCTATTTTGGGCCGTTGACACGTTATGGACTCATTCTTACGAGTAATTTTTGGATGCCGGTCCGGTACCATGTGTCCGTTCCTGAAAACCCATCTCCAAAAGTGTTTTAACAGTTGGATTGGGTGCTCGTACACGGATATGCGGTGCCCGCCCGACACCCAAAAAAATTTCCATTCTTATGCTCACTATCATGATCGAAATTGTTAACTTGCATAGAGAAGTCTATGCACTTTAAAATTAGGTTGATCCTGTATCCATAGATATATAAAATATCCATACCACGAATGATTTCAAATTTTAAACCGTTGATTTATTCATCCACGGATGAAAAATGTCCAATTAAGCTAATTTTTGGCATGTAGACAGGTTACAAGATAGCAATCCTAATGAATCAATTTTTAGAGGGTTCAAAAATGTTTGATTAATTAATCAAAATTATTGGCGTCTACATGGAGCTATAAAATGAACGAATATGATAATTCTAATGAATTTTAGGTGGGCTTAATACGGCCCTAAACTAGATTCCGATAATTGTTATGGGTCCTAAGTGGGCTTATTATGGCCCAAACTGGACTAAACTGATGGATAGAAAAACAGTTTAATTGAGTACGTGTTTTGATTAATGTGGCGCAGGTTATACTGGAAGCTAAAGTACGTGAGCAGGCTAGAGTTCCTGTGGGAGCATGTGAGGAGGAACGAGATTGAGATACCGGAGTTTGTTTCCGACCATGACGAGGAGTTGGAGTGCCGGCCGATGATGGATTACGGATTGGAAAGTGATTACCCCAGATCTGTCAGTTCTGCGCCGGTGGCGGACTCTCCATTTTCCGTCTACTCGATGAGATGTATTGCTTGAATGAAAGCAGCTACTCCTGAGTTCGAAAGATACAGAGTTATTGTATCTGTTCTGTTTTTGGTTTGGTTTTTCCTTTCGAGATCTCAAGAAAGTGTTCTCACAGAAATGCTTGTGACACACATCGAATCTGTATCCGTAGCAATCACCATTTCTATACAGAAGAGCTTGTGTACTTGGTAGGGTGTCAAAAAATTATAACATTCTGTATCAACATGGTGGTTATACAAAGTGTGTATGCAAGATAACGGTGTTTACCATGGAAACGGGGGTGATGTAGGGAGCCCCTGTAATGCGATATCCGAGCCGTGCAGATTCGAGCCATGCATTGTCAAGATCAACGGCTTGGATGCTACACTACAGGGGCGCCTTATAGCACCCCTAAATCCATTTAATCTTGCAACATTCCAATCTAAAATCTGTTCCTATGGCGATAATCGAACTTCATATTTTGTCAAATGGGCATGAAATGATGAAAATTTTCCTTCCACATTATGAGTTCCTAGTTTAGTCAAAAAATACTTGTGAATTGCAGATAAGCAAGACGTGCGATTCACATGGACTCCACAGTCGAATCTAAGTCATTGTTTTTCAGTCATTTTACATTGTTAAATGAACACAATTATTCTATTCAATTATTTTCTTTTAGCAAAATGATTCCTCCACTACATTTGTTCGCTAGCGATTCCTTCTTTCGGCAATGGTTAGTACACTCGATCCCTTGTTTACTCATTGGAGTATTGTTCGCGAAAAGTAGATGAAAATGTGAGCACAATACCAGTTTCAGCATTTTCAAACAGCCTAATGTCATTTACTTAAGCAAAAACAACAGACAAACATGATTCATGAAGCAACCAGGTTCTATTATGCATTACTCAAATAATATACATGTGAATGAGGTCCTCAATCAAGCAACAACACAAAGCTGAATCACAAACAAGCTTGATTCATGAAGCAACAAAGCTTGACTTCAATATCTTAAGCAATTTTAAACATTCTTTTTTTAATTTTTTTGGAGAACGGGTACACATTCTAATTTATGCAATTATATTTCCATATTTAAAAGCTGGAGCATCCTTACTAGCATGCCGTACCCATTGTAGGATCCTGATCAAGTGTCTAGAATAAGTTCATTGCCTGAATCCTTAAAACAGTGAATCTTGCAAGACCTGCAATTGGGGAATACGAAAAATCAAGTAAGCAAATACTCTTCAATATTTAGTGATTTAAATTTCATATGAATATTTTCATTGCAGCTATTATTTCTATTCACTGCATTTACTTTGATTCAAATTGTCCTTAACTGTAACAGTTGCCAATTGGTTACAAATTTCAAATGCAACTCCCCTAGCCACTAAGGCACTATCTTCAGTACATTATATGCAATCATACGTTCTAACGACACACAAAGCTTCTACGAAGATAGTTGTATCTTGGGAGTGGAGCCTGATTCAACCCGGTGTAAGAGGGGGTGTCTCTTCTCTATGTAGAGGCTTTTATGCATGCCTTAATCCATAAGTTTTCTCCTGCCCTCTTTTTTTTTTGGTTGCGTAACTATCTCAATGTATCATTGTTATTGTTGTCTCCTATTATTTGAGTTTATAAAAATTCCAACAAATATTCTGGACAAGATTTTTGGAAGTATACGTAACAATTTCTTTAAACTCAAAACAATATGACAGAACAGTGATGCTATAGTGACATAATTATTCAAACAAGAAAATTAAGTGGAGGAGAAGACTCGAGGATCGAGGCACGCATAAAGAAGTAGTGTGTGCCGTTAAGTACTTTCTCCACGAACAAAGAATCTCCCGAATGCTCGAAGAAACCAAAAGATATGAACAGTATTCAAAGAATATAAACCAAATTCTTAGTGTTTTCTAGAAAGAGAATATCGCAAAGCAACCCACGACGGTGCATTGTCAGTAGTGTTTTCCCCCACATCACATATATATCGCCCTACACATATAGTAATGGATATTAAATATCACAAATTCACAATAATGAGAGTTAAGTGGGTGGAGGAGTTACAAACCATTGGTAACTCCTCCAAATCAAGAGGGAAAACCACCACTCTCAATTGTAACTGACAATTTGAAACAATTGATATAATATTAACTGTAACGTAAAGAACTAAATGCAATAAATTAAATAGTACATAATTACTTGAAATCTTAAAATATAGTAAAATACAACAAATACCCTGCTGCCAAAAACCAAAACTGAAATTAGAACAGAAGAAATCGTATCTCTATTCGGAGGATTTCTTGTTTTGTCATAGGTTAGGTGGGTGATGGTAGCTAGCAATGCACCAAGTCACAGATCAAATTAACTTGAAGAGAAGTGAAATATATATGCAAACTGCTTCTTCCTTCAACAACGAATGTGTTATTTACTTCTTGACACAGTACATGAGCCCTGTCCCATAACAATTGTCTTTTACATTCTTGTACATTTTGGAAATAGCACTATTAGGCATTTGAACATGGCTGTGAGGCATATGGTTCCCAGTTTTTTTTTTTTTATCAGTTCAAGTGAACTTAAACACACAGGAATATATAAATATCCAACGAGACAGAACTCAAAACCTGAGAAGCACGGATACAACACGACACGATACGACACAAAAATGCAGATATTTCATTTCTTCATAATTTAGGACATGGATATATTTTTGCATAGAGGCATATTTAAGGTTTTGTATAAAAGATGAAATCATCATTCTATCAAATGAAGATAAAACACTCAAAAAGTATTACCATCATGATGTTGTGTAGGTATTCATGAACAAACCATCAATTAAAATTTAACACTGGGAAAAATATTAAAGCTTACATATTAAACCCCCAATGTGTCCTTCACGTGCCCGAAAGTTTCCCCTACTTCTACTTGACCTATAGTGTCCACAGCATATCCTAGTAAAATAAATGTCATAAAAAATTTAGACATGTATATAGGCGAGTTTGAAAGTGTCCGGAGAGTGTTGTGTCGTGTCCATATCTAACACGTGTCAGACACTGATATATTAAACCGGTAGACATGTCAGTACTGAACATGCACTTTCCAAATTCTAGATTAGGTAATTTGGCAAATACTACTATTTCAAACCATAATTATGAGCCACTGTGGCTGCCAATTATCTCTCAGTAGCAGAAATGAAATATTTAGGGCCATAATAAAGTTCAGCCCTCGATTCATGTTTCGTCAACGAAACCTTCCTAATTCACATCTTAGTTGGAAGAATTTATTCAGTGACACAATACTAAAGTACGGCAGGGTCCCAACCAGGCAACCAAAACCACGTGCAACCTCCCACTGCATGTGGTTCATTCGTAGGCTCTGCCTCTGCCTATGAAGCATGGGAGAAGGGCTTGGGGGTGAATAATTTCGATGTCGCTTTTTGCGAAATTGGATACAAAAAGATAAATCGATTCATTTTGTTAATGTGAATGTCCAATTAGATTTAGTGTGTGATAGATGCTTCTGACCCAATCAGAAGTCTGATTAGTACTGGAATCTATGGCACCCGGGTATTATGTCGATTCGTTGTTTGAGTACCCAGCAACCATCTTGTAACTCTTCTTCCTCATTCAAGAATAAAATGAATTCTAGTATGTGCCATGGACATATCTTGCCAAACCACAAGCATATTTGTACGCTGTGATTTCTTGTGGTTTCTGCTTGCCTTTCTTTTCGTGATACTGTGTGGATTTGGTTCATTGCCCAGCAAAATCCAAGTACCAGTAGAACAAATCATGGAAGGGCTTGGCATGATTTGAAAACAAGTAAGCATGATTTAGTTAGTTCCTTCCTGCTTCGCTTTTGAATTGTTACAAAATTTTGAATTCTGTCCCTTCCATTGGGATGGTTCTATTTCACAGCAGTGTGTATGTTCAACTATCATTGCAGCAGAAGATGAAGTAATCTAAAAAAGTAATGCCTACGATTCTTGATCTTGAAAGACGATAATTTTCATCAAGGAAAATCAATTCACAACCCTGTATTGATTACTCTAGACTTCAAGGCAATCTAAATAGAGATAAAGAACTCTTTTTCCAATCAAGAACATGGATGTTAGAGTTTTGATGCAATGATACTGTGATCTAATGAAGACAATAAGATAGAACTAGTGCACCTCCAGAAGCTCAAACTATTGCCCACTCACCCTCATACCAACTCCTAGAATCCAATACAATCGGATATCAAAACTCTTCATTAGCATCCCCCAAGTTCATGATATAGATGGTACGAGTATAGAATTATTATCTTTTCAAACAAGCAGAGATGATGATTTTTCATCTTAAATAAAGATTTGAAGCCCCAGAAAATTGCAGAGATCAGAGGGAGCATTTTACTCAAAAGCCAAAATTAACTGGCAAATCACCCATCACCCATACTTTTGCCTGGAAATCCTAATTCCCCAACTGGTTGGGATGAATTGTAAACAAATCCAGAATCATTGTTGTGAATTTGAGTGATTCCTTGGAAATTATGATCTGAAGTCCAAGGAGCAAATTAAAATTTGGAAAAAAACCAATGGCAAACAGCAACAAAAATGGTAACAAGATTGTGGTTTACTCAAGAAAGATCACACCATAAAGTAAGATGTTCACAGAAAAATTGTTAAACACAACACAGTATAATAGTTATCATTTGTATATACATCAGATACAGGGAGGAAAGAAAGCATAAGTCAAAAAAAAAAAGGAGAGCAGATTAAAAGGAGCACTTACATGCTTAACAAGGATTGGGACTGACCCAAATCGGTGGCCATTGCATTCGGGAAAGTGAATAACAAGAAGGTAAAGGATCAATGCTACCATCTTCCAAATCATAAACCCCCAAATCATGATTTCCATTCGTGCCATCGTAATTCAACTCAGAATAATCATCCGTATAGTATATACAGTTGCCTTTACACCCCGGAAAATCATAAGCTGATAATGCCACCGAAGAGTTTTCCCCCAAAAACAACATCTGATCACCTATACTTGTCAACCTCTCCCACCTTGGAACACTCAAATCCAGCCTATAAACCCTGAATTCCCTAGTTCCATACTCAAAGATTTCTAAATCCAAGTATCGCATAACCAATAACAATTTTCCATCGGATAAACTAACCAAGTATTTCAAATCACCGCCAATCTGCGGTGGCGTATGGATAAATGAAACCCTAGGAAACTCCCCACCAACATCACAAACCGCGATTTCCCCCAATTTATTCACCGCATAAAACAATCCGTTGCAATATATAACATCCTCACAATACGACTGTGCGGCCTCTATAAATACCCACGATTGATACCCACTTTTACAGAAAACGAGATCACCTGTTTGGTTCAGTATCGCCAACGCAATAAAATTACTATCTTTACAAGGGCTAGAGGAGAGAACCACCTTCTTGATAAACAAATCGCGCATTTCTGTTAAGCTGCGGGTGGAGAGAGTGCCGTCGGGAGCGCGCAGGAAGTACTCGCGGCCGATGTTGGAGAAATCGAAGGCGACGACGTTAGGGAAGGAGGAGAGTGGAGGGAGGTGGAATTTGGAACGGGTGAGGGGGTTGAGGAGGAAGAAATCGGGTGACTCGTCGAGGAAAGCGAGGTAACCGTGGGAGGAGCCGTGATGACGGCGGCGGCGGTGGTGGGAGGATTCCGGAAGGTGGAGGGAGTGGAATTTATTGGCGGAGAGGCTGTAGAAGGGGCTGTTGCGGTGGGGTGGAGACGTGTAGGGGAGCATTAGCCACGGGAGTTGAGTGGGGAGGTGGTGAGGGGTGGTTAGGGTTGAGAGTCTCCAGGTGGTGCAAACTGCTCGGAATCGGATGTAGTCGGTGTGGGCGATGAGTTTCTCGGCGATGGTTCGTAGCAATTCCGGTGGAAGTTCCGACCATTCAACCGCCGTGACATTTGTTGAGGTCAACGTCGCCTCCGCCGTCGCAGAAAGATCCATCTATGAGGAAACTGAAAAAACGGAAACGGTTAATGTGGCGGTAACCCGTTTCATTTCGCGGGTTTAATTTGGAACATGATTATGGAACTAATTTTCCCTCTAATTATGTGATTAGTGACGATAATAAGGAAGTGGAGAACTATAAAATTGGGGATGAGGAAGGGGGAAAGTCACCATCAAAAAAATTTTCTTAACCAAATTTTAATGCAAGAGTGACGTCATGAAAATTGACACATTGATTTTGCTTTTGTTTCAATTTTTTTTTTTGAAACAGTAAATTCATATCATGAAATGCCGTACAGCAAAGATTACATCACAGAGTACAGGAATGAACCGAAACTACCAAAATCTAAGACCAAGCTACTGAAAAGCACACAGGCTCCAAGCTCATAGACACATCTGCCTAGGCAGATCAACACTAGGTGTCAGCGCAGAGTCTGTCCTCGATTTAGTAGTAGAAAATTTCACAGGACACCCAGCTCAAACTATTAAGTATAAAAATGGATGAAATCTATAACAGAATACTCCAAGCAGGGAGCATAGCAAAGCACCCGAAAAAAGGCTAACGAACCACCAAACGAGGTAATCAAACAAACAAAGAAAATACAGTAAAGGAAAAAAAAAAACTCCAGGCAAAATCTGATGCCAAAATTGCTGCATCGGTACCGGCACGTTATTCACTAGAGTGGTCAAACCGTAGCCCCAAACTTTAGACCTCCACAGATCGGACCCCAACCACACCACAGGGGGGAGGCGAATGGTGGGTAGTGGTGGCGGAGGGAGGTGGTGGCAGAAGGAGATAAGAGGGGAATAGTGGGTGAGGAGAGAGGAGGAGGAGTGGGTCGAAAGAGGAGGAGATGAGAGGCTAACCAAGGAGGGGGGAGGGGGTAGAGGGAGAGGCAGCAGCCTCATCCCCTCCCAGATCTGAGAAATTTTACGCTCTCTCTCTTTCTCTAACTTTTAGGGCTGGCTGCTAGTGAAGTTAGTGAAATTTTTTCATTTGTTTCAAATTAATTTATATATGGGCATGCAATTTCTAAAACTATAAACAATTGCTACAAATTACGTACTTGTGTCCGAAGATTTTATTTTTCACAAGATCCTAAATTCAAAATATTTCAAAATTACCCTTGTTAATGAAGTAACAATAAATCAATCATACTAAAAGTAAAAAAAGAAAAAGTTATTTGGAACTTGTGGGTCTCATTTTTCCTCTAATTATTATGAGATTAGTGATAATAATAAGGAAGCGGAAGTATAAAATTGGGAGATGGGGAAGGGGGAAAGTCACCCTCCAAAATTCAAATTCTTTTTTTTAAGAAAATTTTAATGGAAGAGTGACGCCATGGAAATTGATACATATTGGTTTTTTATTTGTTTCAAATGGGTTGAATTAAAAAATGGGCTTGCTATTTCTAAAACTAAAAACAATTACTACTACAAATTACCCATATCGAAGATTTTATTTTCCATGAGATCCTAAATTCAAAATATTCCAAAATTACCCTTATTAATGAAATGACACTTAAATCAATCACACTAAAAGTAAGGTTCATAAGAATATTCCAAATTTTAATATAAAACAATATTCAAAAAAATGAAATCTAAAAATCATTTATACAAGAACAAATTTCAAATCTACAAGTAATACAAATGTTTAGTACGACGTAATATTGAAGATCATTTTATGAAAATATTGACCTTGTAAAATGTTATTTGTAAAAAACTTGTCATATTAATTAATGGAAAATTTTCCAATACAATTTTTTTCATTACCAGTTTCCGTTTTTCTTGGTATGAAAATACTAAAAATAAGGATTTTTTTCCGTTTCTGATTATGGGACTCAATTTCTCCCCAATTATGGGATTAGCGATAATACTATAATAGTAAGGAAGTGGAGTCGTATAAAATTGGGAGACGAGGAAGGGGGAAAGTCACCATCCAAATTCTTTTTCTAAACCAAATTTTAATGGAAGTCATCGTGAAATTTGACGCATATAGTTTTGTATTTGTTTCAATTCATTTATAAATGGGCCTGCTATTTCTAAAAATAAAAACAATTACTACAAATTACCCATATCCGAAGATTTTATTTTCATGATCTCCTAAATTATTAAAAAAATATTCCAAATTACCCTTATTAATAAAATAATACTTACATTAATCACACTTAGCCCTTGTTTCAGAAACTAACTTTAGTTAGAAATTGACTTAAGTTAACTTTTTTAGTTGATGCATTGTGAGAAAATGATATGTCTCGTAAAACACATTAATTCAATTTTTAAATCAGTTTAGAAATAAGCCAATTTCTGTAACAACCCAAAAGGTTCATACGAGTAACAACCCAAAAGGTTCATACGAATATTCCAAAGTTTAATATAAAACAATATTCAAAAAATTCATATCGAAAATCATTTAAACATTACAGTATAAGAATTTTCATATCTACAAGTAATCAAAATATTTACGAAGAAATATTGAAGATCCTTAATGAAAATATTGACATTGTAAAATGATAATAGTAAAAAAAAAATGTCGTATTGAAAAATTGCAAAATTTCAATATGATTTTTTTTAAACGAATTTATGCGGAAGAAATCCATAAGGTGACCATATGAATAGAGTAGATTTTAAGTACGATACGAAAGGTTAGTTGATTTGAAATTTGAGAAAACGATGCAGTCATTAGTGCATAAAAATATTTGAATCAACTGTCATTTTTGGCTGGGTCATAGATCTTCCCTCAAATTCAAAATCACAATATAATGATTTAACAATAAAGCTAATAAATTTTGTTCATCGAGCCACCAATTTTTTAAGGGCGTGAATTTTGAAGTACTATGTTCTCAGTTGGTATTCCAATGAGCAAGCTTTAACATTCCAAATTTTCAATATATATTTTTGCCTTGGTATGATCTTTCAAGTATTTTTTTCCCCCAAATACAGCAAACATATATAATTCATAGGAATTTATTTTCTTCCTATATAATACTACTATTAAGAGGTTTTTTTTTTTTCTTGCAAGGGTGACCATCCCTACTGGGCCCCCTTTGGCTCCATCCCTATTTACCACTGTGAGCTAAGAGCTAAAAAAAAGGGGTACTTTGATTGGTAGATTAGCTAGCAAATTGGCGTGGCCTGGCTAATTTTGTGCTCTCTCCTATCCTCTCTCCATCTCTTGTGCTTTTGGGTTGAGATCCATTCTCCCCTTCTTTTTTGTGATGCACATCCCGCCCGGCTCCCATTGGCTTTCTTTGAAGGCGGTGTCAGACAGTGCTTGGCAGCAGGAGGTCAGACCCCACCAACGGTGGAAGTTGGATGCAGATCTCTCTTCTCTGGAACCTGGTCTTGATTGGCTTTGGGTTGATCGCTACGTTGCTACTCTTCGATTTTGGTTTTATGTTGTACTATTTTGTTATTTGCTTTCCGACAGAACAAAAAAAAAGCTAGCAAATTGGCAAGTTATCATTTTGCATCTTCATGTCAACGATAGCGTCTCATTATCGCCTAAAATTGATTATTTGCATCTTTCAAGAAAAGTGATTAATCTTGATAATCGACATTGTAATGGCTGGGAATGATTAATTACTGGTGTTGTCATCCTTTGTCATGGCTAGTAGTTAACTTGGTTGTGTGGGATTAGGTGCAATTAGTGGCTATGAATTTCACTTATATTTTGTTCAAAAGATCCTTTTCATCTTCATGGAGTTCACCATTTATTTTGACTGCAATTGAGAAAACAAAAAGTATTGTTTTTCGTTTGTGTAACGCGTCTACTTGTATTTCTCAGCTGTCAGGATATGTATGGATCGATGAATTTAATTTTTTGGTTTTATCACTCTCTTCTTCCTATTTCCTTGTGTCCGAAATACAATTTGTAGGCCAGAATACAAGCCGAAACGAACCAATTTTCGGCTCGAAAAATGGTTTTGGTGTACATATATACTTAGGATCAACCTTAATGCCAAGTAATGTTTGGCATACTCTAGGGCTTTCTTTTTTTCATGCAATCTGTGGACGACGACTACCAGTACCTTTTCCTTGGCCTTTGGCTGTGGTATATGAAGCATGACATGATTTCTGAAAGCTGAAAGACTTCAAAAGACAGCCCCCACCATATCCCATGTCTGGGAAAATCAAGATTTTGCATTTCCAGTTTGATTAGATTGATGGTTTCAAAACCGAACCGAATTGCCCAAAACCGTCTGCACTATCCTATAACAATTGATGGAATCTCTATGCAGAGCATTTCTTGTTTGTCCATAGGTTAGGGTGATGGTAGCTAGCAATGCACCCAGTTCAACGTGCTATTTACATCTTGACACCGTACATGAAGCCCCTATCCTATAACAATTGTCTTTACATACTTGTACGTGTTGGAAATAGCAATGTTAGGTACCCCGAAAGTGAAATCAGTGAATGAGAACTTGGTCCAAGGAGGATGACATTCTTCGCAATGCTAGGTACCACGTGAGTGAAATCAGTGGTTCAGATTCACTTGAATAGTTATCTCAACAATTGATTTACTTTCGGGTAGTTTTCGGAATAATTTTTCGGGATATTTTGCATTTTCCATTACGTTCAATTTAACGGGAGCTCACCAAATAATAATAACTCCTACTCATCGTGACTCTGACTCTGAACCTTCCCATGTGATGAGCCTACCAGTATAAGTATATGGTTCAAAAATGGGGGAATTGCAGATTCAGGGGAGAAAGTGGCAAGTAATGCCATCTTCAGGTCAAGTTTGCTGCAGTTTACCTTTTGCATCTCCTTCACTTGCACTTGTTTTGGCGTACAAGAGTGAAAGGGAGAGGGTCTGGATTGGCTTTGGAGCACATGTTGGTCTATTACATTACTTTGTTTGGGAAAGTTTCTGAAATGATTGTGACAGGAACCTAATTCATTAATTCCAATGCAACTTCACTTGTATTTATACGTATATCTATGAACCTCTTTGGAGTTCATCAACATTGGATTTGGGGTTGCTGCTGTGCATGGGATGCAAACACATGTTGTACACCATCCGAGCCGTCTGTTCTTCCGATGGACGGCTCAGATTTCATCAAAATCAGCCCTTTTAGCTATAGTTTCAGATATGGATGCCCAGCGACTCCAACGAACTGCCCGTGAACTCATTCCTAAGTGTGGTACAGACGGATACGGATCATAATATATGAATTTTGGCGGATCAGATTTGATTCGGTTCAGTCGGATAGTTTTCTAATAAATAAATCATCCAAACAAACCTAGCCGGATACCACTCACGGACGGGCATCGGTTAACCAAACTGAACTGCCCAAAACCATCCACTGGGCAGCCCTAGTTTCAGACTCTACCGACCAATCCAATTGGTTTACCATTTTCATGGAAACATAGGGTTAGGCCGCTAGGATATAGAAAAGGAGTAGGACAAGCATGTACACTGGGGGGGTGACGCATGTTCACAATGGCAGGGGGTTTGGAAAATTATGCGTGAGAATTTTTCATCCCAAAATAATCAAACATTTCTCCGGATCTCTATAATACAGGACAATTGAATCCCAACAGAAAAACAAAAATCAAGGAGCATAAATCAGCTGTCTTGCTTTTCGGTAACAGCAAGAATATACGAATTGAGTATATGCTTAGATTTTGAAGTTGAAATCAAGAAGCAGAACATGCATAGCTAGACTCTCTCACAATGTATCACCACCATGGGATTGACTTGAGTGCTCTTGACATCATCTTCGTGGCTATCTTGGAGATTGCAGCATTCAGTTATCACACATTTCACCATCAAACTCACCGAAATCACAATCACAAACAACCCAACCAAGTAAACACTAGCCATAAACCTCACAAAAACTCCATAATTAAATCCCCCCACCTGGGCGCAACCACATGAGATCTAAAAAACCCATTAATCATCCCAAAAGCTGACAGATACGCGAAAACACAAGGTTTGCGGCCCTCGGGTTCCTACCACTCAACAGCTGTAAGTGCTTCACCATGGCAGCAAACTCACAAACGGGTTCCAGCATTGAAACCCTGCTAGCCAAGTGTTACAACGACGCATCATCAGCGAGAATCAGATGGAACGTAACAAAAGAACCAAAAACTAGAAGAGCCATATGATGGGTATCAACTGCCACCAAGAGGAGGACGAGAGACCCAAGAAATGCAACATCGTAGACGACCCTAATGAGAGAAACCCGGAGATAGGTGATGAAGAGTTGCTTGAAGATGCCGCTGGGAATGGTGGAGGCGGAGGAGAGTACGGGCTTGGAGGTGTAGAGAGAGGCGACAGCAGCAAGGAAAGGAACAGTGAAAAGGAAGATGAGAAAGCCGAAATGGAAGACGAGGAGTTCGGTCCATTGGGAGGGGTTGATTTTGGGAGTAGCATAAGAGGGGTCGATTAGGGAGAGGAGACGGTAGTAGCAGAGACAGTGGAGGAGCACCTAAACTAATTTTGGGAAACTAATCTCACCGTCATTGTGCACACAATTTCTTATTTTGCCATAGATTAGGGTGATGGTTGCTAGCAAATTAACAAGTAGGTACTTCCACATGCCTCTCTTCAAGAGAATAATTAAATTTCAAAAAGTTGGTTCAAAGACAGATCAGCAGTTGTTAAATTTCGAAAAATCAGACCCAAACACACACACACGCATGGGGATCGACGCACATGCACACTAAAGCAAAGACAAACACATTTTTAGGTAATTTCCCAAAATCGGGTACTCCCTAGAGGAAATCGGAGTAATTGCTAATTACGAATACAAGTAGAGTACCCACTCGTGTATCTCTCACAACACTCTGTCTGTTAATCTCTATATTGCAAACCCCTGCTTAGATCTTACAGTTACCAGCCAATATATAGGCAGAGGAGAATCCAAATTTCTACCAAGTGGAGAACCAAACGAACTCAAACACAGGAATAATACAAACAAACATACAGCATGGCAAAATCCACAACATATATAGCCCAGACTAATTTCTCATGCCCTACGAAAAATTAGTGGCGAAAAAGACAGTATCGGATCTGCACTTTCCAAACTCTAGATAATTAGGCAAATAGCAACGCTTTGAAACCATAATTACGAGGCATGAGCCACTAAATTACCGTGGCTGCCAATTATCTCTCAGTAGCAAAAATGAAATGTTCAGGGGCATATTGAAGTTCGGCTTCGATTTATGTTTCATTAACCAAACTTGCATCATTCTCATCTTTGCAGTACACCAGGATCCCAACCAGGCGACCAAAACCACATGCAAGCTCCCACTGCATGTGCTTCACTCGTAGGCAGAAGCATGGGAGAAGGGGTGGGGCTGACTACTTTCGACGATGTCCATTTTTGCGAAATTGGATACAGCAAGAGAAATCGATTCATTCTATTCATTTGGTTGTCCATTAGATTTAGTATGTCCTTCATGCCACTAACCTCGTCGAAAGCCTGAGAAACTTCGAAATATTCAAAAGGCATCCCTGAATAGGAAAAATGCAGAAGCGAACTGGTAAACATTAAAACAGTCGTATATCACAATGTGCACAATTTACCCTTTATTTATATTTCTTATATGTTGAATCTTATAGTTACCATGCGATGATCTAGTAGTGCGGTGAGCACAAGGATCATGGCAATATGTGCTGCACTAGGTGGTCAAAAGGAAACTTGAATTATGATGCACCGGTAAAAACTACATAAAAGATAAAATCAAAGGGGGCAAAACTTGAATTATGATGCACCAGTAAAAACCTGAGAATCAAACACTAATAAAAAATCCAGGTGCAAAAATTGTCGTCTTGACTGTTGACACCATAATCATTAAACATCATATTTCCATTTCACCATAACACAGACTACGTGTTAAAAGCTCTTTTAAAAAAAAATCAACAACGATATAGGAAACACACAAACTGCACCATCTCAATCGCCATCACTCCCAGAAACACTTCATAATCAAACTGCCCCTGAACCAAGAAATACCCGAAAACCCCATTAAGGAACCCAAAACACAACAGATATGAGAACACGTGCGATGCTTGGGTCCAAGGTGGCATATGATTGTTGCGGGGTGGGGTGCCAACCTAGTTGGGATGTCTCCTTGCATTGTGATGCCCTATTCCTTGGCCCTTTTAATCTTTGTAATGCGTTTTCAAAGATTAATAAAAAATTTCTTTTTGGCTGTTCAAAAAAACAAAAACGAGCGACGCAGTGGCCGCCATTCGGTTCGTACCCTTCAACAACTCGTAGCATTTATTCATTGCAGTGAAGCCGTAAATGGGTCCAAGCAATAAAACCATGCTAGCCAAGTGGCACAACGACATATCATCGGCAAGAAACTGAGAAAATCATAACCGAGGAAAAAAACAGCAGAGCCGTGTTATGGATATCCAGTCCGACCCAGAGGAGGAAGAGCAACCCGAGGAATACAACATTTTAAAGGAACATAATAAGACAAACCCAGAGGTAGGTGATGAAGAGGCGCTTGAAAACGCTTCTGGGAATTATGATGGAGATGGTGGAGGCTGCAGGCTTCGAGGGGTAGAAAGAGGTGATGGCGGAGAGGAGAGGGAAAGAGAAGACGGCGATGAGGCAGAAGAAGATGAGTTTAGTCCATTGGAAGGAGTTGATCATGTTGGAAGAAGAAGAAGAAGAAGAAGAAGAAGAAGAAGAAGAAGAAGAAGAAGCAGAGTGGAGTGGGAATAGAAAGTTGAAGATTAGGGAGAAGACCAAAGGGGACGAGCATTGCGGAGAAGAGAGAGAACATTCGGAAGTTTCTGCAGTAGTGGGAGGTTTTTTGGGATTGTGCCCGGATTAAAGTTGATTCGTTCAGGATGATGTCTGCTAGGGTTAGGGATTCCTGGAGCTCTTCTTGTGGATCCATGCTGAGAGAGAGAGAGAGAGAGAGTGTGTAACCAACAATGCGAGCAAGGAGGACAATGAATCAAATCAGTGAGTTTTGTACAAAAAAATCTGATCCAGTGTGGTTAAGTTTTGAACTGCTGTGGACCATCTGAGTTATAAATAATGATTGAAACCGTTTATATTTTAGATGCTGCAAAGAAGCATGAACTTGTAAAAAAAAAAATACCTTCATCACACACTGATAACTGTGTTAACAGCTTACGCTCGTTGAAGACAAAATGAAACCTCTAAACTTTACTGTTCATTTTGTCCCACACAAAAACAACTTGTTAACATGTATTTGGTATTCGATCAAGATAATTTTTTTAAAAGGGCGTACTTCTTTGCAAATATGAACGGTTTCAATAAAAAAATTTAAACTTGGGATGGGCTAACAATGGACAAAATGGACCACGCTGGATGAGAAGTTGGTCCACGGAGGAGGATGGCATTCTTGAAAGAGACAAAGCAAGGAAGATGAATAGGATTTAATGAAGAGACAGATGGGTTTTTGCTGTATCAAGCTCTTTTTCGATGGATGATGCTTTGGGTCTTGTGGAGATATATGTATACACAATGTACTCAACTAATTTCCACAAGATTAGCGCCCAGATATTTTCCACAACTGCCTCCTAGTTTACCAAGTCAAAACTAACAAGTGAGATTTACCAGGATCAATAGTTGTCCTGTTATTAACATTCATTAGTTGAGTATCCAAATCAAAACGGTTCGGGGGATGATGTAGTGCACAAAATGCACTGCCCCGTGTAGTGCACCATCCAGCTGTCCATCAAGCTGACTTGATCAAACTCAATCCCCTTCTTTCTCTTAACAAAATAAGTTCATGCCACATGTATATTTAATATTCAATTTTCTGGAAAATAAATAAATACCATAAAACAATACTTGATATTTAGATTATATGCAATGCATGAAGTAGCGTGTGTCATCTTGTGTCTATGTGGTGCACCATAACAACACTATGAGGTTTTCTATTTTAATTGGTTTACCCATCACATAATTCATTACACAAATATTTGGGTTATTTCGCCACAACTAGAGTTGGGCTATTTGGCCACGACAATCTAACAGCTCTTTCACTTGAACTTGTTTTGTTGTATAGAGTGAAAGGGATAGGGGCTGGATGGCTTTGGAGCACATTCTGGTTATTACATTACTACTTTCTTTAGGAAATTTTCTGAAAACTATGACAGGAACCTAATTCATTCCAATGCTACTGTGCACATTTGTATTAATCCGTATATTTATGAACCTCTTTGGAGTTAATGAACATGAATAGGTTTTGTGTTGGAGTTCATAGATCTGCTCGTGAATCCATGGGAATTGTGGAGGGAGCAGTGTTCTTTTGACCTTAATTTCCCGACTAGGGTCAAATTTCGTGAAAAAATATGGGAATTGTGAATGTGTTTAGTGGGTAAAGGGTTCGGAGTAAATGCAAACTTATGTAGATCAGCTCTTTAAAGTTCTTTTTAGGGCTTAAAGGCGAAGCACTTCATCCGGGTCATTTTTCTCCCACACTGGCTTGCTGCTAGTGAGTAGAGAGTCCAGAGACAGGCTTTGTGCTAGTAAATAAGCTACTTGCTTTTATTTTAATAAAAGGAGAAAAAGGCGGGGGAAGGGCTGGAAAAAGAAGACAAAGCTATGCCTTCAATGTCCTAAAAGTCGTATAACACAAGTATTGGTTACAAGATTGAATAAAATCACCAGCATATTATATACAGTTACCTCTTCAAACAGGAAAATGAGAAGCTGATAGTGCCAACCAAGAATTTACCCCCAAAACATCATCTGGTCTCCCAAGCTTGTTCTCCCATCTTGGACCACTCAAATCCAGCCAATATACTCAGAATTCCACAGTTTTTCATAAACCAAGTACCGCTTTAACCAATAACAATTCCTCCAATATACTGAACAAGTACAGCATGTCACCACCAATCTGTGGCGGACTACGAATAATTGAGACCCCAGGCGAATCACCACGAACATCACAAACTGCTAATTCCGCCCAATTTATTCACAGCGTAAAACAATCCATTTCGATATATAACATCCTCACTATAAGATTGTGTGTCTTCTATAAATATCCACAATTGATCTCCGTTTTTGCAGTTCTGCCCAATCAACCACAATGAGATTTATCTCAGCCTCTGAGGTCAAAGCCACCTCCGTTTCAGAACGAACCATCTAAAAGGACTAAAGACAGGATGAATCATAAAACAAACTAGAAACGGAAACAGTTACTTGAAATACACAAGCAATGACGACACAAACAAAACTAAACTGTTGTAATCGAACAAAATCCATGTACAACATACTAGTTTATCAATGGATTTGATGATAAGGTATTCCAAAATGCAGAGAGCTTAGAACATTAAACACAGGATATAAGAACATCAGGTTCGTTAGTGAGCAAAAGAATTGAACCACATAGGACCAGATAAAATCATAAAACTAAACAAAAAGCTAGAACCTCAAACTATCTGGCTGGGAATGTTACCTTCTGGAAACACATAGGATAAGAGTACTATCAACAAATTTTCTCCCATTTTCTTTTGGCAACCAAAGAGGGGCTGAAACAAAGCTGTGATCACAAGACAAACCTCAAAATTAAATATCTTTATCAATTCCCCTAAACTACAATAAACTCATGCATGTAATGAACATTTAGGTACAAGCATCTGTGAACAGCAATGTTGGACTCGGGTAAGGGTGTCCGGTAAGGGTATGTATCTAGATGTCGGATTCAACTATTTCTCATTTCAAAGACACGGGACATGGAAAAATATACAAATTTGTTTCTATTTTTTGTGTATTTTATTACGTAAAATGGTGTTTTAAGGTTCCATAGAGGTTTAAGCATACTTCCATGATAAACTCAAATTACAATTAGGTTTTGCAATAGAAGTGTCTTGCTAAACTTATCTTACACATATCCTACACCCATATCCGAGTGTCTAGTGTCTGACACGTGCTTTATACCATTATTAAGAGAGTCCGCGTAATGGGTGAACAGGAAAAAAAAGATGCATAGTGCTAGACTCCTGGGGATTGAAAAGCAAATTTAACAAGTATTTGCGTCCCATTTGTAGCCTAGACCATCATTCCATCCAATCTAGTGATTCAAGGAAAAATAATCAAATTGCAGCAACAGAGATTCAATTCTGGATTCGAATCAAAATCTCAAGTATACCAAACCATTGCAACTGCGTACCTTCTTCTCAAAAGGGTTGAAGAAGTTTGTGTTCGTCAATTAATCTGCTTGTTTCATTGGAAAAGAAACTGTCCGGACGAGCAAAAAGTTCTGCAATTACTAATCTGCAAGGAAGAGAGAGTTGGAAAAATCGAGTTTCACAACAAAGGAACAAGATGGGTTTAATCCAGTGTAGCCAAACCTATTTTCAAAAAAATAATTTCTCTTAAATCAACTTTGATTATGTACAATTCAATTCTCGATTGACATGATTCTTACCATAGTGTATCTTTTTGATAAGATCTACAACATGAACTCTTTCGATTGTATTAATAATCATGTAATATGTCACAATCAAGCAATTACTCGACCGACATTATTTTCCAATAAAAGGGATTGGATTGAATGTAGCCCAATCTATTTTCACAAAAAAAAATTCACACAAATCGTCTCCGATCGTGTACTAATAAGAGTTAAATTTGTATACTACTTAGCAATATTTATCTTATTGACGAGATCTAAAACTTGAACAATTTCGATCAGATAAATAATCCTGTAATAAATCCCGAGTGACGAATTTCATTGCAATTCCATATTGGAAAGCTTCAAGAGAGGTCCGGCGTCGTTTTGTGGTTTGTGACATAGGTTGAACCTATGTCATGCATTGAAAAACGACGTAGTCTTGTGTAACTTCGCATCTCTCTTAGAAACGGCTCATCTCAAGGCGACGTCGTCTTGTGCAAGTTCTCTCTCATTCGGCGTCTTCATGAAGCAGTCGAAATCTCCTGGCAAATTTCTTGGAACAAAATTTTCAGGTATGCAAAAATTCTCAATTTCTATCTGAATCGGCTATGGATTTGTTCATTTCATGTTTTCTGATTCGATTCAGCTCGATCTTCTTTGCCGGTGCTTGAATTTTTTATTTTTTTTGGGCAATTGTTGTTTTCTAATTCAATTCAGCTCGAATTTCGAAGTGTAAAGGCCCTGTGTTAATTATCTGGTGAAATCTTTGGCTCTGGTCGATTCTATCGGAACAGAGCTCGATGTGGTGCTTTGGTTTTTGTTACCAAGGATGAAAACCCCTTGCCAATTTGGCAGCCATGGAATCCTCGTCACCCTAATTTTCTCCCATAAGCCTTCATTGAGATAATTGTTTGGCTTATAACTGTTTTCCTGCTATACATTGTTGTTTGTGAAAGTTAACAAACTTTGATTTGGTCCAATATGAATATCTTTCTGTAACAAGTTCCTTAATTCTAGAATGAAATCAACTGCGTTTCTCTCTCTTTATTCTCAAGATTCCCCTCACTTTTTAAATTCCATTATGCGATTTCTTTTTCTGCTCCATTTGTAGCATACCGTGCATGCTCCCATAAGCATCCTTTCTGTTTTATAGATCTTTTCCATGGCTTTGTAGTAGATTTCGTTGGCTCTTTCCCTGTTTCTTTGTATCCTTTCTCTCTATCTCTCTCACAACTACTGACTCACCATCTTTATCTCAATTTTTTCAAAGTGGTCGTAAGACTCATAAACTACGCGTCTTTATGTATTTGAATTATATATATTATTGCAAAATGACTTTCGCGAGGAGGACTCTCATTGCGACAAGTGGCACAAACTGATTGTCCCACACAATTATTTACTTAATATTTTCTAATTTGTTGTAAAGAATTTACTTAATTAAGAAATCCTTGATTTGTGGGATAACTTATTTCAAACATGAAAAACACTTAAAAATCATGTTAATTTAGGAATGATTTGTGGGGATGATCATAATTCAAAATTTCGTATTAGTATATCCTACTTCTATTATATAAGGTTCCCTAATATGCTCATATTTTTTCGGGCAAGAAAGTTGTGTTCACAACTTAACTTCAGTAGTGTAGTGGTCACAGAGAAGGAAATAATTGATAAAAGTTCTAAAACAAAATTCACCGTCCAAAAATTGGGTTGCCTCTCTCCTATTGTGTTCTTCTCTGCTATATTTCTATCTTTTTTGAAATTTGGAATTCTTCATGAATTAATGTTTGTTATAGAGTTCTAACATTAATGAATAGTTATGTAGGAAGTTACGAGTAGTGACGAGCAAAATGGTAGAAGGTGCTTACAGAGACCAAAGTCGGATTAGTAGAAATATATTTTGATTTCGATCAAGACTACTAATGTAATGCAAGAAGAAGAAGAGTGAGCCACGGGATAAACCATGATCTCAAACAACAATTTCATTGATAGTTTTCCGTTCTTCCTTCATGTAAGTAGACAACCATATTTCCAGTTTGTATTTGTTTTTTTCCATACATGAAAATATGATTTTGGTTCAGTAATCAGTTTATCCTCCCGAGATTTTTTAATATTATTTTGTGGTGGCCAGTTCTGAATTGAAGAATACATACCGATCGAGTAGAGTACAGAAAATGTTGAACTGAAGGTTTAATAGTAGGAACAAAGTGGGGATTGAAGGTGATATAGGCTTTAGAGACACCAATTCCTCCCGAGATTTTTTAATATTATTTTGTGGTGGCCAGTTTTGAATTGAAGAATACATACCGATCGAGTAGAGTACAAAAAATGTTGAACTGAAGGTTTAATAGCAGGAACAAAGTGGGGATTGAAGGTGATATAGGCTTTAGAGACACCAATTCCCGATGCAAAACCAAGAAAAATAGGTGGGAACATGTTGCACACCATGAATCATTTCTCAAATTCTCACTTTGAAAGTAGTTCTTTGCTTCTTTTTTACATTTTTAGTTTTTTTTTCTTTTATATATATATATATATATATATATATATATATATATATATATACATTTTTCAGGTCTTTTGTTTTCTCTTTTTTCTAAGGGAGCCAATAGTATTTCAATTCACTTCGTTATTGTGCAGTTTCAGTTACTTCGTAAAATATCAAGTGAAAACATAAACATCACTTGGGTTTATGAATAAATTCTGAAAAAAGAAAAATATTTTTTACTTTTCTAATCTCGATCTGTTTTTCAGGTTTTATAGGCGTCGATAGGTTTTGTGAGAAAATATATAACATATTTATATTAGATCATGTCTCCATGCATAGCACAGGTTCATGCTAGTACATAGTATCATGAATCATAGTAATGAGAGAACTTTCCTTATTTTGGTCTTCATCTTGGGAACACGTTCCTTTTCCATCGGTGCACGCAAAGAAGAAACAACATAGGGGCTAAGGTAGGCCAAGGCCTCCCCCCATTTAAAATTCCTCAGAATTATCTAGTAAGTAAATTTTTTGTTATGGCATTAAAGGTTTATATGGTGGGACTCCCCTAAACAAAGAACAAAGGAAAGGATATTAGTGCTAAACATACTCCTAACACCACTTACACGAAGTGAGACTTTAGTTTCAGTCCTCACATAGGTGTTGTAGGGCCTTATAGATAATGACGTGGTGCATAGACGGGGCAATATTTCTTGTCTAAGGAAGCGGGGTACCATAATATCTACACTTCCATTTAATGAACCAAAAAAATTTACTTCTTATTGCCCGCTTAAAATTCAAGTGCATTACACGCGTTATTGCTAGTTATTTAGACATTTAAGTGTTTTTATTCTTGAACCTTGAAATTTGAAAATCTCATTGTTCATGCGGCCCCCTCGTACATGGAATCCTAGTTCTATCCCTGGGTGCACGCTGTCTTAGTTATTGCTAGTATTCTTGTATGCACAACATGACTCTTTTATGTGATGCATATATCCGGTTATGCAATCTTTGTAGTCATTGCAAGTAAGCTGAACCATGCATACAATTGAGTGGCTGTTGTTCAGTTTAGGTTTTTTTTCCAATTCTTCACGAAATATGTTCCTAGGAAATGATTGATTACTTCTACATGGACAAATTAACCAATTCGCATTGACAGGTAGTTCTGCTACTATGTTGTGTATTTTTTTTTATTTATTTTTTCATCTTCGAAATAGAATTACTTCTACATGGACAAATTAACCAATTCGCATTGACAGGTATGTTGTGTATTTTTTTTTTTTTTTTTTCATCTTCGAAATAGAAAACACAGGAAGTTGCATGGTGGGCTAAAGAATATCACCAATTTGTTGGCTGCAAGGAGAAGACACTGTAGTTGTCATAGAGAGAGGAAATGGAAGGGAGATTTGAAGTGAAGAGCAGGAACTGGCTTTGTTGTGTTTAATGAAGTTCAAGTGAGAGTGTGAGACTCGCTAGATTTGGTTATTGACTTATCGGTGCTTGGGGCAAACTTTGTATGGGTGACGTTATCTATTCTATAAGGAAGTCAGTTCTAACTTTCATTAGTGACCTAGCAGAATGTTTGATTTAGTGGGAGAAGAAGAGAAAATATTAAGTTAAACATGTCCTGTGGAGTCAAATATGACTGGCTTCTTCTTGTATGAAAACAGCGGTAAAGAAATCTAAACTAAATTGGCTACTTCAGCGAAACACATGCTTTTGCATTTCACACCCAATTGGCACATCGGTTTTCTTTTCTTTTACCTTCAGTTTTTCAAATCTTGCAGCATTGATTGCCGATTGGATTTGCTTCATTATCTAAAATGGACTGAATTCACTGTACGAATTGATTAGCCCCAGCGTAATTCCTTCACTTTGCTTTGAGTCCATCTAAAGAAAATCTCGAGCTGGTGGCGAAAAGCCTATTTGAGTTTATGTTTGTGTTGGGACATTCAAAATGATTGATGCCGCCACTGGAATAATTAGTCCAATTGTATGATGAAAAAGTTGGAAAGATCAGTCAAGTCCTTGCCTTCATTTTTAATCAAATATCAACTCATTATCAGGATGGTCTCCATTATGAAACTGATTTAACATCTCTATTGAGCATGAACTCTCTTCATCAGAATAGTATTCCTTATATAGATTGCTGAAGTTCTTGTTCTGTTGGTAATGCAATTTGGTTCTCCTACTTGGTGATGCTACTGGCCTATTTGGCTATTTTTCTTGAGGTTTTCCGGTCCTTGTTTTGCTGAAGCTTCTGGTGGTCGTGTTTTCTGCTGCCTTTTGTTTGCTTGGCTCTGCTTTGTTTTTTTTGCTTGGATTTTCTTGTTAACGAATGGGTCGGGAGTCTTTGTTGGTTTTAAGGCGACCAATGATTATCTCATTAAGCCTGGAGAAGAGGATTGTTCGGATTGCAGTTTATCAAGCTTTGTCGTTGCCTTCTCATTAAGCCCTCTTCCTCTTAACTTGTTACCTTCACAAAACGAGGAAAATAACACCTCTATCTTCTCCAGTCTCCTGCAGGTTCCTACAACAAGTGTAGATTTTGTCCACCCTTTTACCCTTGAAAACAAAACTACAAAACTGGTCTCCCTTCCTCAGGAACCAACAAGTATCCTCCATGTCTTTCTTATTTACGGGTTCCCAGTCTGTATTAGAATCATTCAACCTGTAAAAGATGCCATTCCAAGCTTCACTTTTTTGGGGCAAATGAACCTGCTAGAGTTTCCCTTCGCTCTCCATAATGACCATTTCTAAGTTGTATGAAACCAGATCTTTTCCCATAAGACCTGCCCATTCCTAGTTTTCTAGTTCAAAAATGATAACATGAGCTGTAATGCTCGTACAATACACTAACTTGCCGATAATAACCAGCCATGATATGCAACTAAATCTCTGTGCATTCAAAACTTTGTAAGTACGTGTTGCCCGCGTATTGTCACCTGGGTGGGTTATGAGCAGGCTTATGTAAGGATCATGTAAACCTGTCATGAAATCCATATTAGCTACTACGATACAATGGGGATTTCCGTCCACAACATCGAATGCGAATGCTTCATAGCAACCTCTTTCAGCCAGCTGATGTGGTAACTTAATATTGGCCTTTGTGAAAGGATTAAGCAAGAAGAAAGGAGAATCAAACTCGGTGTCTATATCATCCACCCGGAAAAACTCTCCTTCTACGCGCTCTAATTTGTCTAGGAATAGCCATCCTTGCAGAGAGAATAAATATACGTGCATCGCAGAAGTCTGGGAGATCAATGGTGTACTTCTCTATAGTTGAGGTGCTAATTAACTCACGCTTACTTTCACACAACCTCGGGTAATCATGAGCCACGGTGGTGCATGATCGACGAAATAAATTGTCAGACCATGATAACATAATATTTTCTAATATTATGCTAACAGGTTTAACCAAATAAGCACCAATACGGACACAAGAAGCGAAAGAAAACTCACCAAATCAAGGTATAGATGCAACAGAAACACGCATTGAATAAAGATGGGATATTTACTTTTAAGCGTTGGATGACGAATGTAAAGCTCTTGCCTCTCTCTTATTTCTCTCTCTAGAATACATCTAGTAGGGTTTGCTTGGGGTGGGTGGGGCTACCGCAGCCACCACCCCCTCCTCTCTCTTCGGCTCCCCTTGGCCACCAAATCCTCCTTCCCTCCCTCCTTAGCCACCAGATCTACTCTCTACCCGGCCTCCATAACCTTCTTCCATCACCGTTCTGACCTCTTTCCATGGCTTCTTGTCATCGTCTTCTTCTTGATTCGGGTGGTGACTATTTCTGGGATGTTGATGGATTTGCAGGGAGGGGGCTTTGGTTTGTTTTTCCAATGAAAGATTCCGGATCTAGCTCCCAGCTACAACCTCTACCCACGAACGCAGCCATTTCCGTCTTTATCGGCGTCTGGTTCAGGTGTAAGGGCGAAGTTTGGGGCTTAGTTTCAGACCCCACGCCGACTAAAGCAGCCATTTCCGGTGCAGTGGATTCTGGCAGTCTCTCCAACGGCGTTTTTTTATTTAGCTTTAACTTTTTGTTTTGTTGTACTCCTTTCTTGGAGTCTTTCTATTCCCTGATGTTTGTGGAATCTTTGCAACCCAGTGCAGGTCTTTCTTCTATGTACTCGGTGTATTTTCATCCAAACCACATGGATAACCCAATTATCGGGGGATTTTACCCTTCGATGGGCTCCGGTTTGGGGTTTGTAGCCCATTGGGCAATTTTTGAGTAATCAAAAATTCTGAGTTCAATCAAAAAAAAATATGAGAAAATTTAGAGAATAGGGACAGACAAATACCACTAGGCCTCCCCCAACATTTGTTAATTCCACACATGGGTAAATGGATAAATAATCTCACATTGTCCAGTCCAATGATGAATCACGAATGCACCAAACACGAGACAAAGTAATAATGGAAAACATACGAGCCTTTGCATTCACCTATTACCAATCTCACCTTCCTAGTCCAACAATCAAACGAGCTCGAATAATCTTGAATTTGGACTTCAGTAGGACTGCCTCTTGACTTGTTAAAGCCTAAAGAGCATCCCCGCTTGGGCCCATCTTCACAATCTCTAATTTGGTAAACCAAAAAAAAGAATGAAGTCATTTTAGCCATTCTCTATTTGAGATCTTTAATAAGTTTCCACATGTTGATTTTAGTAACTTGGTTTTAGTAAAAGGAGTGTGTGTGAGAAGTCTTCCAGATTGCGAAAGTAAGGAGTTTGGAGTTTGCTATAGACCTATTGAAGAGGGAGATGATGAGGTCTTCAAGTGTTTAGAGAAGTCTTCCCCTGTGGTCCTAAAGACCCAAGATAGCTTAGGAGAGAAGGTTCTGAATGAGGAGAATGCTTTAGAAATTGGAAATTCCTTGGAGGATGGTAATGGGCCTTTTATTGACCCTCTTGCGGATAACTGTAATCCAAATCAAGCTGATAACTAGGATCTTGTATCGAACGAACCTCTTATTAAGCATGTGGAGTGCAAACGCAATTATAAGTCACACAAGTCCAAGAAAATTTTTCATAGGAAATCTTTATGGAGCAAAAATCCATTGAAATCTGTGATGTTTTCTAGGATGGTCAGCTGAGACAGTACAAGGAATGCTTCAAGGCTAGGATCGAAGAATGATATTGATGGTCCCACTCTTTCAATCCAAGGGGAGGCTAGTTGTGACAATCGTAAGAGGAATTCGACTTTTATCAAAGAAGCCCGGGAGAACATGAAGATGAGTGTTTGTTTTGGTGTAATATTTCATGGAAGGGAGAGCTATAATATTAAGAAGATGTTAGAATTGAAGAGTATTGAAATTTCTAAACAGGAAATTAAAGCGGAAGTTAAAGCTCTTGACACTTTGGAGAGTGATACACCAAGTTCTGTGGCGTTTTGATTTGCCGATTTGTTTATTGTTGGGATCTCTATGGCGTTGTTATCGATGTTTATGGGTTCGTCGCTTCTCTGGTTGTTTTCGGTGTCCTTGGCTTTGATTACTTTGTTTGGCATAGGGGTACAATCTCTTGGGTTGTATCATTGTGTTGTAGTTTTTGGGGTGTCTCAGGTGTGTGTTTTTTTCGGGTTTTGGGTTCAATTTTTGGTTGGTATCTTACCACCCTTCATTTTTTTGTTTTTCCCCCTTGGGCCCGTTGCATTTTCAGTCTTAAGTCCCTTTAATCTTTGTAATTTATTTTTAAACATTAATACTCCCTTCGTCCCCATTTATTTGTCCCTTTTGGGAGTTCGTGCCATTTTTCAATTGATTATATCTTCTAATATACATTGTTTTATATGATTTCGAAAACATTGTTTTATAGAATTAATTGAGATCTATTAAACAAGATCCATATTGAATATAAAATTCATTACCGATTAAAAGTTATAGCTTGTTTTTTATCCAGTTAAAATTGGACGATGGACCAAAATTTGGGGACGGAGGGAGTAAATTTTTTGCTTAGTTCTTTGCTTCGCAAAAAAGAAAAGAAAAGAAAAGGTTTTAGCTACTTAGTTTTTAGCTAATGAGAAACAAAGTTGACTTTAGTAGCCTTGTTAAAACTCAATTTTTACGAGATTTTCCATTTTAGCAAGGCTTGGTTCTCCAATTCATTTTATGCCATAAAATGAGAATTCTCATTTTAGTTGGGGTTTTATGGAATGATGATAAAATGACATTGTTTTCCCAATAGATTTTGGAGTATGTAGTTGTCATAGAATCTCCACTAATGGTATATTTACCAAAATACCCTCATTTTTGTTTGATGGGCAAGTGAAAATGGTGTACTAGAAGGTATAAAATTGTAATTTTACCTTCCATTGTAGGTGGCCAAGCTTTTGACAGAAATGGGTTTGAAATTTTTTGAAAAAAAGGCAGTAAAATTGTTCCCTTCATTTTATGTATTGGAGAAGCATTTATGTCATAAAATGTATTGGAGAACAAAACCCAAATAGGAAACCAACCAAATCAAGAACCTATTTAATTCTTAGGGATTCAAAATTTTGAGACAAAATTGCGTAACTGATTCACCTTGGGTCATTTTGGGAAGAAGTTGTCCAAATGAAAGTGCAGTTATACCTTTTGGAAATGGAAACCCAGACCCCGAGTCCTACAGAGCAACCTTGTAGAGCACATCCAAAATACTTTGAATTCGGGTCCATATATGCGGTACAAGTCCCGTTTCCAAGGGTGGTTTCAAAGAAGAATGTGCAAAGCCCAAAACACCTAGCAATAAAGGAATCGAGGTAGAGGCCCCAAAACACCTAGCAATTGAGGCCCAAAAACACCTCGCTTTGCTGGGCCGACGTCTCATAAAGCGCTTAGCTCTTAAGCTTACTCATAAAGCTTAGCTCTTAAGCTTTCAAGTTTCAGGTACGCGATCTCAACCGTCCACATCTCCTCAACTTTCTAATCACCCAATCCATCCTCACATCTCCACCGTCCAAAACTCCCAACCCCTTCGACTCCAAATCTCGCCTTTGTACGCATTTTCCTTTAAACTTGACGAACGTTTTACATTCCCTCCGAAAAACCAGAAAGCGAAATCCGAAAAGCGAATCCTTTGCAGAAACCTCGAATCTCTTCTCCATTTTGTGAACCAGTTGCAGAAATTTCATAGCCACCGTGTATTGTGGTTTTCGTGGCCATCGAATACAATTCCATCTTTTTGATTAGTCGCTTTTTTCTGCTTCCGCTTTCTTACGGACGGAATTCGTGGTTCCAGTTCAGCGGAATCATTCTAATTCGCGACTCTTCGTTGTCTATATAAGTGCTCTACGCTCGAGAAGGATCCTCACGTTGAGATCGCCTGTGCAAAGATCAGTGTTTTGGTAAGCATCTTTCATCAGAAAATTGAATGCTTTACGTGGTTTGTCGGCATCGTTGTTTTCGTTTTCCTTTTGAGCCTTTTCCTGTTTCCACTCTGCTTCACTTCAACGGGAAACTTCCGTTAGATGGCAGACTTGCTCGATGCTGGTGGTGTATTTTCATGGGTCGAGGTTTTCCGTTAGATGCATTTATAGTGTATTTTCAGTTTTTTAGTTTTTTTTTTTTTTATGTTGTTTTCAGCTATACACATGCACACTCTGTGTGCTCTGTTCTTTTTTCCTTTTGTTAGCCATCTCTTGTCGTTGGCGTTAGGCCTTTGTTTTCAGCCTTTTCTCTTTGGCGATAGCATAGTTTTTGTGTTTTGCGGATCAGTAAATGTAACTCTGTTCTACTCTGTAAGCCTGAAGTGCTAGGTCGTGACAGCCGAAGCTTCGTTTAGTTATTTGCCCGTCGCTAGCGTCTTTTCTTATGTATTGGCAATAACACATTTAATAAAATTTTCTTCTGTATTAGCGTCTTTTCCTAGTTGTTCTGCAACAATTGGTGGAAAACATCATTCTGAGTTGATTGTATGTGGATGCAGGAATTTTGCTCTTATTTTTCGATTCAGTGTCGAAGTTGCTACGACCACCTTTGATCCAAGATGGGTCGCCTGAGCAATGTATGATCCTACTTCTGTTTTTCCTTTCCAATTTAGTGTTATCCTATCAGCCGATTTTTCCAATTACTTTTTGATTCCTAATATTCACAGAGTATGTTGTGGGCTAAACTACTTGTTTAGTTACTTTACCTGATCAGTGATCATATCTTGCAAATGCAGGAATATGTTGAAAGTATTCAGGAGACTGATGTTGGTATGCTTTTCTCCCAGAATCCATTTCTTTCTGTGGGATTTTCGCATGTCTCGTTGTTATATTAAACCACATCTGTAGAAGCTATCAGATTAACATTTCAAGTTTTCCTTTTCTGTGAGGAAAGATATTGGTTTTACTATTGCTGGTTAATTTTTAATAGTTAAACATGTGCAGGAGCAGTGCTACGCAGTGGTAGAGAAATTCTGTTGCAGGTAAATGCCAACGATGGCCTACTTTATTGTTACTAGAAAATAGGTATAATTTTCAGCTAGTTCGATATTTCAATCATATCTGAATGGGACGGATTGGTAGTAATATACTTTAGCATAACTTGAAAAGTTAGATGAAGTTATGGATTCTGAAGGTCGTGGTTACATTTCGTTCCCTTTAGATTATTTTACTTCTCAATTCTCAAGCCTCTTAATTTCGACAACGGACTAACAATTTGCTTGACAGGCTTTTAACTGGGAGTCTCATAAACATGATTGGTGGAGAAATTTAGAGAGCAAGGTTCCTGATATTGCAAAATCTGGGTTTACATCGGCATGGTTACCACCAGCAACTAATTCCTTCGCACCTGAAGGTTGGAAGAAATCTTCACCTTGGAACTCCAACTTATTTTTCTTTTGTGTACTCAGTTACCAAATGGTTCTTTCTTTTCTATGGTTTGCAGGATACCTTCCTCAAAATTTATATTCTCTCAATTCATCATATGGCTCTGAACACCTCTTGAAAGCCTTACTTCAAAAGATGAAGCAATACGAAGTTAGACCAATGGCTGACATAGTCATCAATCACCGTGTTGGGACTACCACAGGGCATGGAGGAAAGTATAACCGTTATGATGGAATTCCACTATCATGGGATGAACGTGCTGTTACGTGCTGTACTGGTGGATTGGTAAGGGTAGTTGCTGTAGAATTAATTTCACTCCTGCCTAATGGAAATTTGGATGTTGCAGATGTAATTGTCTTGGTTTGTGTGCAAGTTGCTTTGTAGCTTTAAGAAATTCTGATATTCCAAATTAATACTGCTGAAGACTTCTTGTATAAATAGCTTCAAATTAGACTAGAAATGATTTTTCCATATAATCTAGTCTGCAATCGTTATGGTATTGACCAATTGCCTAGGGATGCATGACTCTGCCATAAAATCTGGTTTCAATTATCATCGCTTTTATACATGTTAATCTTGCTTCCAGGGTAACCGCAGCACTGGGGACAACTTTCACGGGGTTCCAAATATTGACCATACCCAGCCCTTTGTTCGGAAAGACATTATTGGGTGGCTAAAATGGCTGCGAACTACAGTTGGCTTCCAAGATTTCCGATTTGATTTTGCAAGAGGGTAATGTTATAATGTAGTGTCTTTCCTTCTGTTCTTACCTCTTTTTCTTTTTCATTCTGGAGGGTTTTTTTGGGGGGATAGGTGGAGCAATACGACACTTGGTGCTTTGGATAATCCTGGTGCTTCTAGGTGGACACTGAATATTGAGCAAAGCCATGGCCCATAAGTTTGGGCAATATTCTCATGAAGCAGCTGTCTTAGATGTTAATCATGTTGTTGTACTTGGCATTTGGTGCTTCTACCTTGTACTGAGAAAATGTCCCTATTCTTTCTAATTTGCTACTACTCTCCTCATATGGTTTTCATTTGCAACTTATTATTGTCAATTTTCTTTTAGTTATTCAGCACAATATGTGAAGGAATACATTGAAGGTGCGAAGCCCATATTTTCTGTTGGAGAATATTGGGATTCTTGCAATTACAATGGTCACCACTTGGACTACAACCAAGGTATTTTTCTTCTAGTATGCACAATCAAATGGATAGCGAAAATGTTACCAAAATATTAAGCTGAACTTCAACTTAATGCTTCATTTTATACATTCTTCTTATGATGGACATTTGTTTTTCTGTCTCTATTAATTCCCAACATCAAGACTACCTCTGTTGATTAGGAGCATCCTCATTGCCTTTTAATTGGAAAGAATTGATGTGTTTTTCTCTTAATTTGTTTTTTGTTTGTTTCCTGCCGCGAATTTGTTTGGTTGAACACTCGTATTTTATTATCAAGGCAGAATATTAATTGTAGCTTTTCATGAACATTTCATTAGGAAGAAACATGCATCCAAAAAATTATATCAGTTCTTTCATTGTCAGTTATTCCACATGCAGATAGTCATAGGCAACGGATTATCAATTGGATTGACGGCACAGGGCAGCTTTCTACTGCATTTGACTTCACAACTAAGGGAATTCTTCAGGTGCTTTCCTGAAGCAGTTTGTATAGACAGAATCTATCTTCTTTCCAGAGAGTAATCTATTTTCTTTAACTGCAATTAATCCTTTTTTCTTTATCCTTTTTTAATATGTGACTACTTAGGAAGCTGTAAAGGGAGAGCACTGGCGACTGCGTGACGCTCAAGGGAATCCACCAGGAGTGATGGGATGGTGGCCTTCAAGGGCCGTCACTTTCCTCGATAACCATGATACAGGCTCAACACAGGTAAACATCTTTCAGTATTATTTATTTATAGATAACCATGATATGGATACACTGCATGAGCAGATGAACACAGGTATGAATTTTCGCGCCTCTTGTTTGCTGGTCCGTCCTTATTATCTCCACAGGAACATTATTTCGCTGTTACTATCTAATCTTTTGAGACAATATGCTTTCGGATGGAAAGAGGTCTCCCCACCCCTTACATTTGTTGACTTCTTTTTTGTGAAAGGTTGATTTTATTGGAATCAATGGCTTGGTAAAAATCAGATAACCGGGACTTCTGTCCAGTTGACTTTTCCATGACAATTTTGAGTTGCGAAATTTGTTTTTTAGTTGTTTGCTATTGTTATAGAAGCAAGCTTATGATCCTTAATGAAAGTCGCTATTAACTCATGTTTGTTCCACCCTTGCAGGCTCATTGGCCTTTTCCTTCTCATCATGTCATGGAGGTATTTTAATTTCTCTATTTTCTTTTGGTGATCATAATTTCTCTAATTGTTGGTTGCCCCCCCTGGAACTTGTAACATTTGTTTGTTTGATGAAACAAACAAATGTTTGCTTCGAACAAACAAATGTTTATAAATGAGAATGATAGATGTTGGCATTGGAAATTTCATGAAATGATATTTCTTCGGATCTTTTTGAACATCTTTCCATTCTAAGTATGTTGTCGACACCCAGCATCATGATGTCAAGATGACATTTTTCACAGTTAATTAAATATTGATACCATTAAAGATAAAGAAAAAGCTTAGGCCATTCTTTGGAAGGAGATATTTTGACTTTTGAGGTCCACCGTTCGAATGGGGCAGCTCACAGTGAGCAAGGAGATATTTTGACTTTTGAGGTGCTGGTATCACAAGGAGTGCTTGATTTTGGAATCATGGGACTCAATTGTAATGAGAAAAAGGGCCATTCTTTGGAACAAATTCTCCATTTGTCGCAGTCTAGGATAGAGAAATTTGTTGTGATTTGCTTTTTCCAGATCAATGAGCTAGACTTCTTTAGCTGTATAGTTTACCCATAAGAAAGTTCAAAGTTGTAAGACAATATCAATAATTTTTACCCAGTGATGGACAATCATCATCCCCTCCGGATGGGCACCACCTGTGTATTTTACGACTACTAAATGCATCTATATGTACAATCTTTGTTTTTGTTTAGGTTTTGCATTTTGGTTCTTCATTTACTCAATTTGGATTCTTGACATTGCCTTCACTATCCAGGGCTATGCATATATACTCACGCATCCAGGGATACCAACAGTTTTTTACGACCATTTCTACGATTGGGGCAACTCCACTCACGACCAAATAGCGAAGCTGGTAAGCTTATGAACACTTCTACTCCAATTCACTGAATTGGTCTTGCTTGAGGAGCTGCTGTAAGATTCTCCTGATTAAATGTGCAGATGGACATTCGAAAGTGTCAAGACATCCACAGCCGATCATCAATCAGGATTCTTGAAGCCCAGCCAAATCTCTATTCTGCAATTGTTGGGGAGAAAGTTTGCATGAAGATCGGCGACGGTTCGTGGTGCCCCGCTGGCAGAGAGTGGACCCTAGCAACCTGTGGTCACAAATATGCAGTCTGGCACAAATAGTTTTGCCAAGAAGTGATTTTGGTTACGGAATAAATTTCATTTCCTTCTTGTTGGGGTGGTTCGGTTGAATGCTTCTTATGTTATAGATTAAACATTTTTGTCAATAAAGCTTCCGATCTCGAGTTTTCTGGGTAAACAATTTTTGTGGCCTCTGTATTCTCTAAGAAAGAATTCCTGCACGAATTTTTATTGTTCTTTTCGTCGGAGAAACGGGAACATTATTGCGCTCGGTTCTATGGTTAATGTGATCCCCTTGTCTGATGACAAATAACTAGCATGAATATGTACTATGCATGGAGACATGATCTAATATAAATATGTTATCTTATATATTTTCTCACAAAACCTATCGACAAAACTTGAAAAACACATCGAGATTAGGAAAGTAAAAAATATTTTCCTTTTCTATTCCTTTTCTCAGAATTTATTCATAAACCCAAGTGATGTTTATGTTTTCACTTGATATTTGACGAAGTAACTGAAACCGCAAAGTGAATTGAAATACTATTGGCTCCCATAGAAAAAAGAGAACACAAAAGACCTGAAAAATGTATTAAAAAAAAACAAGAAAAAAAAAAAAACAAAAATGTAAAAAAGAAGCAAAGAACTACTTTCAAAGTGAGAATTTGAGAAATGATTCATGGTGTGCAACATGTTCCCACCTATTTTTCTTGGTTTTGCATTGGGAATTGGTGTCTTTAAGGCCCATATCACCTTCAATTCCCACTTTGTTTCCAATATTAAACCTTCAGTTCAACATTTTCTGTACTTTACTCTATCGGTATGTATTCTTCAATTCAAAACTGGCCACCACAAAATAATATTAAAAAATCTCGGGAGGATAAACTGATTACTGAAGCAAAATCATATTTTCATGTATGGAAAAAACAAATACAAACTAGATATATGGTTGTCTACTTACACGAAGGAAGAACGGAAAACTGTCAATGAAATTGTTGTTCGAGATCATGGTTTATCCCATGGCTCACTCTTCTTCTTCTTGCATTACATTAGTAGTCTTGATCGAAATCAAAATATATTTCTACTAATCCGACTTTGGTCTATGCAAGCACCTACTTCCATTCTTCTCGTCACTACTCGTAACTTCCTACATAACTATTCATTAATGTTAGAACTCTATAATAAACATTAATTCATGAAGAATTCCAAATTTCAAAAAGATAGAAATATAGCAGAGAAGAACACAATAGGAGAGGCAACCCAATTTTTGGACGGTGAATTTTGTTTTAGAACTTTTATCAATTATTTCCTTCTCTGTGAACACAACTTTCTTGCCCGAAAAAATATGAGCATATTAGGTAACCTTATATAATAGAAACAGGATATACTAATACGAAATTTTGAATTATGATCATCCCCACAAATCATTCCTGAATTAACATGATTTTTAAGTGTTTTTCATGTTTGAAATAAGTTATCCCACAAATCAAGGATTTCTTAATTAAGTAAATTCTTTACAACAAATTAGAAAATATTAAGTAAATAATTGTGTGGGGCAAGCAGTTTGTGCCACTTGTCGCAATGAGAGTCCTCCTCACGAAAAGTCATTCTGCAATAATATATACTAGCAAAAAACCCGTGCTATGCACGGACTATGAATTCAATCTACACAATTAAATGTTTGTACACATAATTTGAGTACCATTTCAAATATAAAATTGGTTCAATTACCCGTGTTATGCACAGAAATAAAATTATAATCAAATTAGATCTCTTAAAGTACCATTTGATCTTTATCTACTACATATGAACAACATTTGATGGATCGCAACTGAATCCGCTCGAATTCCTTCCATTGATTCTCTTTATTTCCTAAGACTATTTGTGGTGTTCGTTAACATACCTCAATCAAGCAAATTGAAGTTTCAGTCACCGTAGCTTAATCCATGACACATCCAAATTAACTTTAATATGTAGCATAGCTCAATTCTTTCTAAACAGTTTCTCATGTTCCTGTTCATGTCATACAAAATCTATTGTCTACATACATCACATCACCGCCCCAGTTTCATCAAGTTTGGTGTCAACATAATGATTGTCTCGAAAGCCTGGGCATCTTCTTTTTCTCAAATCGTGTAGAATGAGAAAATATAAGTTTCTTTTTTTTCCATTAAACTACACAAATGTGAAATGTATATTTGAAGTAATATGTCAAAGAAAAGATTAGGAAGGAATACAATACAATCAAATATTCCCAATAAGAAGAAAAGGAAAAATAAAATCAAATAGTTTGTCGTGGAATAAAAATTAGAAAGCACTTTACAAATTCCCTCGTCACTTATCGTTAGTGTTTGACTGTGATGAATTTTTGCGTTGAAGAGCTTGAAAAGATTAAAGAAAAAACTGTAGTAAAATAATCTTCACAAAACTGAAAACAAAAATTTTGCCTTTCCAAGAATGGACGAAGAATTGAAGATGCTACCGTCTTTTTTTACCGATCTTCCCCTCAAAATGGTCTCTATAATGAATTTTGCGTAGAAGAGCTTGAAAAAATTAAAGAAAAAATTGTAGTAAAATAATCTTTACCAAATAGAAAAAACAAAAGATTTACCTTTTAAAGAATGGATGAAGAATTGAAGATGCTACCATCTACTCCCCTAAAAATAGTCCCTGTGGTTGAAAAGATTAAAGAAAAAACTAAGTAAAATAATCTTTACAAATTGACTTCAATTATTTTTAACATGTCCATAATTATTTATATTTTTTTTAAAGATCTTGAAAACTAAAAAATTTCATTGGTTTTTTAAATTTTAGATCGAACTTGATTAAATTTCATTTCATTATAGTGTATCTTTTAAACAACATTTTTGTTTTAGTATATGATCACTAATTATCAATAACTTAGGGTGTACTCATATTTTAAATTAAAGTTACCACTTAGGAGAGTTGATTTTCACTTTGCTCTAATTGTCTGGCACAAAGACCTACAGAACTCCTTCACCATACAGAGATCAAAAGTTGCAAGCTGCTTTGGATTTGTTCACACAAAATTCTATAAAAAAAAAATTAGAAAGCAAAATCTGACAAAATTTATTGAAAGCAAACACATTATATTGTAATATTTTTTTCTTCAGAATACATGGTCTAAATTTATTCTCATTAGGAGGCATAAAAAATTTCCTTATTGTATCATGTATATGGACTGTCTTGTATTCTGGCTGGTTTTGTCATATATGCAAACACATATTCATAATCGATAATGAGTACATGCACAAAGATATAGAAAGACCAAGAAAAATACCTCGCTTATTTTTTGTTTTATTTTTTTCTAGATCAACGAACCTTTTATAGCTTCGTTGGAGAACCAATCTATATTGTAAAAAAGAAATGCATAGGAAGATCTTCTATTCAGGAAAGTATTGATAGTAACAAATTTTTTTTTATTCTATTCAGCAAAGTGTAGATAATTTCAAAATCTATTATACAATCATGGCATCACAATCTCTTCTTCAATATTCAAATATGGATATGCTGGAGATAATTAGGAGATAATTAAGGTAAATTTTCGAATAACATCTAACCTATTTATGGATAATTTTGAAGAATGGGAATAAGAGTAATGTCACATGTGTTGCTTGAAAATTCTATGACAAACCAATTAAATTATGCCACTTGTCGCAACCACAACCCTTCTCGCAAAAAATCATTCTGTTATACTATATAAGATGATTTGGACACTCTTTGGAACGTGTTACCCACCCTCTTTTTTTTTTTTTTTTTTGCTTGAAATTGGTTACTCTCTAGAGCATTTCTCTATAGCAAAAAAATACTAGCCGCCTCTCCCTTCCCGTGGGCTTTCAACACTCAGGGGATGACTTTACCCTTAATGGGTGTTCCTCCTTAGTTATGGCTTCTATGTCTTTGAATAACTCCTCCTTTTTAGTGAAGATTTTCTCTCTCGATCTCAAAGCCAAGAGTTTCTGTGTGTTATCAATTTTCCTTTCACTCGGCTTCTCTGGCGGACTCTCTTGGAACCATCAGTGGTTGTGGGCTTGCACGGAGACTCTGGGAGGAGCAAAAAAAATCCATTGTAACTCTCGATGGAGCAAGAAAATTTCTGGTGCGTGCAACAGGTGGTTGGCAGCAAGGTGGCTCTCGGTGGAGTGGGTACTCTTGATGGAGCTGGAAAAATTCCTAGTGCGTGCGGCACCTAGCTGGCAAGCAAAGGTGGCTCTCGTGGAGTATGGTGGCTCATGGTGGAGTGGGTGCGGTAAATAAGTCCGGGTTCGAACACGGTGTTGGAAAGATAGATCAAGAATTAAGGGGGAGTCAAATGGATCAGATCAAGGGGGAGCTAGGCCCAATGTATGGTTCACACATGATAGGGAGATTGTTAGGAACATGTGTGAAGAATGAGTCCCACATCGGATAAATAGAAAAAGAGTTGTACCTTAATATACAATTGGATGGCTCACTACTTACAAGACTTAGCTTTTTAAGTAGATATGGGTTATTCAATGTATATTGGGTTCACATGATGTGTTGGACTCTGTGGATACCCCCAACGGATTGGGCCTGCGCGCAAACGGAAAAAAACCTCAGACGGATCAGACTTCCAACAGATGTGTTGGTTCGAATTCTGCTAGTGGTGGTGGTTATGATTCTCTGACAAAGGAAAGCGGTAGTGGTGGTGGTCTAATGACGTATAATATCAATTGGCCTACCAACTTCGTTGTTTCCGATGTCAGGTATTTTTTATTAATGATGTCCCTAACAAGTCAAATGAGCGTAGAAGTTAGTAGGCAAAGTGCAATAACGTTCGAGAGTCGTTTTTGTCAGTTTCTTTGTAGATCAGCAACCCGACAAGATTTGGGTTGAGAGGTTGTAATGAAGACTTAATCTAGACCTCTCGATTGGTTATTGTATTCTTTAGAGCGAAATAACCATTTTTTTTTTATGTAGTAGTTTTTTTGTCATTAATAAAATCTTCTACCGTTTTGAGGGAATGCATTGGGTGATGGTATCCCCAGTTGGGGCTACTTTCAGGATTTTTTTTGTTTTTTTTAAAAAAGTCAAGATATCATATCAAAACATCATCCGACACTGATTACATCGAAAAACAGGAATGAAGACATGCTTGAGGCCCTACCCTTTCTCATTGAATGGTAGCTGTGGATCGATATCTTGCATGGTGAATTAATTTTGGGTGCATTTTACTATTTTAGTTCTTATTTTTGTAACTACGTATCCTTCGGACGTATTCTAGGTATACTACTCTCTGGAACGAAAAATATTGCAACAGCTATCAAAACTCATACAAACTTTTCTCACTGCCTAAGTATATCTTTGACGTACTATTTCAATCGTAGCTGATACGATATGGATGTAATGTATTGGCGGTGCTTGTTCTGAGTTTTTTGAGGATAGATGTAAATTTTATTTTTGAGACTCATTGTATGATACAAAAAAAAAAAAAAAAAAAAAAGACTACAAGAATTAAAAACAATAATAACACAAAACTAAATAATCATTATATATGTTAATCCGAAATATATTACTTAAACATCACCATTTCACATTTTTCGCAGCAAAAATAGTAATTAAGCTCTCATAATCAAGTTTAGACGCCATATGTTTTTCAATGGGTAATATAGCTAATCCATTTAATCTTTCTTGCGACATAGTTGACAGAATGTAAAATTTGATCAACTTTGATTTCGAAAAGCTTCTTTCTCTGGAAGCAACCGTGACTAGTATAGTCAACAATATTCTATAATTAACCCTCGCATTGGGAAAACAATCACCCAATAGCTTCAAATAATTGAGTACTTATGGGTTTTCTCATTTCTCTGGTAAAACATATCCTTCTAACTTTCAATTCTGAAAACAAATTCCTCTTATCAGTATCAGAATCCTCACCATGTTTCAAGGTTGGCACGGTTAGTCATCAAGCAATCATCATTTGTAGACTTTCAATTTCTCCAAATCAAACAAAAACTAATATTCTTGAAATTGTTCCAACCTCTCTAAGTGAAGAAAGAGCTTGATCTATGATAAAAAAGAAAGTAATTTACTACGAAAAATTCTTCAGCTGATTGTTCAAACTTCAAACTGCCTCTTTCTACAAACAATTCACTTTTCCTCGAACATAGCTTTTACGATTCTGCTGTTTTTGTAGGCAAATGTATATGTTTATATAATGAAATCTAACCCAAAAGTTTCAAAATTAAAGTTTTGACACTAATTTTTTAGGCCTTCTATTTTGAGGGCCATATAAATTATGCCCTAAAGTTTATTAAATATTATAAATGTATACCTATATATAAGGGAATAAAATATCGTATAACTCACAAAATTAGTCAAAATTTAGAGACAGATGCAGCCACATCCTTAACGTATGTCCAAAGCCAGCTCGTGTATTGAGCCTCGTTATTAACTGACTCATTGTATAATCCACCTTACTCCTAAACAAAGAGAATGATGCCTGAAAGTAATGGAAAGTAGGTGGGCACCATTTCTTTTGTTACACCGGTTAATTGGTTAATTGTAATGTCATCTCATACGTGGTGTGATGGGTCTTGTATATGGAGCAGGTGTTTAACTAATGAAAAATATTTTTTTCAAAAATTAGGATAGTTTACTTTTTCTTTTTCTTTTTTTTTGGGTAAATTAGTTTGAAATAGAAAAGTGGCTAACCGAAAATACATTACACAAAAAATCATACAAAATTAATTTATTTTAACAACACTTTTATTGGAATTGCTGTACTTGTAATTTCACTCCATGAAGGGAAGCGTTATAAACATCCGTTGTTGAAATTTTTCCCCAATAGGACCAATGTTTTTGGACGATGGAAATTGAAACAAAAAATGTGAAATTCCCATTGTGATTGATGTTGGAAAGTCGGAAAGTTGTGGTTTTCTCCTCCATTGGAAACAGAGACCCACACCAATATCACATCACGAACCTGGGTCTTCGACTTAATGATTCATCTCTTGAAACTGAAAAATACGCCAACAAATTCCACACCACGTCTCTCTCTCTCTCTCTCTCTCTCTCTCTCTCTCTCTCTCTCTTCTTCGCTTTTTCCTCCTACCAAACAAAACAAAGCACCATTCCCCTATCTGGCTATCTCTCTCACGTGACACTACTGTTTGAGGATTCATCATCCATCATTGAAAAGCACTTCACTTGCTTACTCCCTCCGTTCCGTTCCGTTCCTCCTAAACGAGGGGCGTTTCACTAAAAAAAAAATTATTTTTTTAAATACCGAGATAAGTTATTCTCTCATAACACATTACATGAAACCATTTTTTCAAAAAAAATTGGGTTAGTGGAACACCCCCTAAGTTTTCCAAAAGATTTTAGCAACTCAATGGTGATTTTAGCAAATGAGTTCAACGGGTGCTAAAATTATGGTATTTTAAATAAAAAATTAAGTATTTCCGTGTATTATTTTTTGAATTTTTCACACCGAATTAAAGTAGAAGAGAAGTACTTTAATTTGGTGCGAAAAAAATTGAAAAACGATACACATAACTACTTCGTTTTTTTTTATTTCAAAACCATGATTTTAGCACCTGTCAAACTCATTTGTTAAAATCAGGGTGATTTTACCAACTAGGTAGTTGCTAATTTTTTTTGGAAAACTATGCATAAATCTCTCTCTCTCTCTCCCTCTCTCTCTCTCTCTCTATTTTTTGAATAAAAATTTAAGTACTTTTGTCTATCATTTTTTGATTTTTTTTCGCTCTGAATTAAAGTACTCATCGTGTACTTTAATTCGGTGAAAAATAATATATGAAAGCACTTCATTTTTTTATTTAAAAAATGACACGACTTTTCGTAATTGACACTTATTTAATAATGGATGGAGTAATAATTACTACTATTTCGATATTTCCCACCTCAACTAGGCATAGTTTTTCAAAATATTTTAGTAATTCAATTGTTAAAATCAACCATAATTTTAGTAAATGAGTTGAGTAGGTGTCAAATCAATTTTTTGAAATAAAAAAATGAAGTGTTTTGTGTCTCGTTTTTCTATTTTTTTCACCTAATTAAAGTACTTCTCGTGTACTTTAATTCGGTGTAAAAAATTCAAAAATTAATACACGAAAAATACTTAATTTTATAATTTGAAATATCATAATTTTAGTACATTCTAAACTCATTTATCAAAATTATAATAATTTTAGTAACTGAATTACTAAAATCTTTTAAAAAATTATGCGTAATCAACCTGTTTTTCCTTTTGTACGTCCTGCCTTCATTCCGACACACCTCGGCTCTGTCTGTGTCTGTGTGTGTGTTTGTGGGGATTAAAAGTCCAACAAGAAAGGTCAGACTCAGACGCATGCAGGGGGGTTCCCGGTGTGATTTTATTCGTCGAAACATATCCGGACTGGTTCATACAAAACCCATTATTTATCGTCTGCCATTTTCGATCATCTAGTTTTGCTTATATTGGAGTACTTTTTAAAATATTGTCGACGAGATCATTAACGACATACTTCCTCCGATTAAATTTGTTTGTTCATCATTTCATTATAATCAGATAAAAAATTAGTAATATCTTTAACTTGTTAAATAATTACATGTCTAATATAGATTTTGCTTAATAGAATTCAATTAGTTTTATAATGCAATATTTTTAAAATTACATAAAACATAATAAGTTATAAATAAATTATTAGTCCCAAATAGATTAACAAATGCAGACGGAGGAGGGAGTACTAAAAATTACAGTTATTGGACATCCTTTATGCTATTTTCAGATATTGTATTTGTTTTTAAATAAATTATTAGTCACATGCAATTAAACGTAGAGAAATGTGTTGCTATAATATATTGATTGACATAAGACTGATATAAATTTAAGCATGATTGTTGTTTTCGTCGAGTTCTTATTGTTGGTGCAAAATCTGGGTAATTTGGAAATCGAAATATATATGAACATCATGATTGTTGTTTTCGTCGAGACACGTTACAATATCGCTTTTCGAAAAAAGTATTCGTCTCCACCGTTTGATGAGCACAATGTTGACAGCGAATCTATTTGAGGATAAAATAAAGCCCGATCTAAAGACATTCTGTTTGCGTCCGCACAAACTAAGGACAGACAGAATACTGAGCCTAAAAATGATGAAAAGAACCAAGGGGTTGTTGACACCGTTTCTGAAAGTTACGGTGTAACAGAACAAAATAACAACTTGAATGAATTTTGACAGAGTAATAGCGCTAAAATTATGTGTAGAATGATTGTGATTTGGGCAATATTTATAGATCCAAACACATCTTTTCGCATGAGAATGTACTATTTCATTAAGCGTTACACTTGTTGATCAAGGGTTGCACCCATTGATCAACTAGCCTTTGGTTTTGAGTCATAACATTTCCAAACATAGTCACAACCGATCACGAAACAATGTCTTCACCTCTGAAATTTGGGCGCTGATGCGCTGGTATCTATATCCCATTTTGGGTATCTATACCAAGATATTTTGTTCCCAATCAGACCCATTGGGTATTGATATTCAATTTTGGGGTATCTTTATCTAGACATTGTTATGTTTACCGTAAAAACAATACTCTCTTCGTCCGAATTTGTTAGTCCATTTTAGGAGTTTGTGAAGATTATGTCTTGTAATTTATAATGTTTTATGTAATTTTAAAAACATTGTTTCATAGAACTAATCGAGATCTATCAAACAAGATTCATATTGGATATATAATTACTTATTAATTTAAAGATATCACTAATTTTTTATCTGGTTACAATAGAACGAGGGACGAACAAATCACAATGGAGGGAGTAGGTATTTATACCACGTTTTAGTGGTATCAATACCCAATTGCTGACTCGCCAAATGTGTTCCCGTCTTTAAACCATTCAACCTTTTCCCAAATAGCTAATGTGAGATAAACCCAAAAACCCTTTTAGAAGCTTTCTCAAGGCACACGGAATAATTTGATAAAATTCAAATAAAAATCCATTTTATTTTGATAATTTCCAATACTAATAAAGATAACTTCTGATCATCTTGTGGGGCCCACAAGTGGGGCAGCAGCATTTCATTGTCTACTTATTCCATGAGTAAACTTTTTTTTTTCAACGGAATGATTTAACATCATGGAATTCACTGCCCTAAGTGAGCTTTATTAGTTATTACCAACTGTTTTAGCGACTAATTACATTTAGGCGTAATTTTTCAAAAATAACCGTTGACTAAAAGCTAAAAAATGAGTGAATACGAATTTCGAGACATGTTGGGCTTGTTCGGTTAACAAGTTTAGTTTTGTAATGTTTAATTTTTAGGAAAAAGCTACAATACACACCCCCTATTTGGGTGTGTATTATACACATCCTTGAAAAAGTTACGATTTTTTGCAAAAAGTTACGAATTTTTTGGAAAAGTTACAAATTTTTTGTAAAGGTTACGAATTTTTTTTGTAAAAGTTACGAGACACACCAAAATGTTACGAATCATAGAAAATGTTACGAATCATATTGCTGAAAAGTTACGAAAAACTAAAAAATGTTACGATTGTCGATGAGGTGGCACAATCTAGACCATACAATAGGTGCATATGGTACACCCAAATAACGGGTGTGTATTGTAGCCATTTCCTTAATTTTAATGATGTAAGTAGGTGTAATAAGTAGAGAGAGAAAGAGAAATGAGGGAAATAATAATGTAAGCAAAACCAAAATAAAACCAAAACTGACCCAAAACTATTAACCAAACATGGCCGTCATCTCCTCAATCCTCATAATACATCAGTTACTTTAAGCATTTTTTTAGCCATTTCAACACTTTGAAAGAAAAGAAAAACCATTTACCCAAAAAAGAAAAGAAAAACCCCAAAACTCAGCCATGAGGTGTGAGGTCATCTTTGTGGACTTTGGCCATTGTAGTTGAGTGGGTGAAGAGATTCTAAAATGCAAATGATTAAAGATGGTAAAATGGCCTTCTTGTGTCAACCGACTGCCTGCCATACAAGCCACCAAACTGAGTCCTACGTGGTACAGTAAGTCATCACGGTCGTTCATTCAGCCATCAAAGATTTGGATTATTTTATATGTAAAATCATTATATTTGCGTGAAGATAACATAAAGATAATCTAGACTGTTGATTGTCGAACGAACGATTATGATGGCTCACTACAGCCTTATTAGTTTATTTATTTGGTACAGTTTACATTTTAAAAAGATTATCTCAGTTCAAAAATAATTAATCGTATTAGAAGTTATGAGTAAACCTTTTTACCCTTTCTTTGAAATTAATTAATAGCAATCAAAGAAGACAACGATGATGATCCTAAAGACTCGAAGAGTTCAAACGAAAACCAAAACATAAAAAAACAAAATAATAATATTTCCTTAATAAAATCAAATTCTTGAAAGAGGCAAGCAAATTGGGACAGAGTAGTTTTTCTCCTCCAACTTCTTTTTATTTAGTTAATCGGTTCATCAGTATTTAGAATACTTATTCGTGCTTTTACGCTGAGTTTTTTATTTGATTTTATCTTATAAAATCTAGTTTTGATAAATTTAGAATTCTCAAATGATTTCAGCAAAATTAGATTTTATCTCATAAAATCAATTGCAAAACACCTTTGTCAAACCTATATTTTATTAATTGAAAAAATAATGTGATTTTATACACCTCCAAACAAAACTAAATTTTATCAAAATTAGATTTTATCTCATAAAATTAATTGAAAATTTCAGCCTAAAAGCATGAATAAGTATTCTTCATGTTTTTGTCACACCTACAAAACTAAGCAAGGAAACATAAAACGACGAGAGGTCCTAGAAATTTAAAAAGTCAGGATAGCGGAACAGACGCAAAATTTAGGACATGCATGATTATGTATTTAACCCACGCCCATGTATATGGATTCTACTCCATTATGGAAGACCAACTTAGGGCATCCTTATCGGTCCAAAAAAAAAAATTAACCTCAAAAACACATTTTATAATTTAACAAGTCATTTTTTCAAAAACTCTCAAAATCCAGCTCTTTATTCTAACTTTACTATATTAATTTTTTCTTTCTTTCAACTCTACTCCCTAAAAGTAATAGTAAAAAAAAGTGAATAGTGCATAAACAGTGTCTTTGGTGCGTGAACAATGCCACACTAAATTTGTTCAGTTACTGTATTAAAGTTTAAAAATCTGTAAATTGGTGAGACACTTGGTGAGGTTGATTTTTTGGGGAATTTGCTATTTACTTTAACTTAATAATTAAACTGTAGAAGGCAAAGGTACCGAAATTGTACTAATCGGCTTGCGGGACCCAATTTTGGGCTCCACACGAATGATCCGAATCGTTCAATAATTTTAAAATAAATTTTTTAGTGTCCTTTCTAAAATTCATCTCAATTGGATATGCGCAAGTGATTCATCCAAATTTGAAGTTTTTCATTCAGAATTCAGCATCCTAAGTTCTGAATGAAAAACTTGAAATTTGGATGAAGTACTTACGCATATCCAATTTAGCTGATTTTTTGTAAGAACACTCAAAAAATTATTTTAAAATTATTAAACTATTCAAATTATTAGTATGATTTCTATACCTGCGCGTTCAGTACCTTTATGTTTATCGACAGTTATCACAGATGGATGCTCTTATGCAATAATGCAATGCAATAGCAAGTTAGCAATCATGAAAAGGAGGGATAACATGCATGACATGATGGTACCAGACATACCTATTATCCATGGTCGTCAAAATTCCGGTACCAGTCACTTTAACCTCGGCATTATTACCAAACTTGGCTACTTTTTTAAAATATGGTACTATTACATTTTTTTATTAAAAAAAGAAAAGAAAAGAAAAACCTAGCTAGCTAGATTGTAGTTACTAGATTATTTACGCAGAACAATACAAGGATGAAAATGTAAAAGGTAGGAGCAAAAAGATAAGTATATCATCAAACAAAATTATATTGAAATTATCTTCTTAAATCACATATATGTAGGCCTTATTTTCCATTTGCTAAAATGAAAATCTTTTTTTTTTTATTTGTTAAAATTAACCCACCTAAATTTATGAAATTATCGTTTAAGTAATTGTGAAACAAGGCCTTAATCAATTTCAACTTATATTAGTATTTATATTGAGCTGTATAAAGTGAACAATTTAAATCATGCCATTAAGCTTTAATTAGGACAAAACCCTTTGAAGTTGTAATAACAGCCCGTTGTGTCTTGGGCCTGGCTCTAGCTCCTGCATCATTGCACGACAACCCAAGAAGCCACCCTTTTTTCTTTCATAAAGTAAGCAGAAAAGGGGGAATAACGAAGAAAAGGATGTAAAAAGGTGAGATATATCTCTTGTATCAAGTGATGCATCTGCAAGTAATGAAACTAAAAAATTGTACCAAAACCTAAAGTTACTAAGGTTGAGTTTTCCCTTTTTCATCAATTGCTAAAAGTCAATTTTTTTTATAAAATGTTAAGAGCTAAATTGTTTAAGTTCGATTTGTATCCCATTCGCTAAAAGTTAAATTGCCAAAAACTACTAATTTTTCTCACATACTTCTTTTGCAAAAAACAAGTTGCAGAAACCAAGCAAGTGCTTTTAACAAATGAGAATCGGGGATGCTAAAAGCAAACGGGAAACTCAACCTAAATCTCGTCCCTCACTTTCTTTCGTCGGTAGCAAGATACAACTACTTTTGCAAACAAAAGTGAAACTTCCATGCTCTATGTCTTATGCACTTAAACAAGAAAAATGAAGGATTCATCATGAAATTTTTTTATGCCTTCGAACCTTTAAAAGCCGGAAAGAGATGAAGAAGAAAAAGATGGTTTATTTTACAAATTTATTACACCCTCGTTGGGAACAGAGAATAGAGCAACTAGTAAACAAGTTCGTAGTCAAGTTTTTTGAGTCAAATGAATGATGACACAGAAGACCCGCATTTGAAACTTAAGACCTAAAGCATCTAGGAGAAGCACGTGCTCTCCTCAGATTTGAATAATTAAAACTTCTGTTGTCTCTGACAAATTAATTGATCTCTTTCATGTTACAAAGACAAGAATTGAGTTCAGTCAGTTTATAAATTGTTTTATTGTGAGAGAATAATATATTTCGCAAAACACAATAAATCAGTTTGTGTGGGGGTGTCTCTGCCAGAGTGAACTCTCTGAACCTTCTGGGGGTTGGAGTGGACTGAGCGGTGTCCTCGTGATCCTCTTCCTTCCGCCGGTGGGGGTGGCCTGCACACACAAACAAACGCGTCAGTTCCTAGCTCGAACGGTGGTGGTCCGGGGAGGCACTGTCAGTCGCCGAAAAGGAAAAATGCTTTGAAGGATTTAGTCAAAGGGAGGAGTTAAGATGGTAGTAAATGGAGAGAGAGAGAGAGAGAGAGAGAGAGAGAGAGAGAGAGAGACCTGCCTTGGTATTAAATGCAACGGGGTATTTATAGGGTCGAGGGCGTGCGATCCCACGCGACTCTCGCCTGCCCTCTCACGCCCATTATTCGGCGCCGGATGACAGTGATGTGACTTCAATCTTCAGCCACGCACGCCATATCCCTACGACGTCATGGCATGTGGGCTCGAGTAGTCAAATCACCCTCGAGATATTCCCCATCACCCACGCGGTCAGCAGCGGCGTAATATACGAGCGGATCACAAGATTTAATGCCCATCGGGGAACGTGCGCGGTTGCCGTACGCTCCGAACCAAGTGAATTCCCGAGCCCCCACGTGACTGCGGTGAATGACTCCGCGACGCGAAAGTGGCTCAGCCTCAGACGCCGCAAGACGCCGACGGGCGGAGGTCCCGAGGGTATGCCGAGAGCCAAGCGGAGAATGCCACACCTTGGGCGCTTCTCGCTCGGCGAAGATCGTTCAAATCCTTATTCATCCAGAAACACGCATATGTGCTCATCGCTGAGGGTGCCATCCACTCCAAGCACCATCGTTTTATCGATCGCATTCCGGGCCAAGCATTATCTCCGGATAGTTGATCTTTTTGGCTTCCTTGTAGTTGAGGGGTGAGTGCCCCCCGTGACCCCTATAAACCCGGCCGCTACAATTTGGAATTTACGTCAGGAATTAAAAAGGTCTTGATCAAAACTCCCTACTAGATAGCTTTCGTGTGGAAGTGACACCCACATGAAATGATATTGTTGTTGAGTAACCTCGATTGGACCAACATAAGCGTGGTATTGTCACTTGGCCGCACACCTAAAAATGAGAATAATGATTGAAAAAATGGATATGAGTAGAGAGATAGATGTGATTAACAAGTGGAGAGATGGGTAAAAAATCATTTTGAATTTTTTTTAGAAAATGTGAAGTGAACACCGCACACCTAACATTCACCAGCCTAGCTGGCCTCGCGACTTCCAAACCATGGCACGCATACCTCCGGGACGACCCATCATGACCGATACAGCCCATGTGGGAACCTAATTTGTTGGCTTTATTCACTTGATCATGTCCAAAACATATCTGATTCCTTGAAAGACAATGCCCTAACTTTTTAAAACACAAATCTCAACTCAGTCACTCATCCACTCCTAGTACCAACGAAATAACGAGATTATTAATATGGCAAAAACCATACCCTTTCTATTATGAAATGAAATGCTAACAAATTAAGGGCCTGTTTCACTAAGTTTGTTTTTTTGGATTTTTTAATTTTTTCATTGATATATGCAAAACTAGTAATGGTTATGTTTGGTTAGATAGTTTAGTTTAGTTTTGATGATGTCAGCAGATGTAATGTGTGGAGAGAGATAGAGAGAGAAATGAGAAAAATGATGATGTCATCAAAACTAAAACTAAACTGTGAAACGAACAGGGACATTGACTTTGTTTGGTTGATAATTTTGAAAACAATATTTTGAGAAATAATTTTGAGAGAATTTTAGAATTGGGAAAAATTAATAGTTAGAGAGATGTGTAATAATTGAAGAGAGATAAAGAGAGAAATGAGAATAATGATTAGAGAAAAGGGTATGAGTAGAGAGAGAAATATGATTAATGATTGAAGAAATGAGAGATGAGGAAATAATCTTTTTAGAATTTATTTTGGAAATTATGAAGTGAACACAGTGAATATATCATATAAAGTATGAAAAACCAATAATGTACTCAAATGGAACGAAACTTGCGGTTGTGTTTGGTTTGGATTTGAGTTTTGATTTTTGTAATGATTAGAGGGAGAAATAGGTATAATAATTAAAAAATAGGTATTAATGATTGGAGAGAGAGAGAGAGAGAGAAATAAAAATATTTAAAAATAAGAGTAATAATTGAATAATAATTGAGAAAACTGGTTTTTGAAAACAAAACCAAACAAGGCCTGCATTTGGCACTCCTGATTTGCACCTTAAATCAAGGAGTGCCAACTCCCATGCATCAATGGTGCACGACCGACTCTAAGAATCTATTTTTGGGTTCTACACGAATGATTTGATAGAGCCGATTTCTTGCGGGTCCTCTCAGAAAATCAATGGCTGTGTTTGGATGGGTTTGAAAAGAAATTTTTGAGATAGTGTTTGGTTGAGTTTTTAAAAATGAGAATAATGAGATAATGATTAGAGAGAGATAGAAGGAAATAAAATAATGAGCTAATGAGTAGAAATAAAAAAATTTTGAAAAGAAAAAATGTTTTTGAAAAGAATTTTTAAAAATGGGAGAAAAAAGGAAGAAAACAAGGCCAATCTAAGATGAATCAACGACTCAAATCATTTGTGTGTGAAACCAAAAAAATGGGTTCCCGAGATCGGTCGGTTGGTGGTGCACCTCATCGTTGTGTTTTGCATACTGGTAGGGTAGCGGTTGGCGCCTAGTAATTAAATTACCCAGTGGAAGTCAATAAATGGTACTACCTCCATCTCAATTTTATAGTCCCTTATGGGAGTTCGTACCACTTTTCAAAGTATTATATCTTATAATCTACAATGTTTTAGGTGATTTTGAACACTTTGTTTATTAGATTAAATCCAGATCTATCAAACAAGATCCATATTGCATATAAAATGTATTACCGATTGAAAAATATAATCATTTTTTTATCCGATTAGAATAAAACGAGGGACTATAAAATTGAGACGGATGTAGTACTTTTTTGATAGGTGAGAGAGTTCTATCACAAATTCACCATAGTAAAATTAATAACTGCCTGTAAAAAAATTGAAAAAATTTCCATTGTCCCAATGATTCAATCATGCCTCTGACATAACTCAGCAGTGACAACTGGCCTACGAGAGGTAAAGATGGTTAGATAAAAAAGTGAACAAAACGTCGGCCTCAGTCCCAAAAGATATTTATGCCTGTCATACCTTTCGTTTCCGATTTTGTTTGTTTTGATGGTCTGATAAAAAATTAAATGGATACGGTTGGGGGTAGATTTGTACAGTATCATTCAATTGAAGTACTATAAAAATGGACCACCATGTGGGTTTTACATACAAATGTTGGACGCGTAATAGGGCAGTTTCATCGTCCTCAACAAAATTTACATTAAATTTGACTTTAAAAATACTTTTTTAAACTTTAGTAGGTAACTTTTGTAAAATCACACAGAATCGGACTTTCTATTATAATTTTATTGTATTAAACTATTTTTTTCTAGTTTTTAAAATAATTACAAATATTGAAAACATATTATGAGACTTCGATAATGTTTATGAGCTCGTCAAGTAGATTTTAATACATAATTACATGTTGAATGTTGGTCTTATTTGATAGATATTGTTGAGTATATTTTAAATGTGTATTTTTTTCCAACATTTGATATGAAAAATAAAAGTTAGAAATATTTTAATTTGTACAACAACAATAACATAACCCATTTAAATTCCCCCATAATTGGGGGATGAATGAGATTGGATAGGATAGATGCACCTAACCTTTTGCAATAAATGCACAAAATTGGCCGCTTCCCGTATACCATCAAAAATGGATGGATCGGAGATAGACCTAACCTTTGGCAATAAATGCACAAAGTGGCTGCTCACAGAATACCACTGAAACAGTGGTCTCCCTATATCGTTGCGTTTGTTGCAAAATCATGCCCTCAAATCAAAGCCAAAAGGTATCAAAGAGGGCAGACCCAAGAATCATTTTGATTTATGTGCACATTACCATGCTTCTTTCATTCAGCATTCAAAGCATTGGCATTGCACAGTAGAAATATTTTAATTTGTAAAAAATAAAAAGTGAGAGAGACAGAGAAAAAAAAAATTAGGGAGAGATAAACTATTAAACTAATCCAAACCTGTGAATAGTGTCTTTAGCCAAATATCGAAGCTTATAAAGAAAGTTATAACTTTTTTGCAAATTAAATTAAAATACTTAGGCCTTGTTTAGTGGCCAAGACTGCGTTTTCTATTTTTCGCTTTACGCTTTGAGAATTTTCACAATTTAAAAACAGGAATATTGTTTGTGTGTCACTTTCACATTCAAATTCTACTTCTTACTTCCACTATTTATGAAATTTGGAGAAGTTGAAAATCTCAACTTTCACTTTTTGTTTTTGTTTTCCAACTCCCAACCACTACTTCCAACCACCACCCATCACTCCAACCACCACCTCCAGCCACCATCCACCACCCCAAACGCCACCACCCACCACCGCCACCTCCGGCCACCATGCACCACCGCCATCACCCACCACCGCCACCACGCATCACCCCCACCACCCCACCACCACTTTGAGCCACCGCCACCACTTCCAACCACCACGCACCACCCCAACCCACCCCTACCACCACTTCCACCCACCACCACCACCACCTCCAAAATTCCCACCATCACCGCCACCACCCACCCCCCACCACCCACCACGCACCATCACCGCCACCACCCACCCCCACCTCCAACAACCACCCACCCCCACCCCCACCCACCACACACTTCCCACCATCACCACCCCCACCACCCCAACCACCACCCACCACCTCCCGCCGGCACGCCTCCAACCGACACATAATTATGTTTTTACTTTCTTTTTTTTTTAAAAATAATTTCACACAAACATATTTTTTGTTTTCACTTCCTTTTTTACGAAAAACATAAATTAGAAAACAGAAAACAGAATTGTTACCAAACATGGCCTTATTGAGGCTGATTGTAAAGTATTTTTCTCCCTTTAACTCAACAAATTAACAAAATAACCATCAGGGAGATTTGTCTCCCCTGATGAGGATGCTCTAATAGTAAGAGTTAGAAGTGTTTGATAGCCTAATGTTTTTTATTGTTTTGTATTTTACTTTTTATATTAGGAGAAGTATAACACTCCACATTTTAGAACCTTTATTAAAATCTCTTAATATGATATTTGATTAGGCAAATGAATTGTCTTGAATAGCAACATAATAAGTTCAACGATCAGAGTTTACCAAATTCGATTATATCATTCCAAAATAATAAGTTAAGAAGTAAAGATTACATTCGTCCAAAATAGAGTATAGAACAACAGAGCAAACTTGATGTTCCAGTCTTCCTCTAGCACTTGACTGTCGGCACATTCTTCGGTCAGGTACTAAGGTTCCTCTCCTTCACCTACGACGTATGGCGTGATATGCCAGTGCAAATGATATTACCATAAATGATTATTCACTCAATAGCTAACTCTTACCCATTAGCCATAACATTCATATAACAATTTAATATCAATAAGGAGCAAAATTCCTTTTATAGAGATAGAACGTCCAACCTCTCTCCACATTTTTTCCCTACTTTAAAGGTTTATTTTTTTGTTTGTTTTTTTTTTTTTTTTTTAGCCAACCACCTCCCCTTCCTCCTCCTATTTTTTTATCTTTTAATCCCTCTCCACCTCAACCTTCTATTCAAAGACTGAGATCTTATCCTCCTAAAACCTCCATTTTCAAACCTCTAAACCAACCTTCCCGTCCTCCTCTATAGCTTGACCTCCATCTACCTATACCCTATTAGGGCTGCACAAAAAAACCGGTGAACCGTGAATCCGGTCTGGACTGAACCGATCCGTGCGTTTTGGATTTTAACCGTGGATTAATGGTCCGGACACGGATTGAAAAAATAGTAAACCGTGACTCGCGGTCCGAACACGGATTTTGATTTCGAAACCGTGGATTAACCGATCCGGACCGTGAGATTTTTATTATATATAATTTATATATATATATATACACACACACACACACACATAATTTTACACAAACTTCTACTACACAGACTAGGGGTAAACTATGATCTCTTTCAAAACTTGGATGTGTATTTTTATTGATGACCCATTAGTGTGAGATTCCAACGAAGACATCTTCTCTAATTAGCTACGTGAGCTCTTTACTTTGATTTCTTATTGTTTCAAGTTGATGTGTTAGTTTCAAAATAGGAATTAGTTGTAACGAACTACTGTGTTTGTGAACTTGTGGTGTCCTTAGTATTTATAGAATTTGAATAATGTACTTTGGGATGCTTCTTGATTTATTTTTTATGCCAGATTATGACTACCGTAATAATAATGTCTTATATAACATGTAATCCGTGGATAAAACCGGAACCGATCCGTGACTCGCGGATCGGATTGGAACCGAACCGTGAGACTTTTGGTCCGGACACGGATTGTATTTTCTAAAAACCGTGACTCGCGGATTAGGATTGGATTCATGCCAATCCGATCCGATCCGGACCGTGTACACCCCTATACCCTATGTCGTGCCTCCATGTCCACTGTCCACCACACCCTCCCTCTGCCTCAAATCTCAATCACCTTGCCTCCTTCATTATTTAAGGGGTTCAATTGAGAAAGAAAAAACTATATGGATGGGTTGGCTCTGTCCACAGGCGAATAAAGCAACTAAACTAGCGATGGTTCTGGTGCTACATCCAATTGTTAGTCCATTCCTTGCACGGGATTTTCTCCAGATGGAGAGTCTCTGATCTATGTCAGATTGTTAGTGTATCCCCTGCATGGGATTTGCTCCAGTTAGAAAGTCTCCAATCTGTGGAGATCTCTATACCATTTCCACCCCCTAAAGGATTTCATCTGTACTCATTGCATTGCAATCCAAATCACATGGATAACACATTTCTGATGCGGGCTTGTCCTGACGGAAGGTGCTTGACCAACTAGGTGACTTAAAATAAAGATGCGTCCCAAGCGTAGGACTCTCAACTGGCGTAACACAATATCCGGAAGTACCGGAGTCGAACCACAGAGACGACAAACGGTGTTTGACTCAAAAGTGTGGAATTATAGTTTAACCCGGCTCTTAGGTAGCCACCCCTTGTTCGATGAGATTAATTAGCTAAGTTATCGAACTAATTTAATTGAATATGGATTAAAAGGGAGAGTACAGTCGAGGGAACCCAACGTCCACGACTAGCCTAACCAATGTTTACTCAGGCCACAATTATGCATTTTACTGATTTTAGAATAAGAAAAAGGATCCCTAACAAATGCACACCACCTGTCACAAGATTCCGTGTGCATTCAATTTCGGCGATGCCTTGGGTTTTGTTTGTTAGGAGAGTTTTCGTCTCCTAAAATTGGTAAAAAATCAAGTTAATTCGGTCCCAAGGTAGAACATCGATTAGTCTAACTGCGAAGTGTCTTTGCCCTGCAACCGCACTCTATACGACTACTCGCTCATTACTCTAAAGATCATAACAATAGTATTATTAACCCTAGATCTAGACATGCTCAAGAATGAAAATAAAAGCCAGAAAACAATACCAATTATTGCGAGAAAAACAAACTTGAATATCACGCGAAAACACCAATCCAACAGCTGGAAATCTGAAGATTTTGAAGCAAACTCGAATGTTGAATTGAATTGAAAACTACAGCCAAACTTTAGAGAATAAAAACCTAGTTCAATGCGTGGAACCCTAAAATAAAACGAAATTCGCTCAACGCGACCAAAACGTCACAGTTGCGTAGCCAAATTAAGCTCTCGGGAGCACTACACCTAATTAGGTACCAGTTAGATGCACCTTAACCGTAGACCCCTCCTGTTGACCGTTGACCCTTATGTGCTCAGTAGCGCTACACCACTTTTGGTGTAGTGCTCGTGGACTTTCTGTTCACTTTCTGACTTCTATTGTGCCACTTTTGAGCGCTCCATCAAATTCATGTAGCGCTCGCAATGGGTTATGATCACTTTCATGCGAAATCAACTTCAACACTTAGCCTCCTCAGCCTTGCTCACTCTCGGTCCTTGTGCATGCCTTTCCAACAACTTCGATTAGTGCCAAAACACCTCAATTTCCTGCAAATTCAGCACAAACACCAAATCCAACCACATGCACGCATAAAATGGAAAATGAGGATTAAAAGCACAACTAACGTGCTAACTCTACCCTACTTAGACACTTAAATGCATGGATTTCACGCACCTATCAAAAGGCTCCGATTTGGCGTTTGTAGTCCTTAAAGGACATTTATGAGTTAATAGATTCGTGTTTAAAAAGAAGGAGCAAAATTGTAACAAGTCATCGGTTTCCTTACTAACCTTTAACTCAATGAACTCTGAGTTTTTTCACAAGAATCCTCCTCCCATATCAACTAACTCCGACCTATCCTCGTGAGACCACTCCCTGTTTGTTTGTCATGCATTGGAGATTTACGCGCATGTAAGTGACGTACTCTCACAGTCCCCAAATCTTTGGTCTTACAACCTTTTGTTGCTCTAAATTTTTTGTTCCAATTCAAAACTAAAGGGAGATTAGCTAATGAAATTTCACTTTTACTTTTACTTTTTTAGAGTAATTAAGTACATATAATGTAATGTTTTGAAGGGGAAAAGAAGGGGAAAAAACAAGTGTTATGGCCATGTGAAACGTGAGATTTTACGAATATTAATTAATCTTAAACACAGGATAAAAGTTTTAAATGCTATTTTCACACAAGTTAACTATTCTCTCCACTTTGGAAGAATGTCGAAGTTCGCAAGAAAAAAAAATGCAGTAATTATGTTATAAAATTCAAAAAATATAAAAATGATTAAAAAAACTTTATGCTAGAATTAAAAAAGACAAACACAAGATGGAGGGAGTAATGAAGGTTTTGAAAGTCTTGTGTTGCCTAAAATTGAGATGCACGAAGCTAGGCTAGACATCTAGTTATTAAAAAAAAATTACATTGCCGAGTTTTAGTTTATTGTTGTACTACTTTTTTTTGTTTTTTTTGGGAGTGGAGTAATGAGTATGGGGAGAGGGGAGAGGGGAGAGAGTTGTGGGAATGATGAGAGCGACGTATCACTCGACAGAAAGAAATTAAGGGCTTTTTCCTCTATCTCTCTCTTGGGAAAGAGGATGAGAGGAGACCAAGACACAGCTTAATCCAAGCAATTTTGACCTATATGCTTTGCCTTTATCTTACTAGCTTTTAGCTTCAAAACTAATCTTTTGAAGTTTCTTCTACACAAGGAGCGTAACCTGGATGCCACACTTTAGTGGACCTACGGGCCCTGTTTGGTTTGGTTCTTAAGAACCGATTTTATCAATTATTATTCTTTTTTATTTTTTATTTTTATTTTTTTCTCTATCTCTCTCCAATCATTAATACCTTTTTTTTAATTATTACCCCTATTTCTCTCTCTAATCACTACAAAAATTAAAACTCAAATTGAACACAACCACGGTACATTTCAGTGGCGTTTCAGAGCATTCTGAATGGGTCTGCCACTTTTAGCATGGGGTCCACTAAAAATTTCGTGTTCCTGTAGTTAAAAGTATGTGTAATTTGATATTCTGTAATTTTCGTCTTATTGTATTTTCATCATATATAATGAAATGTTTTCACACGGTAGACAATTGACAAAAATACTTTATAGATGACAGTGAAAACTCAATCGTAGTGTTTAGTATAATACTCCATATAAGTACGTTTTTGAGGTGTTCTAATATGGTAACTTGTGTGTTATGAAGAGAAATTCTGCACCCTAATTAGGAGAAAAAAAGATTGCCTTTTTTCTTTTTTTCTTTTTCTTTTTCTTTTCTTGTGGGTAAATAACAAAAACACTCCCTCATCTATCACCGTTTTGCAGTTACACCCCCTTGTCTGTAAAACTCAACACTCACACCCTTTCATCTGTAAACCGTTAGCAAGGACAACCCCTCTGTGTCATTTCCGTCTGAATCTTAAAAGAATTTGATACAATTACGTGATTGCCCCCTCTCTTTATTAGGGCAAACACCAAACGCTTTCCACCTCTCTTTCAATTCGATCAAACTCCGTCAAAAAATGTAAGTCTCCATTTCTTTCTTCTCTCGATGAAATCGAAGGCCATGAAAACCAAACCCTAATTGATTGACATGGAGTCTTTCCTCCAATCTCAATTTCTAGCCTCTCCCTCCCCTTTGTCTGTATTACTCAATCTCTAACCTCCCTCATTTTCTCGATCTCCGAGCACGATACTCCATCTCAAAATAGTTAACATTCTTCCAAACCCCAATCTCGATTTCTAGCCTCTCTCTCCCCCTTCTAGCATTTTTTGTATTGTGTTTTATTCCAATCAATTCTTTTTGAATTCCTAGGTTTTCATGAAAGGGCTTTTTTCCTTTTAAGCATTTATAAGGTTTCACTAAAATTGGGTATTATAATAAGTGGGATTGCAATTGTATATTTAAATAGCTTTTGTTTAATGAATTCTTTAAAATATTCATGAATTGTTATACATATTCATGTATTGTGGTTCCTCCTCGATTTCTATTCTCCTCCTAGTGTTTGCTATGGATTTTAATGTGTGGATGAGTGCTGGCATTCCACAATGACAAGTGCGGTGGTCCACTTTGGATGTGCTTGAATTAATGGAATCCATTAAGCCATTTGAGATATGGGAAAAAGCAAAAAGGAAGGAGAAAGAGGGAGAGAGAGAGAGAAAGAGAGAGAGAGAGAGAGGGGGGAGGAGGAGGAGGAGGAGAGAGATAATATCAAAAAGGAAGTAGAGAGAGGATGAGAGAGAGAGCGAGAGAGAGAGAGAGAGAGAGATAAGAGCATGATAGAGAGGGAACAAGATGAAGATAGACTTTTGCCTAAAATTTGGGTTTGGATGTCTTCCTTCCAAAATGAGAAGGTATCTAAATATGCCATAATCCATTTTTCATCCAAAATATGGACGGAAATGACACATGGGGGATGTCCCCGCTAACAGGTTAATAGATGAAGGGGTGTGAGTGCTGAGTTTTATAGATAAGGGAGTGTCCCTGCAAAACGATGATAGATGACGGGGTGTGTTTGCTATTTACCCTTTCTTTCTTCCACCATTTTTTTTTTGACAATTATTATATTTTTTTTATATATTTAAAAAATTAAAACATAACATATGTTCTTGGATAACTTATTGGAGTACTCATCTACACTATAGATTAGCAATAACACAGAAATACGAAAATATGAGACATCTTCTTCTCATGATAGTGAACATTTTGATAATGTTTTATCAAAATATTATGATAAATTGACATAAATAATAAAAATTATTACGCACACATGTTCATCTTTCTTTCTAACTGAATGAGTTGATAGCTAATAACTTTTAGAGTCCGTTTGTTAGCCGAGTTTATTTGCTTGGATTGACATTTTGCTAATCCGGTGTTTGGTAAGCATAAGCATATGTTCTAATTATGGTCACTTCCAACCCTGTTTATACTTCGACCTCTAGACTTGGAGGTTGAAGATGTTGAAAAATAGAAGAATTGTTCAATCATCAATCTACTTTCATCTATGGATATATAATACCAAGCAAATATCAAATATGATCTCATTCTTAAAAAATCCTTCTACCACGTCACAATTTTATTCGTTCTTTTTATTTAATTCCTCAAAAATAATTCGGCTAACAAAAGTTTTATGGGCATGTTTGATTTCAGGAGAGGAGAGGAGGACTGGTGTGGAACTAAGGAGATGGACCCACATGTTCCCCCTCTTTCTCTCATCGGGCGTTTGTTTGACAGGGTTAATTTATGATTGAACTAGATATGGGTGGATTATTTTTTTATTTAGTACCTTATGTACGTGATTAGCTAATACCATAGGGAGGGGTAGTATTGGCTGGTCCCCTTGTCCGAGATATCTCCCTAAAATCTAACGGTTAAAAATAATTCACATCATTTATCACATATTTATCCTACTCTATCTAAACACGGTACATTTAAATCATAGTATTCATATAATCCCACATATTATCCCGTGGACCCCATTTGTTCCCTATATCACCATTTGATTATACCGTATTGACTTATTCAATCCCTCCAAAAAATAATCCTACCATTAGAGATGTTGTATATATGTACTATATGAGAACATTGCGAACCACCAAAAGGTTTTTTTTTTGTCAATCAATAAAATAGATTAATTACATCACATATCAAGCACAAAGTACAAACTTGTGACACTCCAATTGCGAGGGTTCATAAGACAACCAATCCAACGACTTAACTAATACAAAAAATAAACCCATCAGGGCAGGTGCAACAGCCTCTTTACTTGCTTGTTTTGCCCTATAATGGAGAGAAAAAGAGGGAAATGGTGCTGCAGCAGCCTCCCTAAACTAGGTACGTAAATTACTTAGTGAATAGTTCCTCCCCATATGGAGCAAGATTTAAGTAGCAACTGTACAAGCACCAAACAATAAATTACTCGTTTCTCTCTCCTTTTCTTTTGGCACAAGCCTCTTTTTCTCTCTCACCAAATTAAACAAAAAATAATAAAGAAAGAATAAAAGAAAAACAATGTATATAATTATAAATGATATGTAAAATAGAGAATGTTGTTGGAGTGTTGATAGAAAAAATGTCAATGTATGTAGATATGTGCACTGTTCACAAACTTTTTTAGGGACTAATTGTTGGGGATGCTATCACAGGGTAGAAACAAAGAAAGGAAAAACTCTTGCACGCAAGCAGAGAAATTCGAATTTCTTACCCCATAGTGAGATATAAGAGGCATGGCCAACTGAGCTAGTTCCAATTGGTTAAAAAAGGAAACATAGGTTACTGGTTGTTTATTCATAGAATTAAGAATGATAGAATCGTGTGTTTATTTGTGACAAAGATAAATGCACATTTTAAATCAACACAGTGAAATGCTAAGCAGTGGGTTTTTGAAAGGATCAACTCAACAAACCGATCATAAAAAAGCTAAGCCTAATATTTAGCACCAAACTTCACCTCCAAACTCTCGGATTCTGTTACCGTCCAGACCTCCACCTTCCCAATTTTTTTTTTGAAAATCCGAACCGTTAGATGTGTTCAAAACGTGTTTTTAAGGTCCAACGCAAGGATTTGACAAAAAAAATACCCGGAAGGGCTTGATCGGAGAAGTTTTTGATAAAACGCTAATAATATAGCGTTTTTATGAAAAACTACTCCGATCAAGCCCTCCCGGGTATTTTTTTTGCCAAATCCTCGTGTTGGACCTTAAAAACACGTTTTGAACACATCTAATTGTTCAGATTTTCAAAAAAAAATTTGGAAAGGTGGAGGTCCGGACAGTAGGTCTGCATTTTGGGTTTGGATAGGAAGCTTACTCATATAAAACCTGATCTTCAAAAATACGATTCCAAGGCCTGAGTTATGAGTCCATTGAAAAGGTGTTTCCCCACCCAATTTTCGCATTTTGCATTCTATGATTTTTTATTTTATTTTGTAAATAACTGAGGTATTAGAATGGAAAATGGTAATTATTTAAACTGAAGAAGACATAATTCAAAAATCACCTCTGAAGGAATTTTTAAAATCCTAATTATATACTTTCACTCACAAAATCTTTCTCAAAAAATCTATTTTGTACACATATAGGTCTATTTTGGCCAAAAAAGTTGGCGTACTTCTTTTTTTGTCTTTATTTGATTTTTTTTTTCACATTTTTTAGTTTTGCATCAACTTTTTGTGTATTATTGGTTCGTCTCGGCAAGAGGAATAAAAAAAGTATAAAATTATGATCGAAGCTTAAATTTTTTTGAATAAAGACAAAAATAAGCCAAAAAGTCAATTTTTTACACCTTTTTTTTTTATCTTATTCAAAAAATTGAAAGTTCTAGTCATAATTTTTTTACCTTTTTTGATTCGCCTCGCCGAGACGAACCAATAATACTCAAAAAATCGATGCAAAACTAACAAAAGCAAAAAAAAATCAAATAAAGACAAAACAAAAAGTTAAGTCGATTTTTTTAACCAAACTTAGCCATAATCTAGACATTGTTACAAATTCTCTCACCAATGTAATCGAAACAAATATGGTGATTATCTCCGCCTCAAAATATTTGCCGGGTCTATAAACGAGAACTTATAAACAAAACATTTTTCATTACTGAAGTTTTGTTGAAAAATAAGATAAATTTTAAGTTCACATTTTGCAAATCGAACAAATATTTTACGGACCAAACAAATACTTTTGAGACGGAGAAAAAATTTCCAACGAGTGCCTCTACTTTCTTCATCAGAAACGAGGGAGAGAGAGAGAGAGAGGAGAATGTGTGATGATGAGCCTTTTGATCTTCCTTTTGTGCTTCTAATAAATATGCCCCCATAGAAATGATCCATCCCATCCCATCTGAATCCCATCTGATCATTACTTATCGTTTCTAGTAGATCTCTTTTGTCTGAAACCAAACCACCCTCTCCCCCTTGATTTATTATTACCCCTCTCTCTCTCTCTCTCTCTCTCTCTCTCTCTCTCTTCATTTACTATAGTAGCTAGGCTTCGTCCCACCATAAATAGAACCCACTTCCCTCCCTCCAATCTCTCATCCCCTTCTTACTCCCTCTCTTTTCTTCTCACTTTTTTTGCTCTCGTGAGATGTTGAAAATATATATACCAAAGGAAGAATGGATGATGGAGTTGGGCATAAATTTAAGTAGTCATGTTTGGTTTAACAAAGGGTCTCTTATATAGAGTTCATTGGCATTCTGTCCACCTCCCTCCTCCTTCTCTCCCTCTCTCTCTATGATGGATATGTGTGGAGGTGGGCATACTGCCAACTGAGCTCTGTTGGTACCTCTTTGTAAAACCCTTTCATGATTATCTTCCAACTCACGCTTTTCTCTGATCATATTTCCTTTCCTCTCTTAAAAAGGACAATAATGGTAAAGCAACAAACCAATCTCTCTTTAATTCTTTCTCAACCTTCTTGATTTTGTTATTTTCCTTATTTTGATGATTATGATCCCTGACCCCCCTTGTGTAACTTTTGTTACTTTCTCGGTATCTACTTGAGATCGCCCCAAACTTTTTTGTTTTTCCTCTTTTTGTAATAAATATTATCTAAAACTGAAACCACTTTTCTTTTTTCATCCATGTTATCAGGTTGTATGTTGTTCTGATGTATAAATCCTTAGTTGGAACCTATGAAGGTGAAATTCTGGAACCCTAAAACCTTCTTGGGAAACCCTTGTTTTTTTCTCTCTTTTTTTCGGAAACCCTAATTTTTTCGGGGGGGAAAAAAAAAAACCTTTTTCACCCTTTGACAAACTTTCTTTCCATGTCTTTTTTCCCCCCCTTTTTGATTTCAGTGTTCTAATCTCTCTCTGTCTCTCTCTGTCTCTCTCAGGTTGTATCTTTTTACATCTGAAGTTAAGGGATAGTACAAGATCTGATGGACTTCTGAAGGATGAAATCTTTCTTCAAGAATATGTTGGAGAGAGATGGGATCCGTAGATACGAACTTGCTAATTTTTAGCTATCTTATTTGTGTGCTTTGATGGATGAGTAATTTTTAGCTATCTGATTTGTGTTCTTACATTCTCATTTCGTTTTTCTAGTTGCCTCCACAGATTCTGCCATTCTTGTTTCTCTTTTTCTCTTGCTAAGCAAATGATACACGTGTAACATTGCAGTGGTATTGTTCATTTAGTAGTTTTAGATTAGTTTTGAAAAAAAGTGTAATAAATAGAGAGATAGAGAGAAATAAGTGTAATAATTACAAAATTAAATTAAAACTATTCAACGAACAGGTATTAATACTTGTTCAAACTCTTTATTTCTACCGAAAAACAAACAATACACAGACCTGCCACATTTTTCACTCAAATTTGGGTCAAAAGTTCTATTTTGGGTATATACTTTTTCAATGCTACTCCCAATTTTTACTCCAATCCATTATTTTTGGGTTCTACCTCCAAAGTTAAAGTTAATGGCACATTTGTAAATATGAAGTGATAATAAGTGTTGAGAAAGGATCTGACTCCTCCCTAGGTCTCCTTTGAGTAAAAAATCGGTTTATGGTTTTTTAATTTTTTAATTTTGTTGTTATTCAAAAGATTTTTGCATTCGTTAATTTTGTATCAATATTTTGTAATTTTTGGATTTCTCTCGAAAATACGAATCTAATAAATATAAATTTATGGTCAAAAATCAATTTTGTTAAATAAAATTAAAATAAGTGGATTATTGACCAATAATTTATTTATTTTGGTTTTTTTAAAAAAATATTTGGTTTGATTATAAATTTTTATTTGTTAGATTTGTCTCGTCGAGAGGAATCTAGAAAATCATAAAATCTCGATGTCAAACTACCAAATGCAAAAAAAAAATTTTTGAATAATGATAAACCAAAAACTACCCCTTCTGTTCCAATTTGATGCGTTTTTTCATTTTTGCAAATTCTTAAAAATTATATTTCATAATCTATAATATTTTTTACAATTTTGAAATTTTTTTTAAAAATTAATTGAGATTTATCAAATCAAGATTCATATTGACTATAAAAAAAATATTATAGATCGAAAGATATGAACGATTTTTTGAGACGTACAATAAAAGAAAGACAACAAATCGGGACAGAGGGAGTAGTTTTTTACCCGAAGGAGACCCTAGTACCCTTCTCATCCAATCCTCTCCAGTTATAAATTTTGTGATTGGGACTGAAAAATTATGCCAAATGGATACTGACCGATACATAATCAACACATATTTTAAATTTAGTATGATGATATATTTATTTTTTGGTATAAATGTGTTAATGAGGTATTAAGGTTTAGTTTTTCAAAAGATTTTAGCACCCAAGTGTTAAAATTATGATATTTTAAATTAAAAAATAAAGGTTGTGTTCGGTTGGGAGGTTTAGTTTGGTTTTGATGATGTAAGCAGGTGTAATAAGTGAAGAAAGAGAGAAAAATGATGATGTCAGCAAAACAGAAATGGGACAAAACCGGAGCTAAACTCCTAAACGAACATGCCCTCTGTGTATTATTTTTTGATTTTTCTCGCACCAACTTTGTTTTTGGCGCAATTGAGGTTACCAAGAAGATCTACAACTCAGTTACCAACAAGATCTACAACTTGAGTGGTTGTGATGATTGTTGTGAACTGAGATGGCCCCACAACTATAGACACTGGAGAGGGCAGGAGGGGAAGGGTACTGAAGAGGAGCCAGATGCCCAGATCCTTGAGTAAAATGGGTATGATTTGGGCTCTCCTACGGTCGGTATTAAGGGTGCAAAGGGGACCTTGGTTTCTGCACGACTCTAAATGTCCTCACTTGTTATACTAATTTTTTAAGTTAATTAAATTTTTTTTTATGGGATTGGTCCCTATAAGTTCCTTAATTGATTTTTTTTTAAATCTCTAATTGCACATGATTTCAACTTACCATTACCAATTAAACGGGGGCTATGCCCATGCACATTATATAGTCTCTTTTTTGCAACTTGAAAATAGCGATAAATACTAACAAAATATGTATATATTTTTTATGAAATAAAATTACACATGATTTGAGCCCTACTTGATACAAATTTTGCATTCGCCACCAGGCTCTCCCCTTGTTTGAGTAAGAAAAATGGTAGAACTCAAAATGGGTTCCATAATATTGAAGATGAGTTTTAAGTGGTTTTACTCAAAATTTAAGTTCGGATAGAAAAAAAGGATAAGGATTGGTGATGCTCTTAGCATCTCTAGTCCTTGTTTAAATTTGAGTAAAAAATTTAGTAAAGGTTTTATTTGGACTAAAGCTACTTCAATGGATAAAACTCAAATTTAAGCACAGGTTGAGTAAGAGCTTCACTAATGACACAACTTCAAATTATAAAGAGTAAAATGAGTCTATAAAAAAATTTAATTGGAGAAAATAGTCGACTCATGATTTGGGAAGGGAATTTGATAAAAAAAATTTTTTTAGCAAAACTCAATGATTTTAGAATGAGTTTTCTCAGAATGTAATTTTAAGTTACAACTAAAAGAGTAATGACCGGAATATTCACATAAGGGATAATTAACTACAAGTGTAAGGACTGGAATGTTATTACAGGGAAGAGGAGGGTTGTTGTGAGTCATTTGAATAAGAGCATTTCAAACTTCACCCTCTATAGATCTTTTTGCCCTTTTAGATATACTTTTTGAATATTCTATTTTACCTTTTAACCTCTATTTCGTAAATCTTTTACTACCTTTTAACCCCTATTTCACATTTACGAAGATGAATAGTGATACGAATACATCATGCATATGCTCTCCAAAATGGAGGGTTGGAACTTTTTTCCCCTCCCAATATAGAGGGTGGAGGAGCCCATGTCAGGTCTCAATTTCGTTGCAAACAACCCGGCATGAGTTCAACTTGTTAGTAAATAAGTCAAACTCGAGTTTTAAGTTTGTTTAGTGAACGAGTGGAGCTTTAGCTAGTTATAACTAGACTTATTTATAGAAGCTCAGCTCATTTACAGAGACAAACTGCGCTTGAATATCTCAATAATAAACAAGCTTGATTCGAACATGAGCCAAGCTCAAGGTAGACTAGTTTTAAAGGAGCCGAGCTTGAACACTTCCTAGTTGCAGCCCTAATTGAGAGAGGCAAGAGCCATTTGTATCCTCATCTCGCAGGCATCCAAAAACACTACACTAGCTATTGGATACGGATTAAAAGAAGCCAAATGAGTACTAAATTCATGAGCTTCAGCTGCACACAGTGCATATTGGATGGACTGCCCCATCAGCGGGCTTCCAAAAACTGAATATTGACAGTTGTGGAAGCTGTAACAGTAGGGAAGCCACAGCGGGGGGAATTCTCGATGATTTAGCAGGGTCAATGGCTTGGAGGATTCTGCTGCAAACTGGGCATCCTCTCTCCTCTAGCAGCTGAATTTGGCGCTCTAAAAGAGGGTCTAAAAACCAGAAATGTTGAAATATAAATAGATGCATTCCAGGTTGTTCGCTCGATAAACGATCTAACAAATTATAATTACCACAATCTTATCCACACCATCCATGAATGCAGGTATCTTGTTCTCTAACTTGTGTCCCCTCCGGTGAAGCACATCTTTAGAGAAGGCAGAAGTTCGCCTTTCAAAAAAAAATATAGCGCCTGAAGCTCTTTCCGCGCAGCAATCCTATGTTTCTTTTGTTTCATTTCCAAGTTGTACTAGTAATCAGTTTTTCGATGATGCAAATGCCGTAGGATACACCAGAACTATGTATCCTTTAGCTCAATTTATGCACGTTTCCCCTTTTAACCCAAGAAAAAGAAAAAGAAAGATCCTCAGCCTGTGTCCCAAGCGAGGTAATTTTCAGACGCAAGATCACGTGAGGTGGGAATCTATAATTTCACATGATCTCGCGGTTGAAATTTCATGGTACACCGATACACCAAAAAATTGGTAGAGCGGACTTGAGCCCATAGGAGGACCATGCATGTGGCACACATTTATACTAAATTTCATGAAGGTTATGTTTGTTTATCGAAGTGCAACAGATGCCATTTGAGAATGAATAAATCTACAACTAAACTTATTTCCATGCACAAATTCCCACACATTTACTCACAAAAAAAAAAGAAGAAGCACGGCGCCCTACACATTGCAAGCGGGGATTTACCATGGCTTTATCGAGCCCCAGCTAGTAAATGGGGGAGTACTTCATACAAAAATATACCCTACAGGGAACACATCATCTCCCACCAATTTATTTAGACGAACTGACAATGACACTTCTAATCGGAATAAGCAAATTCTTAAGCACGATCATTGGAGAAACCATCTCTGTATAACCTTATTCTTTTGCTGGGCAGTATTTTACAGCCTACAGGGATGAAGTAAAATTACTGATTTCCACGAACCCAGAAAGCACTGCACTGTTTCTCTCCTTCACCTTGACCTGATATACAACCCTGCACAAGTTTAACATTTCTCGGTTATTTTAACAGTTAAATAGGAACAAAAGCTTCTTAAGCTCTATTGTAAGATTCATAAATGAAACATGATACTCGTGTTCAAGCTTGTTTAAGATCAGTTGTTACCTAGATAAAATCAAAGCTTGAACGTTTTGTCAAGTTCGTTAAACTTCTCTCAAACTACTAAGCTTGTTCAGCTTATGATGTGAGAAAAAATAAAGGTCCTTGAGATCGCACCGTGATTGGCTCGATTACAGCTAGTTTGAAAATTATTTCACATATAAACAAGCAAGGCTTGAACATAATTTCAAAACTTGTTAAGATTTTAAATCAACATCTACCATTCACTATTCAGCTCTTTCATCAGCCCTAGCCCTAGCCCTAACTCTGTGTACCCACAAAACAAACATGAAAGCGAGGGGAAAATACCTTAAGCCTTCAAGCCACATCTCTGTGATGAGGGTTTCACCAGGGTAGACATGTAAAAGAAACCGTCCGGATATGGTTTTGATCATGTTAGGGTCTCCCCTGCACACACATCTGATAATAGCCCTGACAGCAAAGCCAAGCGTGCATAACCCGTGCAGTATCGGACGGGAAAATCTATTAAAACAAAGTAAAACGAGACAGAAGAATGAGGGAAGAAACATGACCAATACATATACAATGAAATCAACTTGTTAGTTGTATCCTTTACAGATGACAAAAGACTAAAATTTCTCACAACTCACTCTTTTAATCCACAATCCGTTATATAAACTCCTCTTGAAAGTAAGCAAAAAACCAAATTACAGTCTTTTAAAAGGCATGTGCCTTGTGTGCCCAGGCGCTGAGGCAAGTCGCAGTGAAAGTGCCTCAAGGTGTCGAGGTGCGAAGCATAAAAGGCGGGGTGATGCACTGGGTAAAATCCTTCAATGTAAAGAGGCTCTAATGATTAACCCAAGAGAACTATAACAGCTCTAACCGATACACAGAACAGCAGCCAACTCTTGAAGTCTTGAATAGAACTCGATCAGCTCTGTGTTCTTCTTCTTCTTCATCTTCTTCTTCTTTACATCAACAACAACAACAATAACATAACCTATTTAGTCCCCAATAATTTGGGGTATGGGCGGGGGATGGATAGGAGACAAACCTAACCTTTGGCAATAAATGCACAAAGTGGCTGCTCCCAGAATACCACTGAAACAGATGGATTTGAGACAGACCTATCCTTTGGCAATACATGCACAAAGTGGCTACTCACAGAATACCATTGAAACAGTGGTCTCCCTATACCGTCGAGTTTGCTGCAGAATCATGCCCTCAAATCAAAGCTAAAAGGCATCAGAGAGGGCAGACCCAAGAATCATCTTGATTTATGTGCACATTACCAAGCTTCTTTCATTCAGCATCCAGAGCATTGGCGTTGCACACTTTCTTCTTCTTCTTTTACATAGTCAAAATTATTCTTCTTCCTCTTACTTCCATCTGTTTCATTTCTTCTTTTATACAGTCAAAACAAACAAAGCCTTGCCGTCACCACTCAGTACTTTACAATGCTATTTGTCTTCATTGCTCAAGTAAATAACCAGGGATTAATAAGTATTATGGTATTTGAAATAGTAGAAGCATTTATTTATGTAGCAAATTGTCTATATCGGTATTTTAATTATTTTCTACAACTTGCACCTCACTTTGATGAGGCGCGCTCCCCAACTTGCGCCTAAGCTCCAGGGGGCCATGGCACCTCGGTGCACCTAGTGCCTTTTAAAACAATGAACCAAACCAAATTGATGGCATAAAACAAGAAGCGAAGTGAAGTTCCAAACTACCAGGAACCAAGGATTAAACTGAAAACAAAAATGTATGAAATACCTTTTCATTGAGAAGCAGATTGGACTTTTAAAAAATAATAATAATTCAAAGCGTGTAATGTGTTCTTTAAAGTTTAGATATTCAACTCCTAATGAAATAGGTGTGGAGTTAATAGTTGTAATAAGGTCCTGGTGTTCGTTGGAGCGACAGTGCAGATATGTAATGGATGATAGGCTCCATTTAATCACGCGACTAACGATGAAAGTGTAAAAACAGCAAGAGTGATGAGATTTTAACTAGTTAACTCACTAACCCGGCAACTTCTGCAATCATAGGATCTGAATGCAATGGGTTATAGTCACCAGATAGCCTATACAGCAATGCCTGCATAACATCAAGGAAAGGTTTAAAATCTCGACTCACAAACAGCTGCATAGAGAGCATCCTTCAAAAACCAGCATATCAAACAGAAATATATAGAGCGCTCCTCTGTCCCAAAATGAGTTCTCAAAAAAGCTCACTTTAGTATAGACTCAATACAATGGTTTGCCAACACAATATCCACTTTGCAATATTAAAATTTCATTGTTTGGACAGCAAAAAAAAAATCATTGTTTCACGGTTAGCAAAGAAAACATTCATTTTTTGACCGTTAGATTTGCAAGAATTTTACAATGGTTCTTTGATACGTATAAAAGGTACAGAGGGAGACTGGTTGAACCTACACTGTTTTTTTGTTCTAGTTATCTACAAAATGGCAGTAAGAAACTTAAGTCAGCTCAGATAAGTTGCAGGAAACCTTCTATTAATTACTATTAATTTCTTTTTACTACTAAAAATGGAAATATTAAATGCAAATAAAACAATGAACTCTGGACTCAGTAATATCACAAGTGTCCTCATGGAAATGCAGAAATTGTTTGAAAGGTGAGAACAATTTCTTAATCCTTGCTTCACCCCAGGGATGAGCTCCATGCACATCAGACATATGGATCATGGCTACATGTGTAAAGCAACGATATAGCACATCACGGAGAAAACAGAAATAATAGGAGACTAGGAGTAATCATTTTTTTTATTGGAATAATAGGAGTAATTATTACAGCATTTTCAGCACAATAAAGATGCTACGTGCCTGAGATGGTTGTGTCCGTTCCTCAAAAATTGCAAATGGTTGACTTTTTGGTATTTTAGCAGCTACATTCTGGCTGGCTGGATTCTTACTGTAGGAAAATGGGTGAGATGATTCTGAGAAGCCACCACTACCCCTCAGATAAACAGTCATCCTGCATTGCATAGCATCTGCCCCTTAATTACAACTGTAGAATAGAACATTTACAATAACAAATATAACTTACCGGTTCATGCAGAGCGGTTCACCAGACTCCGTATCATAACTTTTGACTTCTATCTCAAAGATAGTTGCTTTACCTGCACAAGGAGGTGCGAAGATTAAGCAAAAAGTAACAGCAACATCGATACTACATTACTAATAATATGTATCTCCAGAGTGACCAAGGAATTCATATCATACTTAGTTCACTATAGTCCTAAAATCTTTAGCATAAAATATGTCAAGTTTGAACTGGATACAGTATGGGGGTCAATTTTTGGAAAATTGCATCATCCCAGTTCATTCAAATTAGATCTTCAGCACAAATTGTATATTATTACAAGATTAATTAGCACAAGGCATCATCACTTTCACAAGAGTGTAGGATCCCTACTTGTTCGATGAACTAGCGTTTTTTTCTTTCCCCTGGGCTATTACCGGATGTGGACACTGACTCAACATCCTTTGCTGCTGCAAAACTCAACCTGGATGACATTTCATTGTATATTTTCCTTTTGTTTCTCTTCTTTTCTTTTTCCCCTTTATTTTTTACTTCTCTTTGTTTCAATTACCATTTTTCTGTCACAAAACTTCAACTACATAGATATGAAATATTTAGTACTTATCAAATGCTGCCATTTCACTTTATAAACACACCTTTGTCATGCAAGCCGGAGATACTTGCTTTATTTAGTATCTGCATGGACAAGATTGAGACACAGAAAATTAGAAGACGAGTATTTATCCATGGCAGGAGCAAAGAAATCTTGGCAATCACTTTGGCACATATGCTGCAGGTTGAGAGAAAAATAAAACAAAACGACTCCAACATTATTTACAATTGGGCCATATCTAATGAGAATTCTCCGCTGTATTATCTACAAATTTAGTCTCCTATTTCTACTTCTTCATCTAGCCTCTACTTTTCCATCATATACATCCACAAGGTACGATTGGTTGCTTAAGCATTTCGCTAAATAGCAGTATCTAGTGCTGACAACGGATCTAGCAGGGAGAAGCTCCATCTTTTGTCTCATTGTAAATGTAGATACATGCACAACTTATCACAGCACAGGCAGCCTCATTTCCCCAAAACTCGGCATTAGGCCCTCATGCTCATGCTTTCTTAGTTGTTACAAAATGCTTTGGCATAAAATTTAAAAATTATGGAGGAATAAACTCCACATATATGGTGAAACCATTAGACAAATAGGAGGCTCTCAGAACTTATATCTTCGTCAACGTTGCCAAATCAGTAACTGGATAACATTAACATTTCACCTTCACCACTCAATGAATCGGGTTAAAGCTGTTAAGTGTTGAGGATTTCTAAAGTTCGTGGACCAAATTACACCACCTGCTGATAACCACAGCAATTGCACAAACTAGAACGATAGGCATCTATCAGATTACCAGCAAGAGCTTTTGGTCAGGATGCTTACGCAACCACTAGAAGGTAATGGCTTGTAGATTTCTATGTATTGTTGTCCATGCAAAAGAAGACGTGGATCGAATCTGGAGAGAATAACAAACAGAATTTCTGTTAATTTTGTAAAATTTTGTAAAAATAGGCAATTACATAAAGACAAGGATGAGTTTCAAATTTAGGATCGGTATTCACAACTGCAACAATAAGGGCCTGTGGCCGGGACATGTTGGAGGGATGACATATCCCTTGCCAACCAAACTTACATCCGAGTATACAATACCTTCAGAGATGTGGTATATCTCCGAACTTTAAGTCCGGTGGGAGTACTCGTCCTAAGGTTATACATTCCTCAAAACTAGTCCAACCAACCAATAATGCCATAGAGTATTAAAAAGGGTCCGGAAAACTAGGGTTCACAGATAAAAGATGAAAGTAAACTTCACCCAGTTTTCAGATTTGCAAGTACTTACTGCAACCCAGGTATCTCAGAAAGCTGTGGCAAAGATCCAGATGACAACAGCGCGACAAAAGTTGGCAGGACCTAGAAAGTGCAAAATTGGATAGATGAGAGAGAGGGAAGGAGAGAGTTCAATTCTGCAGTCAATGCCATCACCAAAATATCTACAAGATAACACTTCCGGATGCATAAACAAGCCATAAGGCCCATAACAATTAACAATACATAGACCATCAAAAGGCAAAATAGCGTTAAAGGTTGGGTAAAATCCACATATAAACATTAGCATTTAGCAAAAGGAAAGTGAAATCATTCATGGTTTTAGACAAACAAGATTATTGTTAATGAAGGATAACCTGAATTGATGCTACTTTATGCTATTTAGATTTGCAGTACCTGGATGGACTGCAGGCCATCTTGGTGGTAAACATATTTGAGATCATTTTTATCCAAGGCGTCCCTTGCACATGCTCCAATGCCAAGAGCATAGAGTGCTGCATCTCTATCCATAAAACGCAAATGTCAGCCTGAAGCAAACAATATACTCATAGGCGCAATGATCTATGAACAGAAGTACTAACAACTACAATGAACTGAAGAGAATACCAATGTTCACGATCAGCAGTTCACCATAGGAAGATATGTTAGCAAAAATGGAAATGTTACAGGACTTACCTTTCAGTATACGTATATGTCGTCTGCATCCCAATATCCAAAACCAAAGGAAATAAATTATAATTGGCCCCAGAAAATGGGAAACATAAAGTTCAAAATTAAAGCAAGATCACTGCTTGACAATCCCCAACAGGTCCGTTAGCAATGAGAACCCACTTTTCTTAGTTTACTACATGCACATAATATATTCGATACAAAAATCTGAAGACCATTCCATAAAGATATCAAAGAAGTGTTTGCGATCGCTCAGAGGTGACTTCAGATTATGGCACCGTGAATGTTGAAAGCAAGGTCAGTTTCTTAGCCCCAACTTCTGCTTTTGAACTTAGGGCAAAAAACAGATTTAAAGCTGGTTAAAAGTAAATTTTAAGAAGCATCATTCTTTATGTTTTGAATCCTGATTTCCAGAGCAGCTTTTTTCAAATCTGATGTTTTGGCAAACATACTTTCCATATCAACTGAGGCTCCAATCAGGAAGCCAATCCCTACTTTGAAGTACCATAATTATGTTTATGGCTATATGCGCGTGTATATATATAGAACCAGATCCATGCTTTACATCTATCACATGTGTCATGGTGTAATTACACATGTTGCATCATTCTTGTATTGGGGGCACCGCAGAAGCAAGGGATTTGAGATAAATTCATTTGAACAATCAGAAGATAGTTTTTTCACCTTCCAAAAGGTTAACCCTAATCACACTTTGCTTATAATACCAATCTTAGCGTTGAACAAAGTAAAATCAAACAAATTAGCAATGGTAAACAACATGTAGCAAGTAACAAAAATCTCTACTGAGACAAGATTCCAAAAAAAAAACATAGCAGTAGAAACCCGAAACTTAAACATACGAAGTGGTTAGGGTAAGTACTTCAGGGAACTTGTAAGAAAGGATAAGCTGAGGATCGATCACTGAAGCGTTGGCCATGGTAAATTGGTAATAGAAATCTGCGAGAAAACTGGGCAACAGGTACGATTACAATTGAGAAGATTGGTCGTAGAAAATGGAAGAGAGATCATTCGGAGAAGATGATGGTGATGCTAGTTTACCTTGTTTGCGATTGAAGACTGCTCGACTCTATCTTCCGAAGCTGTGAGTGAAAACGGAAATAAATAAATAAAAAATACGGAGACGTCGATGTGTGTGTTAAAAGTCAGCAAGTTACTGCTAGTGCCACGACGACATTTGTTAATGCCACGACCATTCAGTGAATATCACGGTTTTACCCTCAGTTGAATTGTGCACAGAAGGACAAGAATATATGGTTGAATCGACAATTCATCTTATATATTATTGCAGAATAACTTTTCGCGAGAAGGGTTGTGGTTGTGACAAATGGCTAATAATGATTGGCTATCATATTATTAATGTTTACTTTTAATGATCACCAAGAATATTTTTTGTAAACACCCGTGAATTGTGGGATTAGTATTTTGAATTTGAATCCAATAAAGGAAAAAAAGAAAAAGAAAAAGAAAAAAGAAGAAGTTGAAAACGTTGATCGTTCCTAAACATGATCAGTAAGTGGAATTTGGAAAGAACAAATCAATCTTCCTCTCTCATATCGTATCTAGAAATCTCAACAAATAAGGGAGACCAAAATCTTCTTAAAGAATATAAATGAAAACAATATCAAATCAAAGCAGAGAGTGAAGAATTCTCAAAAGTTTAGTACCCTTGTTCCATTTCCATCCCTGCACTTCTAAGTTCTAAGATACGTACAATAAGCTAATTATAGTAGTTGCAATTCAATTAGCCATGAGTGATGGACTTTAACGGGAAAGAAAAATTAATAATTAATTTGATGATCACTTTAAAATTATGTCCTTCAATTCTCCTAAAACCGTTGTAAGCCCATAAAGAGGAAAAGAGCTTCCATAAAATCAATTGAATTGATTCGATGGTTCTTGTGGTACTACTTTTTTAAATGTTAATATTTTCATGAAAGAAACTGTTGATCATTTTCGTGTTTGTTTTCTCAGTATCTCAATGCTTCGAGTCTTGCTCGCACAGATAAAGGCCCAGATCAGTAAGTTATTTTGTTTCTTTTGCAAAGTTCTTATATTTGATAATTTCATACTTTTTTGTTCCTTTAATGAATGCATCAATGTTCGTGTAATAAACATAGATACATATTAGCGTTTGAGTTACTTGACTTACACAAGTTAGCATTTTGAAAGATAACTTGAGCGTTTGAGTTACTTGACTTACACAAGTTATCATTTTGAAAGATAACTTGAGCGTTTGAGTTACTTGACTTACACAAGTTAGCATTTTGAAAGATAACTTGAGCGTTTGAGTTACTTGACTTACACAAGTTATCATTTTGAAAGATAACTTGAGCGTTTGAGTTACTTGACTTACATAAGTGAGCATTTTGAAAGATACCTTGAGCGTTTGAGTTACTTGACTTACATAAGTTAACATTTTGAAAGATAGTTTTATTGAACTTTAATTGAGACATACTCCTACTCAAAAAATAACTTAATTTTTCCTTCTTCTTCTGATTGTTATGAGTGCACAAAGGTGTGAAGTATCAAGTTACACAAGCATAATGGGAGTTGTAACAAATAAAAGAGGTGGAACAGTACCATTACAAATCACTATTGCACCAAAAGATTATTTTTTTTCGATTTTGAGTTGGAACTCTATAACTTTCTATCATGCTCAGCAAAGCTATGATGCATTTCGACCATAAAAATCACAATTGCACACAAATTAAAGACTAATCCAGTGGTTACTACTCAAAAAAGCTACGATGCATTTCAATCACTGAGTGGAAAAATTACAAAAATTGGATGGTATTTGCATACATCTGTACAAATTCGGTGCATATGGAAACAATAAATTAAAGATAAAACGTTGGTTGCTGCAATTTTTATTTTATCGAAAATGCATCTTATATATTATTGCAGAATGATTTTTTGTGAGTAGGAACGTGGATGCGACAAGTGGCAATAATTCATTAGATTGTGATTCAATTTTTGAAGAGAGACATGTAATCTGTTCATATTAGATTTAACACAATCTTTTTTGAATTTCAAAATCATGAATCTATACCAATTGGCATATGATTTGGGATCCTCAAGAAATAAATATCTAAAGTTAAATACCATACTGGTTAACTCTAATTCAAAATAGAATTGAAATTTACACATGCTCAAATAGGAAATTTGAATTTGGGAATTGCATATTTAAAGCTAGGATTTGGGTTAATTGAACAATTTGTGTGTGTGTTTTTTTTAATTAAATTAGAAAATTGCACATTTGTGATGATTAATTGATTATTTTGTGGGTTTTTTTTTGGGCTTTGACAGATTAAGCATTGTGGATGTAGATGAGATCTAAGCAGAAAATATTCAAAGCGCTAATAATAAAAGATGGTGTGTTGTAGAGAATTAGCACCGAAACATTATCAGATTCGGTATGTAAATAATTTATTTCCAAATTATACTTTCTCCTTTTGTTTAATGAAATCAAGATATATTGGGCACATGCTCACACTAGATTTTTGAAAGGATTTTTATTTTTTTTTGCATTTTTTGGAAAAATATACATTACTTTTTTCATATATACAAAAACTAATTAGTGCTCTTGGGGTGTCATTACTTGGTATTATAATGTTATTCTCTTGCGCATATTTATGTGGAACTCAAGACTAAATATATGAGTTTTACCTGAATATGTGATGAAAGCCGATTAAAAAAAAAGTAATAGAGAAGTGTGTTAAGGAATCATGTTGCGATGCCCCAAAGCCACTGTATAACTAATTACTCACAAACAAGTTGCTTCGAAACTATAATGTTTTTACGGAACCTCAGACCTCCACCAACTTGAACCTTAGACCCCCTTTGGAAGCCAAGTGGTATAACAAAATAGGCTAAGAGGAACATCTATCCATAAAATATAAGTCAAGCGAGACTCATTTCAAATGAAAATCAAGATGTTAGATTTTCTTTAAAAAGAGAATTTTTTTCACAACAAGAGTACTAGCATTTATAAATTGTGCCCTCACTAGAGTAATCTTTTGGCTACGCCACTATATATAGCAGGGGTTCATGCTAGTATACTATTAGTGAACAAGGCAAGTGGAGAAGAAATTTGCGGACGCCAAAAAATGTATTTTCGTAGAATGTTACACTTTGTTTGGTTTGGGTCTGAAAACCATCCACCCTGTACGATTTTCAATAAAATTTTCGTTTTCTCTCTCTTTACTCATTACCCTCAAAACTCTCCATTAAAACTCAAACCGAACAAAGCCTTATTACTCCCTCCATTCCAAAAGGGAAATGATAATGCAAAAATTATTTTTGTTTGTTCCAAAACTGTGGTGCATAAAAGGCTTGTACCTTGCACATGGTACAAGGTTTTTAAACACTACAATTTTGGCAGAAACATAAACGGTTTTGGGATTAGCACCACCCTTCCAAAGTAGTCTATTTTGTGACTGCATGTCATTTTCAACGGCTTATATCTTTTAGTGTGGACTTTTAAAAAATATGCATTATGAATCTCGTTTGATAGATCTTAATTCATTTTATTATACAGTACATAAATTTTGAAATCATAAAAACTATGATAAATTAGAAAGTATAAGCCGTTAAAAATAGCCCGCAATCCCAAAAAAATATCATTTTGGGACGAAGGGAGTCATTTTTTGCACCAAATTAAAGTACTCAATGAGCACTTTAATTTGGTATAAAACAAATTGAAAAATTATATAAAGAAACGTACTTTTTAAATGTTTGAAATTATACATATTCCTATAGTGATCATTTAAAAAGGGACAGAGGAAGCAATAACCTAGAAGCTGGAACTCTGGAGAGAGAGAGAGAGAGAGAGAGAGAGAGGAGAACTCATAGCAGTGATTGTGGTGTCATCTGCTGGTTGTTGGAAGAGATGGAGTTCAAAAATGTGGTGTGAGAGTAAAATGAACCGGCAGTGTTCGTCCTCCAAGTCAAGGGTATTATCGTCAGATAGCTATGCATGTCGTGGGACTAACCAGATCAATCGGGGCATTATCATTTCTCAAGAAAAACATAGGTGAAAATAGGTACGGCATGCGGGTGGTTTCTTTCTCTCTTTCCTCTCAAAATTTGGACCATGTAAAATATTTTTGGACGACCGAAATGCATGTTGGGTGTCAGATGGGTGTTTCTCACACAATTGAGCAAAATTTTATTGGTTGTGTTCGTTTCCCACTTTTAGTTTTGATGACAACATTATTATTCTCATTTCTCTCTCTATCTCTCTTCACTCATTACACATTTTGACATCATCAAAACTAAATTAAACTACCAAACAAACCCAACCATTATTGTTTGATAGCCCAAGAAAATAATTTCTCGTAAATCCTGTGGGTGGTTTTCAATCTTCATTGACTTGACTTTTCCAATTTAACTTTAATTGTGGCTAGCCCTCCTTCAGCATGGCTCTACAAAGCAATGAACACGTTAGTGCCCAATTGGTCGAAGACAACCAATTTTTGGAGGAAGAATGGCATACAGGTTAAGGTTTTATCAAAGTAGTATGTATAGAAGTGCCTTGGCTTGAAGGGTTGGATATCATGTGCCGCTCTCGTGCCAAGGCAACATCGCCAACATCCTTTGCCAGTCAATTAGCTCTCGACCACTACTTTTTGACCAAACGCTGAGCAATGTTGGTTGGACTGATCTCGGGAACGCGTGTATACTGAATAGAGGTGCTACATGGATGAGCCTACTACAAACTGATCTCGTTCTGGTGATATGATGCACAACCGAGCCATTCGTCGCAAGGAGACTTACACCACGTGGTTGACACTATACAATTCTTCAATACGTTTGTTCCTTAATTCATATCCAACCTCTGTCTCTACGCCGAGGTCGTACGGTAATAGCACGTGTCGATCTGAGATTGGAGCCTCTATATATGTTGAGGCGAATATGCTTGTTCCTAATCTTTCATTCTTGTCTAACCTCTGTCTCTCAGACATGACCCAAACCCAGGATTTGGCCTCACCAAGACAATGCTGGTTGGGAAACCATTTCGAACATTCTATAAGATGAGCTATTGATGATGATTGGGCCGTCCAAGCTTGTTTGCACAAATGGACTAAACATTTTGGACTTAATTATTCTGGCCCACTACATATCCCCAAGTACCCCAAGTACTAGTGCCTTTAGTGTGGGTGCCATGCTTTAGGCCTTTTCTAAGGCTTCAAAACTTGCAAATGACCCACGTTGCTCAACCCCCCGGGGGAACTATCTTCAACCCCTCGGCGGAGATCCTCGGTAGCAACTTCGTTCGACCCTTAGGCGGGAACTACGTTCGGCCAACGGCTAGGTGGGAACGTCGTTTAGCCCCTAGGGGGAACTATCTTCAGCCCTTAGGAGGGGACTTCCTTCAGCCCCCAGGGGGGAGTGGTGTTCGGCCAACAGATAGGCAGGCACGTTGCTCAACCCCTAGGGGGAACTATCTTCAACCCCTCGGCGGGGATCCTCGGCAACAACTTTGTTCGACCCCTAGGCGGGAACTACGTTCAGCCAACGGCTAGGCGGGAACATCGTTCAACCCCTAAGGGGAACTATCTTCAGCCCCTAGGAGGGGACTTCCTTCAGCCCCAGGGGGGAATGTTCTACCCCTAGGCGGGAGCAATGTTCGGCCAACGGATAGGTGGGAACATTGCTCAACCCTTGGGGGGAACTATCTTCAACCCCTCGGAGGGGACTTCCTTCAGCCCCAATGAGGGGAGTGTTCTACCCCTAGGCGGGAGCAGTGTTTGGCCAACGGATGGGCGAGAACATTGTTCAACCCCTAAGTGGAACTATCTTCAACCTTTCAGAGGGGACTTCCTTCAACCCCCAGGAGGGGAGTGTTCTAACCCTAGGCGGGAGCGATGTTCGGCCAACGGATAGGCATGCACGTTGCTCAACCCCTAGGGAGAACTATCTTTAACACCTCGACGAGGATTGTAACGACCCCGATTTTTGGGTACGTTAAATTTATTAAAAGAAATAATAAAGTTTTACAACAATATTCCATCATGTAAAAATACATTAATCTCCTTGTCAAGTACAATTATTCACTACTAGGTATGCTAGGGTTATCTCTACTCTGTGGTATGGTCGTCAACTCTGGCGCTGTCCTCCTTAGCTCCGTAGACCTCCAAACTGTAGTGCTTCTCCTGTTCATCTCCAAAGTCTAGCATAATACGTCCAAGTCGCAAAGCAACATCATAGTATTATGCCAGGGTCACACGAAGTGTAACACCGTGAGCGATAAATCACCCAATAGTTACTCTAACCCACTCAACCTTTGCTTAACATATACGTACAACATATATGATTCAAAAACAGTAATTAAAGGAATTAAACAGGAGATAAATCGTAGAACAGAAATTAAACACATAGCTGATTTCGTTACTAGCCATTAACTTACATGTTCATCTAAGTTCTCAACCTAGAGAACTTTCCTCCCTAAGTAACCACTAAGGAATATGACCAAACCGTGATATACTCCCCTCGCTTGCCCCGACCGGGAGCCCCGGGCGTAAGGTATAAGTTACTTTACTTAATCCAACCCCACCGCCTCACAAGGATGAATTTCTCGGGACCGATCAGTACCCACTCGCTACGAAAGTGACAACCGCCGCCTCCTCAGAGGTATATAAGCGGACTCGGCCTATAATACATCCATCCTTTTAACGCCTCGTAATTCAAATGAAGCAAATCACAGAAGTGTCATACCCTGGGTTTTCAAATCCCGGCAAATGCCAAATATTCCTCCAAAACAAAATCACTTGGCTGACTGCCATTCAACAAATCTCGGGGTGACTCCCCATAATCAATACATCACTTGGCTGACTGCCATTCAACAAATCTCGGGGTGACTCCCCATAATCGATTCATCACTTGGCTGACTGCCATTCAACAAATCTTGGGGTGACTCCCCAATAATCGATTCCAATTCACTTTTCCATTAACCTTATCGTCTATGTGATATCCATGTACGATCACCCAACCCGGGAACCTAGTTGTCCATTCTAACATTCAACACGCTTATGAAAAGTGCACTTAATGTAAAGTAAGAAAAGCGATAACAATATCTCAAGGGTCACAACCAAATATCTCAATTCACAAGTTCATGAAATTCAAGTAATCGAATACCAAGGGTCTAAACGTAATAAATTCAATCTACAGGGGTCAAAACGTAATTTACTAAACTATTGGGGTCAAAATGTAATTTAAAGGAAGTAACGGTCACCAACGTCATTTTAAGCAAGTACAAGGGTACCCAACATAATTTCACGACTCTAGGGTCCTTAGTGTAATTTTACAAACTCTGGGGGCTTTCTTGTAAAATAACGTAGTACAAGGGCAAAAATGTAATTTTGCCACTGACAAGGGTAAATACGTAAAAATACTTTATTTTGGATAATAAAGTCCTAACTTGTCACAAAACACAATTCCTTGATTTTCTTACTAAGTACAAAACTACACATTATGTAATTTACACACACAAGGGCAAAATGGTCATTTTACACCCGAAGGGCATTTCGGTCATTTCGTTAAACTCCTAAATTTCCAGTAGTTACATTTAGTTGATATAAGTATGTTTCGTAAATGATACAAAGTACGCACGCCAATTTTCACTAAATTGCACTTTGAACCCCTAACTTAAACACAACGATCCATAACAAGGTTAAGCACAATAATTTTATGGAGAAACTCATATAAACAGTTATTAAAGTATTAAACATGCTTGGAATAATTAACAACATGAACCACGATGGATCTAGAGTTTACTAAGCACGAAAATAAAGTTTCGCGTACATTGCGTTTTGGCTCGGGTTTCGTGAAACCCTTGAATTGGGACTTTAACCCATAAACTCTAAATTACTCCTAAACTATTATAACACATTCAAAAGCTTGGAATAGGGTGGGTACGAGTTTCTACCTTTGGTCCGGACGAAAAGCTCGACGGTAAAGTCCGGCGGTATTTCGAGTGGAAAACAGAATCTTTGGGCTGCGATATCGGGTTCAATCCTCGTCCGTTTCCAGCGATTCTTGTGTCTAAAACGAAGCTCTCGAAGTGCTCTACAATGTTGATGAAGAAGTCTAAGCTTAAAACACACTCGATCAATGAGAAAAATGAAGATTTGTAAAGGGTCAGTAAGCTACTCGGTTTGAATAGACCAGAAACTTCGGGCTGCAATAACGTGGTCATTTCTCAACGGTTTTGAGTGATTCTTGAACCTAAAACAAAGAGCTTGAAGTGATCTACAATCTTCGTGAAGGAACCTAAACCCGAAATCCACTTTAACGAGGAGAAAAATGGAGATTTACTGAGGAACAGAGAGCTGTCTGGAAAAAGGTACCCGAGATTTTTACTGAACTTTGGAAGGCTATAACTCACTCAAAACTCAACCGATTTGGATGATTCTTGTGTCGAAATCGAAGTTCTAGACGCCCTCTACAACTTCTATGAAGAAACCTAGTCCTAAAAACGACTGTAACTATGAGCAAAGTAGCTGTAAAAATGGGTACGTGATATGGACGAAAATTGGTGAAAGTGATGGTGACCTCTCTCCTCTTTTTCTTTTCTTCTCTTCCTTTCTTCCTCTTTTCCAGCATTTCTGGACCTCTCCTTCTCTTCTCTGCCAAAAGTTTTAAGGGGAAATGGGGTGATGTGTTTATGTAGGGAAATGGGGTGGTGGTAGGTGGAATGAGTGGTGGAGGGGAGTGTTATGTGGAGTGTGGGAGTAGGAGGAATGAGTGGTGGAGGGAAGTGTGGTTGGTGGAGTGTGGTAGGTGTGGGGAATGGGTGAGCCGTGAAGCACGATATAATATAAGGCAGTATAATTTACTCCGAGCAGTGTTCGAACTGTCCGGGTTTCGGTCTCAGAAAATTATCAAAATATTCATGCGAACTTGGAAAATCGTGGGCAACGTCACCGTGTGCTCAGAATCGTTTGGAAAAATCTTGAAAGTAGAACAAGCATTACGATGCGCTCGCCAGGTGGAATGAATGGTTAGACGAGTAAGCATTACGCACATTATTCTAGCTGTTCGTCCGACCCACTGGTGACAAGCCGGTTGAAATCATTCTGTTTAACTCGTGCACTAACTCGTCTAAAGGGAAAAATAAATAAATAAATAACTAAATAAATAAATAAATAAGAGACTCGCTAATGGTCAACTAAAGTCAAAATTGGGTAAAATTAAATTAGGAAAATTAATATTTACAAATATCACAAATTTTATTTTTTGAAAATTTGGGATATTACAAGGATCCTTGGCAGCAACCTGGTTGGACCCCTAGGCGGGAACTACATTCGACCAATGGCTAGGCGGGAACGTCGTTCAGCCCTTAGGGGGAACTATCTTCAATAGAACTCATGCCGCCTTGTGTCTTGAGTGTGGTCGAACTGCCAAGGAGAACGACTTCTCCACCCATTTTGAAACAAATTGAGGTGAATGGTTCTACAGAGGTGTTGAGAGTAGGTGAATCGAAAACCACCATGAAGAGATTTTGGGAAAGACATATATCCCCAGCAAAGTCACCAATTGTGGGGGAGTCGATTCCGGGATGAACCTTCTGTGAACCTCTTTAGCCGCCTGAAGGCTCCATCTAGGTCCTTTTGCCTAACGCGCTTGCCTAACCGAGGGACTAGATGGGCCTCACCTAGGGCCTTTGCATAGCGCTCTCCTTCGCTTCTTATTGAGGCATTCTCTTAGCCTCTGGTTTGCCTGGGAAGATGACCGGAATGATCTCCGTGGGTTTATTGGTTTGGAATAGAGGGAGGAGAGACCTCACTAAACTTCACTTGGGTTCTCGGAGCACGCCCGAGCAAAGACCTGGAGGCCTGGGGGGCACCGGAGTCACCAATTGTGGGGGTGCTTTTGGTCGGAGTAACTTCTTTGCACTGTCTGATATGGTGAAGATGGTGGTGGGATGGCTAAACCTCGCTTGAACCCTAGCAGCTCGCTTGAGAAGAAGGCCTGCACAAGTGAACAACCACGTTAGTGAATAGTGCCTAGCCCAGACGGTGGTGGTCCGGGAAGGCACTCCAATAGTTAAGTCAGTGACCGGAGAAGAAGAAGTTTGCCAGAAACTTAGAGAGAGAAGTGAGAGAGAAGGGTTGAGCATTGTGGGAAAAATCCTTTTGTTCAGGTTAGGGGAGTTTGCCTTTTATAGGCAAGGAGTCGTTGGGCTCCGAGCTCTCCACGCGCCTCATGCGCCATCGGTTCCATATGCAAATCACGTGGCCCGAACAGGGCGCTGCCTGCACCCTATCACTTTGGATGATGTCACTCCTGTCACGACTTTTGTGGCATGCCACCTGGCACGTCTCCTGACACACGTCGCCTGACATGCTGCCTGACACACGTCACCTAACGTCACATCTAGTATGTCGAGCATGCGTGATAGTGCCCCCTAAGAACCCATCAGTTCGGCAAAGCCAGCTCGGCCTTGACAAGGAGTGCTCGGATTGATAGGGGCGCCTGTTCAGCAAAGAGCATCCGGTTTGCCAAGGAGCGTCCAGATCGACAAGGGCGCCCGGTTCGGCTAAGGTGCCCGTTTGGCAAGGAGTGCCTGGTTGGGCAAAGGGTCCGTTTGGCAAGGAATGCCCGGCTTGGCCAAGGGCCCGTTCGGCAAGGAGTGCCCCATCTGGCCCAGCTGATGAGCCCGCCTAGCGCTTAGCGGATTAGTACGCCTAGCGGGTGAGTCCACCTAGCGCTTGCCAGCTGAGGCTAGTGTGTGCGTTGGTTTGTTAGGACTTTTGTGAGAATTGGACCCCTACATACTTGTTGACTGTATGATCATCCTGAATACCAATCCAATGTTCATTTTCCATCAAACATAACAACAAGAGTTATACAATCTTCAATTGAAACTGAAAGAATTTATGACCTCGAGTTAAGGTCACTGACATTGATCTACTGATTAAGGTTCCTCATATTGCACTAGTGCTTTATATTGCACCTAAGAATAAGTTCAAACAAACAAACAAACAAAAACCGTGGTCTCAATCCACCACATTGGGCAGACAAGCTCTCCGCAGCCTAGCTAATAGATAATCACATCTGGGCTTCAGAGGGGGCGTGTATGGTGGCCGCTGGCCCTGCCGCAGAGAAGTGCATTTTTCGGAATGGGGTACTCGTCTCTTAGAGAAGTCGATGCCGTAAAGACGCGAAGGTAGAGCTGCTGCCCAAGATACTGTCGCGCCCAAAACTCGGATCTCAGATTCCACATTCCCACGTTGTCGAGTGGGACGTAAATAGCAGTCCATGAACTTGGGTACACCTGCATTTATTTCTCGCGTAAATAGCTACACAAAGTGTTTTATCTAGTAGAACATTTTCTCATTACAGAAACCGTAATGTAATCGCAACACAAATTTTACACAATCTCTATTTCTTTGGCATTACTGTTCAGTTAAGCATTTAAATCAACAAGGTTGGATTTATTTTGTATCTCACCTGAACGGTGCAGCGTGCCACTCCATCACGGAGATTATACTGATTCCTACTTGTGGACGACCATAACCCTCCATCCATTCTGCATTTCGAAATTCCAAGATACGCTAGTTTCAGTTTTTCATAGCAAAAACAAATTTAAATAAAATGCTTTTGAATATTCCGTGCTTACCCCACTACAAAGAAAGAGTACCCATCGAGATGCCAACTTTGAATAATGTCCTCTTTGTTTTCAAACACGATTTCAACAAATGCTCTGTAGTCGGCACCCAGAACAGCAGTATCTTGGTACATTCCTCCACCAGTAGGGTTATCGGAGATACTCCCGACACGAAAAACTCCTCCAATCTGGAAGTAGTCTGCAAGCTTTAGAGGGGTATCTGCTGGCACGAAGGATACGCTGTTTACTGCATATCTTTGTTTGCCGTTGATGAGACCTGCAGAGTTGGCAAGCCTGAATGTTTTGGTGGTGTTTATCAAACCATAGTGGTATGAACCTTGCGGATTTGGCCTCGGTCCACTTGCTGTAAGATTTGTCCTGAAGATCAGAGTGTTAATTAGATAAGAAAATGTCATTGTAAAACCAACACTGCGAGGGAAACAGAAATCGGCCCAAAAATATTCTCATAATTCGAAATGGAAGGCTCATCGTTAAACTCCCTCAAAGTCTCAACTCTCAACGATCTGATTTGTTCATATTCTAACCCTCTCCACGTTAGTTTATGCATTGATCATTCACGAAAAAAGTAAGATTGACATGGTATGATTTTTGTTGTAACGAAGTGAATGGTGTAAGGCTGCAAATTCTAAAACACTGGTACACTTCTTGAAACACAAAATGCGACGGAGTTTTACTCCAATTACCATGCCAAAATGAACACAATGAACATAAACAACCATCGAAGTGGACTTGTGGTTTGTGATGGGCCGAACTGCATGGTCTGGTCTATTTTGAAGAGTTGGAATTCAAACGCTTAAAAAAGTGAGTCAATTTCTGATGAGTGAATCAATAAGGTACCTGATAGAACGTGCCTGGTTTAATGACCAATCTACTTGAATGGTGGGGCCGCCGGGGGGTGGGCCAGAGACCGGGCCAGCAGAATTGCTGTAGCGAAGCACGCCAGTGGTGGTGAGGATCGGATTAGTAAACCGGGAAGACACAACAACGTAGTAGTCCTGAGCTGGCTGATCAGCCGTGATGAGGACAGAATATGATTGGCCCAGATGAACGTCTAACGACGAGTAGGTAGTTTGGACAGTGTGTGTTCCCTCCACCTCCACTAATTTCATCTTGTGGCCCTGAATACGAAAGTTGAGAGAATTTTGCAATCCAACGTTCGATATTCTGAGTCTGTAGGTTTTTCCTGTTATCAGTATCACAAATTCTAGTAAAGTACACAATGAAGTCACACCTCAAGCTAGGTTTTTTTGTTTTATTGAATCGTTGAACAGCTTAGAGGTCATTTTTTCTATACAATTTCGAATTCAGCTAGTGGAAAGAGAAGTGAAAATTTAGTGTCATTCTTAGAAGGATAAATTGAGATGGTGATGGGTGACCATTCACCTTGTTCAACATTGAAAGAGACGCCATTAGGCCCACGACCGTTAATGAGGATTCCATCGGGCAAATGCAGCTTCTTGCCTCGATCTAGAATTGCCTTCAAATCCTACACAAAAGCATATGTATTTGTCATCAGTAAAATAATTTGCACAGTCATGGATCGATGAAGAGGCGAAATAGCAATATCTTTCCTACTGATATTGAGGGGGCTTTTTTCCTCTCAATTCTTTCTTCAGAGGAATTCACCTTAGTACTCCAGTATTAGATTGCTTACAGTGCATTGTAGCATAAGAACACACATTGGTATGGGTTAAAGCAACCCATGTCGAGAAGAGAGGCTATTGGCTACGTAAACAAATTGAACAGTTCGCAATTCGGATCAATAGTACAATACTATAAGACTCTCAAATGAGCCCCACAAAATCCGGTGTACGCCTGTAGTTTTTTTGGCCTTCTAAATACTGCATGACGTATAAGATATTCTATCTTACAACTCTCTGTCAACTTTTGACCTTTATTGCTGGAATCCACTCTCCAACGAAAATGACAATCACATGCGAATTTATTCCTCTTTTTGATCGATTACAAAGAGGGGTCAAGTATCCAGCTGTCAATTTGAGTAGGCTATAAATACCATAAAGTCCTATCACAGAGTCACCGACAAAGTCACAAGATTGTTTAGTTAATCAAACAAATAAAAAAAAATCACAAAGTTGTTAAACCCCGCCAAATGCTACCTGAGAGATAAAGATACGGGTACAGAAAAAATGGAACCGAAAATGTATCGATCGCGATTCGTAAAACCTTTTTGGTTTTTAGCGTGAGTGATTTGAGCGGATTCATCGTTTCATTGTTTAAAAAATTTCGAGGGCATGATATTTTTCAACATTGGGCCGGTTGGAAAGATTGAACCAAAGTCTCACCGTTTGAATCAATTTTTTTATATTCAAAAGGTGAGACTTTGGTTCGAGTACTTCTAACTGTCCGATTGAGTTGAAATTTTATGGAGCCCCTCGAAATTTTTTTTTAAGAACAATAAACAGTTCGGATCACTTGTGTGGGACCCAAAAGTGGATCCCCGAACACAATCGGTACATATTCTGTGCCCCGTTCTGTACGGATAGCACTGTCCCTACTTTTAACGTCTAGTAAAACGGGGTCCTTTTTCTTTTGGCGTATGAATCATGTTAACAAATATTGGGCTTTAAATAAAATCCAAATAAAGACAAAAAAAAAAAATTCGCAAGAATATAACGTAATGAAATTTAGGGTTGGTTTGGGTGAATTGAAAAAATTGGTTTTTTGGTTTTTTAGTTTTGTCGTTATTTAAAAAAAATTGTATTTGTTAGTTTTCGGTCTATTTTTTGTGGTTTCTTGGTTTGTCTCGATGAAAGGGTTTTTTGGATTATTTTTCGTCTTTATTCACAAAACTTTAAGTTTGGCTAATAATTTTATACTTTTTAGATTCCTCTCGTCGAGACAAGCCAAGAAACCGCAAAAAAATCGACCAAAAATCAATAAATGCAAAAAAAAAATTGAATAAGGACAAAATAAAAAAACCAAAAAACTAGTTTTTTCAATTCACCCAAACCAACCCTTAGATGTGATACAATTTTGTACTCTAGTTACCATGCAATGGAATGTGATTAACTATTTCCAAGTAGAATTGCTAAATCAATCTTTTATAAGTTTAAGAAACATAACAGGCTAATCGCTCATCATCTTAATGAACCTCGATTATTGCAAGACATAGTATACGGGATTTGAACAAATTGAGTAGCAACTCCTAGAAGATTACTTGAAAAATCCTATGGACCTCTAAAATTATGTTCATTTTGAGCATGTTTATCAGTCTAGCCGATCCCAAACAAGTTTTACTCAAGCTATTGCTACCCATTTCTGTTTGACCTCAAAAACTAAACAAATAGAAATAAGGGTCCAAGATTATTTAATGTGTCAAACAAAAGAGGGTTCATCTCAAAATGATATTTTCACCGAGTCAACTCGAGTTGAAATGAAATACTAACTTTGATTAACCATTATAAAACCAGCTGATAAAAAATGAAAAGGCTTATACAGAAGAGAAGTAAATACCGTGTGATTAGATTTGTACCAATCTCCAATCAAGACGGTATAGTCACCAGCAGGATCCGGGAATGGGACTGGAATTCTAGGTCGACTGAGGATCCTAATACCACCGAAACCACCAGCGGCCTTGTGGAATGCAAGTGAAGGGAAATAGTAAAAGCTTCCAATTTGATCCTTCACTTGGAGTATGTAGGTGAAATTCTTCCCTGGAGGAATGGGGCACGTTGTTCCCCAAACTCCATCTTCATAAGAATTCCTCCTCTGTTGAATTCCATTCCTGTATTCCCAAATAAAGGAGATAGAATGTCAAACGTATTTTCATTCTAATATCACAAGAATTTTAGATTGTTGAATTTAAATCCTAAACAAATTCGAGCCACAATTTTTTTTTTATAGTAAAGATGACTGTCTATGCGGTATACTATTTGTTCTCATTTCTTGAATTACATTTTTCATGATAGATCTGGATCACGGCAAAGACAATTTCATAATGTTATATAGTCTCCATTTCACATATAATTGTCATATCTAAACTTTCAATTTTAGACGTAGCCAATAGCCTAATAAATGACGGGAAAAAAAATGATATACATTTTATGAAAAAAATTCTACTATTTGAACTTTTGATTAAAAAAATACACCAATTTTGCAAGATCACAAAATGTATGTTCTTCATGTTGAAGTGTTCAGAAATGAGGGCTCATTGAACTTTTTCATTGTCACCATATTATTTCCTAATATGAATCAACGACAACAAAGAACGAAGGCCAAGAAGACAAAAACCATTATAAACAGAATTCCAGCTGACAGTTTCACGTGAAATGAAACCCTAGATACGGAATACTGTCAATATTCTGCAGAAAAGCAGTAAGGCCTTCTTTGGCCTAAGGCTCAGTTTTCCTTCTAAAATCTTGATATTTCAAATCATAAAATGAAGTAGTTTCGTGTATTGATTTTCGAATTTTTTTGCACTAAATTAAAGTACACGAGGAGTACTTAAATTTGCTGCGAAAAATGATACACGGAACCACTTTATTTTTTGATTTAAAAAATCATGATTTTAACACCTGAGTGCTAAAATCTTTTGGAAAACTGGGCCTAAAAGTGGTTTATGGTTTTTTGATTTTTTCATTTCGTCTTTATTCAATTTTTTTTGTATTTGTTAGTTTCATGTCATGATTTTGTGGTTTCTGGATTCTTAAGACGAATCTAAAGAGTATAAAATTATGGTCAAAACTCAATTTTTTTAATAAAGCCAAAATAGGTAGATTATTGGCAAATAATCCAAGTATTTCGGCTTTATTCAAAAAAATATTTGGTTTGACCATAAATTTATACTCTTTAAATTCGTCTCGCCGAGAAAAATCCAGAAACCACAAAATCTTGATGCGAAACTAACAAATGCAAAAAAAATTGAATAAAGACAAAATCAAAAAACCAAAAAATCATAAACCACTTTTAGGCCAAAGAAATTGAAGGACTTGATGGTGATTAGGGGAGTTTTTGAGTGAGACTGCCCAATTCTACACAACTCTTTAGTCACGGCATTACGGAGCAAAATTTAACCTGACTATAGGCCCACTTGGGCCATTCCCCAACTAGATCAAGCATTAAATGGAATGCATTAGAAAAATATGTCTGCTAACTTTTTTTTTTTTTTTGTCATTGTTAATCTATTACATGGGAGAATGAGAATAAGACTCGATCCCGAAATACACAGTGAGGTATCCAAGAGCTCTACCGCATGAACTAACCACCACTTGCATGTTTGCTATCTTTGAATTGAGTGTTTTCAAAGCAGATTCCAAATAATGGAATGAATTAAGCGGGTGGTAGAATATTTTCATACTTTTTTTTTTAATTTTATAACCAGCCGTTTAAGTTCTATTCAATCTGAAAATTTTCTTCAACTTACTCCAGTTATCAAATTAATCCAGGTGATTTTTTTTAATGCTTATGAAAGAGCTTCAAACAACTGGAATTTAGTTGAAACTCTTTCGAGATGAATAAAATTTTAAGGCTATTATACTCGTAAGTTAATTCGGACACCCGTATATTAATAAAAAAAATGTTTAAGGCTATTTTACTCGCAAGGTGATCTGGACTCTCGCATATATATGTTTTGTGTAGCGTGGACACCCCATCAAATTATGAAGTTGAAAAACAGACAACCTGCCATTCACTTGGGACAAGAGTGAGATAATGATTACATTTTGTTATATACGGAGTAATAACCAATTAGAAATGACACATTTTTTGTCCTCCTACAGTCAGGGTGTCTAGGCCCAAGCTAACTTACGCCTATTTCAACTAATCTCATCTTATTTCTAGTCAAAAGTAGATGGTCCATGCTTAGACCAGAAACTTCACAAAGAATTTCTTTATTGCTGTTTGACCTTAAAAAATCCAACTCTCGTCAATTCTCAATTGTGTAGGGAGCAATTCAACAACCAATCAGACTAATCCTTGATCTAGAAAGGACATCTCTTTTAGCTTAAGAAAGAATTATCAGGGTATGAAGGGATTTATTTAAGGGCTAGCTATGTTCTTTGCGTGTTTCAATTCACTAACCAATTATTTCAATAGTTTATTCCACTAAAGGAAAAGCTAATTTTATATCCTATTACTAATCATCAGTTAATTCTATGCTTTAGATTACACCTCAGAAGTCTCCATCAGGGCCCTAGTCTAGTCCAAGTATGGCACAGTCATGCACATGCCCCCTGTTTTCATTCATTAACACTCATAACACCTGAATTAGGATTAACCTAATTAATCCCTTGAATCTAACAGGCATTGTAGATCTAAATTATGTACCACAAATTGACCATAATTCAGACCCCTAATTGACCAATGAGCTCACGAATTCCACGCCCTGTTCTGTCATGAATTACTAGGTGCAATGTCTTGACTCTTGAGTCGAATGGATCTCTGGTTATTTACATACTTCTTCCTTAATTTTCATTCTCCTGATTGTTAGTAAAATACTGAAGTGGAGGATGAATACACTCATCACTCTGGCGTGCGATTCTGCTTTTACAGAATACTGTAGAATTCTAAATTATAGCCGGAGAACAGTTTTAGAGAGAGAAAAGAAAATGATCGGTGATCTTAGTTTCATACCAGGAGAGTAGAAATGGCTCATCCAAGCTGTTAAACACGTTGATAATGAGGTTATCATTTGTGACCGAGTGAATATCAGGACCTGGGAATTGGCCATTAATCAGAATCCCCTGCCAAAACACAACAGATCAACACCATCCTTCATCAGATCATGTGATATTATACATTCAAATAGCAATCCAGATAGAAATTAAGCAGAATTCTACAACATAATTTGACACTAACACGTTGGCGAGCGCCTAGGGGATAAATGTCGCCGTAAGTGACATTCCAATCGAAGAACCTGTACGGATCGTCAGCTCCAACAATGGCAGAAAGAGTGATGACCGAAATGCAGCACAAGGCGGCCGCCAAATTTAGCGGCATTTCTCAGCCGCGCAGAAGGATTTGCTTTGAAAGTAGTGGGAGTGATAAGTTAATAGTAATTAGGAGAAGTGGAGGGGAATTTAAAAGAGGAGAGAGAGAGAGAGAGAGAGAGAGAGAGAGAGAGAGGTGGTGGGAAGTGTGAATTTGGGGTAGGAGGAAAGTGAATGATAAGGGATGGCATATTTAAAGTGCGGTACAGACCATTCCATTCCACTTGCTTCTAGAGAGAGAGAGAGAGAGAGAGAGAGAGAGAGTCAATCAAGGCAGTGATAGATATATAGTCATGGGAAAAGATAGATACAAATAGCCAAATAGGTAGAGAAAAGTGAAATTTGATACAGGAAAAAAGGAGCTATAAGGTTTGAGGGGCAGCACAGTATGGTAAAAAAACATGAAAAAAACCAGGAAGGTGCACCGGATGGCTGAGATGCGTTCGGTGAAATATAGATACAAAGAGGTAGAGAAAGTGAAATTTGATACAGGAAAAAAAGGAGCAATAACGTTTGAGGGGCAGCACAGTAGAGGAAAAAGAAACAGGAAAGTGCACTAGACGGAAATTGTGAACCACCGTTTAGTGCGCTTTCCAATGTTTGGTTCATGGGAACTCGAATTTGGTTGGACATTGATTTTATGTTCGAGTTGCAAGAATTTTTTTATTGAGCTATTAAACATACTCTTGACACTGGCTACAGGTAACGGGGAGTCACTGCGAAGGAGATCCAAACATAAAAATAATAATGTGGTGCGACGGGACATTAATACTTTGTGTCTTGTGTGAGAGGCGACGGGATTTTAAAATCAAAATAGGGGAGGGAAAAAGGAAAAATGGAAGTAAGTGTCGGTCGAAAGGTCCAAATACTGTACTAATGAAATTGAACTTGGGACCCGCCTCTTATGATCAGCATGCGGCACCCCACATGGTTGTGTTGTTTAACCATTTGCTTCCTCGGTCCTGAATTTTTTTTTTTCCACCTTCACTATTTACAACGAACCCTTCTACATGCACAGATAGATCTCGGGAATCTACTTTTAGGTCTCACACGGTTGATCCGAGCCGTTCATTCATCTTAAAATCAAATTCTGAGTGGCCCACTCGGAGATCAGGTTGATCGAACATCCCTAAGTGCTTGATCCAAAATCATTCTATTTCGTTCTCCGAGACCCATCTATGCATCATCTGTGCATGTCGTTTTACCGATTTACAACACCTCAAAAATTGTTTAAATTTTCAAATCCATAACGTTATACAGTAAGGCATGAGATTACCAATTTGTCCTGATTTGTAGTGCATTACAAATAGAAAGAAAATTGGGAGAGTGCAGGGGCCAAAGACCACCCTTGCACCCCTGGTTATATATGCAATATGAATTTCGTTTGATAGTTCTAGTAAATAAGTTTTAAAAAAATTGTAAAAAAACATTATTAATTGAAAGATTAAGACAATTAAAAAATAACATTCATTCACGTAAATGGACAAGAAATTCAATACGGTTGGGGAAGGGACGTAGTGGTGTATTTTGGCGCTGTCTACCCATGGAGGTTTGCATGTGTCCGTGTTCTTCGGTTAAGCACCAATCGGACCCCACGTACTCTCTCTCTCTCTCTCTCTCTTCCCCACGGTTACGTTAACATCCTCTCCATGCACTTTCCTTTCCCAACCCATTCCGTGAAGACACTGAAAATTTTCAAATTTTTTTTTTTTTATAATCAGGTGCCCCAATTAGACATGCATTTCAACTAATTTTGCTATCGGAATATATAACGAGCTGAATAAATTTTAAATACAACGGTTCTTCGATTGGTCCGCGTTTTTGTTCGGGGCAAAAACAGTTCTTATTCTTGAATTACGCCAATTGGATTTCGAATTGACAAGTTTATCAGAGACGCATTAGGACATGAGTACGAGATTGGGATAGTTATTAATGTCGATTTTCTGTCCCAATCTTTCCAAATTGATACCATATAGTAGTTTCTAAGAGCATTCTTATCTGTCTCGGTAAATTTTGGACCAAATTTAACCCTAAAAACACATTTTATATTTTAGCAAGTCACTTTTTCAAAAACTCACAGAATCAGACTCTCTATTTTAACTTTACTGTATTAAACTATTCTTTCTTTTCACTTCTATTTTTCTTTCAAATATCTTTCTATTTTTTTTAATTTTTACATTTTATTACTTTCAAACAAACCAAAAAAACAAAAAATGATATTTTCCCAACCGCGGTTGATCCATTTCTACACTCAAGTCACACACCCATGTCATACACTCATGTGATACACACATGTGATAAACTGAAGCTTAAATCAAGAGAAGAAAAGGCGTGAATGGTGAAATCGCGGGAGCAACAAAAATTGCAGTAGTGAGAAACAATTAAATTAATCGTAGCCGGTGAACAGTGGCTCGCATGGAGTACCAAGTTACTGTAGGGGCAAACCATGGCGTCGATGTAGCGAGGCTGATTTTTGGAAGGTTTTTAGAGTTTTACTCGCCAATTTGTCCGAAACAATGTTTTAGCGTGGCTGATGAGATGCTCTAAGGCTTGTCAACTTTTGTTAAACTCACCTGGTAACAACGTAGGCTACCAGTAACAAGTAAAATGTTCGAATACTTACCAATAAAATACGAAATCTAAAGCTCCCAGTTCTGCAACACACCAATTAAAATTCGCAAAGATGTGTTAAGTTATGTTGTTCTACAATAAAATACATACTCTAAAGTCAGCTTGTTTCACAATAAAAATTTGGGCGGGAAGTACAATTTCTACAGTGAAATGTCCAAATTATCCTTCAGACTTATTAGCGTTAAGTTGCATTTTACATTACATAACGGCAATATTGTCAAACATACCGTGTAAATCAGTAAACTATCTTAGTCAATGAAATAAGCTGGCTTTTGCTTATTGACTTTTATGAGCTAAAGCTATTTTACCTTAAATTAGGTATTGCGGAACAAGGCGAAGGTGACACATTCCACACCACACTTTTGTGTCATGTGCGGAACTCACCTCAAAGAGTGTGGTGAGGGAGGTTATTACTCACAGGACAACAAATAATCCCCCCGAGTGACGAGAAGGTTGCTTTTGGAATTGTATTATTATGCCTGCAGTTTTATGTCCACAAAATTAACAATAATCGGTTTCATGTGCAATGGTTGGGCCTAGATGTACTGATGAAAACAACGAAGGGAATGTTTTGTCTTTTGGGATAATAATGGAAAATAAACAAGAATAGGCACATGGTAGGACTTCACATGACGCCAAAAAGCCTATCCGTTTGAAAAGGAGTTTGCTAACAAGGTCAAAGACCTAAATATTGTGGAGAAAATTTGTCAAATTTTAAACGGATTCCTTGGAAACAATTTTCTTATACACCATTAAAGGATTGAAAATATTATGAGTATAGGGATGGGCATGGGAGTGGATCAAGACTGAAGATTACTATCTCCACCTCCGATCTCCAAATTCCTTTCCTATATCATCCCCGACTCAATCCCCAACAGGGCTTGTTTTCATTCTCCATCCCCACTCCAAATGGGAAATGAGGATGCCCACAGGGATTCGGGTATCCAATCATTTTTTAAAAAATAAATAGATTACTAGAATCCCATTTACAAGTTAAATGCTAAAATCCCAGCTACAGATTACTAAAGAAAATAGTAACAGCAGAAGCAATCCTTGCATTTTCCCAACAATTTTAGAACAAGAAGCAACTACGAGGAAAAGGAAGACAATACCGAAGCACCAACCACCAGGTATACCAGCGGCAAATGACAAATATCCAAAGCACAACACCGACGGCCATCAAGAAAAAACCCACACATAAACAAAATTCAACTAGTCTCTGGACTATCAATACCAAATTTCTAACAAAGTCCCAGATCACCCAAATCTAGTATAATTAAAATTAAACTAGATTTCGACAAGATAGAAACAACTAAGATCTCATTACTTAACGGTGAAACACAAATTTCAAAATGACGCCTGCACTTCACCCCAAGATATTGATAGTGTGTGTTCGGTTGTAATACTCTGAAACAAATAATATACTCCTAAACCCTAACACAATAATTACAATGAGACCTCATATGTTTGGAGAAAATTTAGTGTGACTCCATATGTTTAGAGAAAATTTAATGAGACCCCAAAGTTTCATAATTCATAAATAGACCCCTATATTTCAGGAATTCGGGGACGGGGCAGAGCAAAGAGGGGTGGGGATGGATCTGGGAACAAATTTGGTGTGGATTCGGGGCGGAGAACTATCTCCACCCCCTACCCGATCCCCAAACATTTTCAAAAAAAAATCCTCATATCCTATCCCATCTCCAAACAAATCTTCATATTGCCGATCTGTTCGGATTGGAGATTGGATTGAATTCGGACAAGTCAGAGGAAATGACCAAATAATGCTAGACATTTGCTACCCTGTCCAAACCTAGGTGATCTCATGTGGTTCCACCTTGATAATGCCAGACACAGATATTCTAATGCAAATCTTTTAAAAGAACAATAATGCTTGGGACACAAACATCTGAACTAGAGTTCTGCAATGCACTTAAAGTCATGAATGCACTATGTGATCCATGAAATAGCATTGTTAAATCAATGTGCATCCACCAGCTTTAAACACATGGATTTGCCTTCAAACAGATGTATGTGACCTAATATTCTTCAACGCTATAAGAGCACCTCCAATGAACTCTCAAAATGGCTCATAGTTTGGTTACTAGGTGAGAGAGATAGAGAGAGAATATTTCTCCATTTTAATGCCTAATTGACCTAGGTGACAGAAAATATTTCTCCATTTTAATGCCTAATTGACTCTCCAAAATTGCTCTTAAGTTTGCTCCTAGTTGGTATGCTAAAAGAAATAGAGAGCGGAGAGAAGAGAGGGGGAGTGGGTGGCCCACTAGCTCTTCTTTTTTTATTTGCATACAAAAACTCTCGAACATACTTTAGAGACTCTTGAACACAGTATAGAGAGTTTATTGTCGTATTTTTTTCATTCATAAATTAGCAAATTCTTAGCACGCCAACGGGACCCACGCACATTATGAGTCATTTAAAGAAAGGTGATTTGATAGTGCAATCGCGTCGACATTAAAGCCAACTAAGGTACAACCTTTCGTTGTGACACAGTACAAGCAATATGGTTGGGTCTCACATAATATCCATCGGTAATGATTGAACCGGTCTGGAATTCAATATTCATGGAATGGAGCCACAAGGCTGATCACGTGTTTCCCCACCAGTCTACGCTCTTCAGACTTTGATTGACCTAACTTCCAAGAGGGAGATTTATCGAAGTGCGCATTTTACGGGACATCTAGTCATATAAAAAATGAATAAAGGAATTGGAAGATATCAGAAATAGCAATGCATATTTGACACCGTGTCGGTAGGGAACAATAAACAACTTAAGCATTGGAGTCTTAATCATTTGCTGGGATGGTGGCCCCATTGACTGCAATCAGTGGACACATTAAATCCCGAAAGTGATTAATAATCAATAATCATCAGACAGTCCCAAAAAAGAAGACAGCAAATTAAAACCAACAAAGAACAGAAGAGGGCAAACTTTTGGCGGGTGAAGGCAAATTTGTAAATTGACTTAGTTGGGTGAAATGATCAAATACATCATGACATTTTTTTTCAAAACTATGGGTCAAAGAGTAGTTTTGGCAGATATAGAATGACTGCCCCCGCATAGGCATAACTATATCCGTCGCTGCCCAATGTGATGTCCGGAGTTTTGAGTCTTACCATCGTGAACTGCACCTTCTACTTCCCTACGTCTCTCACACCGATTGTTCGTAACAAGTATCCTATGATATGGATGACACAAATCTCAAATCAGTTCTTGTAAACATGGTCATGCGACAAATTATTCTACTAACCCCGTTACGCCACAGATCCTCAAGTACCTGACAATTGTAATCTCCTGTCCCTTGAGAGTCCATAAATAAAGGTCCAATTTTAAGACGTACCAAGCTGAAGTTGTCCGCACAACGTCCTCAGAACTCAGAAGTCTAACGTTCCGCATTGTTTGCTCTGAATATCTCTGGTTCCATTACTTTGGTTCATATCCCTTTGACGATCACTGTTGGGACCTCTACTTCGGCCAATACCCAGCTTAGGCAAACCACGGTTCAATCCATCCAGCAAGACACAGGCTTTACACCATTTCTGCACGTACATCAACACATAGGGTAAGTATTTGCGTTGACATATATACAATTGAGTCATCAGCAAAGAATCTTTCCCCTAGAACTATACACAGAATAAATGCTATATGTCAACGATGCTCAATAGTCTGTTTATATCTCAACGATGCTCAATAGTCTGTTCCAAGGAGTTTCTCAATTATCATGAAGTTCCTAAGTAAAAAATGCAAGGTAGAAGTACGTGAAACATAGCCAAAGAGACGATGAAGGGTACATTGAAATAGCCAGTTCGTGAATTTCTTCCACCAGAGAATAAAAGGGTGCTGGACTCGGAAAATAGGTGGAATTATAACATTCAACAACAAAAGGGAGTTACATGAGAAAAATGGGGAAAACAAGCAATCTTCAAGGCAGCAGTTCATATCGTGTCATGGATATATAGACATTTGTTCTATGTGTGGGCGAAGAGAGTTGGATCTTTCGAGCTAGGGCTAAGCGAGCCAGAAGTGAGCCAAGCTGGAGTTCTTGTTCGAGTGAGGCAGGTACTAGAATAGTTCATAGGCTAAGTGAACGAGGAGCTGCGGTTGACTTGGTCCAAAAACAAGTTAAAAACTTCTAACCTCATGATTCACTACACAAAAAAAAAAACCAGTACTCTTGTAAAATGAATGAGGCCCCATAAAGATTGAGTAACCACCACGTCTATGTTTGAAATGCAGTTTCATTATAGTACTTACCAGAAGAGATAAGAGAGACTGCAATAACATCTGGCATTGACCAAAATCCATGATGTTTCAAATTGAAGTAAAAAATAGACTTACCTGGCTAGAAATATAACCACATCGTTCACAGGTTCCCTGCTCCGGCATTTTTGTAGAAGTGGAGATCCTGAAATCCTCACCTGATTTAATGATGTCAAGTATGGCTCTTGGTCTGCAGTTATGAACCATCAAGTTGTTAAACCAAAAGTACATGTAAAAGAACTTATTTCCAAGGAGTATTGCCACTTGCTTTTGGGAAAAAACAATCCACATAACAACCTGAGTCTCTCTAAATCTTTAATGAACTCGCGTGCAAAACCACGATAAGCATTTGGGGAATAAATGCCTGTAATTTCGGAACCAGACAAAATCATTTAATAAAGCAGTAAAAATAGGGAAACATGGTAGAAAACATTAATCACAGCATCCAACTGACAAATAGTCGAGCAAAAAGGAAAAACAATGCCCCCAAAAGTACAACCACGTTTGACAAGAGTCATATTGCATGTAGAGTCATCTATCATATGTTCCATCCAACAGGGAGAGCATGGAAATGAAACTGAGTAAATGTCGCATTCTATAATACCTAAATTCAACCAAACTAAATTTCAGAAATATGGTTGGGGAACACCATTTAATTTAGATAACCAAACCAAACCAAACCAAGCCTTATGTCCCAATCAATTGGGGTCGGCTACATGAATCCTTTTTCTCCATTGAGCTCTGTCATATGCACCATTTAATTTAGATAAAGAAGCCTAATACAGAAAAACCATTCAAGTTTCTATTCTTTGATTAGCAAACCCCTAAGATAACTCAGTTCAGGTATTTCATCTAAGAAAGGCCGCAAAAGTGCTTGTCAAATGAATATGGAGAGAAGAAAAAATGAAAAGGTTTTAAGTTGGGAGCAACAATAGTGTCAAAAAGTTAAAAAAGGGTATTCATCAACCTCCAGATTTATTAAAGTAAGTCTCTTCCTCCACCCGAAAGAAAAGGGACAAAATAAAATCACCAAAACTCATGTCCTAAAGAGAAAAATAAAACCACACCTAGCAGACGCATAATCTATAGACCTGACCATACAACCAATAGCTTAAGAGGAATCAGGTTTGAAGAATTACATTCAGTGGAGAAGTAGTCCAGCCTCTTGAAATAAGCATACGTGAACTGCTGGTTAAGGTTTGAAAACTTATAGGAATCAGTAAAAAGTGGAAAACTAAGAATAATATGTGAATGCCACCTTTGGCAAAAATGAGCAACCAAACGGCAAGGATATATGACGATCTCCTTTTCATATGTGTACTTGAATGGTTTGCATCTTGGTATTGGCCCTTCTTCCCCAGTTGTTATCGATGTGCATCGACTCAACCTACAACATAGCATCACTTCGATTCACCAAGTAAAAAGGTGAAAAAAAAAGAACAAACTTAGATGAGAATTACCTAGCAATATCACCTCGTAATATGTTTAAAAGAACTGTTTCAGCAATGTCATCTGCGTTATGCCCTGTAACTAGCTTGTCTACTTTCAGCAATGCAGCACCGCGATCAAGGGCCTAGTGGATAAAGCATCCATAATTGCAATCAAATTCAATACAAACTATCAAAAAAGGAAGTTTCCAATGATGAAAGCAGCAGGGAACTATGCACTGGGAAACAGGTCCCAAACTCTGTCAGTGGTGAATAGGAGCGCATATTCTGATGACATTTCATTACTTCTAGAAACCGATGGCATCTGATTACATCTTCTACAGGGTTGCATTGATGCTAATATATGTTAGCAATCATAGTAAGAAAGTGTTGAGTTTGACATAATAAAAAAATCAGATCCATCATTAGGATTTTACATGAAAATTAGCAAAATATTTTCCTCATTTCAGAATTTATAAATAAAAAATAAAAATAAAAAGTTGGGCCTTGTAGTGCATTATTTAAAGGACCCACAACTTTCTCAACCTCTTCTAACAGAAATAAGAAACTGAAAGCCTGCTCGGTAAGTTCATTTACAAGCTCTGAACAAATTATCATACATAAGTAAATAGAAGATTGAGCTGGTCAACTTGAAAGCCCATAATACTTTACCTGGCGACGGAACACACCACAAAATGTGCAGTTGTTTTTCAAACCAATAATCTTCACTATCTCATCCATTGTCCATCCATAAAGGTCCTTGTAAGACACCACTTTTAGCGGCAGTCCATACTAGAAAACATTTACGTACAGAAGTCATTAATTAGGAAGACACCAGACTAAGAGAAATACTATTAGCCAGGAAAACGAAAGGCTTTGAACAGAAAGCAAGCATATTAACAAGTTTTCTACAATATAGTGAAGGGGAGATTAAAGGGCCAAAAGTAAAAGTATTTTGCTGAAAGGGAAGAACTTAACACACCAATTACAAATATGCAAAAATGTCCCCATTAGAGCTGCTTTAATAAATCAAAACACATAAAGGGCTTCATATAAATTGTGACCTTGAGTCTTGCAGGGAAGGTCAGCATAAAATTTGACCAAAGTCAAAAGTTGACCATCCAATCCCGCGATGATGCGTGGCATGAACATCTGTGTGTCACTTGGAAGAGTCCCACAAGTAAGCTCGTGCCACCAACGTGGTGTGCGAAGCTCGAGATACAGGGGCCCATATGCCACCTCCACGAGACCCGCTGAGACAAGTGTGAATCTAACAATGGGCCATCCAAACAGGAGAAAAGCCCACATAAAGGATTAGCGCGGTTGCCCAGGCAATCATTTGCTCTGGTCTAAGGCAGGACCTAAGGGGCTCTCTGAGGATTGGTTGCAGTACTGGTGTGGCTGAACAAGCTATTACTATGCCCAAGGGAATGGAAGGGGATCTACTGGTTTGGTGGCTATAAAAGGAGAGACGTTCGTCGTGCTAGGGTGGAGTAGCGCAACCGATCAACTACAAGAATGACCCTCGCAGTGGGTGACGTCACCCATGCAGTTAGGATACGGAAGGGACACATGTCATCATGTTATTTGGGACACCAGGAGCTTGAGTACTGGCCCAGGGTACTTATAAATATGAGATATTCCTCTCACAATTCCCTAGAGGGGATTTGATTTGACACAGTGTCATTCTAAAGAGAGAAAGTGGGCAATCACTGATTCTTGGAAGGAGATCATTCTTCCAATAGTGATATTATGCCACTCTCTCCAAATACCTTGGGCACCTCACATGGATCACTCTAAGCTCTACTGCCTTAGTCTCTTCCGATACACCCTTGCTCTCTTCTTACCCTTCTAGATCACTCCATTCTCTAATCATTGACTATTCTTACCTCTCCAACCCATAGTATTCTCAAGACTATTGGCTGAAACCAAGAAACTCTCTTACAACACCCACATGCACATCGAAACTATTATTCCAGCAAAATCACATCTAAGACAAGTGGGTGGGTATGCAAGTGTCTTAAATCTGATCAACTCATATTGCAAGAATGATAGAAATTGTACAAGTTTATTACTCCCTCCGCCCCATTTCTTGGCCCCTTTTGGGGAAACGGGTTTTTAAGGAGTGTGAAAATTTTGTATTGACTTTTCTATTTTGCCCCTAAATCCAGTCAATATTACTGTGACCAAATTTGTGAGGCTAATTTATTATATGAAAGTCAAAACATATTCAATATGGATCTTGTTTGATAGATATCAATTAGTTTTATTATACAAAATTTTCAAAATCATAAAAATCGTTATAAAATCAAAGATAATAGACTAGCCAATTAATATGGGAAAAGTACTTTTTAAGGGTAAAATTGGAAAATGATCCAATTTTGATGGATGTTTTTAGAAGTAGGACAAATATTTTGGGACATCCCAAAATGGAAAGAAGGACTAAGAAATTGGGACGGAGGGAGTATCACTTTTTCCAAGAATTGAAGGCAAATCATGTCATGAACTGCATAAACTACTCTGCCACTTGAGGCCTACTCTTGGAATTAGCTCACTAACTAATTAAATCACATACAAACACAAATTAAGGAACAAAAAGCGAAAATGGAGAATAATAGTGGTTGATTTCAATGCAATGAATGAGCAAAGCCAACTGGAGTTCGATAGTGTGAAACAGCTTGCCTATTAAAGATTGATAACATGTTCAGTATCGAAATATAAGGGCCACGGCAATGATGCCAATTCAAATAAAATGACCAAAACGGAAAACTGCAGATTCACGAAAATATGGATTCATGTGTCAAAACTCATTGACATTGGCCGAGTTTACTTACCTGATTTCATTTCTTTTTGACAGTTTGTAAAGAATCATCCCTATACCCCGTGATGCCTTCATCGACTGACAAGAGAAAGAGATCAAGGCCATAATTATGTCTACGATTCAGCTCTGACATTACATAAGCAAGAACTGTTGAATCTGCACAGAACAAGTAAGAAGGATATGAAAATGGAAAAAAAAATATATTTAAATTCATGAATCAAAATACATGTAATCAGCCAGAAAGAGCTGACCAAAAATGCATCCATCAAAGAAAAGGGGGAAAAGAAAAAGAAATTGAAACAGAGATAGAAGACACTAGATCAAGTTCGAATGGGAATAAAGAACAAATGTCGGACACTTATTTTAAATGTAGAGTGCAATATCTCTGCTGCCCTGACCTTAAAAACCATATACATCACTACTCACTAGCGGACAGCCTCTGCCCCTGCAGTGAGAACATAACACACAGCACCTCCTTTGCTCTCTCCCCAAGGATAAATGCATCTCTGCTGCAAACTATCAGACTCTCATGCACCAAATTGAGTGCAAGTGTTTGGCGGTTTTTTTCATGGCTGCAAGCAAATACCACCATAGTTGCTTTGGTTCAGAGTTTTAAATAAAGGACGTTACTACACATTGCATTGACCGTTTTGTAACGGGATTTTGGACCTCCACAACTGTTATTTACATATGTATCGGCCCGATACATGGCCAAATCACCAAAACCGACACATTTTCCGATACGGCGATTCAAAACCTTGCTTTTGTACGTATGCCATGTATTGTAAATTACTTCGGATATGTTCGTTTGAGGAGTTTTGGGGAGTTTAGTTTTGTTTGTTTTGGTAATGAGTGGAGAGAGACAGAGAGAAATAAAAGTAATAATTGGAGAGAGTAATGATTGGAAAGAGAAATTGGGTAATGATTACAAAACTAAATAAACTAAACTAAACCAAACCTTACAAACGGACACAGCCTTCAACATCCAAATTGGAGTGTTTTGTCTGAACCAGTAACATATTACATACTCCAATGTTTACATGCCTAGTTCAGTTGTCTAGTCTACAACTTAAACTACAAGATTCGAATACACCAGCAACATAATCTACAAAATCGTAACTAATGCGGAAGACAGAAGCAGTTACCTTTCCCACCAGAAGCGCCAATAGCAATTCTTTCCCCAGGCTTGAACAGGTGGTTATCTACAATCACCCTGTGGATCTCCTCCTCAAACACGTTGTAGAAACACTCCCTGCAAATCTTTGCACACACAAAAATTACATAAAATCGCATGTATTATAACATAAAAAAGATAGTAGAAATTGAGGCAACGAAGAGGAAAACAAATTGAGGTACCTGTTCTAGGGTTTTGGGTCTCTTGAGAGCGGGCCGTCGTTGGTTGCAGAGGCAGCAGAGTCGGCCCCCGACGCCGTTGTTCTTAGGCTTAACCGCCTCCGCTTCTTCCATTTCCACAATCAACACTACACGATTTGAGTTGAGGGTTTCCTGATTCCTCCCACGACACCCTTTTTCGCGGGAGCTTATACAACTCAGGTCGCTTTTCGGCAAAATTAATGAAATTTCGTTCCACGAAAACAGGGCCGGCTCGAGTTTTTTTGGCCAAATCCTCACATTCCCTGAACAGCTGCTGAAGTATAGAAATGGGAAAATTAGAGATCAAAAAAAAAAAAAAAAAAGAAATGGGAAAATTATATTAAACCCCCTCAAACTATCACTCGACACGATTTGCCCCTTAAACTTTAAAATCCAACGCTTAACCCCCTTCATCTACCAATCGATTTGCTCCTTAGGCCTACCGTTTGCAATCTGTAATACTTTATTTTTATGGAGAGTGATGACACGATGACGGGAGCCCAAATATTTGGTCTATCCAGGGCCGGCCCTGTGGGCAGGCTGGGTAGGCCCAGGACTAAGGCCCACCAAAAATAGCCCATTTTTGGGGCCCCAATTAGATATTTATATGTTCATAACGAGTAATAAATATATAATGTTGCACTACAAGAAATAGAGAAGCATTTGGCATAGTGGAAAAGTTTGTGGTTTTCTTAGTAAATGCCAGGGTTCAAATCCCAAGGGCCTTTCTTTTCTTTTTCTACATTCTCTTCCCTTTTCTTTTTTCTTACCATAGTCAGTTTCTACCTTCTCTTCCTTTTTTTTCCCTTTCCACTACATCCTTATCGTTTGTTGACTTCTTTTTAAAAAAATTGCCGGTGTAGTAATTAGGGAAAAAAATAAATAAAACACTTCGTGCGTATTCATAAAATGTTCACATTGCCCATTTCAATTTATTTTCTAATTCTTGCAATAAGAATAGACAATTATGACTGAAAACTATTTTTTATTAACATGAAGACATGAATAACAAAAAAGACAATATGGAACACGGTATTTGTCATTTGAAAAAAATCTTGGTTCTTTAATTTTTTTTCTCTAGAAAAACATAGGGCCATTGTTTACATTATCGTCTGGGGCCACAAAAATCTCAGGGCCGGGCCTGGGTCTATCTTGGCCATATCTCCCCTTTTGTATGAAACAATCCTCGTAAAATGTGAAGCATCTCTCTCTCTCTCTCTCTCTCTCTCTCTCTCTCTCTCTCTCTCTATATATATATATATATATATATATATATATATATATATATAGTCCTGGGTTCGGTCCAGGACTCGGGGACCTATCTTAGGTCCGAATTTTTCATTTCGCCATTTTGGTAGAATCAATTTCGTTGGATGTTTTTAAAATGTGTTTTTAAGGTTCCCGCGAGAAATGGGAAAAAAAATCGGGAAGGGCTTCATCCGAGCATTTTTTATAAAAAGCGTAAAATCGCGGTTTTATCAAAAAATACTCGGATGAAGCCCTTCCCGTATTTTTTTTTCCCATTTCTCGCTGTGGAACCTTTAAAAACACATTTTAAAAACATCCAATCGGTTTGATTCCGCCAAATGGCCGGGAAGTGGGAGGTCCGGACCTATCTTAGGTCCGGGAGTCCTGACCGGATCCTCGGCGTATATATATATATATATATATATATATATATATATATATATATATATATATATATAGAGAGAGAGAGAGAGAGAGAGAGAGAGGATAAGCTTCCAATAAGGGTCCCTTATTGAAGTTACCATGCGGACCAAGCCATTTTTTGTGTTTTCGGACCAAATTTTGACGATCCAAACCGTTTAATGTTTTTAAAAGGCATTTTTAAGGGCCTTCGCGAGGATTCGAAAAAAAAAATACCTGTAAGGACTTCATCCGATCAGTGTTGGTTAAAAACGCTATATATAACGTTTTTTAACCAAAACTGATCGGATGAAGCCCTTATGGGTATTTTTTTGGACGAATCCTCGCGGAGTCCCTTAAAAATGCATTTTAAAACATTGAACGGTTCGGATCGTCAAAATTTGGCTCAGAAAGGTGAGTTCCGCATGGTAACTTCAATAAGGGACCCTTATTGGAAGTTTATATATATATATATATATATATATATATATATATATATATATATATATATATATATATATATATATATATATATACGGCAATTATCCAATCCGGGATCCCGGATTGGAGGTTTTTTGGTGTTTTGATGCTTTTAAAAATTGTTTTTGAAAAATCCGAACCGTCCAATGTGTTCAAAAGGTATTTTCCAAGGTCCATGAGAGAAATCTTCAAGAAAAAATACTAGGAGGGGCTTGATCCAAGTAGTTTTTCGCAAAAACTGTATATTTACAATTTTGCGAAAAACTGCTTGGATCAAGCCCTTCCTGGTATTTTGTTTTGGAAGATTTCTCGTTTGGACCTTGGAAAACGCCTTTTGAACATATTGGACGGTTCGGATCGTCAAAAAAATATTGGGAAGGTAGAGTCCCGAATCCGGGACTCCCGGATTAAATCTAGACTATATATATATATATATATATATATATATATATATATATATATATATATATATATATATATATATATATATTCGATCTGTCTCTCCCCCGCGCGCGGAGTGTGATGAAGGATGCATTTCATATGAAAATTGGCAAGATGGTCCTGATTTTGGGGTCTTCTTTTTTTTTTTTTCAGTGACAATGGGAATAGTTTACCGCATAAACAATCGCAAAGATGATCGAAATAAAGAGCATCCCGATTTTGTCAATCACAAAGCTGATCCCCAATCATTAATGCCATCCATGCGATTTCAATTACGAGTAGATGAAAGGGGTTGAGTGATGGAGAAGAGGAGGCAAAGTGAGTGTCCGGGTGATAGTTTGGGGGGTTTTAGTGTAATTTTCCCTATTTAAATTCAAGAAGACACGCAGGATACCAAATTTCAAAGAAATTAGACTTTACACCACGGTTGCGACTTCAAAGAAATTAGACTTTCCACCACGGTTGCGATAACGATTTGCTTTTATCTTGTTGATTTTTGCGCTATAGTTTTTTCTGATCGGCATTTTTGCGCTATAGTTGATCTAGGCTATCAAGTTGCATGAACCAGGCTACATAAACAGCAAAGCAAGCAAAAAATTACAAACGAAAAGAAAGAAACAAAAGCACAACACAAGGGATCTGGAGTAAATGCTTGGAAACAAAACCTACGCACTGAACATTCCCATACATTTCCAGAAAATAAGAACTAAACTGAAACAAATTAGATGCACTATACTTTAAAACCAATATCTATGCAGACCAGGATTGTGCAGAAACCAAACTCATAAGCGACTCAACGGTGCCAATAATTACCGACTTCACCATGCATAGCAATTACAATCACAAAAATCCTTGAAAATACAATATAATCATGACTTCTTCGCAGTCTCTTTTTCATTCTCGAGTCGACGACGAAGATCATTACCAAGAACCTCCATAAATTCCTGCAGGTGACCGAACAGGGCAGAGTTAAAATTTTCAATGAAACAGACGGCAGAAGAGTACACTATGTCCAACTTATGAACACTTGTTTTCAATGTAAAAGTAGCACAAAGAAAAACATCACAAGATACTTACACTGGCAAGACCTTCATCAGAGCACAGTTCGTTAACAAGATCGTCTCCGGTACTGGTGTCGTATAAATGGGCAGCACTTTCAGCTATGGAACGGAAAATTTCACCTGGTGGATTCTGGTGTTCAATTCTCTGAACCACTGCTTGGAGGTCAATCTACAAATGAAACAGTCCCAACAACAATTGGTAAGGAATTTTTCTCATCATTCAACTATCAACTAACTAATATTTGAGATCCAAGTTTGATGCACATTTTTTGAATACTTTCAAACTATGTGTGCATGCGAGCATACTGGTACGAAACAGCACTATCAGTTTTGAACGAAGAGTAATTTTAAATCAGAAACAAAATGCATTATGTCACGAAAAAGTACACATGAAAACTAACAGGAGGATTTCATCAGAAAAAGCCACCATCCAACCATGCCAACAAGATCTTCCTATATCATCTTAGTCAGGATAGCAATTCGATTAATGCATGGGGTTCATACTTCACAAGTCATCATAGATATACGAGTACTACAAATTCAAAAGAAACAACCACCCCATTAGTACATAAATCTCGTACGTTTCCCACTAAGAAAATCTATCACCCCCAACTTAGAGAACGCAAGATTCCTAGGCTCTGATTAGTACCTGAGACATTGCCTACACCCACAGTAAACTCATATGACTTGTCACTACAGAAAGCACCACAATTTCTTGTAAAAGGGTGCGGAGGAAGTAACAAATGAACTGTTAAATTCCAATGTCGCATGATCACAGAATGGGTCTTCCGTGTATACAATAGATTCAACACCCAAAAAAAAACTTTAAGCATTTGATAGATTCAATACTGCATGTCCCACCAGAGTGATAAGTTTAGGACAAACAAGGGACCTTTGTCCCCAGCGATTAATTTGAGAGTAGCAACCATTCTTATTGTTTTCCTTTTTTCATTTTGTTGCCAACATTGTAAACATCAGGGAGGGATATTAGTGTGTTAAAAACCAAAGGGGGATTCTGTCTTTCCATAGTCGGCTTTATAGTTTTCTCCTAGTTTTGTATGAACAATTCAAGTACAAAGCAAGGATCTTTCCAAATGTTAAGGTCCATGTAAACACAGTTTTCAAAGCAATGCAAATGAAGCCCTGCTTCAAAATTCAGCCAAACCGACTGTTGTCTCATGGTCCCAGGAGGAGAACTGATTTTACTCTAATTAAAATGAATTTACCAAAATAACAACAAGACTGTTCCAGGAAAAGAATTGTAAGCACCATAAGCCGAGCACCCTTTTGGTTGGCACGTTCATGACCAAAACCCACGTTTGCAAGTATCGCAATTTATTGAGTTGTATTTCATTTTTCTTATTTTTCCAAATCTCTAAGGGTTTTTTTGGAACTTGAGGATGGAAAGGGAAAAGAATTTCTTCCCCTTGTTTGGTTCCTAGATAAATACAAGGGAAAGTTTCAAAAACAAGTATAATTTTCTCTCCAATTTCTTACTCATTTTCCCTCTAATTTTCTTCCTCATTATTTTCTCTTCCTTTCTCTTTCCATCCTCAAGTTCCAAATAGAGCTTAAAACTAGGCAATCTAGGGTTTTTCACGAATGGCCTGAACTGAATGCACAACACACGGGCCCACTGTTAAGAATATTGGTCAGCATTCAGCACTATATCAAGGAAAGACAGTTGGAAGTTTATTCTGTTATCAGATGTGTGTGAACAAATATATATCCGGAATTCGTGCATGGGTTCAAGATTTAATATCTCATATACAAACCTGAGAATCTTGATCAGTTGCTTTCTCATCTCGACCTGAACTTATCTCAACATACTGAGACTGGAGATCTGGTCTGACGACAGATGTTGGTTGAGAGGTTGTGGGCCCGCCACCAAGAGCTTGAGAGACAATGGGCATCATCTTTTGAACCATACTGGCAAGATCAATGCCACCCCCTTGGCCTCTTCCAATACCTGAAAACATGCTCCCAAGATCTTGGCTGTCAAATTGTTGAGCAAGTTGATTTACTGTATTCCTCATTGCAGGGTTCTGAGTAAACTGTTGTAACATATTCTTGAAGGCATCAGGAGAACCTATCCCAGTCTGTTCTGAAACCCCTGCCAGTAGACCATTTAAAGCTGGAGTACGAAGAACATGAGACATAACACTTGCTGCGTCAAAATTTCCATCTGCTGCTGATTCAGCTCCTTGCCCTCCCATTTGGACACTTTCCATAATTTGCCCTAGGCCGGGAGGTAGCTGTCCCGGAGATGAGGTATTTAAATTCCCCCGGTTTGCAAGAGAGGCAAGAGATTGCAAAGCCTGTTGTCTGTTTACTGTTGTTTCTTGGTTTTGAATGGGAGCAATAGAGGATGTGCTACCTCTACCCCTGCCAACTGGTCTTGGTTGCCTACTTCGACTCTGAAGATGAAAGTAATGAACAATTTGACTCCAGTACAATAGGCGATAATTGGGGGAATGAAGATACAAATCAAATTATGGAATGCACATGACAAATGCAATGAAGAGTGGTGACAAGAACCAAATATTTAAATTGAGGAATTAGAAGCTTCAACTTTAGACCGACAATGCCACCATATTACTGAACAATGGCATACGGTACGTGCCCAACAATGTGGCATACCTCATGGGATATCACCAAAATACCAATCAGATGATTCATGCGATGTGTGGGCTGATCGAGAACCCTCCCAGAAAAGGCAAGCATTTTACTAAGACTTGATGCATCATTGAATTAAGTACACAATTCTTGAAAATCTCTCACATACTAATACACTATCCAATTCCTATCTCTCAAACCATAAACAAGTGGGCAGGTAAGTTCAAAGGCGGGAAAAATTAATGAGAAGGCATATGAGCGTGGGCCACCAAAACTGGAGAAAGAGAGATGACATAGCGCTAGAGAAAAGAAAGTGGCAGTCAAGGAGAAGCAACCTCTTATCTTATAGAAATTATAACCATGATGAACTGTCAACTACCCCTCCATAAAGTCTGAGGTGAAATCAAGATGGATACTTTATGTGCTCAGTAAAGAAATTAGAATTAACTCAATGTCGGAATCTCATGGTGATCCCATTAAAATTTATTTCAAAGGCAACAATAACCATACCTTAGGTTGCAAAGCCCCAAGCCCTAATCCGAGTGGAACAGCTGCAGTAACCTCTGGATTACTATTCCACTGAACGGAACTGGGAGGACATTCTGAACCAACAACCGATTTCAATGTAGTTCCAGTATTAGAACAGCTACTAGAGCCTCCGGCTGAGCTACTAGAAGGCACATTCTTGCGATTCACACCATTCTTTGTGTCCTTTTCATTACTTGTATGGCTGCTTTCAGGTTGTGCCTGGTAGTTATTCAGGTAATCAATTCCAGGTTTCCAGTTTGAAGTCTACACTGGTGCAAGTCAGGCAAATGAAAATGGTGAAATGAAGAAATGTACCTTCTGACCTTCCCTAACCTCGCCAGCTCTACTGTCAACAGCGTTTATAAGCTTATTGTTCCCTCCATCATTCCCGGGACCAGATACAACTGGTGGATTCTGATCACTTGAACTCTCTGCTTGACCTACATGATGTCAAAAGGCAGTTCAGTAAACCACAAGACTGGTACACTAATGTTCCAACATTTCTATAGTTCGCCACCTGATGGAGCCTGGTTTTCACTCCGCATGTCATCAACAAAGTTCCTAATACGCGAATTGACTTCGGCTACAAGTGTAGATAACGGAGCCAAATCAGGTGACGGCTGTGGAACAGAAGCATCAGTTTGGGGGGCACTGGAACCTATCACAGTGGGCTGAGTTGGGACAGCCGTTGCAGTAACATTTCTCATGGACGGAGCTCGTGTTTGGCCTGAACCACCTGAACCAGTTCGATTAACACGTTCTCCCTGCAATCCTTCTGCATTAGGTGCTCTGGGACCAACAGCTGAAAAAATAGTTGCGAGTGACGATGTAATCATATCTAGTCATATAGAATGTACATTAGGGGTGTTAAATTAGTAAGATTATAATATCCTTACCAGTATGTATGTGGATGTTTACATGTCTTGGAACTGCGCCAATACCAACAGGTCCAAAAGTTCCAGGATTTGATAAACCAACAGGAGAACCACCAAAGAGAGAGTTGGTTTGAAGAGCAAATGGCTGCAAACAAACATATCCATCACACCAAGGCAAAACTAATGGAGTACATAAGTAGACATAACCATTACCACTTTAAAAAATAAACCAAGGCAACAGAGTCATAACAACACAACTTTGAGACATGACCCAGACCGCATATTAACAATTGTCACCACTTCACTTGCAACCAAGATAACCAGAACCACCATAATGGGTCATAACCAGAACCATGGCTTCCTAATAACTAGTCCAGTTTGTGATGACCAAAAAACCACAGTGACACAACATTTTTAGTTCATCACTAAGACCCTTCAATAAAAAACACCACCACTTTCGTTCCCAACCCATGCCACCTGGAGTCATAGCCAAAAACTCTCCAAACTCTCTTAGACATGAACAACACCGCTTCATTTCACAATCCTTAAGTAACAAAGAACTCTCAAAACGGATATATAACAATTCAAACTCTTATCAGACAATCATAGACAACTTTAAGAAGAAAACCCCACCGCCATGTTTTCAGCTTCAAACGTACCGATTGCTTAATGCAAAGAAAACAAATTTGGATGCAAAAAATTACTAACCTGCACCATTAGAGGATTTGGCCCGGATGGAGAAATATAAACTGCAGGGCCTGCATTCACATAAGACTCTGCCTGCAAAACAGATAGAAACAGTTGCAAGTGAAATCGATTCAAAACCTGAAAGTAAGTACAAAGAACAGAGAAGAGCTTACAGGAGATTGTGCCATACGCAGGGTCAACATTGTCCGCCCAAGCTCTAGCAGAAGAGAACCTAAATGTAGCATTGCCAATCCTACTTGCACTGATTCTGTCTGAATTTGACCCCTTACTGTAGGATCCGTAGAGCTCCCCTCCTGCTCCAGACGTCCTGCAATATGCTACAGAGTTGCAGCGGATTACAACATCAGATTAAAAGGTGGAGATAGAATACAAGGTCCATTTCAACTAAGACATGGTCATGCTAAAAAATTACTATATGTTAGGCCACTACATATGTGATAGATGGTGGATTCATCTTTATACTTCCTATTTTTCAAATTTTGTTTCTTTTCCGATAATATCGAGTGCTCTCTCACTACCATCTGAATCAAACACTATTCAATACGAGTAGATGCAAAACAAATTCCATTGCAATGACAGAAATAATATCTTCAAAATGCAAATACAAAATCTTAGGTTTTCCTTCGCTAACATACATGCCATATCATCCTTGCCCGAGGAGATACAGTACCACAAACCACCCAATGTGATGCTCTTCGCTGGTTGAAATCTTACAAGATATCTCTGCCAGCTGAAAATAGTCATCCGTAGGAACTGACAAACAATTAACCGGAGGTGGAGAAGAGAGCCGAGGCACTCCTAGAGAGAAGCTGGCAATGGAGCTGGGCACTCACCTAAGACAGGTGGCCTCACCCCTTTCGGACAACAACCAGGCGGAATCTGGTCTGACCTCTGAACGAATAATATCAAGGGGCATTAGAGGATACCCACTGCCTGCCACGCACTTCAGGTATATACCCTTTTGTCTGATCGTGGTGATAATATGTCATTCAAACCTTCCAGGTGCCACATGCCTTGTATAAACCTCTCTTCCTAAGCTTGGTAAAGGCGGGTCATCCGGAAAGGGATGGAGCGCCATTGACACTCCCTCACCTCTAGCCTACAAGTCACATGGCGATCAAACGTCCTCCTCCCAACATAGGTCATTCTGGTGCCAAGAGTAAGTTGGAAGAATAGGACTGTGCACCTCGTCCCCATTCGGAGGTTGGCTTTATGGTGATATCCGGGAGATGCGAGACCCTCATAGGCAGGATCCCAATAGGATGATGGAGATGTGATCCTTGTAGAAATGTGATCCTTAACGGCAGAATCCTCGAAATGACTCATCCTGAGGGCTGAGGCTATCCAGGTCATAGTGTCTCGCACTAGATGTAACGCATGGAAGACCCTCCGTGTGTAATCAGTGAAGAATGTTTGGCAGGCCTTTCCTGGCCTTAATATACTATAACTGGTATCAAGAAGGGTGACATAGAGATGAACTCTGTTCTATGTAGTGGAGATAGATACATGTGCTTAAAACACCTAAGAAATCTAGGGCCAGATTTTAATCTAATCTGTGTTTCGAACATCAATCCAGCAATATAACCTATAATTTGTTTTCTTAAGTAGTATACAAATGCATTTATACACTTTTGTGCCTGTAACTGTAGTATACCATTGTTTCAATTAGTTCCAAAGCCAAGAACATGACCAGACTGAATCTAAGTTGCACGAAGCGGGGGCGGGGGCGGGGGAGCGGATAAATAAGAAGCTCCCATCTTTGGGAGCGCCGGGAGGAGAGTTTATGTATGTTTAAAATTTTATTTTGTTGGTTCTGGAAGGGGTATAAATGAGAAGAACAGAAACTTTCAGGGGCTAAATTGGTTTGATCAGAAAATGAGGACTCAAATGAAAATATTGTAAATTGGAGGAGGTTGACCGTAAGTTGGACTAGTGGTTGAGCAACTTTCGGTGGAATACAGCTGTACTTAAAACATCAGCAGTACTTTTTTTTGGTAAGTATCAGCAGTACTTCATCATCAATACTGGTAAATAATACAGCTGTACTTCATCAGCAACAAATCGAAAAATTGTCCCCAAGCTTCTGGTTTCTGGTTCGAGACTCTCTCTCTCTCTCTCTCCGCGAAACAAATCAAAGTCTCCGACGATTACAGGTCTCTCTCTCTTCTTCTTCTTCTTCTTCTTCGATCAAACCAGAAACCAGACGTATCCGTTTTATTTTGGCCGAGTCCGGTATAGATCCCTTCCTTCTTCATCCTGTTCGTCGACGATTCGGAAATCACAGATAAGCTCCCATCTTCCTTAGGATCGCGTTTCCGTCTCATTGGGATCGTGCTCCCATCGCGTTTCCGAGTGAGAAACGCGGAATCGCGTTTCTCGGGCAGGAGCGTCTGCAAGGTAGACGGTTCCTGCAACTAAGGACTGAATTGAAGGCATATGTGCACACATGCTATGCATGAGAACATACATATAAACTAGATGCTATGACAAACAAAACCTTCGGAGTGAAACCAAAATGGAGCTCCAAACCTCACAAAGGGCAAGTGCATACCGATAACGCAGCAACAGCATGACCACTTAGAAGACGCTGTGCATGTCGTAGAACAACAGCCAATGCATCAGGAGTTGACAATCCGCGAGCGGTTGAAGGCAATTCTACTGTTGGTAGATCTCCACTGTTGGAAGGTGATTGATTTGGCAGATACCCTATACAAAAACATCTTAAAATACATTATTCTCCAAAGTAACATACAACAGCAAAATAATAACACTAGGAATACAAAAATATCACCATTTTGCGACAGTGCCAGCTCCATGCGACTCATGAACTCAGAAAGCGTGTGCAAAGAATCTGGAATTGGCTGAAAAAGATACCACAAATACATAAACAAGAAACAACAAGATGCAACTCCTGTAACAGAAAAGGCAGAATTTAATCTACCGCATTGAGAGAAGGAACGGCTATTGCTGCCCCCAGAGGCATTTGCAAAACCTGGGGTAAGAGTTGACCAGGTAGTGCCTGTCCAGGCTGTGCTTGAGTTCCAGCTTGGCTTTGAGCACCAGAGTTATTTTGTGTTCCTTCTGTTGTGTGCCCTTGAGGAGCCTGAACTGGAATATTGAACTGTAAAGGAAACAAAAAGTTGAATCAGGTAACTGACGAATAGATAGAACAGATTCACAGAATAGTCGATTGGGATCGATCTTTCTCAAACCAAGCAACCCATTACAAGGGCAACATGCTCAATCCACAACACATTAAAAAGTGAATTTCTGATGGCCACATACTACTTAATTATCACATCAATCAATCCGTCACGGTCAACGGTAAACAGAAGGATAAACAAAAAATATATATCAACCTGCGTGTTGGGTTGCACACCTCCAACAACATTACTTGCATTCTGGGTCCCAAGTCCAATCGAATTCAAAACTGCCCCAATAACCTGAAAGTTGAGTGACAAGAGCATGAAATATTACACCCCTGCCTAAACAAAAATACTCATGACAAAATAAATGCGTAGCATAAAGGCCAAAAAGTTCACACACACCCGACTAAGATCTGGCACCATGCCTTCGCCTTGGTCCCCGACATTAAGGGTCCCAAGTACTACACTATGAGAAACTTGTCCAATACGACCACGTGGGACAGCAGCATTAGCATCATGTCCTGCCAAATAGCATATAATCTGCTCTTAATTTGAACTCACTGAAATCTCCACTTAAGACTAAAAATACAGCTATTTGACCATAGTTTGACATTAAAAAGGGATACAAGCAAATGAGCCAATGAATCAATACCTCTATTACCGCTATTTGCACTTGTCTCTCCTGAATTTGTACCGGAAGTAGGCTGTGATTCAGAAGGCTGCCTGACAACTAAATGCAATGTATGCCCATTTTCAACATCTATTCCATATTAAGGCTTTACATTACAAATTGATGATACATCAATAGTAACATTATGAGGCGGACTGGAAAGTATCTCCTTTGACCAAGAATATAGGAAGAAATATCCCTGGCAAGCAAATTAACATATGTAATGGTCACAAACCATGCAAACAACACACGACTTCAATAGACACAAATCTCGTTCCTTTGTAGTTGATCATACTCAACACAAACTACATTTCCCCATCAAAAAAACAAACACGGAATTCCAATAAGAAATAGCATAAACAGAAATCAAAATGATTCCCTTCAGAAAAAATTGGAAGAGAAGGAAATAAAAGCTGGGAAGTTGATATCGAAATTCCAATGTTCTTCTTGCTGCTACTCATGCGTAGTCATCCATGTAGAACGTCTATGTGTTGGGGAACAGAACAAGCTTGGTGACTAGAACACAATTGATAACACTAGTTTGAAGCTTTAAACACGCATCACAAATCCGGCTCCAAAATATATATTTTGAGCTTATTTTAAACTTTTTCAGTTTGGAAGAAAAATAGTTTATCCTCACAATATACCAAAATTGCACTTCTAAAGTACAGTAGCCAACACTAGACATAATGCTTCCGAACCCAACAACACGGCAAAAAAGTATGTCACCCAAGAACTAAAAATATTATAAAATCGGCTAGTAGTGTAGCCTAAAAATCCTTCGTTTTGTGACTAGCAAAATCAAGGTCCTTAATGTTACTGAAGAAATACATTATCAGAGATAAGGTAGGATACGATATGCAGAAAGTAGGTGATCATCCTTCAAAACTTTTCCCCTGAATATGAGACGCTGCTGCCCAACAGGCAGACCAATTTCGCTAGCTATTTTCTCCTTGAACAGTGAGACTGGCATCTGAAATGTTCAATATCAAGCGTAAATCATAAGCAAAAAATTAGTGATGTGAATGCCAAAATGTATATTAAAATTGCATATTTCAGGTACTCTTAATAAAATGTGATATTCTTGAACTCAAAAACAATTTGAATGGTGCAATCACCAATCTATTATTGAAAACTATCATTGTTATTACAAACTAGCCACATGAACTGCTAATCTCTGTAAATTATTTGGACAAAAAAAAAAGAGGAAAAAATGAAGATAGTTAACTAAATTACTACATTTTTATCCACATGAAAGCTGTAGATCTGTGAATCCAGAGTCTTTATATTCAGCTCCACCATTGATTCTGAACTTGCACCACCAGGTCCACCACCATCACTCGTAGTGGATCCTTCCATTGATAGATGATCCGCGGAACTCTGCTTGCAAAAAAACTGCGTGCGCAACGTATTAGTTCCAATAAAAAGAAGATTGTCTAAAATGTTTTAAACAAAAAACGCTGGGCCAAGACTTGTTTGGCAAAACCACGACAGATTAAGCTACCAAACCTTTCAACATTAAGATGTTCAAATGCCTAATGGATTACTATTTAAAATGATAAGCTAGTGCCAACAACTAGACAAAAACTACATCATCAGGATGAGACCACAAACAAAAATGAAATATCCAACTAAGAAACTTGCATAACGAAAAGCTAAAGACAATCTATATTGCTATCCATCAACCCTGATGAAAATCCCTTCACTTTATCTAATGGACAAGTACCCTACTTCCCCTTTAAGCTTATGCGGCTATGCCCACAAAAAAGTAGATTAAAAACCCTTCCCGGTTTTGACTATAACCAAAAGTATCTCCTCCATGTTACATCTTTATCTTGCATATTAGTATATGTTCCCTTATGTAATGCGAAATAAGCACCATCATTTCAGGCGTTCTCACAAGATCAATGCTGGAACAAGTTTAAAGGATAACCCTAACTTAAGCTATGTGAATTGTGAAACACCCAAATAATTCCAGCATAACCCTAAATGTGAAACACCCAAACAATATGATCGATAGGCGTAAATACTTCCGGTCATTATCCTCGAACCATAACGTCTGTGAAACACTCCACATTTTTCTTTCCAATAATCCTCCAAACAAGATGGATAAATAAACACATACGTACACGAACCAGAAATGAAAAGTAAAGGCCATACAAAGACGGATTGATACATACAGGAAACATTAACGAAAATTCTAGCTTAAACCAATCCATCGTTGAGGAAGACCATCAAAAGGATACAAACAATTTCATTTAAGTACAAAATTCAACTTACCTAGGGTTTTGCAGACTTCAATCGGATAGACCAATAGAATTCAAAATAGAAGATGGAAAGGGAGGAAATCGAACCTCTTAGATGGCGAAGACTAGAATCAGACAAAGTAAGAGCTGAGATTGACGAGGAAACGAGGGATTGCTTCGAGAGTAAGAAACAAAACCCTCGGTCAGGGTCCCACCGGTGGATTCGATCGAGCAGATGAAGAGGTGGACGTTTTCGCCTTTTCGGGTGTGTTTCGTGAAGGAAGATCTGACACTGGATTACATGGATCGTTTCATGGACAATGTTTCAGACGAGCATCTCTCTCCCGATCATCGTCCACATAATTCCAGAAGCATCTAGAATTTCTACGACCGTCAGCTGAAAGTTTTGCCTAGTCAAATTAATACGTAATAATTTACTCACCAATTTTGGACAAAATTTTGAATATAATGGGTTTTTTTTTATCTGAATATAATGGTTATTCCTAACTTTTCTCCCATATGGAATGGGACCCACCTCATCTGAGAGTGTTGCAAACAATCGGCAATCGCTAGGTTGAAATTTTTTGTCACAATCTTGGGCTGTTTTAATACCGACATTTATGTTAGCCATTCATGTTTGTGGAAGACAAGAAGGAAGGTGGAAATTTAGACAGTTTACTTTTTCTATCATAAAAGCAAATTGTTAGAGATAACTATCAACAACAGAACAATTTAATTTTTATAGAAATATAGGAGTACAAAGTACATCTTTGCAAGAATTAAAATAGTAACCATTCGAAAATATTGTTGTAGGTTCATGATGGGCCTAAATTTGAACCAAACTGGATGATTATAAGCTGGTCCCACTTTTTCTCCTTCATTATTTTTCCTTATCTTCTCAATTTGCTCCTTTGATCCATTAATTTTGCCACATTCCAACCATATATAAGCAAACTAGGTACGATGCTACGTGCATTGCACAATTCTTCTGCCCGTGTTAGTTTTGATAGATTTTGATGATATGTAATTTAATTTACCTGTTTTTGTTATTTTTAGGGCGAGTGGTTATAGTGTTGCAGTGTATTGTTGATAGTGTTTGTGCTATAATTGATGAGAAAATGAAATAGCGATTTTTGTTATGGAATGAAAAGTGGATAATGTAAGAGATGGAATCAGGTATGCAATGGCAATAATTTATAATTGATGGAAAAATTGAAGAACCAGAATATGGATTTGGGGTGTAAAACTGATGTAAATTGGGCAAATGATTTTGGTTTGAATAGAGAAAAGGTCATGGCGTAAGAATAATATGTTTAAAAATAGCAAGGCATTAGGTGTGGGAATAAGGATGTTATTTGAAAAGAATAGTAAAGTTTGTTAACTAATGATTAATTGGTAGGAGTAGGTGACGAAATACTAAGTTGATGCAGTGCGATGGGTTATGCATTGAGAAGTGTAGTTGCATTTATGAAGTTAAGAAATTAAATCAGGTATATGTTTATGCGGAGTATAATATGTTGTGTTTGAGCAAAAAGATATGGATTATATATAAAGCAATTTTGATAGAGTCAGAGGCTGTGCAACTTTAGACATTTTAGATAATGCTTAATATTTACATACAAGCAAAAAGTACATGTACAAAAGGACTGTTTTGCAACTTAGTAATATACATCATGTACTGAACCTTGGGGAGAAGGTTAAAACAAAATGCAACAAGATTATGGAGGAAATGAATCACAATGATCAAAAGATTCATTTCTTGCCTAATCTTTGTGCTGGCGAATGATGGCACAGATGTGTGTGGATAGGAGATTCCGCCGAAAATATGAGTTTGTGAGAAGTTAGTCATTCTTGGGCTTCATTTGAGGATTGGTTTCAGTCTCCATTTTTGTGCTCTTGTCTGGGGTCTTGTTGCCTGAGTCAATGGCTGAAGTCTGTGATGTATAGTATTCGCTTTTACTATTTTTGTGTGGTGTAGGTGGTTCAAGGCATAGAGAATGGTTGGAAGTTGTTGAATCTTCGATCTTGTCTGAATCAACGATAGCTTGCACAATGAATTTGCATTGGTTGAGGCCACCATAATCATTCATTTCAGCTTTAAGTCGTATGGTGCAATCTCAGGGCTCAGATAATTTTTCAATGAGGTGCAACAGAAGTGATCCCTGGAATAGGCGTGAATATTAGTACAAAAAATATGAGAACATTAAATATCTATAGTGCTGAATATGATAAGTATTTTTACATCCATTGTTGAGGTATCTATGTCTTTTTCTGAGATGCCATAAAATTGTTCTAAAACTGCAGTGAAAACCATTGCATCAACTGAGTCTGTGAGATCTGATAGTTTCACTTGGAATTTGATCCTTCAATTATTAAGGACAATTGATTAGGAATTAGCAGCTATAATGTTAGTGTTTATTGAGGATAGAAATTTATGCTATATACTTTGGCAAAGCAGGGACTTTCTTATTGCAATAGTTGCAAAAGAATTCTTGGTCACGAGATGTTGTTGTTGCTTTACAAAGTGAGCAAGCCAAATAGTACAACCTCTGGTTTAGGTCAATAACGCGAATTAGAGCTTGGACACTTCTCATTTTAGGCTGTAAGATGTAGCTTTAAATATAAGATATTTGTAGAAATTTGGAAGAAATTTAATATGTAGTTAGTATTATACCTTATCAACTGAAGTTGGGAGATCGATAATGTTAATGATCTCATCTGACTGAGGCATTATTAGTGCAATATTTGTTGTCTTCTCTGCTTTTGCCACTAGCAATACTTTAATCTTTTCAGCATTTTCAAGGCACCTGTGTAGATTTCTGTTAGTATAGGCTCAATTTGTTGTAGGGATGAGGCTGATATAGTTTACCATGTTTGCAATGCTACAACTTGTGGTGTTGGTGGATTGAGGATGAAAATGGTAGAGTTATGAGTTCCAAGGCCAATACCTACAAGAATTGAGAGTTATTTTGTGCATGAAGTATGTAAGGTAGTTTATAGTCAGTTTTTTTTTGTTGCTAACCATATTATGATGCTATCCTCAGATGTAGTCTCATTGCAATTGGGAATGTGCCAGGTAGATTTACCATTTCACAAGTTTCAATCTCACTGAATTGGTCCCAAAGGGATATAGTTGTTGGCCTTAAGCTGCTAGAATAAAAATAAAGTCTATGTTATAGTTCAAATTTATTACTATAGATATGAGTGTAGTATGGATTAAACCTTTGGTCAATGACTCTAAGATCTATCATCCATGAGTTCTTTGGCTTGCGGCGTGGTCCAACTTCTAGAATAGCAAACAGCACATCTGTGATGTTTACTATTGAGTTAATTCTTGAACATAAATAATAGATTTCAGCAAGTGAATATAATAATTAGCATTGAGCGTGGCATAATAATTTGAAGGTTACCTATTTTTGGGCCAGATTATGTTATGTGTTGCAAATTGGACAAACTTGTGAAGTTATACCTCAAATATCTCATTGTTAAGCCATCAATCTGCATTTCCTCTATTGGAGTTTTTGCACTAAGTGTCAGCTGGTAAGGAATATCTAAGTACTGATATGCTTCAGGTATTAATGCTACATTTGCATTTATTATTGAGTAGCAGTGATATAGCTTCAGATTCTTCCGCAGTATATTTATGTTTGAGCCATAAATTCAAGCCTGCATTTTTTGTCCCTGTGTAAATGCAATTTTATTAGTCATAATATGACATTAGAAGTAGCTATATGCGTATAAAATCTTAATTACCTTCGAATTTTGAAGAACGATTCTCTGGAAGCTTGTTGTTGTTTTGCCAAGCATGTGAGGGAGTCCCTTCTCAATGATCATGCCTGATGTTTTGAAGTACTTGACATCAGGTTTTATTTCATTGAAGTCCATGTAAGTAGGAGCCATGCTTGCAATGGGAAAGTAGAAATACAATTGTTAGTATTTGTTGCTTTGTACATGAGGCATATAAAAAATGTTAGAACAAGGAGTATGTATGAAAAAACAAAAATAGAATGAATCATGTTACCTGTGGTATTTGCATATTAACAAAGGTCTGATTTATTTGATATTATGTAGTTTATATATTTGGCTATAGGATATTGAAATCTATTGAACAAAAAAGGATAGCACACAAGTGATATTAAATAGTTGTAATGGTAATAAAGAACAAAAATATGCTTTGATATAATACTAGGTAGTGTTATTCACATTATGCCTCATCTAGAAGCTCAGTATAAACTATGTTTTTTGTTTCATGTGAGGACAATGGATTATTATTTAAAGGCAAAATTTGGACTCTAAAATTACTTGCTGTTGTTGCACATGACATTCCTACATATATTTGACCATGTGAAAAAGTAGGTTGCGGTAACTAGAGCCCAACTTTATTGAGAGTTTGGCCTTGAGCTTTGTTAATTGTCATTGCAAAGCATATGCGAACATGAAATTGCCGCCTAGTGAATTCAACTGGGTATTGTTCAAGATTATTTGGTTGCAAAGGGATTCTAGGTATGAAAATAATATTTCATTTTTTCTCACCTATTGCTATTTCAGCCTTGATAACATTTATCTTGAATTCTCTACATATTAATAGTGTACCATTGCATAATCCCTTTGATGGATTTATATTTTGTAGGAGCAAGATTGGGGCATTTTTCTTTAAAACCAAACGATGAGGAGGCATCCCTGGAGCTGAAATTGATTTCATAAAGTCAATGTACATACATTGTTGTGTAATATCAGTTGTTTGATCATAGCTCAGGTATGTATGCTCTTGACCTGGGAATTTTGATAGTATTGTGTCATTGATTTCATCAACTATTTTATTTTTCGGTGTGAAAATAGCTAAGGTTGTAAGCATTGATTCATTAGGCTTATTACTGTCGATAGAAGGAAGACAAAGTCAATAAGGTCTTTCAAAGAATGCTCAATTCCTGTTGGTTGCATGACCAAAGGAGTTGGTAATGTAATATTGCCATCAACATTTTTTTTCCTAAACCATTGCCAATGCGAAGGATGTATTCACCGAATGCTAGATCTTCACATGCTCGCATATTGAGCCTCAATTTTTTTCTTAAGAAGGAGAGGCCAAATGTATGAGCGGACTAAACTTGCATTGATGCATTTTTCTTTTGTTCCTTTTGGTACAACAGGAAGCACTTGCCGGAAGTCGCCTCCTAAAACTACGACTTTGCCTCCAAAAAGTTGATTCTTTTTTGTAAGATCGCTCAATAGATCGTCCAATGCTCAATATTTTATTTTATGGCCATTGATGCTTCATCCCACATGATCAAAGCAGTTTGTTTGAGTAATTCAACTAGGCCACTTTGTTTCTTAATATTGCAACACAATTTTCCATTGCTTCCAATTGGGATCTTGAATCGCGAATGAGCAGTTCTTCCATTAGGCAATATTGATGCAGCAACTCCAGAAATTCCTGTTGCAAGTGCAATTTTTCCTTGTGATCTGATAGTGGCTAATAGTGTTCGGTAAAGGAATGTTTTTCCTGTACCTCCAGGTCCATCTATGAAGAAACTCTCAGGGTTTTGTTCCATAACTGCATTGAGGATTTCTTCAAATGCTTCTTTTTGTTCTTTATTGAGTAAAGCTACACTTTGAAGATCCGACTCTGAAATCTCTATATTGGTTTCATCTTATATTTCCTTGGACACTGTATTGGTAGTTCCTGTTTGCATAAGTAAGTGGTCCAATTGGAAATGTCCCAAATTCTTGCCTATTGATTCAAGCTCTAAATTCAATGTTTGCAACAAAATTTGGCGTGCTGCTTCTTGTGATATTTTTTGCCTTGATACATAATCTTCAGTCATATCTTCTTCAAATTTGTAAAATAATTCAACTGGGTTGATAGAAGCACAATAAACAAGGATTGTGAAAAATAGCTGGCGCAATGATATTGGCATCTAATAACCAACTGCTTCCTCTAGGCATTTTTCGTTGCTTCTATCGTCTTCAAGCAATCCATGTGCAACACAAGCATCTTAAAGGATGGGAACATTTGATTGTTGACTATTTTTAAATCAGCATATGATTTTGGCCCTCTAATATGGCAGAGTAATACTCGTAAGTAATATCTCTCTCCTTCAGAAGGATTGGCTGTTATGATTCGCCCAATAACCTTTTGATGTTGGTGTTCTTTCCAAATCCTTGATTGTGTTAGCCAAACAAATGCCTGATGGAAATCCTTGTATAATAGCTTTAAAGACTTGGCTAATATGTTGTGTTGATTCATCCAAAAGAATTGGGTGAGCATTGTCCTTTCATAGTAACTATTCTTGGCTATGGAACTAAGGTTTGTTTGGTTCTTGAAGTTTACCATTTGGCAATCTTGCAAGTGCAGTTGCAAACTTATGACAACTGGATGCATCTCATGTAATGGGAATTTTATTAGCAAGGGTCATTAAACTGTCGTTTGTAATATCTCACGGGTTTGCTAGTGTAGTTTATGTTTGTAAACTGTTTTTTGTATCTCTTGTTATCCTCTAAGTATAAAGAGGGAAAGCCATGTATTCAGTCGACTGAGTTGAGGAAATAACAAATTTGTGAAATGAGAAATTTGCTCTCTCACTTTCTCTCTCTAGAAGGTTTAGTTTCTTGATTCTTTATGGTATCAAAGCTGAAAGACGGAAGTTGTGAAGGTCCTGAGCCCTAATTTTAGGAGATCTATCTTGAATCTTCTCACATTCTTCGATTCATCATGTCACCTGCAGAGAATTCCTCATCTGCTGCTATGAATACATCCTCGTGTTTGTCTTCGTCTTCGATGGTAACACTATCGCCTGGACTTGTTTTTCTCGTATCAAACTTTCACTCATTTGTTAATCTGAAACTTGATTCAACAAATTATTTGCTTTGGCCCATACAAGTAGAAAATGTAATGAGTGCGAATGGTTTCTTTGAGTACTTGGAAGGTTTGGTACCATGTCCTGCACCACAAGTGAAGAATGTTGAAGGAACCCTAGTTGTCAATCCTGAATACACACTGTGGAAATTGATTGATACTCAATTTCTAACATGTATTATGACATCTCTTTCTCCTACAACTTTGCCCTACATTCTAGGGTTGCATACAGTTCATTCAGTTTGGGTATCTCTGGCCAATCGATATAACTCTCTATTGCGTAATCACGTGCAAGAATTGAAGAGCAAGTTGTATAGTATTACCAAGACTTCTACGATTGAGGACTATGTGGATATCATCAAGGATTACACACAAAATTTGATTGCTTCTGGTAGTCCTATAGATGAAGACGATCTCATTTTTCATACTCTCTGTGGTCTGCCAAAAGTGTTTAATGGTTTACGTACCACATTAGGGCTATGATTACAAGGGGAGAGCATGTTACTTTTGATGAGGTGGTTAACATGCTTCATGCTGAAAATCAACAGCTTTTGCAAGATTCTAATACTGAACTTGATACCGGTACGGTTTTGGTTGCTACAAATTCACAAAATAGTCAGTCACATGGAGGTCAATCGCATGGTGGTGCTTCAAGTCTGATTCAGTCCTTTGGTCAGTTAGGAGTGATTGCTCAAGGGGGTATTTCAACTCAGGGTTAGATACACCCTTCAAATCCAATGCAAACCAATTTTGGGCATTCAATGGGTCAAATGAGTCAACCGCAGTCTTCCTATGTGGGTTCTACAAATTCAGTTCTTGGTCTTGCACCACAAACTAACAATGTTTTTTCAATCTCCAGGTGTACCTCAAACTATGAGTTCTCAGCAGCAATTCTACCCTGCTTATTCAAGTGGTTTTAAAGGTAAAGGAAGAAGACCTCCATGTGCTATCTGTGGAAGATCCAACCATACTACAAATTACTGCTACTATAGAAATCAGACTTCTTAGGGTTCTACTCAGTCAGCTTCATGGGGACATACTCAACCTCCTCAGTTGGGAAACAACTACATTTCTGTTCCTATGTATCAACCTTTATCACAACCTCAGTTTCTACAATCTGCACCAACTCAATTTTATACCTCTCCATCTCCACAGAATGCACCATCTCAGTCTTATACCAGTCCACCAATGTTCACATATCATCACTTTATGGGAATACCGCAATCATGTCATCCTGTTCAATCTAACTATGGGAGACCTACTCAACCCAATTATGGTGTCTCATCTTCACTAGCTCCATCTCAGGCACACTTTGCTAGGTTTACTAAGACTTATTCAGCACCTTCTGGGCCATTTCCAAGTCCACATCAGTTTTCTTTAGGTTTTCCTACAGGATCTTCTACTTCTGTTGTCTCTTCTAGCTCTGCTCAGCATGGATCACCTTGGTATTTTGATAGTGGGGCAACAAATCACATCACAAACAATCTTCATCATGTCATTAATCCTCAACCTGCTTCTGCACAGATGGAATAATGGTTGGAAATGGAGCTCATTTACAGGTTTCTCACACTGGTGCAGGTAGAATATCAACCCCTTCAGTTAATTTTCAATTGTCTCATCTTCTTCATACACCTTTCATTACACATAATCTATTATCAGTTCATAAATTTGCCACAGACAATTCTTGTTCTCTGATTTTTGATTCGTCTGGCCTTACCATTCAGGACAAGATTACTCGTCAAATCTTGTACCAGGGACCCTATCACAAGGGTCTGTATCCTCTTCTAACCTCCTCTGATTCATCTACTGGAGCTTCATCTACCAGAGCTTTTGTCAGTAATGTCTTCTCATCTGCATCATCTTCTGCAATCAGTTGGCATAAAAAACTTGGTCACCCCAATTCTACTTTGTTTCTGTCTTTAATAAAGCAGTATGACTTACTTGTTACTAAGCCTCATCTACTTGAATGTTCTCATTGTAACATGGCAAAAAGTCAGAAACTACCATTTTCTCTTTCTAAAACACTTAGTACTGCTCCTTTTCAGCTTATACATACAGATGTGTGGGGTCCCTCTCTTATACCTTCTCATAAAGGTTTTAAGTACTATTTGTTGATTGTGGATGACTTTACTAGGTTCACTTGGATTTTTCCTCTTCATTACAAATCTGAGGTCAAATATGTTTTGGAACAATTCAAAGCATATGTGTTAACCCAATTTCATTCACATATTCAAACTTTGAGAAGTGATAATGGAGGAGAATTCATTAACCATTTTCTTAGAAATCTGTTTCTTAGCCATGGAATGATTCATCAAACTTCATGTCCTCATACTCCAGAACAAAATGGTTTGGCTGAAAGAAAACACAGGCATCTCATAGAGACCACTATAACTCTTCTTCTTCAACCACAACTACCCACCAATTTTTGGCTTGAGGCTCTCACTACAGCTGTTTATCTTACTAATAGACTACCTCGTACAAGTCTTAATTTTCAGGTCCCTTATACTCTTCTATATAAGACTGCCCCTGATTACATGTTTCTCAAACCATTTGGTTGTTGTTGCTACCCATGGCTGAAACCATATACTTCCCATAAGTTGTTACCTAAGTCTGTACCTTGTGTGTTTTTGGGATATTGCCCTAACACCAAAGGATATAGATGCTATGATCCCACCACTAACAAAGTCTACATTTCTAGACATGTTAGGTTTGTTGAGAATGAATTTCCTTATTCTTCTCTTAGTTCTGCTATTTCTTCTAATTCCTCTCCTCCTACCTCATTTCATGTTCCCTTAACTACATTTGATGATGTAGTCATTAACATTCCTACTGCCCCTATATCTGGTTCTTCATCTTCCACTATTCCTTCATCTGTCTTATCCAATCCTGTCATTATCTCTTCTCCTTCATTTGTTTCTCCTTCTTCTGTTCTTATCATTATATCTCAACTGTGTTCCTCTCTCTCCTCTCCTACTGTTTCTGATCCACCATCACCTGTAATTTCTAATTCTATTCCTATTCCTTCTTCTACTCCTCCCTATCACAATAGCTCTTCTTTATCTCCCACTCATATCTCTCCTACATCTCTTCCTTCTGAAACTTTCCACCCTGAGTATAATACAGTGTCTTGTTTGCCTATTGTTGCATCCAAACTTTGTACTTCTTTGAACACTCATCCAATGCAAACCAGATCCAAAAGTGGCATTGTGAAATCCAAAACACCATTTGTCTTGACTGTTGAGAGTTGTTCTCTACCTAAGCCAGATAAAGAACCTAGTAATTTTCATGAGGCCATTAAACATCCTGAATGGCAGTAAGCAATGCAAGAGGAGTACAAAGCTTTGGTTCAGCAAGGCACATGGACCCTTGTTGAACCTCCACTAGGTGCTAATGTGATTGGGTACCAGTGGATATACAAGATCAAACGTCATTGAGATGGTTCCATAGCTCAGTATAAAGCCAGACTTGTAGCTAATGGGAATCAACAGCATGAAGGGATAGATTTTCAAGAAACATTTAGTCCAATAGTGAAACAACCTACTGTTAGGGTTGTTCTAAGCCTAGTAGTTACTAATGCATGGTCTATTAAGCAGCTAGATGTCACTAATGCTTTTCTGCATGGGGTCATAGATGAAACAGTCTATATGAAGCAACCTTTGGGTTATAAGGATCCTCATCATCCTACATTTGTATGCAAACTCAGTAAGGCTTTGTATGGTTTAAGACAAGCTCCAAGAGCTTGGTTTGCTGCCTTTTCTGGATTCCTGCTACATCAAGGATTCAATCAGAGTAAGTCTGATTCCTCTCTGTTTATTAAGAAGCATGAGACTGATATACCCTTAGTGCTTGTATACGTTGATGATATTCTGGTTACAGGGAGTAATAATACCCACATAACTACTCTTATTTCTGATTTGAGTTCCAAATTTGTCATGAAGGACCTTGGTCATTTGAGTTACTTTCTGGGTATTGAAGTTTTACATCATGAGGGGTCTCTTATTTTATCTCAAACCAAGTATGCAACTGATCTCTTGATTAAATCAGACATGATGGATTGTAAACCTAGTCAGTCCCCTTCCTCTACTAAGCCTATAGTATTTGACCCAGATCCTTAATTTTCTGATGTTCATTGGTTTAGACAGTGGTTGGTTCTCTTCAATATCTCACCTTAACCAAACCAGAGCTTTCATTTGTTGTGAATCTGGCATGTCAGCACATGCACTTGTCTAAATACAGTCACTATGTGGCTGTCAAACGTATTCTGAGATACGTCAAGGGCAGTCTTCATCAAGGATTAGTCTTCTCTCCTAGTTCCTTGCAATTAACTGTGTTTTCTGACGCTGATTAGGCAGGGGATTCTTCCAACAGAAGATCCACCACAGGATTTTGTTTATTTTTGGGTTCTAACTTGGTTTCTTGGTGTGCTAAAAAGCAGCACACTGTGGCTCGCTCATCCACCGAAGCTGAATATAGATCTGTTGCTCACACAGCTACTGATATTATCTGGATTAAACATATTCTGTCAGAGCTATTTGTGCCTTTGTCTTCTCCCACAGTACTTTGGTGTGATAACCTTTCAACAATTGTCTTGGCTTCCAATCCTGTATATCATGCTCGAACAAAACATGTTGAGATTGACTATCACTTTATACGTGAGAAGGTCCTGTCTAAAGACATTGTGGTCCAGCATATTGGTACATCTGATCAATTGGCAGGCATTTTTACAAAGGCCCTCGCTGTGGCAAGATTTTTGTTCTTGAAAGCCAAACTCAGTGTTATTGATATACCCCTGAGTTTGAGGGGGAGTATTAGCAAGGGTCATTAAACTGTCGTTTGTAATATCTCAAGGGTCTGCTAGTGTAGTTTATGTTTGTAAACTGTTTCTTTGTATCTCTGTTATCCTCTGAGTATAAAGAGGGAAAGCCATGTATTCAGTCGACTGAGTTGAGGAAACAACAAATTCGTGAAATGCGAAATTTGCTCTCTTACTTTCTCTCTAGACGGTTTAGTTTCTTGATTCTTTAAATTTGATTACTCTCCGTATAGCTTCTGGTGGGGATATCCATCTTGCTGATTGAAATTGTTCAATTTCATCAATATCTCCTTTTGCACTTGCACTAACTAATCGATACATAATCTTATCATGCCCTTTGTATATGTACTTGTAGAGATACTTCACTGCTTTAATCGTTGAGCAAACTTCAACATTTATGTGGCAATCCAATTACGCTAATAAATAGGGATTATGTGGAACAACCCATCTATTATCTAGCATTTGGCCTCAAATATTGACAACATCTCCTGTTGGTCGTCGTCGATATTGTGGATAGCCATCAATGCTAACTAATGTTTGCTCACAATAATCCCGAGGATAGTGGTCTTTGCATTTTTCATCTCGCATGCATGGATTGTTGTTATTCAGTAAACCACATGGTCCATGCATCATATGCTTCAATACCATTGCATAAAAGTGAGGTTGTTGTTCTTTGTTTGGTAATTCAGCTGATATCAAAGCATCAAATTGTTCAGCATTGTTCAATTTGTAAGCTTTTTTTCAAAATGATCAACGTATGAACATGAGGTAAACCTCGCTTTTGGAATTCAATCACAAAGGTGTATGCTGCAACCGGTCCAAATAAAGCTTTCTTAATAACCTCATTTCTCTAATATTCAAATTTGCTTCGGAAAATTTGTGCTAGCAAATCAGGTCTATTTTGAGCTTCTTCATGAGATTTTAACTCAGCTTTGATTTTTGGCCAACTTGGGTTGCATGTCCTGGTTAGGAATAAATCGGGTTTGCCATAGCGTTCAACTAATGCCATTGCATCCATGTATTGTTTTCTCATATCTCTTGGGCCTCCAATAAAATAACCAGGTAACACAATTTTTTTCCCAACTCGTGAACCTTCTATTTCTCCTCGATTCGCGTTGTCTATAATTCCTTGGTACAAATCTGCCCTTATCAGATTATGGTTCTTTCTAAAGTAATCTAACCTTGAAGTTTCTATTTTGACATACATATCAAAAACAAATTGTTGTAGGAGGCGCCCTAATTCCAGTAATATTGCCGTTGTTGATGCTCGAATCTATAATCGGTAGGCATAGAATTCCCTGACAGATACTGTGTTACCTTTTTCAGCATTTTCTTGATATACTGTTGGTGATGGCAATGGGTTAAAGATAATTAACAAAGCTTCTTGAAAATATATAAATGTCCATCACAAATGGACCTTATAATACATGTTGACTATTTTGCTATCAATTCCTCAGCTGTTGTACAATGGCCAGGTAAGACTTTGCCTTTCCCAATACATGGTCTAGACCTTGTAGCCCTTTTTTTTTTTTATGATTCCTTCATGCCATCCTGGTTCACCTCGGGGGAATAATAATGGATATTGTAGAGAATCAAACAAACCATAGTAATGTCTTATTCTTTGGCTATGACCCTCATGTGTCTGAACGGTAATTTTTCTTTCCTTTGGATCATCTGCATCTACATTTTCATTCTAGATTAATCCAACTTGGCCTACCACAGGTGCTGCAGATGTTGTGCTCTGAATTTCTGGATTTGTCTTTAACCTTATTTGGCAGCTTTGGATATCATCAAGATTTCTTAAGCTTCTAAAATACCTCGAGTAAGGGTTTGCTTCTAAGATGTTGATCAGGCTTTCTATGATAAGAATCTCTAATCTATTTTTGCTGGATTGCCTATTAACAGGTTCATGCTCTGTATCATAGTAATAAAGCTGAAGATAGGATGGTTTTCTTTGTGAAGTACATAAGCTATTGATGTAGTGATAAATTTGACCTTGTGCTCTAAATGTGTAGATCCTATTGCAACGCTTTGCATAGTCTTCATCCAGAACAACTCCCATTGAGGTGAATGCAAAAGCATCATTATATGGCTTGATATACTGAAGGAAATGCTTTGATTGTGGACTTGATCCTGACTATAAGTGACATAGTTCATCTGGCATTGTTAAGAGATATATCATCTTTGCAGCAGCAGGAATTTGGTGGATCATATAGGAATCTTTTTGCACCGCAAAGTAAGCAAGACTCGGCCATAGGTAATCTATGTGCTTCATTTGGTATAGGATGTTCTTTGATGATACCGAGAGGTATGAAAGTGTCCAATGCTAGACCTATATAAGTTAACTAACTTTAATATAGCTTTATGAGTAAATTTTAGTAGGAATGGAAATTATAGGGAATTCAACTTACCAATATTGACGTCATAAAGCGTACCTATTTAAAATATAAGCTAGTATTAACATATGAATTAGGAGAGATTTAGGTACGATGAATACTAAAAAGAGATAAAAGAGATAAATATCATACATAAATCTTGATCTAAGTTTCCAGCCTAATCTTCTGAGATTCCAATTGTTGCAGGTGGTTTGATCTTAGGTAATGTAGAGGCAACAATGGTTGGTAGCTCATCGACTGCAACCGGGAAGAGTTGAGGTCTTTTACCTCTTTTTTTCTGCAGCTAGGATTTTTCTCCTCTCATCCATTACCCTTTTTTCAACATCTGGTAATTCAGAGTATGGAGTTCTATATCTTTTTCGTTCAGCCATCTGTGCTAGGTGAAGGAGAAAAAATATTTGTTGACAAATTTGCAGTATATTCTAACAGAAAATAGCTAAAACATATGGGTCTGTAAATTTTACGGAATATTGTTGGTATATACTGATCAGTTTTGTCTTGGATATATAACTGTATTTGTTATTGTAATAATTAAAATATACGATGCATAAATAATGTATGTGAAAGGAACAGAGATAGCAGTAAAATATAGAAGCATACAAACATAAAGCAACTATTTGCAGCAAAATAAATGTTGGGTATAAAATTTGGAGTGGAAAGTACCAAAAAATACCTTAAATCTGCAGGTAAAGTACAGGTAATTCGATTCAAGTTGGAGAAGATACAGAAGGTAGAATTTTGCTGTGATGTCAAATTCGTAGCTTCGTTCCTCTCTAGTATTTGCTGTGGTCCAAAGCCAAGAAGATGTGTCCTTGTAAAGAGGAATCAGTAAAACTGTTATACAGTAACATTTTACACAGAGAGTTAGTAGATATTGTTTAGTCCTTTTAATACTTTATTTTTTTGTTCACAAGTATTATTACTTTAAAAAGGAAAAAAAATTTATCTGTTAGATGTTGTGATAAGATATGTATCTTGACTTGGGTAATGGGAAAAGAAAATATCTTCTCATAGATTCTTTTTTTGTATCTATATATATGTGGTGAGAGTACAAGATTGTCTTTATTTAAGCATTAGATTTTATTGGTTTTAAGATAAAGTAAATATTCCTCCCATCTTAAATTGGATGTCCATTTTTGAAATCTGTGATATTTTTCGATTGTTATATATTTTTAATTTATAATGTTTTTTGTAATTATGAACATTTTGTACTATAGAAGTCATTGAGAAATACGAAACAAGACCTATATTGAATATTTTTTGAGATTTCTATTAAAAGATATAAGCAATTGAAAATGACATGAGTTTCAAAAATGGACATCTAATTTGAGACGGAGGCAGTGTTAAACATCCTTTTTTTTTTGTATTTTCAAGTGATTGTATGATATCAGTTTGGAAAGTAGGAAAATTGCTTGGTTCTCACTTTATTTAAAATGAGAGATCCCATTAAAAGTTGATGATCCGAACAGTTAGATGTGTTTAAAGTGTGTTTTTAAAGTTCTACACGAGGATTCGTCCAAAAATAAAATACCTGGAAGGGCATCATCCGATCAACTTTTGTTAAAAGCACAATATATAGCATTTTTAACAAAAGGGATTGTTGAACTTTGGTTGGGAAGCATGAGGTCCTCATTTTATTTAAAATAAGAGATCTCTCATTAGTAGAGTTATAGAACTTATATAACTTATATTACATATATATATATATATATATATATTTGTAGAATTATAGAAACCAAATATTAATGTAAAAGACCAAATAGCCCATCCAACTCCACATAAACAACAACAAAACCAACAGGCCAATTCCAAAATTGGAGGGTAAAATTGACCAAATTGGCCAAATGACCAAACAACTCCAAATTAAAGGCCTCTCTTATATTAGCCCTTCGGGTTTTTATAGCAACATACGCTGCTAATAATGTAAGCATAATAAGTGAATAACCAATTAAAAGACCACCGGAAATGTGTAGGATTTGAGCTAGGATCGGCCCACAATTCAATAGGCATGGGGTGAACCAAGTCACGATAAGCAATTAGCTGCTAAGCTCAAAAAGACGGAGCCTAAGTTGCTATATCCAGAATCAGATGCCACAAAAAAAGTGTAATAAGCGTGCAACACAGAGATTTCCAGGGTCCAGGTCACAAGTTATTCCACAAAGAATGTTTCAAGATTGCTCTTTCATTTACAGTCAGTTCCTAATGCATTTTGTTTCTACAAGAAATCAATATCATTCTACAGACCTCAGACAACTCATTATATGGAAATTGAAAAAATAATACTCCTGAGCAAGTATTGATCAGCTAAAGCTTCACCAGGCTCTTAACCATTTCTCCCACCTTTTCTGCTCACCGCCTCACACAACCGACACGGTAACGTGTCCAAACTCGCTGCACGTGCTTTTACGTAATCACCCATCAAGCCGCATCTTCTCCATGCGTGGTACTCCGCATAGGCAATAGGGTCATTAGCAAGGGCCTTCACATAAGAAGCTAGTTCTTCCATTGATGCGAATTTAGTCCCATCTATTATTGAATGTGGAGGGACGAAATCCAACACATTTGGGGCACCAAAATAGATAGGTACTGCTCCGGAGTCCAACGCGTAAAATAGCTTCTCAGTCACATAACTCTCTGTCACCGTGTTTTCAATTGCAAGGACAAACTTGTAGTGGGACATGGCACAGTGCAAATGGTCCCACCAAGAAGGGGCAGAGTTTGGATCCTTGACACAGTCGGGGTAGAAAGTTAGGGCCATGTCTAGGCCCCCAACATTGTTCAAGCACTTGCCGAATGAGTGGTGAGGTAGCAACTTGAGGAGAGTTACGGCAAGTTTGTTTCTTTGAGGAAGACAACGCGATGAAGACCAATAAACGAGGGTATCCTGCAATATCAAGTAAACCAACTTATCTACCAAATACAGTTTTAATTGATAACCAAATTGTCGCCACTGAACAAGAAATATGTGATTGAATCAAAATTTGTGGAAGGATTTTACGAGGGGAGAGTAAAAGATGAGAAACAGTGAGATGAAGAAGCTACATTTAGCACTTCAACTTTAGATAATTTTAATTTCTTTCAGCCCGTTAGAATGCACTACGCAGGGAAAAAGATGGAAAATGAAATGATAGAAACGAAGAGAAAGGAATCTTTTTCCTTGCACGAATTTGATTAGGATAAAAAATTTGCAGGAAAGTTTTCGAAAATTACTTTCTATAGCTACAAAAAATGAGAGTATCATAGGGTAAGTTGGTCAGGACTCGTTTACAGAAAAATAGGGCCTAACTTTTAAGTTAAATGTTTTACATAACCACTCACTTAGAAGTAAGGAACTTTTTATAAAAAAAAAAAAAAATTCTTCAAATTTCCATTGTCTTCTTGCTAATCCATCACATCATTTTCTAACCATACCAGTCCTCCGTAAATCTCTTTATAAACTCCATAATCCAAAAACAACCAAACAGAAGTTTAAAGATATCACAAGGACAAAAAGAGAGGGAGAGGCAGAATGCTTACATTGTTCTTGTAAGAAGACAAATGGTAGTTTCGATTATTATGAAAGAGGGCACCAGCATAAGTGGACTGGACATCATCCTTCGCATGATAACTAATAAACAGATCCTCGCGACCTGATCGCTTTCTGCCAGCTTCAAGATCCATGTATACACGAAGTGGTTCTCCATTGCGTCTCTAATAAAATAACAAACAGCACGGTATGAGAAGCTTGAAAAGAAAAGAAACACAAGTGCAACACCCAGTACAATAGAAGTTAAGAGGAAGCCTTAACGTAAAACGCATTATCACCAAGAAGAGACATGGCATACTTCTCCATGCATAAGTGAAAAACTAATTAAGACCTTCTAGTGCAAACCTTTTTCCTTTTTGAATTCTATGCTTGTAATGATATCATTGGTTTACTCGTTTTTGGCTTATAGTTGAATGGGTGGTAGCAGCTGTCTAATATCCCTGTTAATGTGAATCATGCATTTTGAAATGAAAAATTTCACCCTAAATAGCATCTGAAAAACATATACTCCTACTTCACTAATAACAACAAATTTTGAGTTTTAGCATATGATTATTCTGCCATTTTTAACCTATTGGAAAAACTCGCAACTTGATTTGAGATTGCCATAGGTCTCTCCAAAGCACACCTTAAATTGATAAATCTAAACAGTTGAGAATCTATACGAAGCAGAATGGGCAGGTCTCCATCAGCAGTTTGGGGAACTGGGAATACTGGTGGGCATATCCCATCGGCAGTTTTGAAAACCTGAATAAGAACAGGCATGGGCTTCCTCGCAAACTTCTGGAAACATAAATATAATAAGAGTAAGAAGCAATTTCAAAAGAAAAGTCGCCAATATCTTGGTCATCTGACCTAGGAGATCTTGACCCTCAAGAACAAAGCAAAAAGAAAAACTGTGGCGGATCAAGTAGGAAAAACTGAACTAAGGTGAGTTTGCCCTCTTTAAGTCTCAAACTGAGTCAACAAATTGCAGTTCTGGGTGCAGATCTTACCATATTACTCATCTTCCCTTAGGCGATCTATTAAGCCTTGGACCTTGTACTTGTCCTAAAAAATTCACTGTTTTGTAACTCAGGCGTACACTGACACTTGGTTGATCATCACCCGAGTGCCAAAGCGGTAAAAATTTCTAGTCCTCTTTTGTTTGACTGGTTTTACTTTGCTTGCCATTTGTATTCTGAACAATTAGACCAGACACCAACATCTAACAGCAAATCCACCTACACAATCACATGGTTTTCTCATGCTGACTCTTGAATTAATTTGTATGCACCAGAAATTAAAAGACAAAAGCCACGCCTCAACTGATGGATTTTTTAAGTAAATATCATGTTAGGTCAAACTTTGGGAAGTTAGACTAGAAAAATAATAAAGCAGAAATGGAGATGCCAAGAGTGAATACCAGGGAACTAAAGGAGCTGTGATAGAATTGAACAGCTTCATATCTGATCCGGTTTTGCTTTTATTGACGCCAAGAATCAGAAAAAAAAAAAAAAAAGGCACCCCTTCCCTTTCTTTTAGTAGAACAGCTCTACCAAAATAGGTCAGTCGAGGACTCCACTGGGTACTCGGCCAGTAGATTCACTATAGCTTGCCCTTTCGTCGTCTTTCGAGAAGTACACGTAATGTCAAAGAAGGAATTACTATCTAAGTTGGTTAATGCAGGTAAGTTCGAAGAACGAAATCCAAGTTCTATTACTTGTGGGGGCTACCTATCGCTACCTACTAGAGAAATCCCTTCTATACCACTCAACAGAAGGCCATCAGATTGAATCGACGACCTATACTTAACCTAAAGGCACACAAAAATCAAGGGTACAAGAGCACAAAACAGAGGAAATGCACATGACTCTCCTTGAAGAACGAAGTATAAGGAAAAGAAAGAAAGATAGAGCAGGCTTCTAGTTGCTCTGCTTGGATTGGCATGGCTGTCCCCCTTTGCTGGTTGAGGCTCGCCTAAATCCAAAGAAAACACTTGGAAGAGAATTTTATAGTTCAACTCGATGTCAACAAATCCACTGTCCAAATGCCACAGTTTGGTCAAATTGATAGGAAGAAATGAACCCATTGAAGCAAAGGCATTCAATGAAATGGAAAAGACTGGGGCCGTGGGCAAAATCATAGTTATCAAAATAGAGAATGCTAAAGTAAATTGAAAATTCACAATCCTAAATTTGTGAATCATGAATTCCATCACAATGTGAATCATATAACTCTGGAAAAATTTAAATTGTAGGGTATGTTTGGAACTTTGGGATGGAAGGAGAAAGGAAGGGAAAATAATGAAGAGGAAAATTAGTTGGAAAGTCGATAAGAAATTGCAGAGAAAACGGAACTTGTTTTTTAAACCTTTCCTTCTATTTCTCTAGAAACCAAACAATGGAAGGATTTTTTTTTTTTTTTTTAAAGTTTTCTCTTCGTTTCTGTTCTTTCCCCAAGTTCCAATCGCAAACACATTAAAATAATAACATGCGTTAACTCTGACATATATAATACAGTATTTATTCCATAAGGACGAGTACACCAGCTAATTGGAAGGCATTTTCCTTCATCCACAAAATGAGGGTTAAAACACGTGAAAGTGACAGAACATAAAGGCTGTGTTTGGTTAGATAGTTTAGTTTAGTTTTGATGATGTCAAACAGGTGTAATGAATGGAAAGAGATAGAGACAGAGATGAGGGAAATGATGATGTCATCAAAACTAAAACTAAAACTAAAACTAAACTTGGAAACGAACAAGGCCAAAGTAATCTAAAACTGCGCATGTTCTATGGTCCCCCTCAACTATTACAATCAGGCTCAGCTGCTGCCCTTTTGTACATTTATAGACCCTTTCCGCAACTAGACATGGAAGTTTAATGGATACAGTAATTGCTACTTGATAAATACTAGCAAACAAACACTGACACTCTTTGTAGCACCGACACGGACACGGGAATTCTAAACAATGGACACACGGACACAGCGGGGGGATACAGCAAAAAAAAATAAATAAATAATTTTATGTACAAATATATCATATATGTATGCTGTAACAGTTTATACACACTTTTCTTTCAATATATGTAGGACATATACATTGTTGTGTATTGGTATATATACACACACATATATATAAGATATACACACACAATGACAGAGATATATATATCGAATGTATACGAGTACAAAAACATAGACACACACATATATATACACACACGTGCACACACACACACACACACACACTCTTATATATATGCAACGAGAGAGAAAAAGAGTGAGGAAGGAGGGATGGAGAGAGAGAGAGAGAGATCGTGAGTGTATATGTGGGACACGCGTGTCCATGCCGTGTCCCGTCCAAAAAATACTTTAATTTAAAGGACAAGCCACATGGTGTGTCCAATATGTGTCCTCATGTCCGACGTGCGTGTCATAGGCGATCACTAGGAGTGTTGGTGCTACATAGCTAACACCCTAATAGATTAATTATGATTCAAACAAAATAGTGGAATTGATTTGAATGCATCAATTATGTTATTTGGCCCTTCCCAATCTTAAGGAAAAGTACCCTTCAATTGATCGGTCAACTATGAAATTGAGACCAGTTAGCTAGTCACAACTTTAAGAAAAAGTCCCTTTAAATTAGTTTCTTGACAACTATAATCTAAGAAGAACAGATATGGATTACAGATAAAGACACATAGAGACACAGGACACAAATACGGCGAGGGACGTGGGAAAGAAGGCAGATATATAAATATGTTAATACTTAATATCTAGTTGTTATTCATTGAACATTCCAAAACTAGCAGGATCCTTGCAATCTTGTTGTTCCCTTTTCAAATTTACAGGTTAAACAACGGTTTTATTTGTTCAATATTAAATTATTTATACTTTCTTCTCACGTTTTTTGGAATGTCATACCTCCAAAATAAGCTTTCAAAACTACAAACTGATCCATGTCATGTCTCCTACTCCTCGGTATGTCCCCTACTAAAAAATAATTAAATTTATCATGTCTCGTACGTGTCCCTTTGTGTCCTTGGAATGCCTTGTGTCCCCAAAGTGTCTGAGACGTATACGGCAAGCATTTAGGATTGTCAGTGCATCATAGATTATAGTAATAAAATCAAGTTTGGAACTGTGACAGAAAATGCCACATATTAGTTTATTGGGCCATTTACCGTCCGGTCAAGCTTTTGTTGGCAAATTACCGCCAGCTCCAGCCCCGACTTTGAAATGCATGGGCAACTCCACTACGGGCTACAGCCCACCAGCTTTCCAAAAAAATTCGCATGCCCACGATGCAACCTTGCGAACCAGCATTGTACTTGGCCTAACTATTTAGGGTGCCTAAACCACTAAACCTAAACTCTAGGGTACCTTACGACTAGGGTACTTTATGAAAGTGCCTAAAATCCTAGGGTACCCTATGAAAGTGCCTAAATCACTAAAACCCTATAATAGGAAAGTGCACCCTAAACCTAAACTCTAGGGTACCCTACGACTATGACACCCTATGAAAGTGTCTAAAATCCTAGGGTACTCTATGAAAGTGCCTAAACCACTAAAACTCTATAATAGGAAAGTGCACTCTAAATCTAAACTCTAGGGTACCCTACGACTAGGGTATCCTATGAAAGTGTCTAAACCACTAAAACCCTATAATAGAAAAGTGCACCCTAAACCTAAACTCCAAAAAGATTGACTTACCTTTTTGGTAATTAAAAAAAATGACTTACCTTAGTGGTAATTAGACATCCCTTTTCTAGACCTAAAGGTAATAATCCCTAGTTTATTTGAACATTGACAAGGATAAAAATGGATGATAGACAGGGTGGTGGAAGTGAGGAGAGAACTCAGAAGACTGTTGATTGGCGGATGAAGAAAAGTGGGACTAGAGGATATTTTTTTTGGATTCGAATAGGATCTCTCTTACATAGATTACAAAGAGATTAGAACTTTGGAAGATGAATTAAAGAAAAAAAAAATGTTGCCCAAGATACGCTCCATTGGTGTCCTCACTAGGACAATGTAAAATTTTATCTATTATACTTTTAGAAGCCTACTCCTATCTTACCCAATGAATGACATGTCGCATACAACAACCCTGTTCCCAATTGTAATATTGGAAACAATCCAAACTCAAAAGCCAAGGTAACACGACCAAAGATTTCAGCTCCAATAGAGTACAAGCATGTCAAAAAGAACACAATAAGCCCATAGGGGTGAACGATTCCTGTGTTTGAGTCCTTTAAGCTAGCAAATTTCCTTGTCATGGCTTTATTAAAGTTTAGCAACATCAATACTACACTTGAAAGCCCTAACCTACTTTGACCATTACTAACCAAAACCTTCCTGAAATGAAATATCCAGGATTGTTTTCAGGCTATAGCCTGCTGACTCATTCGCGGCCAAAATGGAATATACCTTACTGTTCTAGTCCGCGAAGACGGACTGAGAAGAGGAAATAGCCAGGGAAAGTAGAATTACAATGTAAGTGGCTAAAAAATTATAGGTCCTTGATCCCAAGGGCTAAAGTGAAATCAGAAGAATATCCGTACTCGGTCAAAATTCAAATCACAAAAGACAATCCAATCGGCGAAAATAAAACAATACATTGATATATTTCCCAAGATCCACCGTAATCATATGAGTATAGAGCTAATACAAACGCATGTATCAACATATCTATACTTTCACAAGTGAGCAATTCCAAATCCGCAAAGACGTGATACTAGCATTACCTGAACTGGAGGTGTTATCGTCTCAAACAACAAAGCATCAGGCTTGTCAACAAGAACAGACGATTTAGTCCATAAACAACTCAACCCGCATCGGCACGAATACAAATTATCCAAATTATCAGGAATCCAAGTCCACCCTTTAACCAAAATACTCACATGACTCATCTTCAGCTCCCTACACCCCAATTTACCATAAACTTCTTGGAATGAAGAGGAGGACCCATTTTTCACCGACCCCTTGTGCTTCTCTCTAAACTGAGAACAACCCATTTGAGCATCCCATTTTCTAAACGCACCAAACAGATCACTAAAAGGATCTACCGTAGATTGAGCCTGCAATTGAGAGCCCTCCTTAACCGATGGGATCGAAGAAGAGACTGATGGGAATTCGAAAAATCCGGATAAGAAGAGGACTAGGATAGCGAAACCCGACATTAGTGCGATGGCGTATGAGTTGAGGGATTTTAATATCATGGCGGGGTAAGAAATTCCCAAATGGTTCGTGTGTATGCTCTTTTTCTCTCTCTTGGGAGAGAGAATTTGAAAGATCTGTGGGATTATGCTAATGCTGTGTTGGGTTTTACATAATGATGAGTTTTGGATCGGAACTGGAAGTCTAAGGTGAATAGAAACGCTTGGTTATGGAAGTTCCAGAAGGCAAAGAACAGCTTTCTGCAAAACGTATATTAGTCGTATGCGTTCGCCGACGAGCCGACGACATTGACTGGATCGGTATGTAGCTCTAGGGTCTACTTGAAATTTGTACGCGAGAGTAGTGCTTTTTTCTGAAGAGGACGCGAGGGTAGCATATTGTGATTACGCGAGAGTAGTGCCTTGATTTTATGCATTCGTCTGAGTTGATAAAATCTTAGATTTTTAAATGTAAAAATTTAAAATTTTATCAACTCTCCTCACAAATGGATAAAATTAAAGGCTTAATTTTATCAAATTTTGATAAAATTCATTTGGAAACTCACCCTACGCCTGGTTCTTAAATTAATTTTACTCCATTCGTCCTATAAAGTTGGATCACTACAAAACTACGTGCAATTTTCAAGCTAAAAAATAATGTACTTACAAAAATAATTTTTGAGTCAATATGGACTTTGTTTAATAGATCTCATTGAGAACTTTTATACGATGCAAAAAAAATAAAAAATTATTTTAAATGTGTGATAAAATAATAATATTTTTTTAATGAATTAAATCTATGATTGATAAAGGTATTTTGTAAATGATTTTGTGAGATTAAATCTAGTTTTGCTAAAATTCGTTGAGTATGTTAGATTTTATCAAAATTATATTTTATGGGATAAAATTCATTCAAGAACAATGCCTTAGATTAGGAGGGCACATACACTAGGCCGAACTGGATTTGGGTCGGGCTTATACCAGATAATAACGAGATTTATGTATTCTCAAGCCCGGTCCATTTATAATCGGGCTTCATTCACTATGCCCAAGCCTAACCCAAATAAAATTTTAATTTTTCAAACCCGTCCAACAGACTCATTTATTTTTTTAAAGCATAGTATCACATATATAAATTAATCAACTATAATGATTACAATTACAATTCACAATTACTTTAAGTTCTAAGTTCTTATAGAAATATTAAAAACATACCTGAAAATTAAAATGCAATCAAAATACTCAAAAAGATAGAACCCTCCAACTCCATCGATCTCTATATAGAGTATTAAAATAAAATATTATTTAAATCGGACTGGGCCAAGTTAAATTGGGCCTTAGAGAAATTTCTCAAACCCAACACATTTAGTAAATGGGCTTAAAATCTCATCCCAACCCGGCTCATAACTCATAAGGCCTAAATATTTATCCCAAATCCCAAAAAAAATGGGCTGGGATGGGCAGGCTAGAGGGCCGGTGTGCACCCCTACCTTAGATTGCTTTTGGAAGACCGTTCATATTTATTTTATTTTTATTGTTTGTATTTTTATCTAAATAAACTTTGGCTTACTCAAATAATGGTCCTCCTCAATTCAAATTCAAGTTTTCACCGGAACACTTCTTATGGTACGTATTTTTCTTTATTTTTGACTTTCCATATTATCCTTATTTCATATTAACTAGTATTCCGAGTATTTAGGGGATTAGATATTTACGGGACCATGAGTTAAGGAATCAGTCCTACGATATTTGGGGATTTCGAATAAGTACGTTTAATTGATCCATTCCTTGTCAAAACTTTAAAAAAGCAAAGAGATCTATGATTAATTTATCAAATTTATAAACTGATATATGCTTTCAAGAATCTGGATATAATATTGGGCAAATTTCAGTAACCTCTCCCAGGTTTTTAACACAAACACATACCTCCTTAAAGTTTTTGTCATATCACTGGCCTCCCCTGCCTTTGGGTTTCTGTAAAGAAGACCCCCTCTCTCGCTAAAAACATGCCGACAATGTGAATTACCGGTTGACTTGTAAAGGAATAGACCAAAATACGCTTTGGTATATGAATGAACACTTAGAGTGTAAGGACCCGTATAAAAAAATCACTTTTTGGAGAAATTTTGATTTGGCCGATAAAAAGTCCCAGTAATTGTTCCTTAGATTTTTCTAATCACAAAGATATAATCGGAAGTTATTTTTTAGTAAAACAAAGTCATCTTTCACCCATTTTCTTCGATTTTTTTTTTTTTTTTCTATTTTTCACTTTTATACTAAAAGTGGGGATGAGATTTTGATGTGATTAGAATTTTAAATTTTTTTGGAAATGTCATTATTTTCAAATGGGGGTACTTCCTTACTTTCATAAATAAATTAAGTATTGTGATTACATATTATATACACAGGTGATATTTGGGTGTAATGTGTAATTAGAGTGTTATATTGAGAAGTGTATGGGGGAAGTTTGTAATTTGTCAAAACAACACTCATTTCCCTTCTCCCACCCGATTAGCCCTTCTCTCTCCTCCATTGTTGCTCACTCCAAGCTCAAATCTTGCCCTACTCACTCAATCACTTCAAAAACTAAGACCATTTTTGTGTTTTACGCACCGTGGGGAGCTCGGGTCACCTTGGATTCGCACTGAGAGCTCCAACTTCGGATTTTGAGGTTTCAACACCTAAGGTTCCATTCTTCTTCCATTTTCAAGCAAAACTTTGAGGTAGAGAAACAATTACTACCTCATCTAGTTATATACTTGTGATTTGTTGTACATACTTTGTTATTGACTTTAATTTCTTGAGAAATCACATTTTTCCATATTTGTATGAGTTTTCCTCACTTGACTTTGTGATCTAGGAAATTAGTTGTTGATTGATGAAATTGGGAGTGGAATTGACATCCCTCCATGTTTAATCCTCGTCTAACATCTCTACTTTGAGCCTAAACTATCACATATGCATGTGGGTTGAGATTCCACACCTCTATGGCGAAAATCTGCACTGCTGCCCCTATTTTCCAGCAGCTCTCCCAGATTTTCTGGCTGGTTTCCGACCACCTTTGACGTTCATTTGGTCTTCAATCGTCCGGAACTTCGTATACTTGACATATAGCAACGTGGTAATCCCAAAAACCATTTTGAAATCATTAAACTGTGACTTTGGCACGTGTTTTTATTGGACAATTTATTATACGTATTGGATACAAGGCATAGTGGATTGGTCGGCCCATTTGGCGAAAATTGTGGCATTTCAAAAAAAAAAAATACTCTGGTGAAATGAAATTTGAGAAATAGACTTGTTATGCAAGCTTTAATGAAATGTTTTTTGGAATGAAGTGTTTGAACCAATGCCATCGTTTGGTGAAATTTTTGATAAATGCACGCGAGGCCTATGGAACCCGGCAAAGGCATGCAGAGCCTATGGAACTCGGCAAAGGGATTAAATCCATAGAACTAATGACAATGATGATTTTTCTTCAATGAAAGAAATGAGAAATGAGATTTTGGACTATCTATTGTGTCTGGTCGAAACTCGACTTGTGGACTTGGTTTTAAATTGTGTGAGTAACTTAGGTAGTTTTGGTGAAACAAAAATGGAAACTTGGGTGGTATTAAGCACTTGGAAATGAAAATGTTTTGACGTACATATGGTATTTTGGTAACAATGGATACTTGGACATAATTTTGGACATATATTATACTTATTGGTGATTTTGATAAACTTAATGAATTTATTGGGTATCTTGGGACACCTTGAAATATTTTTGGACACTTGATATTATTTTGGACACATGGGTACTTCTTGCACACATATTCCTTGTTTTTGCTTCCATTGTGTTCCTTTTATCATCTCATATCTTGGCTATCCACATCATGTGCATTTATCACACCTATATGCCTAGCGGTTGGAGTATGGTTTTCCTCCGAGCACGTGTGTTCACCCTTTTTTTTTTTCAGGTACTCAGCTGTGATTGTGTATGGTTTGGAGTGCATGACTTGGATTGATGAGTATACATTACTTGGAGTTATTTTATTCATCTACTATGCACTTTCTTTTGGGAATATGATAATTGAACTCTAATATTTTCACTATCTTTTTGACATTGAACTTGTAATAATTTAGAGGATATGAATTTGATTTCACTTTTCGGGCAAGGGTGCCCAAACATTATTATTTTTTTGATTTCACCTTTGGGGCAAGGGTGCCCGAACATTTGATAGCCAATGGGCTAATGATGTACTTTATTTTATGAAAATCTTATCATTTGACTTATTTATTGGTGAAATTCCTTTATTTATGTTTTCTAAAAAAACGAGGGCGTGACATAGGGATTTTTTCCCCTCACATCCCAGATTTTACGCTTAACTCACCACAGAGAGAGAGAGAGACAGAGAGCCGAAAAAGATGAAGGGGTGCTTGCCTGACCATGTAGAGATGATGGAGATCACTTAGAGAGCATGGAGATTGCGATTGTACACCAAAACATGAAGATCTTCGTTCGATTTTGCAGAAACGTATTGCGTGGTCGGAGGAAACTTAGTTTAGGACTGACCCGTTATGGATCACTAGGTCTTCAAGTGAAAGTGGTAACTTCGTCATCTCTAAATCCTTTACGTAAGTGATGAAACACGTTTTTCTAATTTTCTTTTTCTTTTTTTTGTTGCTTCAAATATGATTTTAGGGTTTACAAAATTTCGGGCTTTTGCGATTTATGGTTGACGCACAACCAGGGGTAGGGGGCGCATAACTAGAAGGGCTACAAGCAGAGGGTGGGGAAGAAAAACAACAGAGACACCTCAAGTAAGCACTAGACTTTCAATTTTTCAAATGTAGTCGATTAAATTTACTTATGAGTTATAGTTTTCATGTACTTATATGTGTTGGTAAAAAATAAAATAAAAATAGGTGAATCAAGGGGTACATCATAGACACAACCTTTCACAGTATGTCACTCAAAGCCAATCATTTGACTGGTCACTTTCTAAGTGAGTAGCAACTACTTCCATTGGCTACTACATGTATTTCATTCCAATTTATTAGTGGTTGTTTTTTACTAGTTCGTTTTTCCTATGCAGATTGTCATCAAGTGTGGGCCTTTTTCGTGAGCTGAATGAATATATAGAAGAATGAATTTTTGTATATGGTAGAATGGCTAATATGATAGTATACTCTTTTATATACGACAATATAGTAACGGGGCATTTGGCTGGCATATTTGATTTTGGGTGGATTTGAGGGTGAATTTGTAATCGGGGTGAATTTGTAATGAGGGTGGGCTCACCTCCTAAGAATGGTGGATTTTTAACGAGGTGTTTAGATGATTTTTTGAGAGGTAGGATTTGGAGGGTGGATAAGAAGACAAATGACTTAATTGTCCCCAATTTATTAATTTAGTTAATAAAATGAATTAATTTCATTATAATTAAAATAAATACATAATAAATGAATAATAATATGAATAAATACATAAATTTATTTACATAATATTTAATTAAAAATAATACCGAATTGTAGCCACAATTGTATGGTTGAGATGAATTAGTTTACACCCCTTTTTTTTCATTTACCCGTCTCCCGCAAAATGACCCATTTACTCCTCTTTTTTTTCCTCTCTTAACTAGACCTCTTTTTTCTATCTCTTAACACCATTGCCACCGTGTCGGCGGCAACCATCTCCTACACACCGCTACCAGCCACGCACGTAGCTGCCACCACCCACTCTTCTAGATCATCTCACACTCTTTCTCTCCCTAGCACGTCTACAAGCCGGACATCAAAAAATATTCTCACTCTCTCTCTCTCTCTCTATCTATCTATCTATCTATCTATCTATCTCGGATTTTGACCAAAATTGAAGTCTGAAACTTCACCAATCAAACCCACAAAGGGGGAGGATGATTGTCGGTAAGGATGAAATTGAAAAATCCATCACCAGGAACTCACCGGCAATGTCCGAAACCCACTGGAATGGCCTTTTTTTGCGGTTTGTTGATGAAATTGAACAATTATCATGTAATTCGTTTTGGGTTTTGATGTTGCTGGATTTTTTGCTAGATTTTGTTGAAAAATTATCATGTAATTCGATTTCACAAACTACAGTTTTTGGGTTTTGCTGTTTTTGGGCAACGACGGGGTGGATTTGGAGGGGCAATTTGGTACAAAAACGTCCGAATTAGCTAACGACAGGGGTGAGGTCATCGTTAGCAAATCCACCCGCAGGTGGATTGCTTATCCCAATAGTAAACAAATCCAGGTGGGAGAAAATCTTACCAAACACCGGAGATGGGGTAGGACCGGGATATGTAAGGGGGACGCTTGGCTAATCCCCCCTCAAATCCACCAGCCAAACAGGCTGTAAATGCATTAGAACTAAAACACTCACAGAGCGTTTGGCTGGTGGATTTGATTTTAGGTGAATTTGTAATGAGAGCAGATTTAAGGGTGGATTTGTAATGAGGGTGGATTTGTAAGAAGGGTGGACTCACCTCCTAAGAGGGTGGATTTGTAATGAGGTGTTTGGATGATTTTTTGAGAAGGGGGATTTGAAGGGTGGATAAGAGAATAAATGACTATTTTGTCCCTTACTTGGTTAATTTAATTTCAGATTTGATTTATTTTCCATTAATTACAATAAATTAATAGTTACCATTAATTGTAGGATAAAATAATTTTGGGTATTTTGTCATCTTTTTTTGGGTAATTTTAATAATTTTTTGGGTAATGGTATTTTGTCATCTTATCCCTAAACAAAATGTCAAATACCCAAAATGGGTGTGTTGCGTTGCACCTAATCAAATTTCTAAAAAATCACTCATGTAAATGCATTGTCCCAGACTCCCAATGGAATTCATCTTCCCCAAAAATCTTTAGTGCAGATTGGGGGTAACTGTTGCAGATTGGTAGGGATGGGTGCTCATAAAACCTTCTCGGCTTCCCATCAATAATATCGCAGAGACAGATCTGCCTTTGATCATCTTCTTTACATTTTCTTTTGCTTTCTATGATTCCCTCTGCGTGCATCTCGTCGGAACAAGCGAAAACTCATCGGAACACACCAACAATTTTGGGTAATTTTTTGGTAATTCATTTAATTTTACTTATTACCCAGTGTTTGTTGATTAATTTGAAAAATTATCCATGAAATTAGTTTTGGGTTTTGTTGTTGCTAGATTTCTTCTTTTGTCTTCATCTTCCCTTCAATTTTGCTTCTATTTTGCACGAAAAGGGGGTGGATTTGCAAGGGCAAAATTGACCCTATCCGCCCAGATATGCTAACGACAGGGGTCAAGGAGGGCTTCGCAAATCCACCCGCGGGTGGATTTGCTGTCTGAATAGTAAATTAGTCCGAGGGTGAAGAATTCTTGCCAAAGAGTGGATTTGTGGTGGGACCAGAAGAATTCTTCATCAACACGTGGCTCGAAGTTTCATGTGACGTTGCAAAAGAGAGAAGATAAACAATTTGCAAAGGAGCAGAGAAACCAAACAACCAAACTCTATTCTTGCATATATTAGTCATATATTACAATGAGAGAGAGAGAGAGAGAAAGAGAGATACCAATGCTTAAATAGACAAAACCTAAGAAATCCTAATAATACAAAAAGACTAAACTACCATAAACTTAAAATATAAATAATGATAACCTTAGTGAAACCCTAATAACAACCACTTAGCCAAAAAATCAAAATATTTGACTTTTTTAAAGGGAAGGACAAAGAATTTTTGCAATCAAATATAAAAACAAAAAATATTTGCCATTTTAAAATAAAGGACAATGAACTTTTATAATCGAACATAAAGACAAAAACAATTAGTTGATTAAATCCATTGAACTGAGCCAAATCTGAATTAAATGAAAATACAAAAAAAACATTAAGAAACGGAAAAACTCAGTTGATTCGAACCAGCGACGCACTTTAGTATTTATTCGTATATGTTTCCTCTACAGTCTCGAGACAAATCAGGATATGCTTCAGGATCACCTCGTGTACCAGACGAGATAAATGTTATTTCTGCTTTCGTCGATGATGACAGAAATTACTTCATTTAAACCATCGACTCAAGCAACACTATCAAAGTCATCACTCAAATTCGTCCTTCATCTGAATCTATATTTCAAACAATGTCTTTATTTTTTATTGTAAAAGTTCTTTGTTCATCCTTTAAATAGACTCAATATTGTAGAGTTTTTTTTCAAAACATCCCTTAAACTATTACCCATTTCTCTACTTCGTACTTGAACTTTCAAAATCCTTTATGCAGTCCCTGAACTACTTTACCTTAAGTGCATGTGGTCCTTTTTTTAACACCCGTTAGTTTTATGGACGGAAAATGATGTGTGTGCACATTAGAGGATTATTGTCCCAAACCCAAGGGTAAAAACGTCATCTCCTTTACTCACACTAGTGGACACCAATAAACACACCTCTCTCTCTCTCTCTCTCTAATCCATAATAACCAGAGCACCTCTGCTTAGGAAAAAAACAGAGCAATAAAAGCAAATCCTATAAAAACGATTTTCCCTCGATATCTAATTTCTACTGTGAAATCAAACCCATAAAAATGAACTACTACATAAACAAAACCCCTTAACAAAACCAAAACAAGACGCAATTCAAATTGATGGCCCAATCCAAAACTTGTTTGGGTTTCCCTCTCTTGATCCGCAAATTAAACTAACAGATCAATGCCCAATGCATAACCTTTTAAAAGAAATTCAAAAGCTACATCCAATACACTAGAGATTAAAGATTTGTTTACCTTAATAATAATTATCACCTCTTTTCCAAAACCCAATTTCGGAAATCTGGGTTTGCACGATGGAACTTGGATCTTTAAGAATTGAGATTGTACTGTTGCATTGCCTTGCGGAAAACATAGTCTCTGTCAGTTTGCTAGCTAGTGTGGTGTTTATTCATTTAAAATATTAACCCACAAGAGCATGTCCGGCTATTTTGTGATTGTGATGAGAGAGAGGGGTCTATTTTTCTTGCTCTAGTTTTTTTAAGCCCAGGTGCTCTGGTTTGTAAGGATTGGGCAAAGAGAGAGGGAGAGAGACAGAGAGTGTGTGTATTGGCATCAATTGGGGTGAGTAAAGGAGATGACGTTTTTACCCTTGGTTTTGGGACAACAATCCCTTGTGACGCGCACACAGAGCATTTTTCCATCCATAGTACTAACGGTGTTAAAAAAAAGACCACATGCACTTCAAGTAAAGTAATTCAGGGACTACATAAAAGATTTTGAAAGTTTAGGTACGAAGTAGAGAAATGGGTGATAGTTTAAGGGATGTTTCGAAAAAAAACTCAATATTGTATATTTATGACTAATTATTCATAACATAAAATGACTAATCGATTGAAAAAATGAGTTAATGATTGAAAATATAGATAATGATTGGAGGGAAATAGAGATAAAAATAAATAAATTTGGTCTTGAGACGTGAACCAAACAAGGTGGTACTGGCATTGTTTGGTTAGTAAGTTTAGTTTAGTTTTGATGATGTAAACAAGTGTAATAAGTGGAAAGAGATAAAAAGAGAAATAAGGAAAATAATGATGTAAACAAAACCAAAACAAGGCCTATCGATCCAAAACTTCCAACCGAACACTGCCACTATTTGTTTGGTAATTCTTAACATAGGCCACTAATATTTTAAATAATAGACTCATTGAAGATGCCCTTACAATTATCAAAACTCTGTGACGTAAGTCGATCGAAGGTTGGGATGATGGGCCTTGCACAATTGCACAAATTATGAATCCGCTAATTATCTTGTGAGACATGATATTTGTGTAGATTTTTCTACTACTATAATTTATGAATTTATTCTCAATCTGGTCCACGAATTTTTTTCCTCTTTCCAAAAGAGGCCCATTACTCGAGATAAGGTTGTCGACAAAAAGTCCCACATGAAGTGATGTACACTCAACTGAACACAATCAAAATAGATATTGAGATGTATACTTTGCTGATGAACTTGATGTTCAATTATTAAAGAATGAACTAATATAGTTTAAGTTAATATTTTTATAAGCTGAGAAAACATCAGTGGCTGTGTTCCGTACACAGTTTTGGCCCAATTTTGGATAGTTTCTGTTTTGCTTACATCATCACTTTTCTCCCTTTTCTCTTCACTTATTACATTTGCTTACATCATCAAAACTAAACAGTTTAAAACAAAACTTGTTAACCGAACAAGACCAGTATAACTATGAGGGTTCAAGTGTAAAAATTTGCCTTAACCATAGACAAGTGATCAACACTTCTCTCATTTGATTCACGTATACCTCTTATTTTGTCTCTATTTCTTTGAAATTACATTATCATCATCATTTTTAGATTTTAATTTCTTGTACATAAAAAATGTATAGTCATAAATTGTCAGGGGTGAAGATAAAACAATAAGAGTACAACTAATGAAATGTGAAAATCAGTTACATAATATAGTTATATAATACAAATATGTCAGTAATCTGCACCAACAGATGAGATTAAACCTTGATATTAACAAGTCGGTTGAAAAAACCAATATCAATTCACAAATATAGAGAGCCCCCAATCAATGACTAGAACAGTTTCTAATTTGTACCGTACTGATGTTACTTCTGGTGATATTTTGAAATTTATCATTTTCAAACAAATCAGATGTTAAAAGTTGCTCAGGACTAGGGATGGAAATTTCCACCAAAACGTTCGAATCCGATCTGTTCTCTCGATCCTAATGGATCAACGTTTTGGAGATCTTTTGGAGACTGGGTTGGATTTGAAGATTTTTTTTTCAAAAAATTCGGGGATCGGATCGGAGGCAGGGATAGGTGTATCTCCGCTCTGAATCCAATCCGATTCGTCTCCGAATCCTCGTTTTATTAATATTCATTATATGTATTTCTTATAATATAATATAATATATTATGGTTTGAAGGACAGAATAACACTTTACACTCCTCATTTCTTATCTCTCGATTTTCAAACTCAAACCAGCCGCACCACCGCACCACCGTACCAGCCACCAGTCTCTCTCTCCCTCTCTCTCCTTTTGTTGTGGATCTAAAATGGATTTTGCTCAAATTATCAATTAGATGTAATCTTAATCACTTCCAAACGATTCTTTTCACGTAGACACCATATTTAGAGACCATTTTTTGGCGGATAACCACACATTAATATTTGTTTATATTTTGAAATTTATCATTTTCAATTAAAAAAATGTTTAAAATTACTCTAAAAGAGCACCTCCAAACGATTCTTTTCATTATTTGAGGACAAAAATCACAAAACTGTCACCACTTTCCCTTTTCATGTAGAGACACCACCCAATTATAGAGTAGTTTGAGAAAGGAGCGAAGCAATTTTTGGGGTGGTTTGGGTAAATTGAAAAAACTGATTTTTTTGATTTTGTTCTTATTCAATTTTTTTTTTGCATTTGTTAGTTTTCAGTCAATTTTTTTTGGTTTCTTGGTTTGTCTCGACGAGAGGAATCTAAAAAGTATAAAATTATTAGCCAAACTTAAAATTTTGTGAATAAAGACGAAAAAAAACCAAAAAATCGGTTTTTGCCATAATTTTTCGTCGTTTAAGTTTGGTTAATAATTTTATACTTTTTAGATTCCTCTCGTCGAGACAAACCAAGAAACCACAAAAAATCGACTAAAAACTAACAAATGTAAAAAAAATTGAATAAGGACAAAACTCAAAAAATAAAAAAAACTACTGATTTTTTGTATTTAGCCAAAGGAGGCCTAGTTTAGTTTTAGTTTTAGTTTTGATGACATCATCATTTCTCTTTCTATCTCTTTCCACTCATTACATCTTATGACATCATCAAAACTAAACTAAACTATCTAACCAAACATAGCCAAAATGATTGTCAGGGATGAAGATGAAAATAATAGGGGAACTTAAATATTGGTCCTCCAACCTACTATAACTTATTTTTATCCCGATTACTTTTGGGCATTATATTTTCATCATGAAATTCAAATAAACCCCAAACTACGCTTTTATCTCTCTAATCTTCCACAATCTCTCTCTCTCTCTCTCTCACACACACACACACACACACACACACACACAAATCTTAAAACAAAATTTGAGATAAAAAAATCATAGAACATAAATACAATAAACTTATCACAAATAGGATAAATTAATAACAAATCAATCAAACTAGCAACAAACACAAGAACTTGTCGAAAAATCATGTCAAAATATTGGTAAAATTATTATACATAAATTATGATGACTGTTTTTGGTTTAGAATTTTAGTTTAGTTTTGATGATGTAAACATGTGTAATGAGTGGAGTGGAGAGAGATAGAAAGAGAAATGATGATGTCATCAAAACCAAAACTAAAACAAAATTACAAACCGAACAGGGCCGATAAATTTTGACAACAAATACAAGAAACATGGTAAAGATGTAACTTTCGTACACTGAACTTTTCAGCAAATATCATGAACTTGATGAAAAATCGTAGTAAAAATATGATAAAAATATTGTATAGAAATTAGGATAAATTTTGAAAATAATTAAAAGAAACATGGTAAATCAAGAAACATGGTGCATGGTAAATTTTACTTTGCTAAAAATATGGCAAAAATATAATAAAAAAATTATGATAAATTTTGACAATTAATACAAGAAACATGGTGGTTAATGGAGCTCGGGTTGACCGACGGATGTTCTTAAAGGATCTAAGTTTGTGAAGCTAAAACGGTTGATTTGTAGATCGAGTAATTTGTTTCTTAATTTTACTTCAAATAAGGAGATAATTGAATTTTAGACTAGATGTCGTAATGTCTTTTGGTTTTATTTTTCTTCTTTTTCAATTTTTTTTGTTGCAATTTCTGTGTGCATATGCAATTGTTCATGTTCTTTTTTAGTTAGGATTGATTTTTATGATTGTATGCCCCAAATTGTGTCACATATAAATTTGTTTTATTTGGATGCTTATACTTTCAAAGAAACTGTTTAATGTGGTTCTAATGTTTGATTGCTCACCTGTCGATCAAGAATGTAATGTTTGATTGCTTATTGTGTTCTCTTTGATTTTGTTGATTTTAGTTTCACAAATCAAAATTCAAATATTAATTGACATCGGACTTTTTGGATGAATTTTTTTGTTGACCATTTTCATAGCGATCTCAATCAGATGGCTGCGGCATTTTATTTTTCCACCAATAGGGATATCGGATTGATCGAGTCAGAGAATAGAAAGGGTAGTCTAGGTGAAGGAAAAGAAATCCACAAAAAACCTCAAGCAAATGGTTAAATCTGATAATTTTTTTTGCTAGAACTAGTAAGTACAAAACTAAAAAGATTACATGTATTTAAATTATTATTATTTTTGGATGTTCAAGTGACCACCCTTCCTAAAGGCTAAAGGGTGAAGAGGCACTGTCGACGTCGACGTCGAATGAAAGTGCACTCGAATGAAAGTGCACGCATACGTTATCTGGCTGGGATGCAGCTCCTTATTTTCCTTTCTGGAGATGATTTCCCTATGACATTAACAGTCAAAGACTAGAACTTCATTTACCTGGAAAATGAATATAGCTAGGGAAGGGCTATGCACATGAGTCCAGTTAATTGTAACACATTCATTCACTTATACAACAATTGACTTGAAGATGACCTCCATTTTTCTTCTTTCTTAGTGCTGGAAAAATCGTGGAATACTTGGGATATATTGTTCAAGGAGGATACCAAATCAAGATTGGATAGCTTGGAAACCTATGACCCCCCTAAGTGCTTGCCGTATTGGTGTCGGACACACGAGAACAAGATAGTATATTTATGGAACACACCAAGTGATGTGTTCAATTAAAGTTACGAACTCCAAGAGAGATGCAACGGGTTTGCTTTATAAATGGAAAAAATTAGAAGAGGGAAAAGTTTTCATCAGACTTCATTTCTTTTCTTATCATTTCTCAATTTCAAGTGAGTCAATTATTTGTGGCATACTTCATGCATACAAACTTAAATATGCGCAATTTGTTGGGTGCAAAATATGTTACAGAATTTTTGGTGACTATTACAAATGGCCTTACAAAACATGCAGCAAGCATTGGCCTTACCCAAACATCTCTTCCATGAGCCGACACCATAACCAAGACTTATTTAGCTATTACAAATGATTTATTTTAACACAATTATGAGTACTTAAAACTCAAAACTATAAAGGGGGGAAGACTCATTTTTTATTCTTAACTTATATGATTAACAAACAGGCCTTCAATTTTTAGGTTCGGCCTTCGTAACTAATGCTTGCACCTAAAAACTTCCCATCTTGTTCCACAAAGCCAGTTCCTGTAGTGGCCCCTCTTGGTAGCTATTCCGTGGACGTTCCTTCACCGGCTAGCCGCATCCTCAATTGCCTCCTGCCATGTATACCTATTCCCAGAAATACTTCCTTTATTGTCATTAATCCTATGATCACATCCTTAATGTTCATTCTTTCACCAGGTGATTCCATAGAACATGCAACCCCAATCCTCATAAGGGAAATCAAGCACTCTGTTATTTTGGCTTGTCTAACTCTTTCATTCTGATCATCACTTTCAGCTTCAACAGGATCTTCTAGCATGCGCGAATCAACAATCTCCATCACTCTCTCCGGCAATGCCAACATACAGAATTCATGAAGGCTTTGTCCATTTGTAAACAATTCGTCTGTTGGTCTTTTTCCTGTCAGCATTTCCAATAACAATATCCCATAGCTGTAAACATCTCCTTTAGTGGATTGCCTTCCTGCAATTCCATATTCTGCATATTCATAGGGAAGAAAATATAGATTACATCATTATGAAGAAATGTAGGCTACAAGAAACAAATTCCTGAAATGAGAAAAAAAGAAGAAAAAAAGTACAACTCCAGCGACCTCTTTACCTGGCGCAACATATCCAATAGAACCTTTGATTGCAAGTGAACTTGTTTGTCCACCATCACTGTTATTGCTATTTCGGGTGAGAAACTTGGCCAAGCCAAAATCTCCGACATGGGCAGTCATGTCTTCATTGATGAGAACATTGCTTGGCTTTAGATCACAATGAACAATTGGAGTTTCACACTGTTGATGAAGGTACTCCAATGCGCATGCAACATCGATTGCTATATTTAACCTTTGGGTAAGGCTTATTTTCCCTTCTTGGTGCGGTGTATCTTCACTTGGATGCAGCCAGTTCTCCAAACTTCCATTGGGCATGTACTCAAAAACTAGTGCTTTAAAATCATCGCCTGCATTGTTTGCACTTGAGCACACTGTTACAATCTTTAGAAGATTTCTGTGCCTTGTTTTCCTTAAAGCATCACATTCAGCCATGAAGCTCTTGGAAGCTCCTTTTTGTTCAAGATTGAGAACCTTGACTGCAATTGGTTTTTCGCCTTCATGGAGAATTCCTTTGTACACGGTGCCATAACTTCCAGCTCCAATTAAGTTTGACGAAGAGAATCCATCAGTAGCTTTAACAAGCTGATCATATGAAACCCTCAAGAAATCATCTCCAACAAATGGTTGGGTGAGAGATTTGTCTTTTTGTTTTTTTTTCCGAAGATAAACAACCAAAAGTAGCACCAATGAAAGACACAGGATTCCGCAAGCAATTGGAACCCCAATTTTAAAGCCAATCCTATTTCCCTTCTTCGTGGACTTCGGGCAAGTAGGTAACTGCATTTCTGCAATACCTCCACAAAGCCCTTTGTTTCCAATAAGTGAAACTGCACTCAAGTTTCTGAAGACACCATGTGTGGGAACCTCCCCAGTCAGGTTGTTGAAGGACAAGTTCAGACTCTCCAAAACCAGGAGGTCAGCTAGATACTCCGGAATTGGGCCTGACAAATTATTGCGCGAAAGGTCCAGAATTGCAATTCCTTTCAATTTGCTAAAAGTGGGAGGAATACTACCCTGAAACATGTTACCTTGTAGACTAAGTGTTTCTAACTTCAAGCAATTCCCAAGATAACTAGGAATAGGACCAGTTAACTTGTTGTCCGAAACATCTAGGATTTGGAGATTGATCAATTTTTCGATTTCGAATGGAAGGGCACCCATTAAAGAGTTATGAGCCAATTGTATGATAAATAAAGTGGAGAAAAGGCCTACTGTATTGGGTATGGGACCCGTTAAGAAATTATATCCAAGACTCAACATTTGCAAGCCCGTGATGTTTCCAATACTTGAAGGGATGGTTCCATTCAAATTGTTCTCATACAGGTAGATCTCAATTATTTGAGTGAGATTTCCAATGCTTGCTGGGATGGGACCAGACAGGTTATTTGAATTGAAACCTAGGCCTTGCAGATTTCTAAGCTTCCCTATTTCAAAGGGAATAACACCAGAAAAAAAGTTTTCTTCCAAACCCAATTTTGCTAAGTTGACAAACTTAGAAATTCCCACAGGGATATTTCCAACAAACTGGTTCCCTCCTGCTACTAACTGATTGAGGTCACTCGAGAGATTGGCAATGGAAGTGGGTAAAACGCCACCAAAACCATTTTCATTGAAACCCAATACTTCTAGCTTGCTGCAGTTAGTTAATGAATCGATGAACCTCAAGTCAGTAGCATCCCCCGAGCCTAAATTATTTTGACCCATATTTACCAACCATAGATCCTTCATATTTCTCCCTAGGTCAAAGGGAACTGGCCCAAAAAGGTTGCTTATTGATATTTCAAGCACTTCCATTCTAGATGCATTTGAAAAAGAAAGTGGAAAAGGTCCTGAGAATTGGTTTTCCCCTGTGCTTATTGATCGCAGGTTGGGGAGTGTTAGGCCAATATCTTGGGGTAAACTACCAGTAAGTGGGTTAGAAGCAATGATTAGCTCCTGAAGAGTTGAACTATTATAAAGTTGGGGAGGGACAGTACCTGACAATTTATTCACTGCAATATTGAAACTGATAAGGTTTGGAAGCCAGCCAATAGATTGTGGAATAGTTCCTGTGATACTATTCTGTCACAAATCTATTGCTCGGAGGAGAGAGAGGTTACCGAGGGATGGTGGAATCCCTCCGACGAGGTTGTTGGAGTTAAGACCAAGATAAATGAGCTTGGAGAAAGAACCAAATGATGCTGGAATTTTTCCAACTAGTTTGTTAAGACTTGAAATCAATGATGGTGAGGTAGTTTGACAAATTAGCTGGGATTTTCCCTTCCAGAGAATTTGTGCTCAAATTCACACGTCGTAGCCTGAACAAGCGGTTGAGCTCAGGGGGAATTTCGCCTTGGAAATTGTTATCCTGGAGGTAAAGGAATCTTAGGAAAGAGAGGTTTCCAACGAAAGGTGACATAGTTCCCCGCAGACTTTTGCCCCTTAAGTCCAGAGTCACAACTCTCTGATGCTTGCGACTGCACGTTACTCCGTCCCATTTGCAGAGGTTGAGAGAATTGTTCCAGGAACTTAACGAGCCTAGTGGATCCTCGGCTATAAATTCCTTGAATGAAAGCAACGCTAGTTGATCTGTTTCGTTGCTTAATAATCTGGAGGCTACTTTTGTGGCAGTGGTTAAAAATAAAATTAAGCTAAGTAGCTTGATCTTGTGACTTAACAGAGATGACGAGATTGGCATCATCAACTTTAGCATTTTAAACAGGGGGAGGTTTTAGTGAAGGAGGAGGAGGAGGAGGGTGTTGCTTCCTCAAAGCCAAGCCAATACTGCATTTTATAGTGCAAGGAGGATACTTCTTTAATTATAGTCTCCTCCTGATCTCCTTTGACTTTTTACTTGAGTTCTTATTTCCAAGTGTTGTTAGTATATTACCATCTCTACTTTTTCTCCCCTCTCCAATGCGGAGTACTAAAAATAGATTTGACCTTTTCTTTTTCTTTTTCTTTTTTCCTGCGTTGCATGGGTGGTTTAAAATTGATTGAGAAGGCATGCTGTCATCATTTTAAGGCCAAGCTTCAATATGTTGGAAATTTTCCATATCTGAGATGAATGAACTCGGGTCAGTTGGAGGGTCTTTCAAGGCAGCCAAAAAAACTTATCCCGTTAAAAGTGCGGCTTGTTAATGCCTGTAATCTCCCTCATAATGTCGAGATTGATGGCTGTTTTCATTGTGGCAATTTCAGCCTTTGCAACTCAAGAGTCACACCTTGGTTGTAAGATAGCAATCCCCTTTGTATGTTCAAACCTAGAAATTTCAATTCCTTTGTTACTATTCTCATACGGGTTTTAGTGAGACATGTAAGATTCAATTAACCAAGGCATTCATGAAAGGTGTTCTAATGTTCGTGGTTCAACCGTTTTATCCTGGGAAGCAGACACTAATTCAACTACAATACCCTCGGTAGGCGGCGAATCTATTTTAAGGAGACTATGGTTTTTGCAGACCTCGATTTGGTTTTTCATTTCATTATACTGTTAGTATCCCGTTCTCACACACCGATTCAACTACAACACCCTCGGTAGACGGCGAATTTATTTTAAGGAGATTGTGGTTTTTGCAAACCTCAATTCGGTTTTTCAATTCATTATACTGTTTATATCCCATTCTTGTATTTTGTTCATGTAACCTGTATTTCTGTTTATGTTATCAATGGAATTGTTTCTTTGAAATTCTGATGACTTCTAAGTTTCCTTGAAGTCACTTCCTGTGACAAATATTGGAATTTTGTGAGAGAAATTCGGAAAATTAATTATTGTAGTAATTATCTAGAAGTTGTATTACCCAAAAATTTTGGAGAGCAAGTTATTTTCACTGGTGGTGGAAACAAATGTTTTCTCCAAATCAATCACAGCGGTCTGTGTGATTGTGTAGTCTACACAATCACATAGACCGCTGTGATTGATTTAGAGAAAATATTTATTTCTGCCCGCGGTGAAAATAATGTTTTCTCAAATTTTTATGCCCTTGTGAAACCATTATACTTGCATTTGAACATTGTTAAGCAGGGTCTTCTAAATTCAACTCCACTGCTCAATCTTTTCTTCCTTTCCCAATTGAATGGTCTATTTGGAGGACTGTTCCTACCACTGTCGTATTTTATGGATAAAAGGACTGAAACCTTAAAAACGCACTTGGACTAGAGGGTGTTCCACTAAATTGATTTTTAAAAAAAATTAATTTTTCACGATTTTTTATATGATATATTATGAAAAAATAACTTGTCTTGATTTTTTAAAAACCAAGTTTTTGTTAATGGAACACACCAGTCAAGTCGCCCAATATTGTACTGACCGTAGAATCCAAGCACCTTATTTGTGGATATAAAAGACTCCTTGCGCGTTCACTGTTTCACAGTATAACACGCCAAAGACTCGACCTAAAATTGATTTGGAAAGGACCTTTTTTTCTTCTGGTCAGTCACGAGAGAATACAACACGGCACGATGAGGGCTGGCATGATATAACACGGCATGGTCAGGGTTGACTCAGGGGTCAGTCGGATTCAGAAAATCTATAGTATACAGTTGGATCGTCTATGTTGGTAATCAATGGTTCAAATTAACAGGCGCACTGTTAGCAATAATAATTAACTCTTAGCAGTAATAGTTAATAAATATGTTTAAACTAGGTTTTTGCTTACGTATGTTCAATAGACACACAATAAGGATACAAACAAAGAAAAATAACACATAGTCCAATACACCTTTTATACTTTTCAATACAGTTTTACATATTTCTATACCATTTTCACACATTTCAATACACTTTTTCAACCTTAATGTGTGTCTATTAGGCACTCGTTGCCTATTAGCTATGAAGCACGGGTACTCCAAAAATGTCGCCGTACGTGTACCGGGTACTAGTACGGGTACGTACGGCAAAATACATATCGGGTATGGCAAAAACATACCGGGTACTTTTGCACTGTTCGGGTACGGCATTGGTACTCCTGTGTACTTTGATTGGGTACTTGGCTGAGTACGTTTGGACCATTTTATAAAATTTTCAAAACTTTATGGGGCCCGAATAAAAATTATGGAAACTTCAGGGGTTCATGTGTACTTTTGATACCCATCTTAAGACAACAGATGACATATGTGTTTCATCAGTTTAGGGTTCTCAAATTAGAAGCAACAGCCACAACTACTGTTCGACTCTTTGCTTCTGGTTATTGGTTCGCATCTCTTTCTCTCTCTCTCTCTCTCTGCTCCTTCCCCCCCTCTCTCTCGCTGCTCCCTCTCTTTCTTTCTGTTGTGCAGTGTTGCTTCGATTTGTAGCTGCTCCCCCTCTCTCTCTCAGGTACCAAATGTATTTTCTCCCTTCCTCTCTACAGATCTAAACTCACAAAGTGAAGGAGAAGGTACTGTTGAGCAACAATCAGGAGATCTTTTACAGAAGGTAAAAAAATGTTGTTTTTTTTTTAAATTTATTTTTATGGTGTTAGTACTAAGTGTGAAAAGTCGGGTAACTATAAAGTATTAACTTTAAAATGACATTGCACTTGTTTCATCTATGCACTTATGAACTCTTTAAATCTTATTTATGCTTCTTTTTGTTGGTAAAATGCATGTTTTATTTAGTTTGTGCAATGGAATATAGTAAAATAGGGGGAATTTTTTTTTTTACACTTATGTACCCAACCGTACCCGTACCCTACTTTTTTAGGTTTTTGCCGTATCGTGTACCCGTACCGCATAATGGTACCCGTGCTTCCTAGCCTATTAGGCACTCGTTACCATTTTCCTTTTAAAGTATTGATTGCCGAGATGGATGGTTTGAATGTGCACTAAAATCCCTGAATCCGGGTTAAGCACCTGAGTTGGGGCCACCTAATTTTTTTTTGTCAAAGGCATATATATCATACAAAAGTTAATTATTCCAAATTCTAAGACCAGAATATAGTTGGCACTTGTAGTTTGCTTCATTAAAGCTAATGCCCTGTTTGGCGATCGGATTTGCACTCGGATTTGGGTCAGCCCTGGATTTGTAATCCCAATCAAGCAAAACCCAATCAATTGAGACCCCAAACTTCAACAAATCACAATCAATCAATCAACAATAACAACTCCCAAATATTGACCAAATTGAATCAAATCATAACAAATAGACACAAATCACAGCAAACTTCGACAAATGAGAGAAACCTAGTTGAATTTTGACCTCAAACAGTGATTTCGAGTGCTGAACAGTGATTTCAAGTACCATACAGCATGATTCGAGTTCAACCAAAGGGTATTCGTACCTTAATTGAAGGTGAATAGTGCCAAAATGGTCTAAACCAGGCTCAAAATCTTGATTCGAGTGGAACCAAGGTCTGGATGAACCCTAAATGACTGATTCGAACATTGTGGAGGTACTTGGCAGGTCTAGGTTGTTGTTCCGACCTTTAATTGGCTGAAATGAGTTCGAAATGGAACTGTTCGAGACTTAATCAATTGATTCGAACCCTGTACTGCAACTTCGCATGTTTGGATCACTATTTCAAGGTTCGATCTGGGTTTTCAAAGGTCAAACAGTGTCGACAACTTCAGATTTGGCTATAAAAGGTTCGATTTGGGCGCGAAATGGGTTTTTGATCAACCAAAACAACAAAAATCAGCTTGAAAATGGTCAATCTATGGGTTTTGAGGGTCGAATTTGAGATTGAAGAGCTTGGGTTGTGTAGATTTGGAGAAAACAAGAGGTTTGAGAGCTCTGGAGAGATAAGATTCCGACGAAATTTTCAGGCAAGATGGATGGTCAGGATCGGAGTTCAGTGCTTTGATACCAAATGATACAAAATGTAATATACCATTAGATATTATAGAGAGAGAAACTCCCAAAATGGGATACAAATATTTAAAACTCTTGATAGCATATTCTTAAAATGATACTAAAAGCTACCAAAATGAAAGACTCACACTCCTATTTATAGACTTAAGACCCTATCAACCCTAAAGACACTATAAATGACAATACTACCCTTAAATTGTACTGCATCACTCTCATCCTCAAGTTAGTCACAAATATATATAAGTCTTCCCAAGTAGCTGATTCTTCTGTTACAAACCATAATCCAAACTCTATAATTAACCCATGGCTCTCTCATCCATTTTGTCACGCCTTCAATTTTATAAAAAACAAAAATAAGGAAATTCCTTACACTTAATAAGTCAAATGATAAAATATTTCCATAAATCCTCCCAAAGAGGTTTCCATTCAAAATTTACATCATTAATCCATTGGCAAATCAAGTATTTGGGCACCCTTGTCCAAAAGGTGAAATCAAATATTGTCCCATAAGTTATTACATAAGTCCAAATTGTTAGAAGATTGAATAACCAAAAGTTACATTGTCATTTATCAAAATACAAAACTTGAGATAGAAAAATATCTTCATACATGCATAAGCTTCACATAATGCATCACTCCACAAGCATCCGATCTCATGCTCCATGTTGTGTACCTGGGAAAGATAGAGTGAGTTCACTAGCTCGTAGGGAAAACCATACTACGACTGTTCGGCATATAAATATGATGAATGCACATGATGTGGTTTGCCAAGATAAGAAATGCTCAAAGGAAAACAACGAAAGCTAAAACAAAGTATATGTGTCCAAGAAGTACCCACGTGTCCAAAGTGATATCAAGTGTCGAAAAAGGTTTCAAGGTGTCCCAAAGTACCCATTAATTCATTAAATTTGTCAAAATCATCCGCAAGTATCACATGTGTCCAAAAATCGTGTTCAAGTATCCATTGTTACCAGAATACCATATGTACCTCAAAACATTTTCATTTCTAAGTACTCAACACCACCTAAGTTTCCATCTTTGCTTCACCAAAACTACCCAAGTTACTCACGCAAGTTTAAAACCAAGTCAGTCAAGTTTCGACAAAACACCATAGATAGTCCAAAATCTCATTTCTCGTTTCTTTCATTGAAGAAAAACATCATTTTCATTAGTAATCACTCTGCCGGGTTCCGTAGGCCCCGCGTGCCTTGGCTGAGTATTTGCAGGCCCCGCCTGCCTCTGCCAGGTTCTATAGGCCCCACGCACCTTTGCTGGGTATTTATAGGCCCCGCCTGCCTCTGTCAGGTTCCGTAGGCCCCGCGTGCCTTTATCAAAAATTTTACCAAATGATGGCATTGGTGTAAAACACCTCATTATCACAAACATTTCATTAAAACTTTCATAACAAGTCCATTTCTCAAATTTCATTTCACCAAAGTGCCCTTTCTTTGAAATGCCACAATTTTCGCCAAAATGGGCAACCAATCCAATATGCCTTGTGTCTGATACGTATAACAAATTGTCCAATAAAAACACTTGTCAAAGTCGTAGTTTAACAATTTTAAAATGATTTTTGGGGTTACCACGTTGCTACATATCAAGTATACGAAGTTCCGGACGATTGGAGGTCAAACGGACGTCAAAAGGTGGCCGAAAACCACCTAAATAACAGGGGCAGCAGGTGGAAAATATGGACTGCAGCTTATGAATGGGGTGCACTGTGCGGATTTTCACCTCTAAGGTGTGGAATTTCAACCCATTCACAAATGAGATAGTTTAGACTCAAAATAGAGATGCTAGGGGACAATTAAACATGGAGAGAGGTTAATTCCATTCCCAATTTCATCAATCAACAACTAATTTCATAGATCACAAAATCAAAGTGAGAAAAACTCATACAAAGAGGGAAAACATGATTTTCCAAGAAATTGAAGCCAAAAACAAGATATATGCTACAAATCACAAGTATATAACTAGAGGAGGTAGTAATTTGTTTTCCTACCTCAAGGTTTTGCTTGAAAATGGAAGATGAATGGAACCCTAGGTTTAGAAACCTTCAAATCCCGAAACTTGAGCTCTCAGTGCGAATCCAAAGCAACCCGAACTCCACACGGTGCGTAGAACCCGAAAATGGTCTTGGTTCTTCAAGTGATTGAGTGAAGAGGGAGTAATTTGAGCTTGGAGTGAACAACAATGGAGGAGAGAGAGAGAGAGAGAGAGAGAGAGAGAGAGAGAGGAGAGAGGAGCCGATCGGGTGGAGGGGGAAGAGAGAGTGTAATGTTTTCATTTTTTGCAAATCTACCCCCCCACACTACTAATATAATTCTCTTCTTACACTACTATTTATATATAAAATTAACCAGTCCAATAATTAATTGACACGTAATCAAAAGTGCCAAACGTTGGCAATTACTTGTCAGCGAAGACACACTGGATCAATAAGGTAAAATTGAGTAGATACGTTGTCGTATCATTTCCCAAACTGGAAGAGAAGTTATTGGCAGTTACAAGCCATTGTTAAAATATAGATTGGTTTCGAAGTCATAATATTAACTGCTGAACACACAAGCTCCACGTATAAACTTGTGAAACAAGGCAATTGGCAGTTAGAACATGTGGAATACTTTTGGAAGGCAGTTATTCTCTTAACATGTTATCATTTGAGTTGGTTTCGACAAATGTGTAGATTTAAAGCTTCTGGAAGAAGAAAGGATTCAAATTCAGACGTGGAGAAAGAATAACTACCAACTCTCAGAGTGGAAGTTAGAGTTCAAAGTAAACCAGATTCAAATTCATGGAGCGGGAAGTTCAAACTACAAGCAACATCTATAAATAGAAGAAATTGAAGAGTGACAACCCCCGAACAAATCTTCAACAAACAGCTATCAAAAAACTAATGCTTGATTTGTTCATTGGCAAAGTAGTTTAGGATTTCGAACCCAGTTCGAAGTAGTTTAGCATTTCGAACTCAGTTCGAAGTAGATTAGGAAGTAGATTAGGAATTAGATTAGGATTTATCTCGATTGTTCTTGTAACAATCACCCATATCTCAGTTGTTCTTGTAACAATCACCTGTTCGAAGTTCTGTTACTCTGTATTTGAAGTTGGAGACAATTTCGAAGTAAGTTTATCTTTGATTCATCAATCGAAGTGTCTTGTTTTTTTATTGTTCTTTGATTTCCTAAGTTTATTGGTTTGCATTTCTTCACTTATTAAGAAAAATCCTCTTAATTGAGGTAATTGAACCAACAAAACACAATTGCCTGATTAGGTTTGGTTTTCCAAAGTTAATCTGAGGGAGGAGATTGAAACTCTCTCTGGCACGCTCGCACACAATCATTTTCCATTACAAAGAAGTAAAAAGAACCAAACAACTACACACCCAAATGTGACTTGTGTATATAATATGTGACCACAATACTTATTTTCATAAACCAAACTTAAGTAAAGATTTCTTTACTTTAATTTATTTATGAAAATAAGGAAGTACCCCCCATTTGGAAGCAATGACATTTACAAAATTTTGAAATTCTAATCACATCAAAATTTCATCCCCCCACTTTTAGTACAAAACCGAAAATGAGCACATTTTTCTCCGAATGAATTGGGCGAAAGATGACTTTACCATACTTAAAAATAACTTCCGATTATATCATTTTGATTAGAAAAATCCAGGGAACAATTACCGGGACTTTTTATTGACCAAATCGAAACATCTCCAAAAAGTGATTTTTCAAAAAGTAATTAAATTCTCTGGGTCTTTACATATTTTGTAGCCAAAGCAAGTCGTAGTTGATCATGCAAAAAAATATGGTAAAAACATAATACATGAATTATGATAAATTTCGGCAACAAATACAAGAAACCCATAGTAAATTTTAAATATCACGAACTTTATCGAAAAATCATGCTAAAAATATGGTAAAATAATGCTAAAAATATGGTAAAAATATAATGAACTTGTCGAAATTCAACCGCCCACGAGCAAAGAAGCGATGACGAAAATGAAAAAAAAAAAACCATATCAACCCAACCACCAAAGATCATTCACCATTTTTTCTCTAGAAAATGAAATGAGCACAAATTGTGATCGGACCAGAGTTTTAATCAACGAGAGCCAATTACGATTTAGTTGTTTGATGCTGGGGGAGAGATCAGTGGGTAACCGACTCACTTAATTTTAGATTTGGAGAGAGAGAGAGAGAGAGAGAGAGAGAGAGAGAGATTACCGACGCATATGGCTTCACATGTGGGAGACTTACAGTCAATGGAGCAAGCTTAAATCTTTAATATTGGGATCAAAAGGCTTGGAAGAAGGGCACACTGTAGGGCAAGTGATGGTTTTGGCAAACTGGTATTCCACGTAGTGTTCTTGGTATTGGTAATTGCAATGATACATTAGCTAGTAGTGTTGTTCTTGGTAAACTGGTATTCCACATTTTGAATTCTCATTGTTTCAAAAACACCCTCAATTTTCGGCATTACACACATTAGTTGTTTATGAGAATTCATCCTAGAATCATCTCGTTGTTTCAAAGCTCCTTCAATTTCGGAAATCATCAATTCAGTTATATAGGGGAATAAAATGATCTTAACTCATTTTGAATCCCTCCCAATTTCAAATAATCCCTATTTTTAAGTAGTCCCACTATACCCTCTCAAAAAATTAGGGCACTCTCAAAAAATTAGTCCCACTATATATATATATATATATATATATATATATATATATGTCATAATAAGGATAATAATGACAAATCAAATAGGAAGAGGATGAAAACATAACCCCAAAAAGTGGATAGAATGAAAACGTTCGCAATGTCCAAAAAGAGGATGATTATTTAATTAACTCAAAATAATAAGATTATAAACAGTAAAAGTGTGAAAATCAATTACCATATGTATATTAATTTAAACATCTCACCATTTGAAAAGGAACCAAGCGGATGGAACCAAAACTTGATATTTTAGTAGTGAGTAATGCTACAATGTGCTTTTCTCAATATGAGATTTTGTGACTCAAAATATGAGATTTTGTGGCTCTAAATATGAGATTTTGTGGCTAGAGATATGAAGTGCATATGGTATGCAACTTCATATGAATAGTCACAAAATCTCATATATTTTCAGAAAATCTCATATTTGGAGCCACACAATCTCATATTTGGACTCATGCGGAATGCTACAGTAATGCTACAGTGCCACAATCTCATATTTGGAGCCACAAAATCTCATATATTTTCAGAAAATCTCATATTTGGTGCCACAAAATCTCATATTTTGGAGCCACAAAATCTCATATTTGGTGCCACAAAATCTCATATTTTGGAGCCACAAAATCTCATATTTTGGACCCACCCACAAAATCTGATATATTTGGTGCCACAAAATCTCATACTTTGGAGCCACAAAATCTCATATTTGGTGCCACAAAATCTCATATTTCTGTATGGGGTGCATACCATGTGTCATATCATATTTGGAGCCACAAAATCTCATATTCTCTCATATTTGGTGCCACAAAATCTCATATGGGAGGGGGTGCACATTGTAGCATTACTCATTTTAGTAAGTCCTTTGAAGAAGTTGCAGCCAGTGGGCATCTTTTTGGCTTGGCAAATTTGGAAATCTCGAAATGATTGGGTTTTTAACCACATTCCAGTGGATCCGAGAGAAACCATTATAAGAGCCTCTTATACTTGGGATGAATTCAACTCAAACCAAATGGTTTAGAGCTTTCAATGCCAGCCAAACACCCCAAATCAGGTTCTTTCTAACTGGTTTCCCCCACCCACGGGACATTTCAAGATAAACTGTGATGTGGCCACCAAGAAGGGTACTCCTTGAGTTGCGGTTGCTACAATTCTTCGTGATGATATGGGCAGAATCATTGGAGGCCGTGCACTCAAAACTTTTGCCTCTTCTATGTTACAAGGAGAAGCCTTAGCTGTCCGTTTGGCAGGAGCAATTTTGAAGGAGCATGGCATTTCCAATACTATCATTGAAAGCGATAGAAAGTGCTGATTCAACTCTGCCCAACCGAAAATGTTCCTCCATGGGAGTGTAGTACCATTGTTGATGATATCCTTTTTTTTCTTCTTCTATGAGTTGTTCTTTCTCCTGGATTAATAGAGATTGCAATAGGGCAGCACATTGGGTTGCTTCCCAAGCTTTAAACGATGTACTCCCCCTAGATTGGATGTTTAGCCACCCCCCTTCTTGCACAAATCTGTAATGTGGATGCCTCTTTTTGACTTCAGTTTTGCTAATAGAACTTTTCTTCCATTCAAAAAAAAAAAAAAATCTCAAAGATAAAGAGCCCCCAATTAATGACCAAAATACATAGTACTATATTATTTTGTGCCATAATGATAGATATTTTGAAGTGTGTCTGTAACACCCCAACTTTTAAAAACAATAAAATAAAATAAAATAAAATAAAAAGAATTATAAAATAGAGTTAACTGTTGGAGACTCGCTGACCGTTAGGATTAAGAAATGTATTTTTAGGTGACTTAAAGCCTGTAAAATAGAATACCGTGTTTTCTTTGGGCATTTGTTTTTTTAAAAAAAAAATTTTCAAGTTGTTATTTTAGCCCTGCAAACAGCGTCGCGGCACAAAAATGCAGCGCGAGTCACTGCATAGTGACTATACTTGGGGACCAAGTAAGGGGTTTCCAGAACCCATGAGATGTGGCATTTAATTGGTGGATACAATGAATGAGATTAGAAACACTTGGATCTTAATTAGATTCTTATAAGATTATATAAGATATTACGAGATCATGTAATTAATAAGGATGGTTCTGGACACACTCCATATTCATGGTATAAATAGCACTTTACTCATATGCATTAGGCACACACACTTCACGCCACACAGAAAGAAAGGAGAAGGAGGGAAATAAGAGAAACAGCTAGGTGAGTCCACCATCTTCATATGTTTCCATCTCACAGTCACACACCTGCACTTGTAAATTGATAATTAATCTCTCAAATTTTTTCGATAGATTTTTAGGACCACTGAATTTAGCCCATTTGACATCTTTTAACTATGATTTTGGCTTAGGTTCTTTTACCAAATTTAAGCTACGCTTAATTTCGAATCTTTTGACATCGAAATTTTGTAAAATGGACATGTACACTATATTGATGGACTTTTGAAGGTAGGCAGGACATCTTTTAAATATGACCTTTTTTTAATTGGTAATAAGCTTATTGGTAAAAAATAATAAAAAAAAATAAATAGAAAAAATAAAAAACACACCCATGCACTTAAACTCCCACACACACGTGCACCTCCATGACAAGCATAGGTGGGTTAAATTTTTAGAAGAAGAAGATATTGTAACGCCCCCAAAATTTGGGTTTGTTACTAAAGAATACATATACAATAACTGAGGTTTTACAATAGTAACCCATAAGAAATTACATAAGTCCTTCTGCCAAATACAATCATTCTTTACAGGGTTGACTAGGTTTCTCTACTTCATTGCACGACCGTCAATCCCGGCGGTGTCCTACTCTGCTCCGTAAGCCTTCAAGCCATAGTTCTCTCCTCCTGTCCATCTCTATAGTCTGGCATAATACGTCAGAGTCGCAGAGCAACATCGTGGTATTATGCCAGGGTTACACAAGGGTAACACCGTGAGCGATAACGCCTAGTAGACTACACTACCCAAATCTCTAACTACCAATTCTAGAACAATAAACTCAAAAACAGTATATAATATTTTTGAACGATAAAATCATGCAATGCATCATGCGTGTCTATGCGGATCAGAGTAAACATGCGCAGAAGACAATATCTCGTTTCAGTATCTCGAAATTTTGTCACGTGTCATTTCTCGCAACGTTCTTAATCGGTTTTCTCAAATTTAACGCATCTATCGATAATTTCTCAAAAATCTCTTTTTCTCAAATTGGTGCCTCTTTCAGCATCCTTCTTCAAATTTCATATATCTCACACCACTCAAAAGTTATTGGTCTGTTTACGCCTCCTCTCAGCTGACTTTACCAACCTTTCCACTTGAGGCCCCGGCCATCGTGCATCACTGAACCTAACCAGTCTCTTTGCACGGTCCGTCCGCCCCGCGACTCACACGACACAATCCCGGCCGTCTCATATCACTGAACTTAATCAGTCTGTTTATGAGGTCCGTTCACCAAGTGTTGTGCACGCTTAGCCTAAACATCCAAGTTCTCTCCGCGAACTAGAAGTGGCGCTCTCGCTGCACTACCGCATTACGACCATTCCTCCAAGTTCTCTCCGCGAACTTGAGGTGGTAACAATCCATTTCATCACATATCATTTCATTACATTTTATTTCCCGAAAATCTCATTTCTCGTTTCAAAATCCATTTTCATTCTCATCTCTAATTTCCCGCAAAACGTTATTCTAAATTTTCAAGTTCAGTGTCGTAGTCGTATCACGTACGTGCTCAACGTCACATGCAAAATCATGCTCATGCAATATTCGGTAATTTCTTCCAAATTTCATGTCTTTCACTTAAAACATTTTTCCACATAAAATCATACAATTAATTCCACCCTTTCTCTAAAATATAATATGTCATCACATAAAATTACACATTTATTTCACCAACTTTCTTCAAAATAATATTATTAAATCTCTTAATCTCTTTTCTCATCAATCTCATTTTCCATCTTTTCTTTTTATCCTTTCCAAGGAAATAAAGCTAGTCAATTTGTTTTCTCAAAAATCAATTAATCACATACTTCTTTTCTAGAATTTCTTAATCAAAATTTAGCTCCATTAATTGTGAGTTTCCAAAATATTCCATTTCTTCCAAAAATGTACTCTTTAATTTCTAGGAAACTTTTCTTCCAATAATTTGATTTCAAGTCATCTCTTTCTTTATTTAGTAAAAAAAAATCTTCTTTCTAGAAAATTTCATTAACTCTCTCTCTATTTATTTCTTTGCTTTTTATCAAGTCCACAAATTATGTTCACAATAATCTAGTAAAACCATTTCTAGTAAACTTTTATACAACTTTCTCTCTTCAAATAAACTTTAGAAAAACTCTTCCTTTTAAAAAGATACTTCTCAACATCTTTCTTTCTAGAAAATTTCCAAGTAACTCTTAACATTTTCTTTTTCATCACAACAACATATTTATAAATATAGCTAATAATTACTTAGTAGAAAATCTTGTAGAAGAATAACTACTAATTATTTCTCTACATATTTATTAATTTAAAACCTCAAATCTTATTACAACAAACTAATGAACTTCAATGTAAACTTTATTAGTAAAAAGTAAACTCTTTTATAAGCATAAACAAGCTACTAATTTTAGGAAGAATTATCAAATTGGTAACTCAATAATTTATTCTACTTTCATTAACTAGTTCTTCCAAGAAAAACTTTCTAGAAATCTCATCTTCTAATCAACTTAATATTTTTAAACCATCTTCAAATTTTATGAAGAAACATTCTAATTAGAAATCAATTAGAACCTCTAACTCTTTTCAACATGAAATCCTCTCTTTTAAACTTTCTTAGAAACTAAGTAAACATGCTTAGTACCTTAATACATGCATAAATTAACTTAAACAAGCTTCAAATCTCAACATAGAAAACTAATTAGAATTAACTAATTGAACTAGAAATAACTAATTAGAAGGTTGGTTTAGTAATCTACCTCAATTTCCGGGTGTTAACCGGAAGCCGAAAAGCAACCCTTGGTGTGGAGGCTTCTTAATCTACTCAACTTTCTTACTAATTAACTTAGTAAGAAGCAAATTAGAGTCTAAGTAAGTGGGTTAAAGTGGTAGTAGAATAAGATTAGAGTAGGTTTGTTGTTGGGAAAAAGAAAGCACACAAGCTTTGTATGAGAGAAAGGTGACAAGCTAACAAAGAGGGGTGACTTTCTATAGCAAAAGTAGCTCTCTTTCCTCCCTCAAAACCCACAGCCAACTGCTGCCCCTAAATGGCCAAAACTTTTGTGTGGGGGAAAGATTATGTGGTGTTTTGATGGCACATGGGAAGTACACAAGTCTTACACTCTAGTTTTAGGCTAGGTCTAGGTTATTTCTTACAAGCAAAGAAAGAATCTTTTGGGATAGTACATTGACTTAAGGTGGAAAGTAGTAGTGGGGGAAAAAATATGCTCTTAGTTGTGTAGGTTTTTACATGGTCACCTTAGTTATGGGGTGCTTATAGGGTTAGATATACACAAAATGTATGTGAAAGCATCTAGTAGTTAAGGGGTAGACTTAGTGGGCTAAAAAGTAGGGGAATATTCTTCCCTAAAACAAGGAAGCATGTTTCATGGAGACTTGGAGTGCAAGGTTAAGCATAATAGGTCTAGGTTGTGTAGATTGTGTTCTAATACATGTATTGTGTGGGTATGCATAGGTTACTACTAAAATAGCAAGGCTTATTCTAACTAGTTGGGTACAAAATGTAGGTTAGGTGAGAATCCCTCAAAATCCCTAACTTACTGGTGCAAGTGAGCAAATAAAGAATCTTGCATGTAAAGTGTACTTATGCACACACTCACACTCCATCTCACTCTCCCATCCAAGCTCTCTCTCTCTCTCTCTCTCTATCGAATCTCTCTCTCTCTCTCTCGAAATCTCTCTCTAACTCTAACTCTCTCTCTAAATCTCTCTCTCTCTAACTTAGTTGGTATAAGATCCTAGGGTTGAGAGATAAATGAACTAAATGGTATCAAGGTGTTCGGTTAGGGTAGGGACGGCAGTTGGATAGGTTTCGGGTATTAAACTCGGTCCCTAGGGTGACGGTAGTGTAACGGATGTGTTACTCGATCTTGCACGCGCATATATATGGCTAGAATACTAGTAAAAATCATATATTGATACTAGCACAAAAATAATTATTGACCCAAAATAGTACTCCCTCCGTTCCTTTTTATTTGTCCCTCACTCTCTCTCTTGCCTTTTTTCAAATCAAAAAATTAAGTACTTCCATGTATCATTTTTCAAATTTTTTGGCACCGAATTAAAGTACACGATGAGTACTTTAATTTGGTGTAAAAAAATTTCAAAAATGATACACGAAAACGCTTTATTTTTTCATTTGAAAAGTGGCACGACTTTTCGTAGAGGACAAATAAAAAGGAACGGAGGGAGTATTTACTAAAATAATTATAAGAAATTTATTAGGGAAAATATGAAAAACCAATTTTATAAACGAAATTTTTATTTAGCAAAAATTCGGGTCGTTACAGATATACTCTGTGTAGCCCGTAGTCTTGATTCGCGACTGTCAATAGAGAATTAGAGCTTGGGAAAATGATGATGAAAATAATGAAAAATACGAGTACATATTTATCATTTTAACTCAGGGTCAATTCGGTTCATAAAATTTACCCAACATAATAGTTGTTAGGTTCAACTTAGGAGCTACTAGCACTCACTTCATAGTCGGACCAAACTTGAATCCAAACTTTAAGTTCGTTTAGGGATATTCCATTAAGCATTGTAATAATTTTCCACTTGAGATGGTGAATAAGGGAGCGAAAGAAAGCATAAAATAAATAAAATATAACCCATTGGAGAGTTAGTTACTGGTAATTAGAAAATTTTATCAAACCTACGGTTTCATTTGGGTAATAATAGTTCACCTTGAAACATGGTAATTATAAATTGGGTTCAATGAAAATAGTAGAATAATAAAATAAATTAACCCCAATTTTAGTAATCTAACAATTGATGTGTTATTCTAGGACCCAGTACATTTCAGTAGATTTTATGGTAGATTTCAGACTCAAGGAAGGTGAGTTATGAATTATCTCTATTACTTGAGTTTTTTTTGTAAAAAATTATGTTTTCCACTTACTAAAATGTTTATTGTAACATATGAAATTCTTTTGTAGCAAATATACCATGGAATTATGATATTTTACAGTTTATGAAAATAGTATTAACGATACATCCGGACGATGTCCCTGAATCTGGGGGACGTTAAAGATACCAATGGGAATGGTGTTATAAGGGAGGATGGAAAGGGGCACGACCAGGTGTCCAACTGAATTGATTAATTCACTTTATGCGCATCAGAGGTTGCTTCCTCATATCTGAAACAGAAATTGTCGAATGGTATATCCGGATGGTATATCACATATGTTTGTGGCATGTTCTGTTATGTTATATTCAAGCTCGTTTATGAATTTTGGTTACAGTTGAAGCCATCAAAAACTGATTCTATGACTTATGTTTCATCGACGAAAAGTTTGGTTTAAAATTCCATGGTAGATTATGTAACTCTGATAATTCATCATCTCACACAAGCAGTGGCTTATGATATTGCAATTTTCCCTTTTCAAGTAATCAGGAATAGAAGGAAGGGTTGAGTATCAATATTTAGCTTACAATATGTCGTATAATGAATAAGGAAAAATGTAACCAAGTTGCCGTTAACAGAATGAATGAATGACCGTAATAATTTATCTTTGCTTCCGTGTATATTAAGTTATTTTCTTTATAAAAAAAACTGTACGTGACGATAGAGGCCTTTGATGAGACAGACTTACTGGCCAGTCACGATATTCAAATCCGCTAGATTTGGGTCGTGACAGTGTCATTCTCAATGAAGGCATAGTTTTTCATAAGATAAAATAAAATTAAAGATTTTAGCAAATTCTTTCCTCATGAGCTAAATCAACCGTTAATTTTAGCTCATTATGAAAAGATTTGCTAAAATTAACCAGTCTCTCATTGGGCGGATATTTCATCAAAATTGGCTTTTATCAATTTCAGCTTTTATGAAATGTCTCATTTTATCTTATGGAAAACTCAACTTAAATCACACATAAAAGATAACTCCCAAAGAGCACTCCCATACAAAACTGACGGACAACATCACTTTTCCTTTTACATGTAGACACCAACCAAAAAATTTGTGGCCATTCTTTTCGCTGGTAACCACAAATCTAGACTATAGCCCAAAAAGGTTACATAATTAGAGTTATACGTAACACTATATTTTAGCTCACTAAAATGACAGTCTCCAAACGCGTCATTTGGAATTTCCCAGGGGTTAGTGACTCATACAAGTTGCATTCCTAGAAATTATTTGGTGCTTCCCGAGTAATGTCTCAACACTCCTCAACATGTCATATCGAGTTATATCATTCATCTCATACACAAGATTCAGACGGTTGATAAGTAAGCCAAATTATTCAAGTTTGAATTAGTGTGTGCTCGATCAGATAAAAAAAAAACTACGTACGCTTGTGAAAAAATTGTTCCTCATAAATTTGTTACATAAACAAACTAAATTAGCTTGTTATATACTAAAAATAATCAAGTTATTCAATATAGGCTCCATTAATTGTTTGAAAATGGGTTTCCTCATAAACAAACGATTTTTTTTTTAACTAAACTTAAACTATCACGCACTCAGTGTTTTAGACAAATATGTTTTAAAAACACATCAAACAGTATCTGATTATCATAATTTTTCACAAGCCTAATATTTCTGACAAGGTCTAAAATATCCATGATTCCGATAATGGAAACGAATCCGGGAAGGGCCCGAAACATCCCGGAGTCCCAGACATCACATTCCTTCTAGCAAGAAGGTGGAGCATTAGATAATTTCTCCCACGTTACCCACTTCCTCTTTCGCCCACTTCCCGAATATTTCAGTTATTGCCCTTTGCTATTACCTGCCATTTGATTTCCACTTGCTTTTGGAAGACTAGTAGCAGTGTTGACACGGTTCAAAAAACAGTACTGTAGTCTATAACAATGGTTACGTGGTGTCACGGTTTCACTCATGGGGCACATGTTATTGTGTGTACGCAACATGAGGACCTTCAGCCATTTCACCGTCTGGTCCCACACCGTGTACACATGGCACCATTGGAAGAGGCATATAGGGGCCGGATGGCCCCGGCCCCCCCGGAAATTTTAAAATTTTACTAATAATATATATTTATATATAGTTATTTCAATACTTAGTATAATAAATCTCTGAAAATTTAAATAGTTTTGATTTGATATAGTCAAAATTAAAATAATTATACATTGTCATGTAAAGTTTTCTCAATTTCTTTCATAGACGAATGTAATTAGTTATACATGGGTGTCGTGATTGTTGATCAATAAACAAAATAATGTCATATACAGTAAAATACTACACAATCTACGCGATGCACTAAATACTTTTTTGGTTGAAAATATTGGATTTAAGTCAGCCCCTAAGGTTTAAAATCTTGGCTCCGCCACCGCATGACACTGCCTGTGAATGGAACGGTGACATTGGCACCGTTTCACTAAAAACTTCTTCCCTATAATATAGTACTACCTCTTTCTAAATAAGAGTCCCATTTTCTCTCCCTTACCATTTTTCAAATAAGAGTAGGAACGAAAGTGATGCATTTGTAAGAGAGAGAGAGAGAGAGAGAGAGAGAGAGAGACACCTACTGGTTCTGCAATGGCTACAAACGAGTCACCGAAGAAAGAAGGGAAGGCCATCCGATGCAGAGGTTTGCTTCGGCCTCTGAATTCCGAATTGGCTTTTCTATATATTAAGAAATTGAAAAATGTTATTGGATTTCTACTGACGTTGATCTATTTGAAAAAATGCAGCTGCGGTTGCTCGGAAAGCAGGGGAGACACTGGTGATAGAGGAGGTGATGGTGGCAGCACCCAAGGCTCACGAGGTTCGGATTCGTATCATATGCACCTCTCTCTGTCACAGCGACATCACTTTCTGGAAACTCCAGGTAATAATTTTAGTACTTGTTTTGGTCTTATTAGGATTCACTGAAGATTTCTTTATGTAAAGTTTATAAACTTTTAGCTGTGGTTTTTGAAGGATCCTCCTGGTTATTTTCCAAGAATTCTCGGCCACGAATCCGTCGGGTAACTATATAAACTCAATTTTGCTACGGCCACGCACAAACACTTGCAAACCTATACACTAGTATATATATTACTGCATATACGGAAATCTTCTTATCCGCACCTCCGGAAATAAGAAAAAAATGGTTTTTTTTTGTGTTGCAATTTTTTTTGGAAAATCCGATTTGTCCAATGTGTTCAGAAGGTGTTTTTAAGGGTTCACGCGAAAAATCTTCAAAAAAAAATACTAGAAAGAGTTTGATCCAATCAGTTTTCGCAAAAATATATAAATACAGTTTTTGCGAAAATTGTTTGGATTAAGCCCTTCCGGTATTTGTTTTAAAGATTTTTAGTGTGGACTTTTGAAAACACCTTCTGAACACATTGGATGGATCGGATTGTCAAAAAAGTTTTTGGATAAAAAAGTCCGGATAAAAAGCGGAACCATATAAACTCAATTTCGCAGTGGTTTTTGCTGCGGCCACACACAAACACATAATCGTGTGTAAGGGTTTGCTATAAACTATATTGTATACCCTCATCATCGACTGCCTTCTTTTCTTTATTAATTTTATTTTTTTGTTGATTTCGGAAATCCTTTTTCATTGAGTAGAATCAAGAGCTGCAGAAAGTTGGGTTTTTATCAGAGATTCATAATGAATTGTGACAAACTACCTTTTTGATATCATCTCAAGCACTTAGTGCCGGTTTCACGAATTTGGAGCTGGGCATTCAAAATTACCTCTATCAACTTAAAGTATATGCACAATAACTCATATAATGGTATGAATAGACCGATCAAAAAACATACAAGTACATAGTATTTTTACAAAAGTCCTCCACAAGTTTTCATATTTTGAACCATGCAGGATTACACCGGTGTAGTAATGCCCTAATTGAGGGCTTGTGCAAATGTGGACAAGATATCCTTGTCTTACAGATGTTGAAAAATGATAGAATTTTCAGTTACAAGTTTTATGTTTTCTCTCACAACCTTACAGCATTCTTGCTATCAAATAAAGATCAGGAGAAGCAATTTATAAACTTAAAATAAATAATATCAAAATATGCATGGAAAATCAAGTCTGGGATTTGTTTCCAGGGTTGGAAAAAAGATTGAATTGTGTCCATGAATAAGTTTATTTTGCACGCTTTCATCCACTCCAAATCTTTTTGTTTCATGATCCAAAATATATCTCAGGTCTAGTTTGATCTCAGTGGCCATGCATTCTTTTTAGTTTCTAAGTGTTATAAATATTTTCTGGTTACTTCCTTTAAGGGTTGTGGAGAGCGTTGGGGAGGATGTAGAGGAGGTGACTGAAGGAGATACTGTCATCCCGAGCTTCATGGCTGATTGTGGAGAATGTGCCGATTGCAAATCCAAGAAGAGCAACCAGTGTTCAAACTTCCCATTCAAGGTCTCTCCTTTGATGCATAGAGATGAAACTAGCAGATTCACAGATCTTAACGGAGAGACGCTATACCATTTCCTATACATTTCAAGTTTCAGTGAATACACGGTGATAGACGTTACTCACATAGTAAAAATTGACCCTGCAGTCCCGCCAAATAGGGCCTGCCTACTCAGTTGTGGAGTTTCAACTGGTAATACACTTGCGAAATCTCAGATGACTATGTTCATCCAATTTTTCCACTGTGCCCCAAGTTTGCAGCCAAGCTATTTCCGAAAAGCAGTTGCATTTGATTAAATCAATGCTCTCGCTGTTGCGTGAGTATAATACTAAATCAAGCCCATTGTCGGTTTTCAGGGGTCGGCGCTGCTTGGAGAACAGCAAATGTGGAAGCAGGGTCCACTGTTGCTATATTTGGCCTCGGAGCAATTGGCTTAGCAGTATGATTTTACAGCAGCAAAAATCTTCCATTTCTTCGTCCGTCTATTTTTGTCCCCCTACCCCTCACATAATATATAACACGGGGAGCTGTTTACCTTACGAAGAAAAGGAAATAGGAAGCCGGTTTCTGAGGGACAATCATGCTTACTGTAATGATTTGGCATTGTAGGTTGCTGAGGGAGCAAGACTGTGTGGGGCATCTAGAATAATCGGCGTGGATGTGAACCCTGACAAGTTTGAAATAGGTAGATCCTTGTTTACTGAAATTGACTGCTTTAACTTGTGATAATCAGAAACCCTTGGAATCATCGTAATGAGAAAGAAATTAAGCCTTCTCTGAGGAACACATGCTTCTTTTTCTATACATTTTTCTTGGCACAGATTCAAGAGTGTTGTCCTTCTCTTTCTCATCCAGGGAAAATTTTTGGAGTAACAGACTTTGTGAACTCTGCAAGTTGCAAGGATAAAGCTGTGAGTGAGGTACACTTGTTACCCAAGCCTTTGTGGTTCGAACATAGATTACCCTTTTTCTCTTTCTCTACTAATAAGATAATAATTGTTGAAGATGAGACATGCTTTTCGCACAAACAATGGCTAGATTGGTTCCTCTGATAGGATAAAATAAATAATTTACCTGTAATGCAGACCAGTTAATAGGAAGGCTTCACGTGATTATATGACAATGTGAAAGACACCTATTATTCAGTAAAAACAATGTGAAGATAGGGCTTAGCCCTTTCAAAAGTTGCAGAACTATATGACTACAACTCTTCAGCAAGTTACAAATAGAGCGCCTTTGAAGCTCAATAGTTTCTTGTGAGTGAATTTCGTTTTGCAAAATGTACCACCGACTTTAAGCAGTGAATGAAGGATAACCACTAAGTTTTAACTGTTAATTTGTCTTTCTGCTGCTTTCACATTAAACAGGTCATAAAGGAGATGACTGGTGTAGGTGCAGATTATTGCTTTGAATGTGTTGGTTTGGCATCCTTGGTGCACGAAGCATTTGCTTGCTGCCGACTGGTCTCTCTCTCTCTCTCTCTCTCTCTCTCTCTCTCAACCACACTCATTTTTTCCGGAAATTGCTAACCTACATCTTGTTGGTTTATCTTTATCTTTTGCCTTTCTGAAGGTGAAACCATGTAAGATATAGGTTGATTGTTTGAACATACTAGGAGGCCAAGAGTGCAAGCTGTATTTACCGATTTACATAGTACATAAGTTTAAGCTTATTTAAGAGTTTATGGTTAACCATTTAACATGGTAGCAGAAGTGTAGAACAGGCAAGGTCGTATATTCAAAGCTTACCACCTACCCAGTCCTTTGAACAATCCCATCTCATAACCCAGTAATGTTTCCTTTGTTTGGCTCATTATGGAGGGGGAGCATGGCCACACAAGCACGTTTTAAGGGTAAAACAGTTAAGTTACCGTTCTTCACAAGCTTAAGCTTTTAGAAGATTGGTTATTAATAGTTGACAGCATTAACATCAAAGATCTTGCTGGATGCGTTAGAGTAACATTGGTTACTGCCAAATTGTAAGTTGAACTAGAAATTTATGCCAAAAGTGGATGAGGTGGCTCTGGCTGTGCCGTCAGAGTTTTGGCCCCTGCGTGCACATGTAAAAGAACAGAGTTCTAGTCTTGCATACAAAGTTGATTTTGTTGAACTAAGCAAGTAATGCAGAAAATGACACTTGATTTCAAGAGCAGCTGTATCACCGGGTAAAGTCATGGTAACCACTGGCAAACATTTTTTCGTAATATCCTATTTTCTCCCTTATGTCCCCCTAAGAATCCCTAAACTATTTCTTCTAGCAACATTGTATTATGAAAAAGGATATACACAATGATCAAATCTTAGAGCTTTCTCGGTGCATCAGCTGGAATTTCCAGAGTAATTTCTATGCCTATGAAACTTCAGGGTTGGGGAAAGACAGTTGTGTTGGGAGTGGACAAGCCAGGCGCCCAGTTGAGCTTTAGTTCTTTTGAAATACTTCTCAGTGGGAAGACAATCACTGGATCCCTCTTTGGAGGTCTCAAAGCAAAACACGATATTCCTATCCTTATAAAACGTTACATGGACAAGGTATCTTATACTTTAGCAACTTTTTCTTTCAATACTGAACAATTCATAAAGTTGGTTTTATGAAGGAGATTGTATTGAAGCTTTCGTAGAAATGCTAGATGCTTTAAACGGGCTAGTTTCCTTCATTTCTGTTGAGAGGCATAGTATTGTAATTCATGCCGATGCTGAACAACTCACTTCTCAGATGGGAGTAGCAAACATAAAGGAATCGGTTTTCACCTCACTAATCACCTCTTACTCTTTTTGTGCTTCCAGGAACTGCAGCTGGATGAATTTGTTACGCATGAGGTGAGCTTTGAAGACATCAACAAAGCTTTTGATTTACTAATTGAAGGGAAGTCTCTTCGATGTGTTATCTGGATGAACCGGTGAGTTACATGAGTAAGTTCCTCCAGTAGTCTAGTGGCGTATTGCGTGCAGTGTGCACCTTACCTAGTGCCATCTCATCTTCTTGTTGTGCACTCGTGCTTCTTTTTACCTCCAAAAAGACAAGACTTTCCGCTGCTTGATTATTACAAAATATATTTGAATGCATAAATCTTCTGAAATGGATAGAGCTGCTGTTATTTTTGTTCGACATATTTGGGCTGCGGAGACTCTTTGTCGCACCACTTCCTTTATCATTTGGAAATGACCAATTTATCACCTCATAGTTTCAGTTTAAAGTGCTTCTGTTAGTTATTCCATCCAAGTTGACACTTTCTTGTGGTTTCGGATTAAAGTGCTTCCGTTAGCTATTCCGTCCAAATTGACGGTTTCTTGTGTTGCATGGACGTATATTTTGTCCATGCCAGGGAAAACTTTCTTTTTCTTAAAAAATTTCGTGAAAATAAAAATACAACAATGACCTCGTAGTTTATCTTCTTTCCAAATATCCCCGAACCCCTATGAAAATATCAATCAAAATTCAATCTGCCAGCAGTCGGCCCTTTTAGCACACCAACTGTATTTCTCCTTCCACCATTTTTTTGATCGTGAATTTTCTAGAATAATTCTTGGTGCTAGAACACTTAAAAGTGATTGCAGTAATCAAGTAGTGATCGTAACGGCCAAGTGGGCAATAAATCGCGTCAAACCAATACGTGTTGGCAAGTAAATTCGTGTAAAAAAACATTATGTTAAATTATAACAATGCGTGTTGGCAAGTAAATGCTTAAATATAAACATTTCTTTTACTTTTTTAGCATATCGATTCAAGGTTTAACACAAGTAAATTCCTCATGGTAACCACCAGAGAATTATCGGGGGGATACGAGGGAGGAAAACAAGAAATAAACTTAACCTATGACAATGTACAAAGTGACTATTCTAAAAAAGTTTTACTATTAAAATGAGGGTCTTCTTATGCCGCACAAAGTTGAGAAACTTAGAAGGAAGTTATGCAATGAAATAGTGAGATTTTTAGATGCCAGGTTGGAATCTTCTAATTTTCATTAATATTACGTAGGAGTATGAAATTAAACCTCAAGACGACTTTTTGAATCGGCTCTAATTGGTTCTCATTCGGCGGAAGTGCAAGTATGTAACAACGAAACTGATTGAATCAGGTGAACATTTTGTACACCGGCCCGACCAAACTCATCAAGAAGGCGACAGTTCGGCAGAGATCGGTTCGGTCAGGTTATCGGGTGAACCGGATACATTAACCTAGCCTAGCCTAGCCTAGTTGGGCCGATTGCAATGAAAAGCCTTCAAAATCCGCATAGCAGCAGCAAGGAAAACAAAAAACAGCTGCAACGAAAACCACATAAGACCACAGCTTCCAATTGTTCTCAAACCGGCAAAAACGAAAAACAGTAAAAAAAATTGCACAAGAACTTACCACAACCACTTCAGATTTATGACTTTAAACATTCAAGATTAATAAAAAAAAAACTAGGGTAAATTACACTGACCACCCCTATTTTATCTGAAATAGCACTGACTTCCCCTGAGTTTTATATTTTAGTAGTAAAAACACCCTTCAACTTTGATGCGACGGGCGCCCTTGACCCCTTGTTCCCTTAACGGTCGATCCGAGCCGTCCATTCATTCTAGAATCGAATTCCGAGTGGGTCCTCGCGGGAATCACCTCAATCGGAAGGTCCTAAGTGCTCGATCCAAAATCACCCCATTTCGTTCAAAATTTTTGGATAGAGCACTTAGGACTGTCCGATTGAGGTGATTCCGGCGGGAATCCACTCAGAATTCGATTCTGGAATGAATGGACGGCTTGGATCAACCGTTGGGGACCTACAAGGGGGTTCCCGCCGTCGATCGCTGGTAGGTGTTTTTTATACTTAAAATATAAAACTCGTGAGGTCGCCAAATTTATTTCATAAAAGAGGATAGTCAATCGATAAGTCGAAATCTCGAGTGAGGTCCAGGTGTAATTTACCCAAAAAACTACCTTAAAATCCCCTTCGATTTATGGGCCACCCACCGCTGAGTCCGTTACCATTCCCCGCAATGTTATACCTCTCTTTCACTGTATCTCTCTTTGATAGTACAACAAAATGGAAGCGCATGTATGATACCCACCACCTCTGCCAAGGAGTATTGTCCTGTGTCTCTGTTGATGTATGGGTCTCCTCAATTTGATTTTTGAATCTAATGTTTAATGACAATTGCTTGGATTTGAATCTAAAATAAAAGAAAAAAGAAGAAGAAGATCACTGTTCATGGGGTGAGGGGCATTTAGGTGATTTCTCCCACTTCCACCTACTCCCAGAATTAATGTACTCCAGTAGTATTATTGGCGGATACAGCTAGACTTCGAAATTACGTACTACTAGTAGAGACGACGGTCAGACGCATCAGCAGGAGAGAGAGAGAGAGAGAGAGAGAGAGAGAGAGAGACGACTACTGGTTCTGCAATGGAGGGAAAAGATTCACCGAAGACAGCTGGGAAGCCCATCCGATGCAGAGGTTTACTTCGGTATCCTGTTTCTTATAAATTAATTTGCGGAAATGGATTTTTGATATTTGCGGTAAAAAAAAAAAAAAATGCAGCTGCGGTTGCTCGGAAAGCAGGGGAGCCACTGGTGATCGAGGAGGTGATGGTGGCGGCACCCAAGGCTCACGAGGTTCGCATTCGAATCATATGCACGTCTCTCTGTCACAGCGACGTCACTTTCTGGAAACTCAAGGTAATAATCGCCGACGACTCTCAGATTTCCTTGGGAAAGATTCATGAGCAATGCTATTGGGACACGTTGACTGCGTTTTGGGTGTCAGTATTATTTATGCATTGGTAGATTGTGCTTCAATGAATGACAAAAAATTGACCATTTTCTATCAATACATTGGTGACACATGGTAACAATGGTACCAAAACGTGGTCACCAAAGTATAGTATTATTGGAGTTTTATTTGTCTAGTTGATAAACTTATAGCCGCGATTCGTGATTTTTGAAGGATCCTCCTGGTTATTTCCCAAGGATTCTCGGCCACGAAGCGATCGGGTAACTATAATACTCTCAGTAATTCCTGATAATCGGATTCCTGTGTTTTTTCTTCATTTTTTTTTTTTGTTGATTTTGGAAGATCAAGGGGTACAGGAAATTGAGTTGTAATCAGGTAGGAATTTTGATAAACTACCTGTTTGACAATCAGAACCATCTCAAGCAATGATGTTGTACGTTTCTAGCCGTAGAACGTGAGCTAAAGCAACACCATAAACCACACACATATAGCACACATCGATTTTGAATTATATATTTTAAAAGTTTTATGGCTTATTCTTTTTATCATAAAGTTTGTCCTAATTTTTCTACGATTAGTCTAATTTATTTTGATGACAAACTCATGAAATTCAATCGGGCACAGACAATTATGTTTCTAGCAGTAATTTTGGTAAAACACTTTCTATTCTAATTGCAAATATTATGATTTGTTCTTGTATTGTATGGTAGTTGTTTTCTAGTATCATAGAAGAATTTTCACATTAAATGTTTGACAATTAGCTGTTTTGTTCTCAATTCATTTGGAGTGTGTATGATAACAATACTCAGTCCCGAGAAGAAAAAAAATGTTGGTTGAATAAGCTGCATCATTTTTGTCTTCTCAAGATGCGGATCATTAGACATTTTGGGCTCATGTCTGTACATGATTTACCATGATTACCCTGCTGAAAATTACCAATTCAGGAGAGGTAGCAACAATGTAACCTTAATTCATTACTTGCCCTATAATCGCCTAATGTTCCTTAATTCATACTGATGCCCTAACTGAGGACTTGTGAAAATGTGTATTAATGCATCACCTTCTTAAGCATGTTGAAAGATGATGGAATTCTCAAGTTATGAGGTTTATATTTTATTTCACAACTTCTACATGATACTAACAAAATGTAGACAAGAAAGAGAAGCAACTTATTGTAAATACCAAAGAAAGTATTCAACAAAAATAAGGGCTGGGGTCTGCTCTGAGATGGAAAAAAAAGGGTTGGAATTGTGGCCCTGAATATGTTTTTCTGTGCAGGACTATTTGACGATTATATCTTGATTGTTCTTTGGTTCTATCATCTAATTCCATCCTCTCCACATCTTTCTCTTTGTCATTTCATGATCTAAAGTATTGTGGCCTACTTTGATCTTAACAGCCATGCATGCTTTCTCATTGACCACTGTTTTTAACTATTTGATTTGTGCGTGCTTTAAGGGTTGTGGAGAGCATTGGGGAGGATGTAGATGGGGTGACGGAAGGAGATACTGTCATCCCAATCTTCTTGCCAGATTGCGGAGAATGTGTTGATTGCAAATCTACGAAGAGCAACCTATGTTCTAAGCTCCTTTTTGAGGTTTCTCCTTGGATGCATAGAGACAAGACAAGCAGGTTCACTGATCTTAAAGGGCAGACGCTCTACCACTTCCTATACGTGTCAAGTTTTAGTGAGTACACAGTGGTAGACGTTGCTCATGTGGTAAGGGTTGACCCTGCAATCCCGCCTAATAGGGCGTGCCTCCTCAGTTGTGGAGTTTCAACAGGTAAATATGTTTGCATATTGCCATGTTTAGAAACTGGCACTCGTTTCTGTTCAAATTATGGCCAATACTAGTTCATTGGTTACATCCTCATTTTGTCTTCTGTACTGACTGGAAATAATAGGGAGAGTACACTTTTGCCAGGCAGGATTCTAGTATGTCTAGCATATGTTTTTCCACTTTGAGGTTGCTGCAGTCCATCTCTACATAGTTTTTCCAAGATGTAGAACATACTTTACCAAGTTAATTTGTACTCCAACATGAGTAACTTCGTTAATTAATGTTTGAACATGATTAAAAGGAGACTTAAATAAGATAAAAGAAAAGGAACAAAATCGAGATGCAACTCCCATCACAAAGTGGGATATGAAGTATCAAAATGGAGGAAGAAAAAAAGATCTGCTTCAGACCAGCCTCGTGGCCTACAGTCTAGCTTCCAAGCTCACAACATTTTTCTGGGGGGAAACAAACCCCTCATCATTGCACCACAGATTTTAAGAACAAACTCATGCCTAACTTTTTGAGATATTCGTTATTATCTTGATTGTTTTCTACCATATTAGTTCTGCGGAAAAATATTTCTCTGACTTGGGTATGCTTTGTTTTTTTCTTCAGCCGAATTTTCAGAGTGGGTGAGCCAAGTTTGCAGCAAACCTGTTTCCTAAAAGCATTTGCACTTGAAAAAAATCTTATATCAGGATCATGAGTGAAGTAAAGTACATAATCAAGCACAATATGGATTTTCAGGGGTAGGTGCTGCTTGGAGAACAGCAAATGTGGAAGCAGGGTCCACTGTTGCTATATTTGGCTTGGGCGCAATTGGATTAGCAGTATGGTTAATAGCAACTAAAACGGCATTCTTTTATTTCTTCATCCTGCTATTATTCCCCCCATTTTCATTTTTTCTCTTCTTAGATAACACTTGAAGTTGTTGATCTTACCACAAAAAGAGAAAGAAAAACAAAGTTTGCTTCTAAGTAAACATCATGCTTATTACGGTGTTGTGTTGTAGGTCGCAGAGGGTGCAAGACTTTGTGGGGCATCTAGAATAATCGGTGTGGATGTTAACTCTGACAAGTTTGAAATAGGTAATTCATATTTTCTGTATTTTTTTTTTTTTGGTGCTACTTGTGATATTAGGGAACCCTCGGAATCATCCAAATGGAGAATAAAGTATGCCTTTCCTGAGGAGCACATACTTCTTGTTCTGTCATGTTTAGTTTTCTTGGCATGGATTACAAGAACGTTGCCCTTTTCTTTGTCAACTAGGTAAAAAATTTGGAGTAACTGATTTTGTGAACCCTGCAAGTTGCAAGGACAAGTCTTTGGGTGAGGTAAACTTGTTAACCCAAGCACTTGTTGTGGAATTATGATTCGTATTCGCATTTTTCACTTTAGTGCAGGTCAAGAGACTTGCTTATTATGGCTTGAAATTGTTGCCTCAACTGGATATTAATATTTCAGCACATGAAATAGCTAGAAGTTGAAAAGCAAAAAATGAAAATGCTGACTGGTTAATAGTAAACTAGCAAAAAACCCGTGCATCGCATCTGGTACATGGTTAAATTTTTGAATAAATAATTCAATACAAATTCAAGAATAAAACCGGTTAAATTACCCGTGCTATGCACATAAAGAAAACTATAATTAGATTAGATCTCTTTATGTACCCGTTTAATCCATGAAACATCCAAATTTCAATACGTGTCTCTTTAGGTACCCGTTTAATCCATGACACATCCAAATTTCAATATGTAGCAGCTAGCGGCACAATTCTTTCATAAAGTACAGTTCCATGATCCTCTTCTTATAGTACCAAATCTACCATCTACATACATCACATCACCAATTCAATTTGTCTTGAGGCTTGCCTAATGCACTGATTTGGTAGATACAAAAGTGAAGCTTTGCAGCTCTTGCTACAGTGCCTAGAGGCTTGCCTAATGCATTGTGATATCAATCCAAACAAACTATCCTTCAATGAATCAATGCTAAAATGGCATTGCACTGCCATTATCGTCCAAAATCCTAAGCTGTCTAGGTGCACTACTATAGTTACAAAGTTTGAGCAAATTCAATACTTTTGGGTACACTTGATTTTTTCCTATGTTGAGTGATTGTAAATGTGTATATTAGTTAGAAATCATACATATTATGTTCTCAATCTGTTCTTACGTGTGTGAAAGTAAAATCAAATGGATTGTTGACTAAAAAATCTATTCCACAAGTATTTTGAATCATCGATCTATAGAGAAGACAAAAAGGGAAAAACAAAATGGAAAATATCAATAATTAATTGACAAAATATATAGTTCCATACCATTTTTCTTGCCTTGAGTTTGTAAAACAAAATAAGAATAGTATTAGATCAATAATCAATAACAGATAGATCGACTCTTAGAAAATCATTTCAGTGGAGTTGAAAATAAGTAAGAACAATGGATTGGTGCTGACTTTTAATAGTGGTTTGCATAAACTATCTTCACATACCTAAAACATAAAGTCAAATATGATTATAAGTTTCTTTCCCAAATAAAGCAGCTGCACTGTTGGGGTAAAACTCATTTTAAATTTTGAGCACAATAATCCCAAATTCAGGAGAATTTTTTTTGTGTCGGGCGAGCACCACGCTGTGCCTTAAGTTATATCCGTAAAGCCCTATCACAACCATTCAAAAGTGTTATCAATGGTCTGAAGTTTATTTAAAATCCTAACTATTAAAACACTTCTAAATCCAAATACTCATCTCCCGTTCAAAAAGTGGGCACTTAGTAATCCTAACAAATACTACGAAGAAAACCTTAAATATGTTACCTTGTTTCTTCTCAATATGAAACTCACAATGAAGGATTAGTTTCTAGGGATGCATCCAAACTAAAAAATGCTTACGTAAACCAAGGATAATTTGGAAGCGTTGTCTTTGTGAAATCATTATTGAAAATAAAGGAACTGCATATTTTTATATGTTACCTTCTTCCTAGCTTGTAGCACAGTTTAATTGTTCAGCACCATCATGATCTCGAAGATAGCGCTGCGCCATCCAAATCCATTCCCTCTGATATCAATAAAAAGAAATTTATGAAGTAAAAAAGAGAAATCAAAATAAGGAAAACATGATTATAATCCATAAGAAAATATTACAATGATGGCCGTGCCAAAAAAATGAAACACTAATTAAGTTTGAGAGGATCTACTCAAAACTATTTAAAACAAAAGGGTCTGGCTTAATTTGTTCCCATGTCAACTTCCGTTTCTTTGATGATTTTTGCTGAGGAAGAGAGATCTTGCATGTTTTCTTGGGTATAATTCTTGTATTGAAACTGAGAAGTAATCTTCAAATTCCATTTTGAAAAAATATAATAAATTCCATAAATCATGGGACTTGTTAAGATTATTAATTTTAAAAATGTAATTACTCCCATAATGATAATAGCAGAATCTCTCTACCTTCCTAAACGTAAAAGTGTTTTTTTAAATAGGTGTTTACCTTACTTATATGGAATCTCTGACCTTGGAAACCATCCCGTTGATTGTGGTGCTAAGCGGACTGTGTGTTTAAACTTTGATTATTATTTTAAACTTGAAATTTAAGTTAAGGCATTGAATTCTATTTGTTTTCTTTTTTGTTATTATTAAATCACTTAGGTTAGTGCCACTTGTTGCAACCATAGCCCTCCTTGCGAAAACTCATCCTGCAATACTATAATAGATACGACGGAGTCATGTATGATTTTAAGGAGATTAACTACTATTCAGCTATAGTAAGGTGAGGGAGCAGGATTTACCCCTTTAAAAGTTACAGAACATACTAGAGCTTGTGGTTCAGAAAGTTACAAAATGGACCGAGCATGTGTTGGAGAGTGCCCAATAGTTACTTTCAAGAGGAAGCTATATAGCATATTGTTTCTCTGAGTCTCTAATTTCACTATTGTTTTCTCCCACTTTGATATTAAGCAGGGGATGAAGGATAAAAGACTATGTTTAACACTGCAGATTAGTCTTCTCTTGTATTTAAGCAGGTGATAATCGAGATGACTGGTGGAGGTGCAGACTATTGCTTTGAATGCGTTGGCTTGGCATCCTTGGTGCATGAAGCATATGCTTGCTGCCGAAAGGTCTCTCTCTCTCTCTCTCTCTCTCTCTCTCTCTCTCTCTCTCTCTCTCTCTCTCAGATAGGTGAAACTGTTGTGGAAGCTGGTTGATTGGGTTGAAAATAAGCAATTTTGTCGTGGAAGAAGACCAATATCCAACAGCACCTCTATGCACCAGTGTTTCTAGTAACTTGAGAGACAATTATTTCAAGTTCCATTTACGACAACTTGCAAAACATTTGGTCTATCATCTTCTTTTTTTTCCCCTTAACTAACTTCCCTAATAAATCTTTTGGTTTCTGAAGTACGTATAAACTATTTCTGCTAGCAACACTTCACATCTTAGAACTTTCTTGGGGCATCAGATGACATGTCCAGATTAATTTCTTTCGTAATGTAACTTCAGGGTTGGGGAAAGACGGTTGTAGTGGGAGTTGACAAGCCAGGCGCACGATTAAGCTTCAGTTCTTTCGAGGTACTTCACTTTGGGAAGACACTCATAGGATCTCTCTTTGGAGGTCTCAAACCAAAATCTGATATTCCCATCCTCATTAAACGTTACATGGACAAGGTAATCTATTTGGCAACTTTTTCTTTCAAATTTTACTGAACAATTAAGACAAAGCCTGTTTAATGAAGGAATTTGTATTCGAGCTTATTTAGAAATTCTAGATGCTTTAAATGAGCTGTTTGTCCTTCCTTTCCTTCAGAGGCATATTATTAACAATTCATGCCTAAGCTAAGCTGTTCTCAGGTTGGAGTTGTAAACATAAACGGTTCAGTCATCCTGTTGGTTTAACTTTTCACCTTATTAATCACCGCTTACTCTTTTTTGTGCTTTTAGGAACTGCAGCTGGATGAATTTGTTACACACGAGGTGAGCTTTGAAGACATCAACAAAGCTTTTGATTTACTTATCGAAGGGAAGTCTCTCCGATGCGTTATTTGGATGAACCGATGAGTAAGTTCCTGTTGTGGTGTATTGCATGCAGTGTGCATCTTCCCTAGTGCCATCTCGTTGTCTTGCACTCGTGGTTCATTGTACCTCCACGAAGACACGACTTTCGCTGTTTGATTTAACCTATACAATTGCATATGGCTCCTGAAGAAATACGCAAGGATAGAGCTGCTCTTATTTTCATTTCGACTTGAAGGAAATCTGTGGCACAACTTGTTTCTTAAGACACTGAAGGCAATAGACGCCCTGTAAAAGTACCTAGAGGGGATTTAGTTTCCAAAGTGCCTTAAGCGATAAATCCCAGGGCTAGCCTCCTGTGGAACTTCCCATTCAGGGGTTGCTAACTAAATAAAAGCAAGCACTGCTGACTTTCCACTTGAAGTATAAGGAGAAATCGTCGTCATTGTGTGCTGGAACCCTTCTTTTCTCCTGTAGCATCTCTACTACGGCGAATATGCCTTCTGTCAATCGTTCATATCTGGGGCTGGGACTCCAAAAATGTAGCACTTGCTGCTAGGTCTCTCTCTCTTTCTGAAGGTGCCACTTTTAGGTACAGTTATGTTTTTTTCATGTCACCAAATTTTATAAGAAAAGAATTCCCAACCCCATGAATGCAGAATAGGCTCCTTTTCGTCGAGGTTATATGCATGTCTTACTATTTAGTATTTTCTAACGAATTGAAACATTCATTGTCAGTAGATATCTCATTTTCTTACTTCACAAACTCTAAGGGCATGGTTGATTTTACTACTCATTGAACTCCCAGTTACACCTATGTCTCCGTTTTGTAGGTCTTCTCGAGACACGGACGTTGTGATACAAATAATAAACAGGGGAAGTTGTTTGTACCTCGTATCGTTGTTGCTTGTATTTCTCGAAAGTTTGTATGTACTGTAAGTATTTGTAATCCCAGCTACTACAATGTGGGTTTTCGTTATCGAATTCCCTATTTCCTTCACCTATCAGTGTCTCGTTAACTGCCTCCCTAAGTCGCCGGCTAGCCATTGTTGTGAAATCTGTAAAGGTTTCTAATTTCTATCTTACACTTCTCTCTTATTCCGATTTTGGGTTTCCAATAACTATCACACACTTGTCTGGCTCCACAAATCTGCATTATTCAAGAACTACCAGTCTAGCACTCACTTGTCTGGCTCCACAAATCTTAATATACATTATCCAAACTTTTCTTTTTATGATTTTTTTTTGGCTCAAAGGTAATGACCATGTTTGCAAGTGCTTTAAAAAAAGTGACATTTAACCACCTGCTCCATGGCCCTACAGCATGAAGAGCTTTAGTCATAGAATTCTTCAAAATAGCCTTTGCTCCTCATTTTCCGCTCGCGCTATCAATCATCACGCTCACAAATTCTAGTCATTTGGTGCAGTTTCGAAAAGTGCTCTCACACTCTCGCACCCACACGTTATTGTCTTAGATGAAAACTATTTTGAAGCTCCTAGTTGCTATGGCAAAGAGAGCATGGTATTTTGTGATCATTTTCATCTAGGACTTATCCTTTCTGCTCCTGAATTTGGACTAGAGGGGACAGTTGTAATTTCGTCCATCCATTGTTGCAATCAATGGTTCGGATTTACTCAGCAACTCTTCTCTCCAAACCATTGAATGCAACAATGAAATCCGAACCATTGATTGCAGCAATGGATGATCCAAATTTGGACTCTTTCCCTCCGGTCCAAAAATAAGACCGGAGAGGATTTGATTCCTTCAATCTAAATCAGATTACAAGAATGTCATTTAAGCAAACTCTTTATTGGATTTACTTGTAGGGCCATATAAATTCACTAGTGGACCAAATCAGGGCAAACTAATCTTTCTCCACCATCTAAGCCTTCTTTTAAAAAAACAAACTAAAAAGGAAAAGGATGTTTAGATTGTTGGTGAAGAGATTCATCGAAAGGAGAGCAATCTGAAACCAAACTAAAAAAGTAGGAAAAGTTTGATTCTTTTGAAAGCAACAATATACAAAAGGGAAATTCACCAATCTATTAACACTGTTCAAATGCCAAACCAATAACCAAAAGACAAGATTACCCCCCTTGTCTATAACAACTTACCCAAACAAAATCAAATATAATCAAACATAGAAGCACTCGTATAGACATACTTCATCAAAACAAACCAAAAACCAAAAATAAAAAATGACCCACCACAAAAGACTTATAAAATCAAACATAAATTCAAAGGAATTGTGTGTCTCCTTAATCTTTTTCCTTCTCCTTGTCTTCTTCACCAGTAGTCTTGTGGTGATTCCCATGAATCTTCTCCTTGATCTTCTCCAGAAACCCTTTCTTCTCCTTTGGACTGTCCTGTTCTGCGGGGGCGGCGTAACACTCGACCACAGTCGGCGGTGGCGGAGGGGGAGCAACCTCCACCTCTTCAGCCTTCTTGTGATGCCCTGGCGGAGGGGGAGCAACCACCACCTCCACCTCTTCAGCCCTCTTGTGATGACCTGGTAATATGTCCTTGATTTTCTCAAGGAATCCCTTCTTCTCCTCCGGTTGAACCACTGCCTCTTCTTCACTCTTCTCGATCGGGATCGGGATCGGGACTCTCGTTTCCTCCTCCTCGTGCTTCTTCTTCTCTTTTTCTTCTTCGTGCTTCTTCTCTTCTTCTTCTTCTTTCTTCTCCCCCGCGATCACTTCCTTTAATCCCTTCTTTTTCTTTTTCTTCTTCTCTCCACCTCCCTCTTTCTCCTCCTCCTCGTCGCTCGACTACAAAATTTCAAACAAATAGATGGATAAGTACGTGGAAAAAAAAAAAAAAACCATACTGTGATTAGCAGGCCCGGCTCATGGCATAAGCAAGCAACCATTTTAGGCCTCCAAAATAAATGAGCCGGTACGTGTGGTGATGAGAATATTATAGAGTAGTACTTACAGAGCTTGAACTGCTATCAGACCGGGGGAGCTTCTCCGCCGGACTCTCTTTCTTCTCTTCCTCTTTGTACTCCTCCGGTTCCGGCTCCGATACCATAACCTTCTCAAACCCCGTCACCAGCACCTCCTCCTCCTCCTGTTTCTTCTCTTCTCTCTTCTCTTCTTTCTTCCCCGTGAAACCAAACAACCCCCTATCCGTGCTCTCAACCGCCACCTCTTCGGTTGGTGCTATCACGGGGGCGCTCTCCTCCTCGACGTGGTGGTGGTGTTGGTGGTGTTCTTCGGCCATTTCAGATCAAATGATGAAACAGGAATATCGAAAAGACGGAACAAAGAAAAGAGAGTAAAGTGAACTCTCAATGGAATGGGAATTGATAGGAATCTGAAAGTCTCGTGATGTGATTTTATAGTGTTAGGGAGCGGGGGTGCTTTTCATAGGACCACCTGCAGCACGCGTAGTGGACGCGATTAAGTTAAGTGCTAAAATGGAAAAAAAGAAGCCCAAAGGTGTGACCAATGGAGTGCACACTAGGGTTGTGTTTGGTTTAGTTTTGGGTTTTGGTTTTTGTAATGATAAGATGAAGAAATAGGGGTAATAATTAAAAAATAGGTATTAATGATTAGAGAGAGATAGAGAAAAAAATAAAAATAAGGGTAATAATTGAATAATGATTTGGAGAATCGGTTCTTAAGAACCCAAACCAAACAAGGCCCGGTAACTGACGGATACATACCATTCAAGGATTACTATTCAATTATTACCCCTATTTTTAAATATTATTATTATTTTTCTCTCTATCTCTCTAATAATTAATATCTATTTTTTAATTATTACCCCTCTAAAAATTATTTCAAGATCGAGCACTTACACAAGTTCGATTGAGATAATTTCTCGCGTGGCCCTTCTAAAAATTATTTCAAGATGAATGAATAACTCAGATCGTTTGTGTAGAGTCCAAAAGTGGATTCCCTATGTGATCTGTACGTTTCTATTCATTTTCCTTCTATCCCCTTAGAATTATTGGGGGAGGAAAAATGCAAACGGATTTGTCAGAAAATCGTCCAATACTTGGAAACTCCATAAAGTGAGATTTACATAGATTATGGATTCTAAAGGAGATAGATATTTTGTTGATCTGATTATCTTAGTAGCCTAAATTTCACTATCCTCAATTGTGGTTTCTTGACAAATACAGAGACATCTTCTATATTTTTTAAAATTTCATTATTCTCCCTTATTTTTCAAATTAATTGTCATTTATTTCATTTGCTATTATTTTAAGATTAACGGTGTTAACTTTTTGCATTAAATGACCACAGTACTCTTAATATATATATTTTCTCCACCATAAAAAAATAAAAAATATTCATCAAAATTAAACGTTTTTCATTTAAAAATAGTTTTTTTAAATTTTTTTTGTAGGAAAAAAAATTTCTACATATTTTCCCCAAAACTAGTTTTTTATCCAACAAAATATTTTCAAAACTTTCGTATCTCAAAAAACTGTTTTTTTTTTAAAAAAAATTCAAAAATAGTTTTTTTCTCCTTGAAAAACTATTTTCAAGAAATTTTTTAAAAAGTATTTTTTTTACGGTGGAGAATATATACTAAGGGTGCTACGGTCATTTCATGTAAAACGTTAACACCGTTAGTCTTAAAGTCACAGCAAAAGAGGTAAGTGACAATTAGTTTGAAAAGTAAGGGAGGACAATGGAATTTCAGAAAATATAGAGAAGGTCCTTGTACTTGTCAGAAACCTCAAAGGAGGTAAGTGAAATTTACCCATCTTGATATTATAAGGAAATTAGAATAAAAACTAGTACCATTTTAAAAAGCGATGATTCTATATATTCTTAATTTCTGTGTGCGGATTATATCTCACAGTGTTATATTTTAAAACAATGCTAGAGACATGAAAAAAGTGCTCAGAATGGACGCAATTTTTAAAGATGATGTCCAATTCTTGTAAATTTCAAATGGTAAATTTGAGATTTACGTAATTAGGCCTAGTTTGGCTTAATAATTTGTTTGAATTATTATTCTTGGTCATTTTTCATAAAAGGTTTTTCTATTGTTAATTTTGCGTCAATTCTAAGTGAATTTCGTCACGTGAATACAAATCTGAAAAGAAAAAAAAATTAGAAACTAAACTATTTCTTTAAAATAAAGATAAGTTGCACAAAAATCCGTTTGTTTTAGATTATTTTTGCCTTTACTGAAAACTAGTAATTTGATTTTGATAATTTTTATTTATTTTTTACTTTTTAGATTTATCGTCGCCTTGATCCAAAAAAAAATGACGGAAAAAAAATCAGGAATTGTTTTAAATAAGTAAAAAAAAATCAAGAATTGTTTTAGGATTATTTTACTTAGATGTCGGTTGACGGGAGCAAGAAGTGTAACGTTTACTACTATCTAACAGAGCGACGATGAGGATAACACGTGGAAAGCGGAAAAAGTAGAGAGACACCACCCTGTCATTAAGTTGCGTATAACGACGAATGGATTGTGGACACGTGGACGACAACGTAAGTAAGCCAGGAGGGCGTCCATGTGGGACCCCAAAGTGTCGGCCTTGCTTTTGGATATTAATGAGAAAGTCGGTGAAGAATGCGTTGAAAGACCGAAAGTCATGTGGCGGGAATGCGATCTGGGGATCCACGACTTGTTGGTGCATGGTGGGTCTCGTGTGGCTCTTTCCTCCCTCGGTACTGGTTGTCCAGATTCCTCCGGAAGGTACAGCGTGATGCGTGCCACATAAGTCGCGTGGATTTCTTAAGGGGTGATTTGGTAAAATAGCAGAAAATGATTTTTTGGTTTTGTTTTTATTTAATTTTTTTTTATTTTACATTTGTTAGTTTGTGTCAAATTTCCATAGTTTATGAATTCGTCTCGAGAGGATGAGACGAATATAAAATTATGGTTGAAACTAATTTTTTTTTAATAAAGCCAAAATTAAAAAAATAAACTAGTTTATTTTGATTTTTTTGCTTTATTAAAAAAAAATATTAGTTTTGCTCACAATTTTATACTTTTTGAATGATTAGTCTCGACAAGACGAATCAATAAACCACGAAAATTTGACTCAAAATCGACAAATACAAAAAAAAAAGAGAATAAAGACAACGAAGAAACCAAAAAATCAATTCTGCATATTGATCATTTTGTAATAGTCATTGAGTGCTTACCAATTTTTTTTTTTTAATGAAATCAAAATAGGTGATTTTGGCTTTATTCAAAAAATTAGAGTTTTGATTATAATTTTATACTTGTTAAATTCGTCTCGTCGAGAGAAATTTAGAAACAATAAAATCTTGATAGAAAATTAACGAATGTAAATTTTTTTTGAATAAGGACAAACGAATAATCCCATAATTTGGATTATTGGACTATTACCCAAAAGATGGGTAATAAATTCTCGTACAATGTTGCTCCAATCTGACCTAGCTGGCGAGCAATCCCAAGCTTCGATCACCAATTCGGATCACGAATGAGCCTCAAAATTGAGAAGCTTGAAGGTCAAGTTTAGAAATAGGGAGGATCTAGTCCGATTCTTGTTTCGGCATGATGTCATTTTCAAATTCTTTATCTATTTAATTTGTAATATTATATATAATGCTGAAAATTTTATTTAATAGAAATAATAAAATAGATCATTGTTGCATATAAAAAACAGTATACATTTCAAAATAAACAATATTTTGAGAAGCTCAGAATAATGAAAGTGGGAAAAAAAAAAGGCTAAAGAACTCAATTGTGTACGTTAGTCTGTGTTTTGTCTGCGCTTTAAACGAATCGAAATTGCTTCATGGCGAAGCTTTGTTCGACTTTCGGCCAATAAGCGAGTCGGTGAAATGGCTCAATTTTCGCGCTTTATTTAGTTAACAATTTCACAAAAGTTAAATTTCTGCCAAGAAAAGTTCTCAACTCGATTGATAATTCTGGCCGTTTAAGGAGGCCATAAGAAATTAACCCGAGTAAGTCATTACGGTTAATTCTATTTCGACTCGTTTATTTACATAACCAATTTCGAAATTTTTTTTTTCGGCCATAACTTAAGCTTAATGGCCCATCAAAACCACAAAAACTTGGGCTACCGATGCGGCCATTTCTTTCTTTGTTTTGTCTTAGTCCACGTCCTTACCCCAAGACCCACTTCAAACCATTACCTGACCCAGCTCAATAGACTGGGTGCCACACCCTCACCCTTCCCTTTATCACACTGTCACACGTGGACTAGTCTTCAATCCATATCCTTTCGGAAAAATCTCAACCTTTTTTGGGCAAAGAGATTGAAATGTATTTTAAAAAATCAAACCACCAACCTAAAACTAATAAACAAAGCAACAAAAAACAAACCCATCAACCTACAAAACCGCCGGAAAAAAAAAAAAAAAAAACCTACAAAACTAACAACAGCAAAAAATTATATTTATGGTCACTCTGCCCCGATATTATCCACCTCGCTATACATATGTATAATTATATTTATATATATAAAATTATATTTTCTCTCTTATTGGCATCAAATTTTGTTTGTATTCTTATAATTTTATTTTAACAACTAAAATATAACATTAGATAGTAGATTTTTTTGTTATGTTGTGAAAGTTATTTGTGAACTCTTATCATTTGTGCTCATTAATATTGAAGTCTAAAAACTACATTATTAATGTAATAATCTAACTTTTCTTTTAAATAAAAATTTGAATTATTTAATTTCTAAACACGTTTAACCAACTCTAGTAGATTTTTAAATTTATTATTTCATAGATTACTTTTAATGTCTAAATATTAAGCATATAATATATGTGTGTGTATATATATATATACTTTCAACGTATATAAATTATACATATACATGCACTTATATGTTTATACATTTTTTTTTTATCCCATTTCATTTACATCTTTGCTCCCTCCATTACTCAAATCAATTCCTCACCCTTATCCCTTCAGAATTGACTGAGCATCCACCACTCCAAATTAATTCACTGCAAACTCACCCATTCCCTTCCTTTGCCACATGCACCATTTTTTCCTCAGAGGATGCCCATCTCAATTACCTTACAATGATACTACTAGACTACGTATATGCATACACCAATACACCCCTTTCACTCTACACTTGCCAGCTTATGAAAACAAAGAGAGAGAGAGAGTGAGGTTCCAAAGTACTCCCTCCGTCCCAAAACTTTTGACATTTTTTGGACATTGTGCCATTTTCAAATGTCTATATCTTTCAATGTAAATGTCAAAAAATATGCAATATGGATCTTGTTTGATAAATTTTAATTAGTTCCATTAAACAAAGTTTTCAAAATCACATAAAACTTTATAAATAAAAAGATTTAAGCAATTTAAAATGACACGCAATCCCAAAAAGGTCAAAAGTTTTGGGATAGAGGGAGTAGTTCATTTTCTTCTGAACAGCTCATTTTAAGCCTATCTTTTCCGACAACCGAGTTGCAACACCTTCCGCTAATTTCACTCCTAGCACTCCGAAAAAATAGATACCTCTTACTCTCTAATCCTAGGTATCTTTAGAATATCTCGAATTGATATTAGGTCTTACATTAAGCCCGAACGAAACCAAACCAAATCAAACCAAACCCAACTAAGAACTTAAGTTACGAAACCCAAGTATTTATGGTCTGTGAACCGACATGGTTCTGCCGAGACATACTACCGTGATATGCATGTATTTATTGTTGAATATTGTCAAAATGACAAAGTTGAATTTCCAAGAATTATATACACGTGGAACACCAATCTGTAGGATGTTTGCATGCCATTGATAAGTTTTCTTTTTATTTTATTTTTGTTTTGTTCAACATTCTATGGTTAATTACTGTGGTGTTTGAAATAAACCTTATAAATAGATCAAAGAGAATCTAATATAGTATATAATAGGACAAAATTTCATTTGCAAGTACTATGTTTTATGAAGTCATTTCTCATTATTTTATGTGTACTGTTTGTATGCTATTATTTGGTGTATCTTTTTTATTCCCGATCTTGTCGTTGCAAAAATTATAATGAGCAGGGTGTTTGTTAAATTGGACAATTAGGTTCCCTGAATTTATGCACGAATGTAGATGATCACCTAGACGTTAATTTATTGGAAAATTTAGTAGAATGTTGTTATGAAAGGATTGGGGAAGTTATCCTGGAAAAATTGTTGTTATGGTTGGCAGACAGTCAGATGGTGAATTTGAAATGATTGACAGTCAGCCAGAGTTTGATTAAGATTCGAAACCTTAGAAATGGCATTGCGTGATCACTCCTAATGAATATAGTTACTAAATGATTGGCAGTCAACCAGAGATATATTGTATTATAAACCCAGGATCCAGGGCTATATACTCCAAAGGTTGCAGTCAGCACCTTGTGGGCCCAGTGGTACAGTTAGTCCCTGGGGGATTCTTCCTTGTGAGGCGGTTGATAATTTTGACCAAATACATAATTTAGTCCTTGTCATCTGTGCTTCCAGTTAGGGTAAACAAGGAGGGAGTGGAATCACGAATGACTATTTTCTAAGAGGTTTAGTTGGGAGGATTGATTCTCTAGGTAGAGAATCATAGATTTCGCGCAGATTAAAGATTAGTAATGAATAAATGGATTGTTGTTCTGTTTCTCATTGTTTTGTTATATTATTCTATACATGCTCTGTTGTGTATTGTAAGGGTTATTGGGTAAGAATTATCTATTGCGTGAACCTCATGACTCACGATACGGTGTACCTTGGCTCTGTGTTAGATTTTGTAGAGAATCAACAGGGTGAGCAGTACCCTAATGAGGCAGGAGGAGATAAACAGAATCTCGAGGTAAACCTCGTTGCTGAAGGAGGAGAAACAGAAGAAGCTTGAAACCCCTCTTACTATTAGAGCTCTGTCCCCTTATTTTATATTGAATAAATGTGATTTGAATTTTCAATAAAGTACGTTGTCTCATTGTAATAAAATTAAGATCACTCGACTATTATGTATTTCTGTTGTTTGATTAAGATAAACCTATTTTAATTAATGAATCCTTTTAATAAATGTTTTAAATAATGCTTCCGAAAAATCGGGGCATTACAATTAATATGTGAAAAAAAATAGGGGCAAGGATGGTAAACCCGATACCTAATAGGAGCGTGGGCGGGTTACCCATAAATTACCTGGTCGAGTTAGGGGCGGGGGTTGTTCGGGAATTTATTTATAATGCTGAAAATTTTATTTAATAGAAATAATAAAATAGATCATTGTTGCCTATAAAAAACAGTATACATTTCAAAATAAACAATATTTTGAGAAGCTCAGAATAATGAAAGTGGGGGAAAAAAAGTTAAAGAACTCAATTGTGTACGTTAGTCTGTTTTGTCTAGGGTTGCAAACGAATCGAGCTGCTTACGAGCAGCTTGTGACTCGGCTCAATAAGTAAGTGAGTCGAGCTCGAGCTCAATTTTTAAGGCTCGTTTAGTTAACAGGCTCGCAAAAGTTCGGCTCGGCTCGATTGTATAAACTCGGCTCGTTTAAGGAGACTCGTTAAGTAAATTAACCTGGCTCAGCTCATTACGAGCTTGACTCGTTTATTACATAGCCGAGCTCAAGCTTAATTTTTTGGCTCGTTAACTTAATGAGCCAAACTCGAAAACTACAAAGCTCAGCTCGGTTCGGCTCGTTTGCATTCCTAGTTTTGTCTCAGTCCACATCCTTCACCCAAGACCCACTTCAAACCATTACCTGACCCAGCTCAATGGACTAGGTGCCACACCCTCACCCTTCCCTTTATCACACTGTCACACGTGGACTAGTCATCAATCCATATCCTTTCGGAAAAGTCTCAACCTTTTTTGGGCAAAGAGATTGAAATGTATTTAAAAAAATTAAATCACCGACCTAAAACTAATAAACAAAGCAACAAAAAACAAACCCGATATCAACCTACAAAACCGCCGGAAAAAAAAAAAAAAAAACTACAAAACTAACAACAACAAAAAATTATATTTATGGTCACTCTGTCCCGATATTACCCGCCTCGCCATACATATGTATAATTATATTTATATATATGAAATTATATTTTCTCTCTTATTGGCATCAAATTTTGTTTGTATTCTTACAATTTTATTTTTACGACTAAAATATAACATTAGATAGTAGATTTTCGTTATGTTGTGAAAGTTATTTGTGAACTCTTATCATTTGTGCTCATTAATATTGAAGTCTTAAAACTACATTATTAATATGTGAAAAAAAATGGGGGCGGGGATGGTAAACCCGATACCTAATAGGAGCGTGGGCGGGGGTACCCATAAATTACCTGGTCGGGTTAGGGGCAAGGGTGGTTCGGGAATTTTAGGGTAAACGGCCAAAAATTGGCTCGTTGCCATCCCTAGGAGCGGCGAAGGGGCGGGTGGAGGTGTTGAGGGAGTTGACTGAGGCAATGAGTGGAAGAATTGAGTCGACCCACGACATATTACAAGTCCTACAAGAGGAAGGAGGAGGATAGACCGTTTTACACTTATGTGTGAAATACAACCGGTTGATGGCTTTGAAGTTGATGGTGGAATGGATGAGGAGTGTTGATGATGGTGTTGTGAGCATGACTTTTTGATCAATTCCAAAGACAGAAATGGAAACACCATCTTTCCCTTGGTTGTTGCTCTCAAGCAAAAAGAGGTTACTAGAGTATTCTGTTCATATAAAATTACTCAAAATTTTACTGAAATATTAAGTAAATTGAAGAATTTTGTAAACCTTAACTATGATTTGAATATCTGAAAATGAGGAAGAACAAAACTAGAGAGACCGAGTCTTGCGTTTTGTCATTTTTCCATCTTGATTACAAAGAGAGAAGAAGACCCAATTTTAGCTATAATAGACTTGAATTACCATTACATCTAACTGAACCGACTTTCTTAACTAACGTTGAAACTCTATTTAGAGACTTGTTAACAAAACTAAACAAAACATAACTGGGAACTGTGCCACGTGCAGACTTAGACCGTGATGTTCTGTGTCATGCCAAGATTATACCGTGCCTGTGGCGTGTCGTGCCACCACTGAACGTGCTGTGCCCGTGCCAACCCGACCCACTTGACCCCCCTAGAATCACATGGCCTCTTCATAATTCACATCACTAAGAGACGATTTGTTTCATTTGAAGTAAAGAGTAATACTCCAATTACTACTTACTAACAAATACTCTCTCTCTCTCTCTCTCTATCTCTATCTCTATCTCTATCTCTCTCCCTCTCTCTCTCTCTCTTTCTCCCTCTCATCTTTCTAATTTGCTAATTGTTATGCTCTAGTTTGCTTAACTGTTGCATAGTTGTTTTTGTTTGCTCTAGTTAGTTGATCTAAGCATACAACAATACATTCATCATTTCTCCCTCTTCTCTCTCTTTCTCTCTCTCTCTCTCTCTCTCTCTCTCTCAAGGTCATTTATTTCTATGTAAATCAAAAAATCAATAGACCCACGGTTATCAAAGATCAGATATTGTCGCTATGGAGCTATCCCAAAGTAACACTGCTAGCGTGAGAGAAACAATGGATAAAAAGTTGTGTGAAGCATCCGTGTGTGGTAACGTGCAAGCATTACAATCACTTATGGAAGAAGATGGACTCCTCCTACACAGAGTTTTGCTCACTTGGTTGGACAATACTCCTACACACATTGACGTGATGTGTGGTCACGTGAATTTCACGAGAGTACTACTAAGTCATAAGCCCACATTTGCCTCCGAGGTGGACTCACTGGGCGATTGCTCTTCACGTAGCATGTGCCAAAGGCCACGTGGACGTCGTCCAAAAGTTGTTGCGGGCAAATAGCAACGTCTGCAAATTCCACGACGGGGATGGAAGAACGCATTTCCCCTTCGCAATGGTTAGGGATGACAATTTGAGCGGTGAAGGGGCAAATGGGGGTGTTGAGGGAGCTAACTAAGGTAATGAGTGGAAGAATTTAGTTGACCCGTGACAGACCAGAGCTGGACTCACTGGGCGATCGCCTTTCACGTAGCACATGCCAAAGGCCACGTGGACGTCGTCCAAAAGTTGTTCGGGCCGATAAACAACGTTTGCAAATTCCACGACGGGGATGGAAGAACGCATTTCCACTTCGCAGCGGTTAGGGATGACAATTCAAGCGGGAAGGGGAGGGTGGAGGTGTTGAGGGAGCTGACTGAGGCAATGAGTGGAAGAATTGAGTCGACCCGCGATAGACTACAAGTCCTACAAGGGGAAGGAGGAGGAGAGACCATTTTACACGTGTGTGAAATACAACCGGTTGATGGCTTTGAAGTTGGTGGTGGAATGGATGAGTAGTGTTACTGATGGTGTTGGTGAGCATGACTCTGTGATCAACTCCAAAGACAGAGATGGAAACACCATCTTTCACTTAGTTGTTGCTCTCAAGCAAAAAGAGGTTAGTAGAGTATTCTGTTTGTATAAAATTACTCAAAATTTTACTAAAATATTAAGTAAATTGAATTTTTTTGTAAACCCTAACTATGATTTGAATATCTGAAAATGAGGAAGAAAAAAAATAAAGAGATAGAGTCTTGCATTTCGTCATTTTTCCATCCTGATTCCAAAGAGAGAAGAAGACCCAATTTAAGCTACAATAGACTTGAATTACCGTTACATCTAACTAAACCGACCTTTTTAACTAACGCTAAAACTCTATTTAGAGACTTGTTAACAAAACTAAACAAAACGTAATTGGGAACTGTGCCATGTGCCCACTTTGACCGTGCCGTGCCAGGATTATACATTGCATGTGGCGTGGCGTGCCTGTGCCGACTCGACCCAGACACCCTTAGAATCACATGGCCTCTTCATAATTCATATCACTTGGAGACGATTTGTTTCATTTGAAGCAAAGAGTAGTACTCCTATTAATGCTTACTAACAAATATTCTCTCTCTCTCTCTCTCTCTCTCTCTCTCTCTCTCTCTCTCTCTCTCTCACACACACACACACACACACACACACACACACATCTTTTCTGATTTGCTACGCTCTAATTTGCTTAATTGTTGCGTGGTTGCTTTTGTTCGCTCTAGTTAGTTGATCTAAGCATACAATGACACATTCATCATTACTCCCTTTTCTCTCTTTCTCAAGTTCATCTATTTCTCTATTTTTTCTCTCTCTCAAGGTCATTTATTTCTCTGTAAATAAAAAAAAATAGACCCACAGTTATCAAAGATCAGGCATTGTTGCTATGGAGCTATCCCAAAGTAACATTGCTAGTGTGAAAGAAACAATGGATAAAAAGTTGTGCAAAGCATTCATGTGTGGTAACATGCAAGCATTACAAGCACTCATGGAAGAAGATGGACTCCTCGTACACAAAGTCTTGCTCACTTGGTTGGACGATACTCCTTCACACATTGCCGCGATGTGTGGTCACGTGAATTTCATGATGTGGACACCCCTCCGAGGAATTCAATTTGGAGTCGCCACTCGGGTTTTAACGGATTATCCCCAAGGAACCGAACTCGAATGACTTGTCCCTTATTTTGGATAAGGTTTAAAACCAGTCCGTTATCACTATAATATCTTAGGTTCGGGAGCTTGGTTACGAAAGGGGAAGAGTTTTATGGCACCCCTCTCGTTTGACCCGAGAGTCGATCTCTACTTAGTATTTGTGGGATTTATAAAATGTTTATTGTGTAACTTGGAGCATGAAAAAGGGGAATGGGGAACGGAAATACAAGTAAATGCAATTACAAACGAAGATGCACATGAGATGGTGGATACTTGTGTGCAATATATACTAAGTGACGATTGGATGTACTGGAATGCATGAAATGAACTATATATGTACAACATATGCAAAAACATTAGCTTACATAGACTAAGAACAAATACAAACATGAATAATAAGATGTGATATCCATTATGTCATGAAGTTACGTGATAATTTAATCATGAACAGACTGAAATGCAACATGTTGAACATAGACAAAGGTTATATTGAACAGAGTGTAACAAGTAAAGACTACTAGAACCAAGATAGATCTGTTTGCTGACTTTGATTTGAGCACTCAAATGGGCTAACCTGAGTGCTCAAGTCGACTGACTTGAGTGCTCAGATTGCCAGAATACACAAATAAACTTTTCTCTTTAATGACCTTGATTTACTTACCCTTCTAAAAAATGAGTTCATTCCTTGTATTTTATCATGTTTTAAACTAACGAATCTCTTTTTACAAGACAAATAAACTTTCAAAATACACTTTCATAGCACTTATTGCACAAAACAACAAGCCACAAACAAATCTATATTGATATAAAATGATGATTAAAGCCTTTGTAAGAAAGTTTTGACAGAATATAACCAACAACAAACATAAAACAAACCAACAGAAGAGACATATGACTGAAAAATGATGATAGTCCAGATGGACTTAAGTGCTCAGATTGGGGAACATGAGCACTCAACTGGACTGATTTGAGTGCTCAGAAGTTTAGAGCTAGACCTTTGAGTTTTCAATCATAATACACTCTTTGCAAACATTAATGGCAAATTTCTCAAAAATAGACTTGCTTTTCCCTTTTTCATCTTTTTTTCAAACTTTCCTTTTTATTTTCAAAAGAAAAATGCTTCCAAAAGCTTATTTTTTGTAAATTGATGAGATATATTTGAGTGAAAACAACCCTCATTTGAGCACAAATAGCCATTAGAATGGATCAAACATATGAATATATCAAAATAATCATCAAAACATGTAGTATAAAGAAAGAAAGTTTGATCATTACGAAGGATCTGAGTGCTCAGGTCAGGTTTTCTAAGTGCTCAGGTTAACAAACCTAAGTGCTCAGATGAAATCTATCCATTCTAACCAAAAACTTTAAGAAGTCATTTTTATGAACTTTAAACCCTTAATAAGTTCAAAACAGGTATAATGAACTTGTCTAAACCTTTTGGGTTCCTTTCGGAAGCAAGAACAACATTTTGCAAGAACAACATTTTGCAAGGTATTTCTACCTTTTTGAACTTGAAACAAAGACTTTTTGTGGTGATTTTGGGAAGACATGACCTATGTATGAGTTTCTGGAGTGGAGTGACACAAGATGAAGGAGTATGAACAAGAACTCAACTGTTGGGTGAAGTTTGAGTGTATTTGATGGGCTTTTGAGCTAAAAAAAAGGATTTTTAAGAGATTTTTGGAGGATTCTTGAAGAATTATGGAATGAGGTTTGGGTTTTGGGATGTTATGGCTCTGGACTCATACTAAACTGACTTTAGATGGTCTTTGGTGAGAGTTTTTGGTAGAGTTTTTAAGATGTTTAGGCAAAAAATGGACTAAAAATGAAGTAGTTGGCCATGGATGTGAATGATTTGAGCTTGGATCAGAGGTGAAGGGCTGGGAAATGATGGAGAGTGGTCTGATGAACAATGGGTTTTTTTTTTGTTTTCTAGAGAGCGAAAATGAGGAGAAAGTGTGGGTTTTTATAGAGGAAATTTGGGAGAAAAATGTAAAACTAATTTGGATAGCAATTAGTTTTAGGGGTCTAGGAATGTAATTAGTATGATTTGGGGCATCTCAATACGTGATATAGTGGCAAAAATATATTAGATTCACAGGAAATCTCATCATTGCTTCTGTAGGAATCTGCCATGTGTCCCACCTAAGCGCTCAGGTTCATGGACTTAAGTGCTCGAGTTCATGGAGGATTTGAGTGCTTAAGTGGATGAATGTGAGTGCTCAGTTGGATGGACCTGAGTGCTCAGATCCAACAAAGCTTCTTTCTTTGTTTTGAGTTTTTGGTCTATTTTGGTGAGTATTCGAGGGTTCTTGGGGAATTGAAAGTCTTGTACGAGCCTTAATTGTTGTTCTTGGCTTATTACTCATTATTAGGGATGCTTAGGATTTTCATGGGTTTAAATTAGGGTGTCTACACACGAGAGCACTACTAAGTTGCAAGCCCACATTTGCCTCCGACCTGGACTCATTGGGGCGATCGCCTTTTCACGTAGCATGCGCCAAGGGCCACGTGGACGTCGCCCAATAGTTGTTGCGAGCAGACAAGAACGTCTACAAATTCCACGATGGGGATGGAATAATGCCCTTCCACTTTGCAGCGTCTAGGGATGGCATTTCAACTAGGGATGACAATTCAACTTGCCCTGCTCCAACCCCTACCTCGCCCCGATAGAGTAGGGGTTTTTTCCTTCCATTTTTTGGGGTAACGGGTGGGGGCAGGGGGTGATTTTGAGAAACTCGTCAGGGTAGAGGCAGGGGTATGGTCACCCCACCCCGATATTATCTACCCTACCATATATACATATGTATAATTATATTTATATATATGAAATTAAATTTTCTCCCTTGTATGCATCAAATTTAATTTTTATTCTTATAATTTTATTTTTACGAGTAAAATATAACATTAGATAGTAGATTTTCGTTAAGTTGTGAAAGTTATTTGTGAACTCTTATCGTTTGTGCTCACTAATATTGAAGTCTAAAAACTATTTACTAATATGTGGGAAAAAAAATAGGGGCGGACCGGGTAAAATCGATACCCAATAGAGACTAGGGTAGGGGTACCCATAGATTACCTGGTCGGGTTAGGGGGTGGTTTAGGAATTTTAGGGTCGGGGCTGGGATCATCAAAACCCGCCCCACTCCGCCCTGTTGCCATCCCTAGGCTTCTTCCTTGACAATCCCACTCTTTAAAGTAGCCTTTGTGATCCCATATGCATCTCAGAAAATTGAAATTCCTCCGTATATAGTAGCCTAAGAAATCCCATAATCCGAGTTCCTGAAGCTTCGATGACAAATTGGCAATATTGTGCTAAAGTTGTCCGTTAAGGGTTTTTTTTTGGGCTTTTTGTGGCTGTTTTAGTTGATGTATTGTGAGCCGTGAGAGAATGACTTGGTTCAAAAAGCGTAATAAGTCAAAAAGACCAAAAAGTCCCTTAGTGGAACGGGGCATTGTGTTTTGCAGGAATTGTCTAGGCATTGATCATGAAATTTATTCTTCTCAATATGAGATTTTGTGACTCAAAATATGAGATTTTGTGGCTCTAAATATGAGATTTTGTGGCTGGAGATATGAAGTGCATATGGTATGCAACTTCATATGAATAGTCACAAAATCTCATATATTTTTAGAAAATCTCATATTTGGAGCCACACAATCTCATATTTTGACTCATGCGGATTGCTACAGTAATGCTACAGTAATGCTACAGTGCTACAATCTCATATTCGGAGCCACAAAATCTCATATATTTCCAAAAAAATCTCATATTTGGTGCCACAAAACTCATATTTTTAGCTACAAAATCTCATATTTGGTGCTATAAAATCTCATATTTTGGAGCCACAAAATCTCATATTTGGAGCCACAAAATCTCATATTTCCGTATGGGGTGCATACCATGTGTCATATCCCCATACCATGTGTCATATCATATTTGGAGCCACAAAATCTCATATTTGGTGCCACAAAATCTCATATTCTCTCATACTTGGTGCCACAAAATCTCATATAGGAGGGGGTGTACATTGTAGCATTACTCCAAATTTGAATGGGCGATATCCCTGATGCAATTTTACGATTAATGACTCATTTTCCACATTTCACCCACATCATCGGAATTGCGAATTTTGCATTTTGTTATTTTGTTATATCCCAAAAAGAAAAGAAAAAATGTGATTGCATCTAGCTCTAGGTTGTATTAAGCCCCTAAAACGACTTAATTTTTTTGAACTTTCTCCCGACCTTTGGTACTTGGGCTTAAGCCCAAAACACCATAGCCTTATGTAATCACATTAGGATCTTGGCATAATGTAGCACAAAGCAATTACTTGAAGTAATTTACGGTCGAAGAGAAAATGGAGCTCCTATTTTATTGAACTTCTAACTAGTACTGCACAAGTGAATGAACATTTCATCTTTTTAACCTGTGGACAATCCATTTTAATTTCATGAAAGAAACCCAAAACAATAGTGGCTATGTTCGGTTAACAGTTTTGGTCCTGTTTTGGTTTTGCTTACATCATCATTTCCTTCATTTCTCTCTCTATCTCTCTCAACTTATTACATCTGCTTACATCATCAAAACAAAGCAAAACTTGTTCACCGAACAAGTCCAGTTATACTTTCTTCTCTTTTTATTAAAATTGTGAAGACAACAATTAACAAGTTGGGCAAAGTAAACCAATACCCTAGTTTACCCTAAGGCCATCTCTAACCATTTTGTGGTGGCGTTATCAAATCTGACCCTCTTGAGTTGATTCTTTCCACCGTGAGTTGGATCGCTCGTCTCTTTCTAATGCTTTACACAAGTAGCACCCGACATTAGTGCCAAGCCCGTCGAAATTTGGCTGGGGAGACATTCCAACGGTCAAGTGAGTGACAAGAGAGAAAAGTACAAAGCAAAAGCAGAAGTAGAGAGTTGTGTGTACCTCTTAGAATTTTCATCATTGCACTTATATAAACACTCCTGACTTGGGCTCCAAGTTCAAGCGTGGCTCGTACGCGTGGCTTGGTTGACATCACACCCGTTTCTAACATCGAGTCTGTTATCATTGCATACACATGCTACAAGTCTCTTACTTGCAAGTGTCATAACCGTTCGGCCAACGTTACCTATGACATACTCAAGGAAGTGATTATGTGCACATGGGTTGTCACGAGCTTTGTCACGCTTGACAATTGTCTCAGATGACGTTACTCATGATGTGTCGGTTGAGATGGTTACACGCAGATGCCGAACTATTTCATGTATTCCTCGCAAGTCATTTTGGGTTTTCTTGGCACAGTTGACTCATCTGGATCAATCCTGTCTCAGCCGAAAGCCGGCTTATTACCTTCGTCGTCCAAGACGTTTCACTTCAAAATAGTCGCCTTGGGCTCAGTCCTCAATTCGGCCCATTTATCAAAGAATGAACCCAGGATGGGCTTTCTGACCGAATAACCGTATTTACTATTATAGTTTGGCCCACTACACCTTCACCTTTTCTTTTCCACCAAATTTGAGTAAGAAATTGATTAAAAGTTTGATTTGATATTGAGAACTCCAATGACTGTCATTAAATTTTTCATCAAATCATTTATAAAATTCTATTGATCATTTTCTCACCATATCCCAACATTCTATTGACGGGCGCATCTGTATAATGTTTCCAATTGTTGTAAGGAAAAGTGAATGAATTTAAAATGTTATCTTTGTATTTATGGAAATGAGGACACAACAAATAGTTAGAATTTATAGAATGTTACCGTTGAAAATTTGGTAAAAGACTTGATGCTAGCTCGTTTACTTCTTCCTTGATATGATATTAATTTAATGAAAAGATATTAATTTAATGAAAAGACTGGAACTTCATTTTAACAATTTTTAAAATAAAAAAATCAATGCTGAAAATTTGAAGTGCTAATTGTTGAAACTGAAAGGTAAGGGAGCAAAGTGACACGAGTTTGATAAGTTGAGGGGGCAAACTGAATATTTCCCCACAAAAAAATGGAACAAGAGAACGTTGATGCATTTCGTTTCTCTTCATCTACCCTTGTTCTCCATCAGATTTCAAATTTCGGCCTCTTCATCGAAGCTTTGAATTGTTCATGACATCTGAGCTCCGGACATAGACGTAACATTGTAGAAGAGAGAGAGGACGTAGCGATGATAACACGATCCAATCTGGCGGAACAGCTAAGGGAGTATCAGATTCGATCGAAGTACGACTGGACTTCTTTCTCTGTCTTTTCATCCACTTCTAATCTCCACTTTTCAAGGTACCCACTCGTAATCACCCTTTAATTATCGGAAAATTGGGGTTTTTTTTATCCCCCAATTTTCGTTTTTGAGTCTTTTTGTTGGTTTATTTAGGGTTTCGTTTTTATAATTCTTGCATTGGTTCTTTTGAGATGTTTGGCTCGGTTTATAAGATCCGATTGATTCAGTTCGGTTGTCGGTATTGTTGTGCTTCCCGCTTGTTGGTGTTTGGAATGGCAAAGCACAAAACATAAAATGGTAAAGATTAAAGAACTAAATTGGTAGAGTTTGTTCTTGTGATATCTGCTTCTGGGTCTTTGAAATGCCAAAGCATAAATCAAGTGATGGCAAAAAAGTGAACTACCAAACCCTGCTAATTGGAGTTGAAAGAATGCGTTTCATCGAAGAAGTATTGTGCTGGGTTTATGTTTGAGGAATTTTGCGTTTTGGAGTTTTTGACAGTAGCTGATGACTGCTCAATTTCTTATCCTTCTCCCCTGATTGGATTAAAACTCTGAGGTTTTTTCCCTCCCATTTTCTTTTGTTTTCTTCTCTCCCTTTCCACAAGTTCGAAAAAAAAGCATTAATTATTGTCGCAGTTAGAAACCCTAGGCTTAGAGACTGTTAGGCATTGGTAAATTTGGGTCATTACTCATCAAGGATTAGAAATCAACCTTTTTTAAAACAGCATTAATCATTGTTGAAATATAGCGATGATGCCCTTCACTCGCTTTAGTTTTCTCACTTGTAAAATTGGCTGCTCAAGTGGGTTTGCGCGGGATCAATAAAACTAAAGTAAAGGAGGAAAGCAATGAACCAAATGAAAGCAAGAATGATTTAGTTTGGCAAGTTAATAAGGTCCATTGAGAGGGATAATCAATTCAATGTGACAATTTAAGACAAGACTAAAGACCATCAACCCCTTCCCTGTTTTGGCAATTGCTTTGGCTTCGCTCATTTCAGCATATGGTAAACTAATGGATGGATGCAGTACTGCCAAAGGTGTAATAGTGCTCTTAGATGGGTATGTACTCCATTTCCATGTATGGTATGTTTTGTGAGATGCGTGAGGTGTTTGTGATCGAAGTGAGGAAAATGGGGCTTGCCATGGCTAAATGGGTTAAGTTGTTGATGTTGGTAGTCCCCTAACCAAACCAAACCAAACTGAGCCTTGAGTCCCAATCAATTTTTGTTGCCCCCTCTTGCTTAAAATCTTTGCTTAGTCATTTTGAGAGGTTTCTTGGTTACTACGTGAAGCTTACAATTACTGATAGCTGAGTGTGATTACTTTTCGTTGTTGCTACTACTTCCAATGCTGCCTTTTCACCTCTAGGATGCAGTTTGTTGGAGTATGGTTGCCCATGCAGAATCTTTAGTTTGGGAATCGCTGAAGAGTGGTGCTGACCTCTGATGTTTATCCGTCTTGCTTTTGCTTTCATGAATGCAGGGTGGACGTAGTCATCTTTGTGTTATGGGAACTCATGATTTTAGCTTTCCTGGTGTTCTCAGCTGTTTCATTATATTTCGGGCATGTGAAGCTTGCGTTCATCTTAGTTTGCATCACATTGCTGCTGCTTTTATGCATGAAAATTACTAAGCAAGTTAGACTGGACCGGAAAAAGAAACGAAGGATGCTTCTTCCATTGTCGATGTAGAGCTGTATCAAGTTACAAGCTTTTTTCCCAAGAGATCTCCAGATTTATTTTGTAGATTGTCTAAAAATTTGACCATTGCTTTTGGTCCAGCCTCTCTTTTTGTTTATTGACACATATTGCAGCTAAAGCAAGCTCATTAAATAGTATACTTGATGTGGTTACTTCAACACAAAACAACACAGACCTGTATCAAGCTACAAGCTTTTTTCCCGAGCGATCTCATGATTTCTTTTGTAGATTGTCTAAATTTTTGGCGACTGCCTTTGGTCCATCCTCTCTTTTTGTTTTTGACATATATTGCAGCTAAAGTAAGCTAGTTAAATAGCATATTGATGTGGTTACACAAAACAACCCAAGTGGTGTTGCTTAGCATTCTTCGGCTTTGCTAAGATGTGGTTCTTATAATTACAGATTGTTATCTTGGGATGTTTTTGGCTTGAAAGAGGATAGATGGTTCATAGTTGTATGCTTGGCTTCCTTTCTTTTTAAGTTCTTTTTGAAATGTGGAATGTTTCATTGCTGAACTCCTACAGTTCAATCTTGCTAAAATAGTGCTGAACAATATTCACAGTACTGGGAACAAGGGTTTTGATGGCTGGGTGTTTGTTAATTGTTAAGCTTATAAAAATAACTTATAGCCTCTTTTTACTCATCAGAAATTGTGTGTATCTTGTTTGTCGTGTCTTCTGCTATTGTCCGGAGAAAACAGCTTCAGAGAACTTGGAAAAACTATTTCCAAAGCTCTATGTTGATACTTTTGGCTTTCATCTTTGGCAGAACTGGCTTTTACTATTATCTAAGCTCTTACAAACACTCACAATCATGAAATGTGATGTAGCAATCGTTTCTGAGGTACTTTTGGCCCTCTGCTTTAGCCCTTGTGCATGTTATTACAAGCAGATACTTCATGCATGCATGTCGTCGGGTTGGATATTGAATCGTATGAAAAAGTGATACTTGTGTTTATTTTCTGAGTATTACATAAAATGGAGGAAATGGTAGGAGCATTGTTTGATGGATACAAACAACAATAAACAGCAAAGCTATGAAGTCCTTAAGTTCATCATGATCCAAACAAATCATAGCCAATGACTATAAAATACTTCCTTACCCCATACTTTTTCCATATTTACTGAGGCTTGAAAAAGCTCACTTTAATACCAGTGTCAATCACAACATAAACCCCAGCAGCAATTGCCAAAACGCTCAAAACAGTGCCCGAAATCCCCAGTACCCAGTTCAGCCACCACGTGAAACTATGCTTTCTGGGTTTTTTAATCTTAAGCCACATGAAACACGGATAAGCAAACGTCACGGGCAATGCAATGCCACCAATCAGCCCTGCTAAGCTACCCAAGAAGGGAATCGCAACAGCCACAAAGAAACAACCGTACCCAAACATGGCCCGGAAAATCGCCCGGAGCCACCAGGGGCAGGGCTTGTTCATCCTGCTGGTGTACTTGGACTCCATGTCATCGAACATCTGCATGGCGTAGATTTGGAAGGAACTCACTGCGTTTATTATGATGAATATACTTGTTAATCCTAGAATAGCTTGTGACGTGTCCCGACCGTGGTACATGTAAATTGCTGCTAACATTCCACCGTTTTCTGGTATCTGAAACAAAGAAGATATCATTTTTTTCAGCGTAATCAGGTCTTTATTTGGGGGTCATATGAGGAAAATGGAACTGAGTGAAGTGAAATGTACCTTGCGGCCATAAGCCCAATATCCTCCTATAGCAACAGGAAATAAGCACATTGCAACAATCAAATATGCAATTTGGACCCCTCTCCACATTGGCACATGGGATGGATGCTTCTCACTTGAAGGCATTGTAGCCTGCAAACCAAAAGCTATACTATCACATACATCCTCTCAATGAACTTGTTTGTCTATACACTCTCGGTCGCATGATCATATCATAGAATTATTATATTTTGAGATTCTCATCATATCGTGCTGCTGGAAATAGAGCTGGACGTCATGTCATGTTAAGGTAGAGTTAATTTGGATTCGGGTCAATATGTATCAACCCGAAAAAAACCGATTTACTTAAACGTGTCGAAAATTTCAACCCTAACCCAACTTGAAATTACCCGTGTCAGCCCAAACACGACACGGATAGACACAATTACACAATACACGTGTTATTTTAGTGTCGGGTTGGAGTTGACACAACATGAATTGACATGTCCAGAGCAGGTTGGATTCGGATTAACGTGTCGACACAAATAAATAAACATGTTAACTGTGTAATTTTTAGGTTATTTGGGTTGAACATGAACCCAACCTGTTTAGCAATCATGTTCTTGTGTCGTGTCATATACATGTTTCGTATCAGAAATAGTCTACCCTAATCTGCTAACTTCATGCTTGTCGTGTTATAGTGTCGTATCATAAATTCACACCCTTAGCTGGAAGCAGTGACAGACGCAAGATTGGATTCAAACTGGTGCCGAATCACTTGTGTTTTCATATTCATAAAAAGTAGGAGTATATATTTTGTAAGCAATTGTGACTACTTGCAAGATTCGAATAAGAGACGTACGATATGGTATGCATGTGCGTAGCCAACATTAAATTTTATAAAAAATGATTGATAACTTGAAATTTTAGGAGTTTTTATCTCACACAAATAGAAATTTTAAGAATTTTTCCCACTCAAGGGACTTACAGGGGCCAATCTCAAAGAATTTTTCTTAATTAACCTGAAAAACTAAAACAATATATGAGGATATTTGGAGTTGTGCAGGGGCCAGGGTCCCTCCTTGCACCGTCGTACTACCGCCCCTGGCTGGAAGTCATGACATGGGTTAAATCTAGTGGCACAAACTTGTTGGTCTATACACTCTCGGTCGCTTGATCATATCATAGAATTATTCTATTTCGAGATTGTCATCGTATCTGGAAGAAGAGAAAAAAAAAGAAGCTAGACTGCCAATTCCAAGGGAAGGTTGATGGTAAATACCTGAATTTCAAGAGTGAGATTATGGCCTCTGAAAGCAAAAGCAATAATTCCAAACGAATTCAAAATGCCAAATATCCAAACAACGTTGGAGACTGGTCTGACTCGATCATACGACACGCCATCAAGCCTACCCTCCGTGACTGAGACAATCCACATTATCGTGCAGTAGCCGATGGCGGTGATGGCACCGACGAGAGAGACGCCCGCAATGGAATTCAAGTTGGGCAGCTGAGACAGAAGCACCGCAGCGCAGGTGAAAACCAAGTACCATTCCACGGTGGTTAACGGCATTTCATGCTTGACGGCGCAACTTTGCCCGCACGCGATTTGGTAGAAGGTTTTCATGGTGCCGCCACCAATTATGATTAGAGCAACGCAAGTTCCCCCGGATAGGTACATGATTGGGAAGGCCGCAAAAATATTTGCCATTCTATCACCTATCAATACAGGAGTAATAATAGATGAGCTATGAAGAATCTGATTCTCGTGACTTTTTTTGTTTGGTAAGTATGTACTGATTCTTGTGCTTGGATCCGAGGATCTTTCAAGGCTGGTTTGAGCGAATTGGGAAAATTAGTTTTTTTTTTTTTTAGTTTTGTCCTTATTCAAAAAAAAATTGCATTTGTTAGCTTTTGGTTGATTTTTTGTGCTTTCTTGACTTGTCTCAACGAGAGGAATTTAAAAAATATAAAATTATTAACCAAACTTAAAGTTTTGTGAATAAAGACGAAAAATAATCCAAAAAATTGATTTTTCCAATTCACCCAAACCATCCCTCAATTTAAGAACTTGTTGGATATCATTAAATAGCAGGGAAGGAATTGGAAGCATAGTTTTAAGTAGCAGTATATTGGTTGCGGTGTCGGTGCATCAGGAATCTACGTATCAAACGATCGTGAAATTTCAACTTTTTGGATGTGTCGGCTGACAGAGTATGATACGTATCCATATCAGAGCCTCCAAATCCCGAGACGATATTCAAACTATTGGCCGATATTTAAAACTATGATTGGAAGCTTCAAGTTTTGTGGAGGGTAATAATGTCATCTGAAATGATATATGGACATACCGAAAGTAGCACTGAACAGTTGGAGATATCTGCTGTAACGCATCCCAGTTTCGGTGGATTCATGAAGCTTAACCAAAAGCCCGAGAGTGTACAACTGCCAAACGAATGCCACTGTCAAACTTATTGTTCCCCAGGCCCTGCAACAGAAATAATCTGGTTAATTATCGGAATTGGAGGTCGCGGGGTTGAGGCCGTATTTGATTATTCGTCTCTATTTATCGAGCTTGTCTCTCTACTATATCGTGTTGTGAATACCCGTCTTTTTATTTCATTATTATCCCTACATGATTACGTGTAATTTTAAGACACCAACACGCAAGTCATGGACATGTGACCTGCGACATTTATCGATCACAACACAACACATTTGGAGTGTTGCGGTACATTTCCACGAGAATTGAATAATTTTCCCCGATAATGACGGTTAGCTGTAAACTCTTAAAGAAATACAAGCATTAAATGAAATTGACTTGCATGATTTTACAGTTTACTTTTGAGTACGTACAATCATGGGAGTCTTGTGTTGCGACAGGCTCAAAAGTCAGACCGATAGATTTCTTAATATTGACAACGTCACCTTCTCCTTTTTCTACCATCTCATTAACTCATGTGAATGGAGGGTGTCCTAAGTCAATTTACGTGCACCTCAGGTTAATTCTAACAACTCCTTCATAGCCATTTCACACGCTTACGTGTAGAAGTGAGATGGCCTCAAGAGATGTTGGCAAAGAAAATCGAACCTAATACTTCAGATGAGAGCAAATTCTTAAGTCTCAGACCAAGACCAGTATTTGGCCATCCCCTTCGGGTTAGGATTGTGATTAATCTTGTTTAGCATAGGTCTCAAGGTCCTCGAATTACTGAAGTATGACGGCAATTTTATTAATTCTTTGCATAGAATATTTGCTAATAGCGCCGGTGAGTTTGGCCTAGTTTTTTGAAGACTTTTTGCATATAATGTTGGTAACGTCCCTCAGTGCTTCATTGTAAACTGTAACTCTTGCATGTTCTTTGGTTAAGAAGATGAGCCCTGATACACAACGGAAAAAAAAAACAGGAAATAGAACAAGAAAACAGATTGAACGGCAGAGATCCAGTTTGTGTACTGTCTTCTGTCCTATGGTTAGACGTTCAGTTCAATCAGTCTTAGTCGTTGCTCTCCTTTGCCTACTTTAACTGTACTACTTGATATAGAGTCTATGAGTAAGATCTTATCTATGACTATGTTTAGTATAGGAGAATCTTCATTAAACTTCTTTTATAGGATAACATACTATAGACTAATTAAACTATGTACACAGACCAGATCTCTGCCGTTCAATCTGTTTTCCTGTTCTGTTTAGTTTTTTTTTCTTGTTCTGTACACTTTCCGTAAGAAGATAACAACATTTGGCCTGAACTATAAGGGTAACCATTCCTATGTTTGACCGGACAGGGAGGAGATTAATTAGCTCAAGTATTAGTAAATTGGCCCGAAAACTCTAACCGTCAGAGCCAATAAAAAAAAGGCGTCTGTAAAACTACATAACCTTTGTATCTTGTTTTCTTTCTGTATTTTGTTTGATTTTTCTTCCCGACTTGTTTGATTAGTTACCCCAATGAAAAATGGTAAGTAAAAGCTTACCAGCCAAGAACAGTGAAGGCAACAGGGACAACAAGAGCCTGAATCCCAATCCCGGAACAGAGCGTATGAAAAGCAGCATAATAAGCGTTCCCATTTCTTGACTCAGTAATTGGGAGCCAAGCATCTTGAGGGTCAAGCTTTGTGAGTTTGATAGCCCTCCTCACCGGACTCCCCAAGGGTGTTATGAAGCTTGGCGTTCGCGAATGCGAAGTCTTCGGAGTCTTGGCTTTTGCTGCATTTGGGTCTTCTATTTGGAGTAACGGTTTTCTTGACAGAGATGGTGTGTTGTACTGAGTTTGCATTGGCGGCGCCGATACCACCGCTGGCGGCAACGGTGGTGCGGTGGCTGCATCTTCAACTACCTCACCCATCTCTCTGGAAGACTTGTCTGTTTTTTCTTCACTCCTCCCTTCACACAAGTTAGGAAGTGCCCCAAGAGTCAATATTTATAAGGTCATTTTGAGAAAGTAGAGGGCAGTTTGAAAGGAAAGTGCTAGGAGAGAGGGGATACTAATTGTTGGGTGGACAACTGCTTCTGACCGGCACTTCTGTATGGACCTAGTGGCAATTATTGAGGTGTTCAAGAAAATGGATAAAAAGTCCGGGCAACCGGATTGGAACCCAATCTAATTGTTGTATTTGGTTTACTTCTACGGTGTAGTAGTGAGGTGTAAACGAGTTGACAGCTTCAAAATGTTCGAGTTCAGCTCGTTCAATAAATGAGCCAAAAATTTGAGTTCGGCTCATTCTTAAATGATCCAAGCTATGTTAGTTTATGCCTCTTCAAATGAGCTTGGTTTTTGTAAGTTGATCCGAGCTTTAAAGTGTTGAGCACTTGAGCTCGGCTCGTTTACTAAACGAATCTAAAACTCAAGCTTGAGCTTGGGTCGTTTACTACACGAGTCGAGTCACGAGTTACTCGCGGACAGCTCAATTCATTTGCAGCATTGTATAGTCGTTTGGTGATTATTTTCAAAAAAATCAGAACTATAAGAAAATAATATGTCTTCTTCTTCTTCTTTTTTGCATTAAATGTCTTCTCTCTTTTTTTCACGTTAAATGTCTTCTTTTTTTGACGTCTCGTCAATAAGAAAACAATACTACTATTTTTTAAAAAAAGAAAATAATACTACAAATTAATGATCTTCTCTCCTTTTTGACTTGGAATAGTACTGTTTCTTGATTTCTTCAAGACCGTTATTACTTGCAGGTATCTATAAAATTATATTTTATTGATAGATTTGTTTATAGACATGTATATCCATGCATGCGACCAAATCTCACGTAGAGGTAAAAGAACCCTTCTTCTTCTTTTCGGCTCGATTTCGGGTTTCTGCAAATCCCGTCTTGAATGCAATTGAGTCTTCGGTGGTCTTTCGCACAACAATTTTTTTGATTGAAAATTTTTAAACCAATTAACAGATATTCTATCAATAATGTCATGGAGACATACAGATTTTTATAGCACCGAAGAAACAAAATATGTATGTTACCCGTAATTGTTATGTTGCGGTTGATCGAGAACTGATTCATTAAAAAAATGATACAAGAAAAATTTTGCTTTTAAATTTGACTCGATCCTTGCTATGCCGGGGCGAACTCATCAGGAGGTGAAAAGGGGTTGTTTAGCCCCTGCACTCCCCCCATTTTTCTTGTTATTTGTAGAACTTTTGGGTTTTTTTTTATAAAATTATTGAAGTATGGTTCCCGTAAATTAAGCCAAATTCATAATCTTGAATCCACTACAGTTGTTACGCGTCTTAGTAAAACTATATATAAATAGGAAAAAAAAAACTTTTAACTCTGGGTGTCAAATGAAGATACCAAAAATTAGAGTCTCTCCTCTGTTCCATTGCAGAGAAAGGAAATCGAGACCCATGCATTTTAATGTGTTTAGTTAATAGAAAAGTTGTGAGACTCATGCGGCCATGCCTCTAACTTTTCCACTATGACTAGCTTTTCTGCAAAATTGTCCTGCGAAAAACACAAGATTTCATATAAATCTTGTTGCTACAACAGTTTTTCCATAATTAAGCTACTAGCTACAGTAGTTTTTTAACTTCCTCATAAATTTCTTATAGCAAATGAACCCAGGAAAGAAAATGCCTTTTTTCCTTTGAGCTAACATAAAATATCTGCTGAACTTATTATGAATATATCTTTCAAACACTACTCTGATTGCAAAATACATAATAGATATATCTCACAAATACTCCACAAATTTATACTCCTACATTATGACCAAAATTAAAATTTAAAACGACTGAAAATGCAACATGCCAAATGCAAAAAGTAAAAAAATGAGACTATCGAACACTTCATAATGTGTTTTTCCATATATGAGTACCAAAAATTCAAGGAAAAAAAAAAGGGACATTAGTAGTCAAAGCCACGTGAACGGCCCGATCTAATATCCGTGACTTTGCTATGAAGTGGGTCCTGTGTTAATAGCTTTTCCCACGTCTGTTCTGTTCTAGAAAAGTTTGAAATTGAAGAAAATACTCTAGTAGATACCCAACTGAAGCAAGTGGTGGCTAACTCATGCGATAGAGTTCTTAGATGCTCCACATTACATTCTAGAATTGAGTCTCACTTTCCTCATTCCCATATAACAGATTATATATGACAAATGACAAAAAAAAAAGAAGAAGAAAGATTCCTAACTAAAGACTTGGGGTTTCCGTATGAGCCAAGTCACTACATTCCCATGTTGATTTTAATTGTGGGCCCTTTGATATCTTCACTTGGGATAGGAACCGTTCATTTTTTGAGAAATGTTGAGTACAAAAAAATTATGAGCATTAGAGGCTGATAGACACACAATTGAGACAAATTTGTCTAACAGTGTATTCTCCAAATGATATTGGTCATTCATGTAAACGGTATCTGAACATATGGCTACCAATATTCAATTATTTTGACTTTTTCTATGAATGATCTAGTCAATATCCCCACAAATTGTATAGTTTCGATCCCAAATACAAATTATATAGAAAGCCCAAAATTGAGGTCAGTATAGAGATATAGGGACTTAGATCACTATGAGTACCCAAATCCATCAAAGGGGAAAAAACAGCTCCTGACTTATTCGATCATTATTGAAAGAGAAGTGTTACTAACACAACAATTTACACAATAATCTGCACAACAAATGCTTATGTACAACATTAAAAAAATGAAATGTTAGAAGATTGGATCAAGAACTAATAATCATTGGATTGAGTTGATTATTTTAATGGATTTCTCTAAAATTTATTTTAAATCTTAATGAACGGTATGAATCATTTGTATATGACCTGGAAGTAGGCTCAACAACGTGTCTATTGTACGTACAAAAATGAAACGTTAGAAGATTGGATCAAGAACTTCTGATCATCGGATTGAGCTGATTATTTTAATGGGTTAATTAATCAAAATTTTATTTTAAATTTTAATGAACGATTTGAATCATTTATGCGTGACCCACAAGTAGGCTCAACAACGCATGTGTGCACAATATGTGCAAGCCAGATTTTTGCAAGTAGAATTCAACACTTGATCAGAGGAGAAAATTTTCCTCTGCAGGCAACGACTTCAGAGATGTTTTACTAGAAAAACACGCTCTGAATCTCTGACCTTCTTGATTCATTGAGTCAATACTGTAAAGCGGAGCCACCTTTCAAACTTCAAACTATGTGTTCATATTATCTTTTTCCAATTAACCATTTAATGTTTTCCAATTGACTTGCTTTGACATGTTATTGTTAGTTTGCTCATACTTTAAATGATTGCTTTTTTTCCACCCAAACAAAAAAAAAAACAAAAAGAATTGACTTTTACACAATTGAAGCTGGTTCACATAGAAACCCATTAATACGACAAAATAATTTCCTCATTCTTTTCATTGTATGGCATCATAATTGAAGCTCCTTCACATAGAAACCCACTAATATACAAGAAAATAATTTCCTCATCCTTTCGATTGTATGACATCAACATTTGTATAAAAAATTGTATAAACTTTCTCACGTGGAATGTGTGGATATCATATATGGCTAATGGGATCCACAAGTGATAGAGTTTGTATGATTGGTACAAGTGTTTGGATTGTGGAAAATCTCGGATTACATAAAAGTTTAGTTTTATGCTACTTTTATTAAAGAGTCTCACTTCGGTGCACTTTTGCACTTGTTTTGTTTCCTGTGATACTACATCCACTTCACTTGCCAAAAGCAATAGGAACAGGAACACATGTTAATAACCCCAAGGATTAGCAAAGTGATCTTACTTTGAAACTTAGGGGTTTGTTCTCACATAAGGTTTCATGTTCGAATCCTCTTGCTAGCAAACTCTTGGGGCCACTGGGAGTTATGTCTGGTCGTTACTTCCATGACCTCGGAATTAGTCGAGGTGCGCAGGGCCTAGTGAACTAAGGGGGTGCAAGCGGGGTGTTTGGCCCCTGCATCGGTAAACCAGACCAAACTGGTCTGTTTGGACTAATTTTTTGGTTTAATGGATTAGTTCTGGTTTTAAAAAGTGAGAACCAAATATTTTCGTTTGGTTCTATACTAGTTCCATAATTAGGAATCGTGGTTCAAACTGAACTAGACCAAACCAAAATTTATATATATATATAAAATTGAAAACTATATCGGTAAATATGTTGCTTTACAATTCTACTATTTTCTGACTGTTGTTCAAGGTTTTTTGTTTCACATTACTTTAGTAGTTCTTTAGTGATTTTATTGGGCTTCTAGATCTATTTTGAGTGGTGGTTTAATGGTAGTAGTTCTATGAAGAAGTTGCAACAATTTTATGAAAAATTCAGTTTTCAAAATAAAAAAATGAATGAGAGCTGTTGCAATATTGCAGTCTATTTTGTTAGTTATTTTAAACCACTAATGCTATGTTATTTCTTTTTCATTTTTTTTCCCATTTTTGGATACTAACATGGTTTAAAGCCGGAAACCAAATCAAATTGAACCAGTCTAATGGATTGATTGTGGTTTGGTTCCATATGTGTAATGATCTGGTTATGGTTCTCAATTTTTGAAACCATTAAATATGATTTGGTTCTTTAATTTCTATAGAACTGATCCAATCCGGACCATGTACACCCCTAATAACAAATCCTACGATGGTGTCATTATGGAAGGAAATGCTCAAATTTAACCAAGTCTATGACAAGTGAAGCTCAGTTGCCACATTGGCCATCATGCCTTATTTAGTACTCTCTCCGTTCTTTTTTTAGTGTAGACAATTCCATTTTGAGTTGTCCCTTAACAAGTGTATGCTCTAAAAAGTTAGTAGGTAAAATTTGTAAAGTTATCATTTTACCCTTTTGAAAAGTTAGTGGGTAAAAGTGGAGGATAATTTTGGAAAGTTAAGGTAAAGTTGATGTAAATAGTGTAAAGTGGAGGTAAAAGTTGATATAAAAGATGTAATAATAATGTTTTTTTTATAAGTTGGACTTACGAAGCAACACATTTAAAAAGAGACGGAGGGAGTACAAGATATCAAAGCCATTCTCGCTACTCATTGTAAGTGGTCTTAAAAATGGTTTTTCTATCTCTCGAGCGCTTACGAATGGTCTTTCTCTCTCGCTCGCGCGCACTTAGGAATGGTTTCTCTCTCTCTCTCTCTCTCTCTCTCTCTCTCTCGCGCGCGCGTGCATACGAATGGCCTTCTGCCTTTGTCTAGGTACTCATGAAATTATTAGTTGCTCTCACACCACACATTTGTATGGTTTTGATTCAAAAGTAAATCCCACACAAATGTGTGATGGGGAGGATCCTAAGAGAAATGCTCCAAGAGCATTAAGTTTGGATCAAAATATTTTACTTTTTTAATTTCTTTTCATCGAAAAGAACTAATAATCCACGAAAGTTTAAAGAGACGAGAGCTAGGGGCCCTTTTTCAGTTAAGGGCCTTTTTTATTCTAGGTTTTTTTTTTTTTTTTTCTGAGCCCAATACAAAGACATAACAAGGATTTGGGCCCCTAATTTTGGCACGGTGGCTCAACTCTGGCTGTTTAATTCTATTGGTAGTTAGAGGGGTTACAAAAAGTACTAGCAATCAAGTAGAATTAAGCCTGTTTCTATTCCAATTAAATGGAATCCCCCCTTTTAACAGCTGGAGTTATGCTCAATATTGATGGATGTCTGTACGAAAGCAATCAAAAAGAGTGATTTGGAGGTCTCTTCCGTGATCACATGGGAAAGTTAGTAAAATTTGAACCTATATGATTCTAAAATAGAACCAACCATTGGAGAAGCAATTCCATAATTTAGCCCAAAGCACTTTTTGATGCCAAATTATATAGAATTGGCTATAGTCATTTTGGAACTAGCATTGGACATGCTCTAAGAAGCCAAGTGAGAAGGTGAGAAATGGAGAAGGAGAAATAAGGGTCATTTTGTGGTGTACAGAAAAGAAGGCAAAAGGTTTGTTGTGCCCACTATACTACTTAAATCACCATATTTTCTGAGTTCTACTGGATATGGCTGAGGACGAGTTCGGTCCGATGGCGAACGCACCGCTAGAAGTTCCTTCCGAGCAAGAACTTATGAAGTACATTCTGTGTTTATTGAGGAAGAAGAAGAATCATAATTCACAGCCCCGAGTAGAGAACGCAATTCCTTCTTTCTTTCTTCACTTTCAAAATGAGCTCGAGACCACGGTTTTGTAATATGTGATTGGAATTTCTACGCCTTTCGTATAATAGATAAATAGAAATGTTTATTTCTACATTTGGTGTGCAGAAATTCAGAACTAGTAGAATCTTTTTCTCTTATTACAGATTCATCTTCGACGGCAAATGAAATGCTTGTGCTTAAATGAAATTACCTATAGTTTTTTATTGCAAATGATTTATGAAAGTCGGTTTCATAAATCATCACCACCAAACCAACTTATGATTTACAAGACATTACCTATAGCTTCGACGTTGCGAGTTTTATCAGGTCCTTCCTAAGTATCTTGCCAGAGGGATTCTTCGGGACGGAAGCTATAAACGCCACTCGCCTGATTCTCTTATATGGAGCAACCTGTTCTCCAGATTATTATGTTAAATTCAGTTTAATTTCCACAAGGAACACCAAATACTGAGATCTAATTTAAGGAATCACCTGTTTAGAAACAAAGTCCATGACAGCATTCTCCGACAAATTGCTTCCACTTTTTCGTACCACGTATCCCATGGGATACTGCCCAACCCCCCTATCGGGAAACCTGATATGCAACAAGAGGTTAGGTAAAATCCATTGCTTTACAAGGGAAAACCACTCATTCTCACAATTCGGCTAATTGGTTTCAGCATGTAAGAATCTTAGGAGTAGGGAAAACGTTGCCCACTTCACAATCGAGTTTACAAGTTCTTCACATCACAAACATGAAGGAGAAAGCTTACGGTATCACAGCAGCATCAGCGATTTCTGGGTGAGTAAGCAACAAAGCCTCTAATTCTGCTGGCGGGACCTGCAAAATCAAGTGGCTAATTCTATTAGTCTTCCGTTGAAACTTAGCACATTTTTGTTGCAGGTTCTATTGCTACCACAGATGCACTAATGGCACTATATATTTTCCATTTTCTTTGAAATTAAGTTACAGAAGTTCCATGAAGAATGCCTCCTAGAAATGAAAGAGTACATAGAAGTTCCAGTCACCTGATATCCTTTGTACTTGATGAGTTCTTTCAACCTATCAACTACGAAAATGAAACCATCACCATCGATGTAACATATGTCTCCGGTTCTCAACCATCCATCTGAATCTAATGTTGATGCAGTTGCTTCAGCATTACTGAAATAACCTGCAACAACAGCATTATTAAATATTTCATCTTAAAGGCATTGTACGATTTACCAAGAATCGTATGAACTTTGAACTCACATGTCCTGCTTCGTAGAAAACTAGCCTACAACATCTAAAAAGCTTTGAGGAATGCAAATTCTCAGCAACATACGAAGAACAGACCAGTGAAAAAGCCAGTGTCGTTGGCTTATTGGGGCTGAAATTCAGCATACGTGAGTAGCAGTCTCAACTCTCAACCGTGTGCATAAGCAATTAAGCACCCATTTGAATGCACTGCTAAGAGATATCTCTGGTGAAAAAACAGCTGCACGATGTGAGTACGCCCCACCCACACCCAGACAACTCAGCCCAATGGAACAACTCTAAGGTCCACCAGACAAAAAAGATTTACCTTGGCAAATGCATCGAGTTAAATTTAAATTTTTATCCCAACGTGGCAAGTTTTAGGTTCAGCGGTGATCGGGGGAGAACGCCTTGATTGCCACAATCAAGCGCCCGCATTGCCTCAATCCCGTTAAGCCACAACAATCAGGATTAATTGAGATCGATACCTGGGGTGGCGGGGACAACTCTAACTGGGAGCCCACATTATTACAATTAGAAGGTGGGGTTCACATCAGAGATATGTCATTAGCCTGATTCCTTTAAAACATCTTTACACGGTGAACCACTCTTTTCACTTGGATTGCACTAAAACAGCACAGACTTAATGTCTTTCTTGTCACAGGGCATCAATCTGGGAAGGGCTAGGAACCCCCTCAACAAGTACGATTGTGGAATAACTTTGATTACGCTTGCAAAAGTGTGTTTCTGGACAAGTGTTTGATGACTGCTTTGAACCTATCAATTTTTCCGGTGTAGTTCTTACATTATATACCACATAAAATGATCACATATCGATTATTAAGAAAGTGACCTCATTTTGTTTTCAATATATACCATATCACTATATGGGACCAAATTTACAAAGAGAGTGGAACAAAATCAGGCAATTAATAGTTTACTTGTTGTGAGTTTGTGGAATTTTTTTTTTTTTTTTGTGATACATCAATAGATATACAGGTAAATTCCTCCACATAAGTATTACAGAGTCAGGAGTCAGGAGCCCACCGCACCCAAGTTGGAACTGAAGCTAAGGTCTCGCCGAGTGATATGAGTGTCAAACAATATGTTTAACTTCACCAAAACTCTATAGAGATTTAACTTCAAAATAAGCGAGGAGTGACTTTCGAGTACTTTGTTATCAGTGAGGTCGCAGGTTTGTTTGACCCTATCCAAGAGATATTTCAAAAGGCATGTATGATGTAACGTTAAGAATTTTAAAAACACAAAGATGAGTCTGCTGATCCTTTCTTCAATACCAAATCAGTGCAATCACGATAGATACCAGGTGATTAAAAATAGGCCTGAGGCATAGAAAAATGCATAACAGATTGCATCACACTATTAAGCATGCGAATCACACCATAGAAAAATGCATTACATATTCTCAGACACAACAGAACCCCAATGTTAATTTAAATTGAGAGTAAATCACTAGCAAAAGTATTAACCCGTGTTACCGTACCTTTCATAATTGTGGGACCTCTAAGCCAAAGCTCACCCGTCCGATTAACTGGCAATGCCTCTCCACTCTCCGGATCAACAATCTTAGCCTCAAAATTCGGGGACAACAACCCTGCAGTGCCATACCTCCTACTCTCCTCCAACGAATCTGTCGATGCCCCGATTCCCGTCGATTCTGTCAACCCATACCCTTGAAGAATATCCACCGTTGGATACTTTTCCACAAACCCCTCAATCACCTCCCTACTCAATGGGGCCCCACCGCACAAAACCGATCGTAAACTCCCAAAATCGTACTTCCGCCTTATCTGATCCGCTCCATTTATCATAGCCACCAGAATCGGCGGCACCAGCGGTAAATCCGTCACGCGGTATTTTCCGATTGATAAAAACATCTCATCCATCTCGAATTTGGAGAGAACCACGACCGTTGATCCAGATGCAAGTAGGCCTGTCGCGAATGCTACTAAGCCGTAGATGTGAAACATAGGGACGGTGCACATGAAAACCTGCTTTCCTCCTTCTGAATCAAAACGGCCCAAAACGGTTTGAACCATCGCAATTAGGTTTTTGTGCGACGATGCGACACCTTTACTGGCCCCTGTTGTTCCCGACGAGTAAAGCAGAGTTGCCGTGTCATTCTGAGTCACTCGCTCCTTGATCCGGCTCTCACTCGGTTTCTTATTCATCATTTCCTCCAATGTAGTCACAATTTTCGCTGAAGTAGAATTGTAATTAGGTGTTGTTTGATAAAACTCAAACTGAAAGTTGAAAATTTAAGTACCAAAGCTGAACTTTTTAAGCAGAAAATTTTTTTGCTAATAATGTTGAGACTTGAATTTTAAAATACTATAATTCCAAATACTATAGTTTGATACAAAGATAGACGAAAAAAATTCAGTTATAGTATTTGAACTTGTTTGTTTGTGGTGGCAGTGGAAGGATGGTGGTAGGAGGTGGTGACTCTGTGTGGTGGTATGGTGGTGGCCGGATGGCAACAATGGTTGGGGCGAAGATGGCAATGGTAAGAGATGGTGCTGCTGGTGACGAAGATGGTGGTTGTGGTGGTGGTGGTGGAGGTGGAGACTGAAGAGATCGCAGTAGCAGGGAATGGTGCTGGTGATGACGGTAGCAAGTGGAGGTAAAGAAGTGGATGATTGTAACAGTATTAGTAGAGGCGGTGGAGAAGTGGCGTGGAAACTTTATATTCATCTCAAAGTCAATCTCAAAGTCAAGTAACAATGAGTGGAGAGGTTCCATCATATACTATTAAGTGATTACGTGTGGCCATTTTTTGGGTCCTATTATCGTGCAGCTTTTTCTGCTTCTGTCGTCATGAGGCTTGGATTGTGATTTTTTTTTTTTAATGTGGAGTGGAATGGGCTCCGTTTTGATACCACGTGGAAACTTTATATCCATCTTAAAGTCAATTGGCAATGAGTGGAGAGATCCCAATATATATTATGTCATCATTCATTTCACTCTTAGGCAATGTGAGACAATAATTCTTAACAATGGTGAGAGATGATGCTACTAGAGGCTGTGGAGTGTTGGTAGTGACGGAACGGTGAATTGGTGATAGAAGGGTGGTGGTGGAGGTGGTGGTAGTGGCAGAATGGTGATGTTAGTGGTTGAGGGAATCAAGTGGTGGTGGTGGACTGGGTGGTAGTGGAAGAAGGAGGTAACATGTGTAGATGGTAGGATTATTCATTAATTATTTTCTCTCTTTTTTCAGTCAGAACAGCAAATTGCTTAATTTTTGTAATTTTTTTAGCCAACATTTTAACATACATTTAAATCTGTAAATAGTATGAAATATGGTTATCAAACTTGCATAATTCATTTTTCACGTAGTATATTCACTTATTTTTAGGTAAATCGGAATTAAGTATATTCACTTTTAAGTGTTCGAACATCTGGTATTAAGTGAACGAATTTTTATTTAGTTTTTCAATCAAAAAATATGTAAAGTACTACCAAGTAAAAAAAAAAAAAAAAAAAAAAGGTTTAGATGAGCCTAAAGACAATTTAAAAAAAAAAAAAAGATTAATCTAGACACTATACATATATTTGTAATTAAAAGAAAATTGATTAATTCAAAAAAACTTAACGTAAATTCAATAATAAAAAAAAAATTAAAAAAAAGAAAGAATAAAAGCACTGGAAAAAAATTCAGGGAAAGGGACCTCAGAATTACCGGTTCCATTTAATTTCTGATCGCCGATGAGAATAATTGGGAGATTTGAGTGGGCAATTTTGGGGACGAGTTGGGGAATAGTGAAGGCGAGGACAGGTTTGGAATCCGCGATCTGTTTAGCGATTTCTTGAGTCGTGTTGAGTGGATTAGTAGTGGTGATAACGGCGCCGAGGGAGATAACGGAGAGACAGACGATGGGGAAGAAGATGGAGTTAGGGGAGAGGAGGAGGACGACGTGGCCTTTCCGGATGCCCATGGCGGAGAGGGCGGAGGAGACGGAGTCGACGGCTAACCAGACTTCGGAGAAGGTGAGGCGGCGGCCGGAGGAGGCGTCGATGAAGGCGATCTTTCCGTGGTGGGCCCGTGAAGAGATGAATGTGGTGGCGTCGAGGGAATGATTGGATGGGAGAGGGATGGGTTTGCGTTTGCTGTAGAAGGTGGAGTTTGATTTGGAGAAGCCGCTTTTTGGGTCGATGATCGGAGGTGCGGTGCTCTCGTGCGCCATGGAAGTAGCCGTCGCAATTCTCAATTTGATCTGCAACTCGGTTTCTTCTTCTTCTTCCTTTTCAATTTGCTAGTAATCAATTTCAGTGAACTGCTGCGTAAGTGAGTTTGGTGTTGACTTTTATAAGATGCCTTTGGACCAGATTAGACCGGGTGACGACGTGAACAAGTGCACCAGATTTTTGTCGAAAATATTTAACACGTTTTCTTGGGAAAAGTCATTTTCTTATCCGGTCCTCCCGGATTTAAGAAAAAATTAATTTTTTTTGTGTTGCAATTTTTTTTTTGAAAATTTGAGCCGTCTAATATGTTCAAAAGGTGTTTTCGAGAGATATTTTGTGAAAAAATACTTGGATCAAGCACTTCCCAGTATTTTTTTTTGAAGATTTTTTGCGTTGGCCCTTGAAAACACCTTCTGAACACATTGGACGGATCGGATCATCAAAAAAATGCTTGGATAAAGGAGGACCGGAGACCGGACTAGAAGTGGACTCTTCTCGGGAAAAATGATACTTGTACAACAAATGTTTGGGTAAATTACACTGACCTCCCCTGAGGTTTTCGATTTGTACGCTGACCACCCTTACTTTATCTGAAATAGCACTGACTTCCCTTGAGTTTTATATTTTAGTATCAAAAGCACCCTTCAACAGTATCGACGGCACCAAGGGCCCCCTTGTGAGTCCCCAACGATCGATCCAAGCCATCCATTCATTCCAAAATCGAATTCCGAGTGGGTCTACGCGAAAATCACCTCAATCGGACGGTCCTAAGTGCTCAATCCAAAATCACCCCATTTCGTTCAAAAATTTTGGATCGAGCACTTAGGACTGTCCGATTGAGGTGATTCCCACGTAGACCCACTTGGAATTCAATTCTGGAATGAATGGACGGCTCAGATCAACTGTTGGAGACCCACAAGGGGGTCCCTCGGCGTCGCTGGTGTCAGAAGGGTGCTTTGATACTAAAATATAAAACTCCGCCGAAGGCCAAATGGCTATTTCGAATAAAGTAAAGGACAAAATTGTATGCTCAAAAACCGAGGGGAGGTCAGTGTTATTTACCCCAAATGTTTCTAAATGGTCGCCAATTGCTAACGTGGAGGTGGGTCCCACCCACTTGACTCGGGAAAAAAAAATCAATTTTTTTTGAAAACCCAGATCGTGCATCTCTCTTCTTCATTTCTTTCGGGAGTTACAGAGAAAGAATGGCAAGCACCACTACCGGCGGCAACCCAGCTCCTCACACCTCTCTCTCCACCTCAAGCAACCACCATCGCCACAAAGAACCGCTTGGAAGCCCGGCGGCCAGGCACCGGCTTGATCGATAGATGGAAGAAAAAGGAGATAGCTAGAAAGGCATTTGGGTGGGGGGCGTGGCCGCAGGGAGGTGGAAAGGATCTTGGGAGAAGGTGGCTCATGCCGGTGCTTATTCTTCTTCTTCTTTCTCTTTTGTGTGTGTGTGTGTGTGGTGGAACCAAATGTGGGCGGGGGAGGGAACCAACGAGGTGGAGAGGGATGCCAGAGAAGGTGGATCATTGGTGCTTGTTTTTGCTGTTGTTATTGCTCCCTCTCTCTCTCTCTCTCTCTGTGGTGGAACCAAATGTGGGCGGGGGAGGGAACGAAAACCAGCAATTTGGGTTTTCAAAAAGTTTGAGTTTTTTTTTTTTTCTAGATCAAGTGGGTGGGACTCACTACCACGTCAGCAGTTGAGACCATTTGGAAACATTTGTTGTAAACATATCATTTTTTGTTTTCTTGGCTACCTAGCTGGCTAGCTGCTTCTTCTTTTTTGTGGTATTTATTCAATTTTTTCTTGGATAACCGGATGTTCAGGCCAGTTTACGCTCATCTCATTTAATTTCGGGGCTCTAAAGATAATGACCGATAATAACCTTTAGTGGCCTCAAGAGTTTGTTGCCTAGAGGAATTGAACCTAAGAACTTAGGTGACAAACCTTCAATGGCCCCAAGAGCTTAGGTGGCAAGATCACTTTATCAATCTCTTGGGGTTATTGATTTTTCTTAGCGAACCGAACCAAAAAAGTAAAAAACAAGTAAGATTCAAACTTAATTTTTTGATAAAGATAGAAATCAACAAAAAAGTTAATTTTTTTTTTTGGGTAAATCGGAAAAAAAAAAAGAAGTTAAATTTTTTAACTCTATTCAAATAAATTTGAGTTTGGAACATAATTTTTTTTATTTTTCCAATTCCATCTATAAAAAAAAGTTTGACGCGTGCCTATTGGCACACGTTAAGGTTGAAAGAGTATACTGAAATGTGTGAAAAATGTATAAGAATAAGTTAAAGTGTATTGAAAAATGTAAAAAAAAAAATTAAATTATGTGTTATTTTTATTTATTTGTGTGCTTGACTTGTGCCCAACACTAAATTAAACTATAGATTAAACACAGCCAAGAAAATTTGGATAAAGACAACCTTAAAAAAAGCAACTACGGTCGGCGGCTGGGAATCTGTCAAAGGCCGAGGCTCTAGTTGGGCCTGGTGGACATAATAAGCATGTTATTGGGCCCATCTTCTTTGAAATCGCCGAATTTGTACTAGAGGAAAACAATGAAGTTGGCCCAAGCAAGCACCCATTTGGAAACCTTGTTGGTGGAGTAATATTTTATGGCCCGTAATTATGTGCCACCATAATGTACAAGTCTAGAAAACCATCGTAATTCTGTTTGGAAGTTAAGGAAAGAAAAGAGAAAAGAAGAAAAAATAATTAAGAGGGAAATATGAGAGACAATGGGAGGAAAGTTAAATAGGAATTTGAACATTTTCCTTTCTCTTTCCGAGAAACCAAATAGAGGAAGGGAAATTTTAAAAACTTTCTCTTCCTTTCCACTTCTTTCCCTAAGATCCAAACAGAGTCTAAGAGTATGGAGGGATGGAGTATGGTCCTTATGGAGAGGAAGCCATCCCATCTTGCAACATGGGAGTAGTTGTGGAAATCCACTCTCACACTAGTCCCTATAGTATTTGCTCTAATCTCGCAAGATTTTGATTGATTTTTGAGATCGAAAAGAACAATGTTGGCTTTTTAGAGAATGAGAGCGTGGCGACGTAGGGGTTTGAGTGTTGGAGGAATGGTGTGGATCGTTTCATCATGATGAAGTTCGGAGGTGGGTTGAATGACTCGAATCATGATGTTGTGTGGAAATAGGTTGAGGTTTGCTTGAACTCAATCAAGTGGCTAGGTAAGTGTGATCGTGACTAAGGTAATCCTCCATTTTCATCGTTGGATGACAATATGAATACGCTCAATCGTCCTCCCGAAGGATGGATTGTGTGCATATGGGTCTGCCTCTCCCTTTCCATGCTTTTATATGCACATTTGAAGCTCGTCTAAGTGGAATAAGTTTTTATGTTTCTATTTGATATATTGAATGAATAATAGAGGTTATTTTTTTAAGATTTTAGATTAAGTTTAAATTCCAATTGAAGACAGATAGCACCATAAATGCACCAGAACAAGTGAGAAATATTCCAGTACCTAAAAGAGCTATGTAATCATATAATTAAAATTTTGAAATTTACAATAAATATAAAAATCACTTATTTTGATTATTAAAAAAAAGAAGTAAGAATATCACCGTCAATCTTAGTAATCCTCACCTAACCAACTTACAATGTACAAAACATGCATTTCCTATAGCTTCGATATTACAAGTTGTATCAAGTCCTTCTGGAGTATTTTGCTTGGTGGATTCTTAGAGATAGAAGTGGTAAATGCCACGCGCCTTATTCTCTTGTAGGGAGCTACCTATTTACAAATAATTATGTTAAATTCACACTTTCAGCAAGTGACAACAAATAGTACAACATTGGAGAGAATTTGAGTATCTTGTTTAAGCATTCAATCACTTGTTTAGCAACAAAGTCCATGACAGTGTTCTCCGACAAATTGCTTCCACTTTTTCGTACCACGTACGCCATGGGATACTGCCCAACCTCTTTATCAGGAAACCTGAGAATACAATAAAACATAGTGGGCATGTTCGGTTGGGAGTTTTGCTCCGGTTTTATTTTGATTCTATTTTGCTGACATTATTATTTTTCTCTTTATCTCTCTCCACTTATTACACCTGCTTACATCATCAAAACTAAACTAAACTCCCCCAAAACCCCCAAACGAACACAGCCAGTAAAACTTAGGACGTTGGGTGACTGCTGAGTGTTGGATATTTTAATATTTTAATATTAATTTTATCGGTGCTAGACTGTCCAAATCATGTGTACATCTTTGGGTATCTTGGAAGATCAAATTCAAATCTTATCTTGATTTTTACTTGGGAACCAAGTAGCTTATCTAATAAAGTCTTCCTAATCTTATCTTGATTTTTCTTGGTGACCAAGGATATCTAGAGCATATCTTATCTTTATTTTTACTTGGTGACCAAGATAAACTAGAAGCTTCCTTTTATTAATTATGAAGACTTGAGGGAGACTTACTCTCTCTTTCTACTTCCTTGGTCTATAAATAGGCTAGAGCTATCCTCCTTTTTCGGTGTGTGTGTGTTTGCCGAAAGAAATAGGAAAAAAGAAAAAACTTCTTCTCTCAACTCTTCTTCTCTCAAATCTTATTCCCTTAATTTAAAAATAGTCTATAAGTTTTAATATGTACGTGAGAGTCTTGGGCAAAGTGTAAGGGTATTTATTTGGTAGAGCTTTGGGTTCTCCTACTTATGCAGAGTAGGTTCGAACCACACGATAAATTATCGGGCTGTTATATCCTGCAGGAGACAAGCCAAGAGATTTTCTACTGCACCGGTCTATTACCGTAGAGAGCTTGAATCTCCTTAAAGAGAGCGAGATTTCCGTGCCTCAGCCTATTAATTTGTCCATCGTAATTTTAAATTTTTGGTGCTTATTATTGTAATATCACCAACACTGAGCAACTGTGTAAAATCATAGCCGCCCATAAGTGTTTTCAACTGTCGAATTGAAAATAAACTATTTGTGCAAATAATTAACTATTTGCATGAATGGTTTGTTTGAAATATGGGTCGTCCATCCAAGCAACGGACGGCCCGGATTTTGCGCAGCATTTGTTGTGCACAGGCTCCACAGCAAGCCCCCACGTCCATAAAAGTTTTCCTCTCATCCTTATATTAATCAGTTATTTTAACAATTTGCTTCATTGATTTCAGCATCTAAGAGTCTCATGAGGGGAAAAAGATTTTCCCTTTTTTTTGCTCGAGTTAACAAGTTATTCACAGATCAAATATGAAGGAGACAACTTACGGTATCACAGCAGCATCGACAATTTCTGGGTGAGAAAGCCTCAAATTCTGCTGGCGGAACCTACAAAAAGTAGCGGTTAAATCTGTTTAGTCTTCAGTTATAACGTTAACACACAATTTCCCATCTAGTTGAATTTAGTTATAAAAAGGTCAAATCACCTGATATCCTTTGTATTTAATGAGTTCTTTTAACCTACCAACTACAAAAATGAAACCATCATCATCGATGTAACATAGATCTCCGGTTCTCAACCATCCATCTGAATCTAAAGTTGATGTAGTTGCTTCAGCGTTATTGAAGTAACCTATAACAACATTACTAACATACCATTTCAGCATAAAGGCATCATATGACTTATCAAGAAACTTATGAACTGTGAACTCCAATGTCCTGCTTAGTACTACAACAACTAAGTAATACTATTATTTAAATTGGTGTGGTAAATAAGCTTGTTATGAGAGTGGAGTATTACTTTTGTGGCTAAAAATTCATGTAGTCCACACCTTAAATGAAGCCACATTAATGTAGTGCCCGAAAATATACAAGAATGTTGTGGTTAGAGTTATGGTCGGTACCTAGGATTACTGGCAAAAGTATTATTTTGTATTATGTTACCTTTCATGATGGAGGGACCTCTAAGCCAAAGCTCAACGGTCCGATTAACAGAGAGCAACTCTCCACTCTCAGGATCAACAATCCTCACTTCCATATTCGGCGATAGCAACCCCGCCGTCCCATACCTCCTATTCTTATTGAATATCCACCATTGGCTAATTCTCCATAAATCCCTCGACCACCCCTCTACTCAATGGAGTGCCACATCATAGAACTGATTGCAACGTCTCCAATTCATACTTCTGCTTTATCTGATCAACTCCCTTCACCAACACCACCGAATCAGTGGTACCCGGGGGTATATCTATTGCACGATATTTCTCGATCACCATGAACCTCCCGTCAATCTCGAATCTTGAGAGAACCACCATCGTTGAACCGGATGCCAGTGCGGCAGTCGTGAATGTTGTTAAGCCGAAGATGTGAAACATGGGGACGGTGCATATGTAAACCCGATTTCCCCTTTCCAAATTGAACCAGTTCAATATGGTATGAACAGTTGTGATTAGGTTTTTATGCGACGATATAACGTCTTTTCTCGCCCCTGTTGTTCCTGACGAATAAAGCAGAGTTGTTGTGTTGTTATGAGTCACTCACTCCTTCACTTGGCTCTCGCTTGGTTTCTCCTTCATCATATATATCCTCCAGTGTAGCCACGATTTTCATTGAATTACAGTTGAAATTTTGAAGTAGAACTATTGTCAACTGATTTAGGCCCTATTTCCACTTGCGAAAATGACAAATTCATAAAATCAATTGGGTTGATTTTAGTAAATGATTTCCCATTCTAGCAAATGGAAACAGTACGTATGACTACTTAAAATTAACTACTACTCTCTTTGATAAGCCCCTAACATCGTAGATATCCGAGCTTATTTAGTTCTTTTTGTTCACACACACAAGCGTGTTTTAGCGTCTTATATGATTGATGTCATGCGGAGTGTGTTTTTGAAAGTTTCAGGTCAAACCACGACATAAGGCGTATTTGAAGCGTTTTAGGTCACATCCCAAGAATATAAGAGCCAAGGAGCGAAGATTTGGCTAAGGATCAAGAAGTCCAAAGGTCACAAGATCAAACCGGAAGGCTAAAACCGTGACCAAGTCTCACAAAGACTCCCAGTGAATCCGGGAGTAATCAAGTGCTTACAAGACCAAGTGACATCCTTCCCGAAGTCCACACGATGATTTGAAATGAGTATGAAGAGGTTCGGAAGAACAAGACAAGAAGAACAAGGGTTGACCAAGACAAGAAGAACAAGCCAAGGAGGCCTAGGTATCGATACCCCACACCAAGGTATCAGTACCTCTAAAGTGAGGACCTGAACAGAACATTGGGTATCGATACCCCACACCTGGGTATCAATACCTTTGAAGAGAGAAGCTGAACAGAACGTTGGGTATCGATACCTTTTACCTTAGTATCAATACCCAGGCACTATGGGGAACATTTTCAAGGTAGGTATCGATACCCTCCCATGGGTATTGATACGAAGCAGTCCGGGTAGTTGATTAAGCCCACTTTTTGGACTTTCTACTTTTGGAAAGTTTACCTTTTTGCTTCTTTTAGGATATTTTTGGAGAGAGTAAAGTTACTTGGTGCATATGATACCTCTCTCCTCTCTCTTCTCTTCTACCTTTCATTTTTCTACTTTAATTATTTTTTCTCTCCTCCCTCTCTCCTCCATTAGAGAGAGTTCAAAGGTCCCTCTTTCTAGATTTCTCGTGTAAGTACTAATCTCCCGTTAATTTCGCGTATGTTAAAGTTGCTACTCGTGTTTAGATCGTTCTATCTATCTAGTTTATTTTCATTTTCATCAAGTATTTATTTTTTGTGCCTTTCTAGTTAATTCCTTTGAAAACCCAAATTTTTAGTAGTTGTTTGTTAATTTCTCAAGTATTAAAGTTGTAGGCAAACCTAGGATTAACATTAAAAATCAGTTTTAAGTTTATAAATCATGTTTTTAGTTTCCTTCCAATTTCTAGGCTTGTTTGCTAGTATAATGTGTGAGTAGTTTTAATAAGCTTAGTTTCCTTCCAATTTCTAGGCTTGTTTGCTACATGACTTGGGAATCCGTTCATCTCATTTAAAAGGCATGCATCTCTTGTTTATCAAAGATTTAGAGTTTTATTTTTATGTATCAAAGTTTGGGTTTGTTAATCCCTTTTGTCCCACGTAGCCACGCAGTTCACCACTTGGCATGTGGGATGCTTTGGGCGATGTCAATTCAATCATTTGCAAAATGAACCAAAAAATTCCAATATTTGTTAAACACATTTTCTAGTAGAAGATTTTAAACTCTAAATCTTCAGTTCGGGGGCATTTAACGATGCCCCGAGCCGGTTATCAAGAGGGGACGGATTAACCCGAGTCATGGTCGTTAAATACTCCCAGACATTGTCTTAGTTTAATTAGTCATTTTTAATCTTTCGAGTCGTTCTAGAAGTCGAGAGAATTCCACCAAACAAATCACAAAATTTTAGTTTGTCGCTTTAAGGCTAAAAACCCTCATTCGCGAATCAACCATCACGCGCGGTGCATTCGGTCCATGTGGACTCAACCCGGTCTTACTGGTTTTTAATGCTATTGCCTACTTAACCCTATGCTTGGGGAAACATCATTTGCAAAACAATCCAAGGTCACAAGCACTCTCCGTTCTAAATTACGCCGTATTTTTTACTTATACTATTTTGAGATATTCCAAATTGGTAGTCCTCTTTGAAAAGTCAAAATAAAATATATTCAATCTTCCAAAATAACCATTTTACCAACAACCATCATTTCATTCAAAAATTAAAATATAAGGTGATTATTGAAAATTAATGAATCTATTTAATGTGAAGCATTTATTGAATGATGTGCTTAAAAAGTTGGAAATTTCCAAAAACTGACCAGTAATTTGGAACAGAAAAAGTATCTTATAATTAAAATTAAAACACGAGAATAATTAATTCAAATGACTTCTTACTGCTTCCGATTGATTTCTCTTCGCCGATGAGCACGATTGGGAGGTTTGAGTCGGTGATTTTGGGGACGAGTTGGGGAGTGGCGAAGGCGAGGATGGGCTTGGAATCGGCAATTTGTTTGGCTATTTCTTGGGCGGTGTTTAATGGGTTGGCGGTGGTGATAACGGAACCAAGGGAGATACCGAAAAATTCATTTTTGACAATTTCTTGGAGTTATAACTCATTTAAATATGAATAGTACCAAATTAATTTAATTAAGTTGAGCCATCGAGAAAGTTAAGGTTGGACTTGCTTGTGAGGACCCAAATAGCCACAAATGGTGAAAAAGTTGGACTTGCTTACTCATTTTTTCCATTTGTTTGCTTGTGATATGATCTTGAGCCCTCAAATATCAATCGAATATTGTGGACATCATTCGAACCACGTAGCTACAACTTGCAACTCAACACTCAAATCCCATGGCATCTATTGAAGCACGAGACCAAAGGTTTTACATCTCCCAAACAACATTGCTATCTCCACTCCCAAAATCCTTTTCCCACTCCCATCTCCGATACCCATTCCAGGATTGCATTTTCCCCTCACCAGACACCACTATAAAGATAGAAACGAGAGAGAGAGAGAGAGAGAGCAGTACTGAAAGAATCCATCCATGGCTTCCTCCTCCACGACCACCACACACCCCCTGTTTTCCTCAACCTTTCGAAGGAGTAACCAAATCCTTCTCTCTCCTACCTCCCCAAAAACCACCAGCCTCCCTTCTCTTTCTAAAAGAAAGTTCCTCATCCCACAATCTTTCCTCACAAGAAAACCCAGCAATCTCCCATCACAAGCCACTTTAGCTGCCTTACTTTTCTCCTCAATCGCCCCTCAACAAGCCCTAGCTTTAGACACTCCAAGCCCTCCACCACTAATCCAGGCCGAAGCCCAAAAACCCAGTCCATCAAATTCCTCACCTTTTTCCCAAAATCTCCTCCTAACTGCTCCCAAGCCACAAACCCAGTCCACATCTGACCTCCCAGACGGCAGCCAATGGAGATACAGTGAATTCTTGAACGCAGTTAAAAAGGGTAAGGTCGAAAGAGTCAGATTCAGCAAAGACGGAAGTGCCCTTCAACTAACCGCCGTTGACGGCCGTCGTGCCACCGTTGTCGTCCCTGCTGACCCTGACCTTATTGACATTCTTGCCATGAACGGCGTTGATATTTCCGTTTCTGAAGGGGATTCTGGTAATGGGTTGTTTAGCTTCATTGGTAATTTACTTTTCCCTGTACTCGCTTTTGCTGGGCTTTTCTTGCTTTTCCGTCGGGCCCAAGGTGGGCCTGGAGGACCTGGAGGGTTGGGCGGGCCGATGGATTTTGGCCGCTCCAAGTCCAAGTTCCAGGAGGTACCGGAGACCGGTGTTACATTTGCTGACGTGGCCGGTGCCGACCAGGCTAAACTAGAATTACAAGAAGTAGTTGATTTCTTGAAAAACCCAGATAAGTACACTGCTTTAGGAGCCAAGATTCCAAAAGGGTGTCTTTTGGTGGGGCCACCAGGTACTGGGAAAACCCTTTTGGCTCGGGCAGTGGCGGGAGAGGCCGGTGTGCCGTTCTTTTCCTGCGCCGCGTCGGAGTTCGTGGAGTTGTTTGTGGGTGTGGGGGCGTCTAGGGTTCGAGATTTGTTTGAGAAGGCGAAGTCAAAGGCGCCTTGCATTGTGTTTATAGATGAGATTGATGCGGTTGGGAGACAAAGAGGGGCGGGGCTTGGTGGTGGGAATGATGAGAGGGAACAGACTATTAATCAGCTGTTAACGGAAATGGATGGTTTCTCGGGCAATTCGGGGGTAATTGTTTTGGCTGCGACAAATAGACCTGATGTACTTGATTCGGCATTGTTGAGGCCTGGGAGGTTTGATCGTCAAGTTACGGTGGATAGGCCTGATGTTGCTGGTAGAGTTAAGATCCTTCAGGTGAGTTTTGATAGTATAATCTTTGATCCTTTGCGTTACTCTTTGTTTTTTCTTCCAATATTTTATTTTAGCTAAGCTGTTTGATTAGTGACAGTAGTTTCAGTTGGTAAGTGTAAGATATTAATGCAAAGGTCTGAATGAATGTTGGCTGTATAGAGAAGGAAACTATGGAATTTGATGTATGCTTAGTCTAGATTCTAAAGCATCTATAGCCCATATTAATGGTGATTAAATCATGCTGTAGATTTTATCATGTTGGGTTTTGTTTGATTTGGACCTTGCTCCTGTTCTTTATTTTTTGTCTGGCGTCCAAATTTTCTCCTCTGTTGGGTTTTTTGAATAAGTAATGTTAGTTTCTTAGCCAGTATTGGAAGGGAGTAAGTGGGCAATAGAGGTGAATGGAGAATTTAGAAGCTCATGTAAGCCTGATCTAGATTCTGAAATAGTGGAGTATGTATTAACTGTGCACAGAAATGGTCGTTTCTGTATCGAAACTTGGTGGTGTGCTTTGTTTGGCAGATGGGATTTAGGCTGGTTCCATGACATTAGTAGATGTAACTTACAACAGCAGCGTAGTATAAGTTTCTGTTCGAAGTCTTTGCTTGCATTTGATAGGAAGTTATGCTTAATTATACGAATCAGAAAAGTTTTTGGCAATATTATTTTCCTTCGTAACTTTTCAGTAGCTGGTTGATTGAGTAATGCTATACTAGGTCTTGTCCCAATCTGCAAAGTTCCATTATTGCTCGACACAAATGTAATTCAAGAAAGTTGTAAGGACATTATGTTTGTAACATCGTAGGAGTACTAGCATTTCCCTGGCTGAATCTTAGTTTCTTATTTCAGTTGGTTTTCCAAGTAATCCTCTTCAACACTACTAGGAATATCTACTGCTTGTTTGACTAATAAGTGGATTATTGTGCCATTCTAATTAGAGTCTGTACACAATTGATTCCTATTTTTGTAACAGGTGCACTCCAGGGGAAAAGCACTGGCAAAGGACGTGGACTTTGAGAAGGTTGCAAGAAGAACTCCAGGTTTCACAGGAGCTGATTTGCAAAACCTGATGAATGAAGCAGCCATTCTTGCCGCCAGACGTGACCTCAAGGAAATAAGCAAAGATGAGATCGCAGATGCTTTGGAGAGAATAATTGCTGGACCAGAGAAGAAAAATGCTGTTGTCTCGGAGGAGAAGAAGAAACTTGTTGCTTATCACGGTATTTAAGAAGTCACAGAACATATTCCCGAGATCGTGTTTTTGTTTTGTGATTTTGTTCCTGGGTGTTTTTAACTTTGCACTTCTGCATTACAGAGGCTGGGCATGCTTTAGTTGGTGCACTTATGCCGGAGTATGATCCAGTAGCCAAGATTTCGATCATTCCTCGGGGCCAAGCTGGAGGTCTCACTTTCTTTGCTCCTAGTGAAGAGAGGCTGGAGTCTGGACTCTACAGTAGAAGCTATCTGGAGAACCAGATGGCTGTTGCACTTGGTGGAAGGTCAGTTGTACAACCCATCTTCATAAAAGTTGTAGCAAAATGTTTTAGTACTTGCTTGAACCTCTTGCTCTTTGAGACTCTTGGGTTTTGAATAGATCAGTCTATAACTCTGTTTTGGACTAATTCAGCTCCTAAACCAAATACCCGATTTTTATAGTAGGCTAAAATCATGATTCCCTCTCTTTTGACTCTAGAACGGTAAATTGCTGAATTGTCTCATCTCTTAATCGGAACTCCTGGATGAGTTGGATTGCAATCAGTGTGGTAATGATTGACGGGTATTATTTGTTTCTCCTCATCTTTATAGCATGACAAAGTGTGTACGGTCGCCTTACTAATGCAGGGTTGCGGAAGAAGGTCATTTTGGTCAAGAAAACGTAACAACAGGAGCATCGAATGATTTCATGCAAGTTTCAAGGGTGGCAAGGCAGATGGTGGAAAGATTTGGTTTCAGCAAGAAGATTGGTCAGGTTGCCATTGGTGGCCCTGGTGGAAATCCTTTCTTAGGTCAACAGGTGGGTGGAAATGCAGTATGTTTCTTGCGTAATTTTACCAATACATGTTTATGGATCAGCGTTGTATCGAAATTAAACTGTGAATTTTCTTTTTCCACTGAAGATGTCTTCCCAAAAAGATTATTCCATGGCAACTGCCGATATAGTAGATGCAGAGGTAAGGGAACTGGTAGAGAAGGCATACGCGAGAGCCACACAGATCATCACAACCCACATTGACATCCTCCACAAGCTTGCTCAACTCCTCATAGAGAAGGAATCTGTTGATGGAGAAGAGTTCATGAGCCTCTTCATTGATGGCAAGGCTGAACTATTCGTCACCTAATCGCGTCCTGACTCCAGATCTTGTATTTTAAGTTTTACATACATTTCTACACATGTAAAATGATTATCCTGCTTCAAACAAATTCATGTAAAATATAACACTTTTTTATTGCCAAACACAGCGTATCTCTCCAACAAAATAATGTCATTTGAATTTCGAAGGATTACGAAGTTGCAGCATTTACCTAACAGCAGCATCCCCGAAATCGAATCCTCTAAATCCAACTATGGTATACGTTAACCAATTTTAAATTTAGTCTACAATTTTAGCCATTTGGAAACGTGACTTCTCTGCTCAGTTATAGACATCCGAGTTGAGAGAGAGCTTGGCAACCACACGAGAGAGAGCTTGGCAACCACACGCCTATTCACAATAGATATATAACCAAATCATTTTGTTTAACAATGATGATTTCTTTACAAGAATAAGTCCATACATAAATTTGTACAAGTAACACAACTTTATTGCTTTGAAAATTTAGGTTAAAAAATCAACATTGTTACGAGCCAAAAACAAGTGTATCTTCTCCCTCTATGGCACATCTTCAGACAACCACCACAAGCCCTCATTCAAGTTGTACATGAACCCCACACATTTCGCCTAACAACAAGAGATTTATCGGAAGAATGATACAGGGATTTTGGTCTAAGGTCCTTTACCACCTCGTTGCCTTTTGTCTTCAAGAGATGCAGCTTCACTCAACATATCAGCTGCATCCTTGTGCATGTCCAGCTTTGCTAGGGCAACCGCCTGCATATAGAATGCTGTGGACCAGTCTGGGTACACACATTGTGCTTGCATTGCATCTCGGAGGGCTGCATCTGGTTGGTCATTCATGAGATAGCATAGGCTCCGCCGAGCATATACGGTTGGGGAAACCATGGTACCCACGTCTACGAACTGCAAGAAAACAACAGAATGGGATTAAGAATGCATACACAGTGTCACAGTGCCATACTTCGCTCTCGCTCATCATTCACCAACCATTTTCCTCTTCTTGGTTGTTTTAGGCCCGTTCAGTTACCAGGAAATGAAAGAAAAGTACAATGGGAGTAATTATCTAACTTTCCTACACTTGTCATTTGTTCAGGAGGTTAGGACCCTTGGGACCCACGGTTTCAATCTTTCCACTAGGATTAGTTCGCATTCAAAATTTATCCAGGAAAAAAGTTACAATACGCTAATATATATCGTAATAGTCCACAAAATCCATCTTTCCAACGATCATCCACGCACAATACATATACATTTAACTTTACCTAATTATCGTTTGTGTAGTTTTTTTGACATGGAATGGAGCCATAGATTGTTAGAGGGAAGCACAACTAATGTATGTACGCATAAATTATATGGCAGGTGGACAAGTAAGAAGAACTGCTTAAATACATTTGGCAGTGGATAAGTGGAGGTATGGGCAGTAAACAATTATAACTGTAAATCCCAAGCACCTTATTAGCAAATCCTAGCTCAGCCTTGCACCAAATTTACTAGTCAAGAAAGATTCACAGGCCACTTTTGAGACGTAAGCACCCAAAGAATGCCAGGATAAGCTGCACAATCAAGGATATAACCAATTCTAATATTGAGAATAACATCAGCACCAGGTTGGATGCACTATCAGTTGATTCAGTTGTCTTAAATACGTTTATTAACGACGAAGAAAGTTAATGATCCTGTGGCATGACATAATCTGTGAATGAAACACGACTTTCTCATCCCCAAGAAATGAAGTTATACCTGAGAATAATAATCTATGGCAGCCTTAAAATCCTTGTCACGGAATGCCAAGTCCCCACGCTTCCTCGCCTCAAGCATATCTCTCATCTGTTGAGTCCACTCTTGGAAAGATAGCTGGGACAATCAATATCCAGAAAAGTGAGTTACAGCAAAGAAAGGAAAAGGAAAAGAGGATTCAGTAAACCTATTCAAGACAAATCATTACCTCATTAGTTCCTTCGTCATCTTTGTAATGTGTCATAACCAAAATCTGATGAATAGCTGTCAGATCCATCCGTGTACAGGCATCACCCATTGGAGAAAGAGTGTTTTGTGGAGTAGGGGGTGCTTCCTCACTCTTTGGAATTCCCAGAATCACATAAGATGGAACCTGCACAGACAGAATTGTCCCCTTCACTACTGACTACAAGTCTAGCTGGTCCTTTTGTGGCCATAGCAACAATCAACTAAGTACTGCTTTAACAGGTGTATGCAAGCTAAATAAATGAAAAGTTCCCCCCAACGTTGCCCAGAAGAGATACACAAAAAAGAAAGTACCAAAGGAAAGAAAACTGCAATGTTGCTCAGAAGAAACATGTCTAAAAGCCCAATTTCAGCAACCAAGTTCTCACCCAGACACGGGTAATCAGCAAAATGACATACAACTTGAGGTAAAACAGAATACTTCCGCGAAAAAAAATGGAGGACAATAGAATCAGAGAAATCAGAATGTCGAAGGGCTAGAGAAAGCAGCAGTGGCTTTCTGGTTGGGAAGTTTTAGTAACCAAAATACAGCTGCATATCACCTCACAAGGTACTCCAGTAAGACAACTGTTACGTGATACCACAAGAACCACACAAAACACTAACAATACAAAATGACAATATGAAGCTAAGAAAAGGACATTTCTAGCATAGGAACAAAGTAAAGGAAAGATAATGACTCACGCCAGGTTTATTTTGCAGTGGGGCAAGTGTTGCGACTAGATTCTTAGTATTTGGCCGCTCCCTAGGTTCATACTGTAGGCATTGTGAAGCCAGGCCAAACACTGTAGTAGCTTCTTCCGTGGAGAAGTTACCCTCCAAATGTGAATCCATCAGTAGAAGAATGTTCTTTCCGCGTATCATATCGAGAGCCTGCATATAACAAATCAAAGTAATGCAAGGTTCATAGACTTACAGCTCAATTTCAATTTACCATGCAATGGTTTCTGACAGTGACAAGACTTGTCGGCTGTCACAACAATGTTCACCACAATCCTGACACCCAATCCAAAGAATTGGAAGGATCCACTACAAGAATGGAAATGAGGCATCTGCTATAATAATAATAATAATAATAATAATAATAATAATAATAATAATAATAATAAGTAGATTGCACCGCATAAAACCCCACTATAAGAAAATCTGAACCAACTTGTTTAATGTAAGCCTTTTCATTCTGTTGTTAACTTTTCTAAGCTGGAAACATGAGAAAGTGGAACCAAGTGGACTAACTTAAGCATGCCAATTCTAATTTTAAACTAAACTAAAAAAATTGCCAAAAGTGAGACCAAATGCCGGCATACTAGATCAAGCATAACCTGAAAGAGCCCACTATATTATGACAATAACAATAATAGTAAGGAATCCATCAGAAAGCTGAAAGAACGATGATAGTGTCCAAGTTTGGCACTAAATAGTAAATATGAACTACCAATAAGACAACAACCTTCTGTGGCCCAAGCGATGGGATTGGAAAACTTAAAACACCAAGGAGCTGAATAGCTGATCAAACATGAAAAGCAAGAATACTTACTAACAAAAAATAATTTTGTCATTGTCTCAATTAAGTGTAAACACAGCTTATCTCGTGAGGTGGTTGCATTTAAATGTGAAAAGATTGTCAGATTTATTTTTGCCGCTTGTTGCTGAGGGGTAGTCAAAATCGCACACATTTTCCATCTTCACTTGGGTTTTCTACTGGTGGGGACCAGGGAGGGCTGGTTGGCAGGCATGGCCCCTAATCACATGATCTAGGGACAAAGCAAAAAAGGCCCTCTCTTCTTTCCACTGATCAGTCCTTTTTAATCTTCCTTCCAACAAAATATAGAGATCATATTATTCAATGACGGTTGTCCATGCATATTTTTTAATCCAAACCTTTTTTTTCCGCTTGATAAGAAAAAGAAAACTCCAGAAAAGGCACCAAACAAGGTAAGTTCCAAAAGCAAACCAACCCAATCCTATCCCATATCATATGGGGTTAGCAGTTGGCCACAATCCATATGAACCTTTGTTCGCCATTTCCACTGTGTCAGGAGAGACACCATCTCCGCGAACATGAAATGCCATGAACACAAAACTAACCACACATATGAGGCTCAACTTCCCAACTACTTCTATCAGAGAAAAGGAAGTTAACCTAAGGCTCAATTTGGATGACATGACAGTAATCTTGAGGAGAAATGAAAAGGTCATGCCATATTTTGATTCCTAGGTTTGGAACAAACTGAATCAGGAATGTGATTCCTGGTGACATATTCAACCAGGAATCACATTCCCAAACAAAGTAGGAATATGATCCCTCCCAAGCACCCATCCTCAATAGTATTATAGTAATCATAAATTCCTGGCTCCATTTACGAAAAAATAAAATATTTGCACCGTTAAATTTTCAAAATAAATTATTCCTGGATTAATCCCAATGACTCAATAGAACTACTCACATTCCTACCGAAGATTACGGGCATCCAATCATAGCCTAAAGGAGATGCCAAGTCACCAGCATCGGTGTGGCCTCACATTAAGGAGATTGAGAGCAGTGACTACAGCCATAGCAGCTTCAATTTACCAAATAAAAAGGCCAAAATTAGAGACTCGAAACATGAAAATACAATTCTCCTTGAGTTTAATCGAAACTAATCAATTTGTATTGATTACATATCTTCTGTGATAAAGATCCAGGACAAGTTTTCCTTTCTTCAAGGTATAGGTAAAATGCCAAGAAAAAATAAATTTACACTACTAATTTTTCTATATTTATAGATATATCAATTATATAAATACCATAAAAATAAAAAAATAAAAAGTCCTCTATCTGTCTATCTTTTATCCCTATGAAATACAGACAAAATAGAATGATCCTAGAAGAGAGATAATGAAATTTGTGGAGTGGGTTTTCCCCTTTTCATTTGACTGAATAAATAATACTGTACTATTTCGATTGTATTTCAAAAAGGGTAGTTTTTGCCTAAGTAGTAAGTACATCCTATGGTCTAGTTTCATGCGGATCTGTTCTAGATCCTCTTTCCCCAAACCTTCGATTTGCAGAGGGCACAAAATCTTATCAACGTGAAAGAGACCGTAACTATCTTTTCAAAGCAAAATCGACAATGTCAGAAAGACCTGGAAGCAAAATAATAGAAAAGACAAGCACAAAAAGAAAAAGGTAACAAAATACAGTTACAGGACTTGACACATCTGTCCAAGTAAGCAAAATTGAGGCAGCCATGTAGTACGACTTCTAAGTGAGCAGACTTTTAATTGCAGAATTATCTAAGCAAGGAGCAATTCTAAGTCGACTATCCCTCTCCTCCTTGACAATGCACCTTAGAGCATCACTGGCCAACAGTTTTAAGTAGGCGCTCTAAAACCATTATATTATAGGTTAACTACAAAAAATAATCAGAGTCCAGATAAGATACTTACATGAGTCGGTGGGATGTGCTTTCCGCTGAGAAGATCCAAAAGCACAGTTCCAAAGCTGAATATAACACTCTCTGGAGTGACTCTTCCTACAAATGGCGTAAAATAGCTATCAAATGGTATACCAGATAGCAAAAACTCCTTTCATGCAAGTAGCAGTGACACTCATGCAATATAACAAAAAAATAAGCACACACTGTGTCCATGGAAAAAAGAAAGCACCACCGCTAATAAATCACCATTATTAACAGGAATGGTTACCATTTCGGAGATACTCGGGAGGTGTATATGCAAGATTGGTGCTGTAACTTTTCCCATCTCTGCTGTTCTTCATCAAGCCAAAACACGAAAGCCGTGGATCACCATTCTGCCAAAACCGACCAAAAAGTCATCACTTAATCCAATTAGGATCAACAGATCTCTTGCCTTTCAAGAGGGGCCAAAAAGAAAGGGAAAGGAAATATTCTCCACAGAATGCTCTGTACTTGCAATAAGACTGTTGCTTTGTAATAAATGAAAAATACCATGTGAGGAATAAACAAAACATAAAGCTATAACAACACCTCATCAAAGAGAACCCTGTATGCGTTCAAGTCATGGTACAGTGGACGACCTTCAGTACTGCAATAATCCAATGCTTCGGCAATATATAGAGCAACTCTTAGACGCATGGCCCACTCAATGGTTTGGTTCTCCCCTGCAAAACAAGTAGTAAACTAAGTTTAGCTAATTACCAACACCAAAAAGCAACTCTTGTAAAAAAAAAAATCAGTAATGAAGTGAAAATTATCCTTCAGCTGGATCAAGGAAGGTCAGAACTTTTGGGAGGAGAATCATTACCTAAGCAAAGGTAAAACTAGTCCACATCGCTACATGCACAAACACACAACAATGCAATAATTTCAGCACAAATAGGCCTACAAACGAACCAAGCCGAGTTGAGTTCTAGCTTGTCCAGAAGTTTTTTTTGCAAGCTAGAGCTCGAGCCGAGATGGCCTAGGCTTGAGTTTGTTCACAAACCTTAACGAGCAAAAAATATCGATATTCCTACCCGCATATGGGTATAGGGCTGTAAATAGAATTTTCATTATGTCCATACATAAGATTATACATATACATGTTTAGTCCAAAGAAATTAAAAGTTCTACTTCATTTTTAGAATTGTACCAGTGTTATAAATGGTGTGCGCCACCCGCACTATGGTGACGTGGCATGGCAAGGCGCACCACAAGGCGAGGAGCTGTAGCGCTGTGTGCGCCTCAATGATTTTTTCACCATCTTTTTTTAGATTAGGCCACAATCAATCTCTACCATTGATCTATGATGCATAAAGGTGGGCCAAATGCACTAGATAATTTCCTTGAATGTAAAGAGGAAGTAAACGTTAGATGTAGAAATCAGATTTGCTCTATCGATGGTCATAACAGCAGCCAAATGGGCATGATATAAATCAAATGATGATGATGATGAAGATAGAGTTGAAGTTATTGGTGTTTGGGATGATTCATGGGCATGCATGACTCGATATTTGATTACCATTATTCATTTTGTTGTCTCTGAAGCTAAATGTCTATATGTTAGCTTTTAATGGATGATATGTTCTGCTTAATATACAGTGGTTTAAAATTGAAATGTAATGTTTTATGACATCTGAAAGTTTTAAAAGTGTTTCCCTGTGTTGAAAGTTGCCTATAGTAGAATTCTACTTATTATAATAAATTATGCCTCACTTTCATTTAGTGCACACCTCGTCACGCGCTAAGATTCTAGGGGACCATTGCCCCTCAGTGCGCCATGAGCCATTTAAAACAATGGATTCTACATCAAAATATTTATTACTCGAGCCCCAATTGAGCCTCCATCGAGTTCGAGTTCTAGTTCTAGTTCTAGCATGTCCAGAGTTGTTTATTAAGTTTTTTACAAGCTTGAGCTGAGTGCAATGAAAAATTGATGGGCCAAGCTGGCCTAGGCTTGAGTTTGTTCACGAACCTTAACAAGCCAAAAATACTTGCATATGGGTATAGGGCTGTAAATAGAATTTTCATTATGTCCATATATAAGATTATACATATACATGTTACCGAAAGATAAAAAGAGTCTTTAGTCCAAAGAAATTAAAAATTTTACTTCGTTTTTAGGATTGAACATCAAAACTTTTATTACACAAGCTCCTATTGAGCTTCCATCGAGCAGAGCCCTTATCAATCCATTTTTAAGTTCTTATCGAGCCGAAACCGAGCCTTGGCTTACTCAAGCTTAGCTCATTTACCAATCAAGCTTAGTACTCTAGCTCAAGCTTGTTCATTAACTCAACAAACTGAGGAGAGTCGAGCCCTTTGTCAAGCCAAGCTGAGCTCACAAACAGCTTGGTTCATTTGCAGCCCTAAGCACAACAAAAAAGTTGCAAATCTACTGACAGTAAAAACTTTTTCATGCCAATTGCCACATCACCACTGCTCAATGGTCATGTTACACAACTTTCTGTTTAATGGAAAAGCACTTAGTATAAACACAATATTTCAAAAAGATTCACCTTGAAATCCACATTAATTTCAATTCCACTCAATTCAATAAGAAAACTTCAAAATTAGCTCAGATACTTTTATTACACTACTAAAATGTAGATTTTAACAAATCTTGTTTGTCCTCCAAATTCGAAACTAAACAACATCAAAACATAAAACAAGATTCTGGAATAAATGCACAACTTTGTAACTGAGGTTTGATGTTACGTTCGATGATGACAAGTTGTCTAGAGGGAAGTTTTATAAAAGTAATAATATAAAAGTAATAAGAGTTAGGCAGATGTTTGCTTACCTATACTACAAGCGCTAAAGACAACTACTTACCAATCATGATTTATGCACAATATATTCCCAAGAAGTTAACAAGCCAAACCGCAGTGAAGTTAAACAGGAAATACCATTGGAAAGCCTCACCCATGACCCATTATACAGGAACAAATTACGAAATTCTGAACAAACAAGACCAAATTTTGAACAAACAAGGCCAAGGGTGGATGACTTGAAAAACAATTTGAGAACTCATTTTGGAATTGGCAAAAGTTGAACAGAACCCCAGCGAAATTAAACAGGCAATACAAGTGCCAATCTCCAGGGTGAACGAGTTGGGAAACAATTAGAGAGACTTATTTTGGAATCAAATTACCATATTATGAACAAAAAAGTGCCAACGGTGAATGAGTTTTGAAACAATTCAAGAAACTTGTATTCGAATCAGCAAAAGTTGAACGGATATAAAACCATAAACTCGAAACAATTAATGTACACCTACAGTGAAATAGATGTTTTGCCAAGGTATCATTAGGCATGTACTCAGCGACAAGCAGCCTCTCATCGCCGGCGCAGCAGTAACCAATCAGATTGGCAAGCCTCTTGTATCTCAACTTCCCCACGCCCCATGCTTCATCCTTTACAACCAGTTAAAAAACAACTAACCCATTAAACCCTCACTTCACCAAACACTGAAATCATTAATAACTCACCAAAAAAAAAAAAAAATCATTCAAAGAAATTTAAAATTCTACTCTTTTTAGAATTGTACATCACAACATTAATTCTGGATACTCGAGCCGTTATCAAACCCTAACCGAGGGTTTATCAAAAACCTTTATGGAGCGAGCGGACCTTTCTCTCTTTATTGATGCTTTATCAAGCTCTTATCTAGCTCTGCTCATTTACCAATTGAGCTTGATATTCCGGCTCGAGACCAAGCTGAGTTGAACTTGCAAACAGCTTGGTTCCTTCGCAGCCCTAATTTCACCAAACCCTAAAATAAAAACCAACGAACGCAACACATACAAAGAAAGAAATCAGAGAAATAAAATATTTACGACGAATTGCTTGGGATCAGGCCAGGCCATTTTGGTGAATTTCTTGACGGCAATCCATCGCCGATTCTGTAGCCGACCTTTGTACACGAGATTTGGGGCTTTTTCGCCGCTCTCTGATACGATGTTTTCGGAGCTGAAGTTGTTGGTGGCAGCTTTAAGGTCGAAGAGAGAGAACTCGCTGAAATCCGGAACGCCGCCGGACGCTTCACCTCCGGCTGCTCCGGTGGTGGCGCCGTTGGGCGGATGGTGGTTAGGGTATCTTTGACCGTGTCGTTGATCCTTCTTCTCAGAGACGGGTTCTTTCAAATACGCCGATTCACAACAACCCATTTGGTTGACTCAGAAGTAGTAGCAGTCCCCCACACGCAGCGATAACATAGACAGACGACAAGATTCTAGAGAGAGAGTATGATATATACGTATAGAGAGAGAAAATAGAAAGACGGGTTTATATATAGAATGACTATACGCTCGTGTGGGAGAGAGAAAGGGAGATCTAATCGCTGTTGTTGTTGTTGCTGTTGACAGCTTTCTTTTTCTTTCTCATGGAGTTTTCTCTCTCTACCTGTATTTATCTTTCTTTCATCGCCTTTCTGAACACAGAAAAGAAACCATTTCTCTCGCAAGATAAATCTTTCTTTTCCCCTTTGTGTCGTATTCGTTGCGTGGAAGAAGGGCAGTAAAAAAAAGGAGGGTATTTTTGTCTCATTGACCACTAGCAGCAATATTCAAGTTAGGAATAACAACGGATATGATATCGATCGGGAGCAACATTTCACCCCGACTCTTCTTCATACCCGTCTCTATATCCAAAAGGATAGTGAACAATTCACTATATCGGCCTACCATCGGGGATCGGATTTGAGTCACTATCCAAATTACTTAAACAAGAAAAAACATGATATGAACTTAATAAAAATAATTATCGTGTGTTAAAAGACAACCCAAAAAAAAAACACCATTTCAACTAAAAAATTAATAGAAGCCCACAAACAAAATATTTTATGAAAAATTATCAAATATCATACATGAACTTTTTTAAAATCTTAAAGTACGTACATACACAATATACGGGCAAACACACTTATATCATTGGATTTGGCGTGCATATGGATATTTGGGAGTGGGTAATACATAGCCATATCCACCCCAAATTTGAGTGGAGAATTTTTATGTTATTATACCATAGCCACTCCTATTGAGTAAAAATAGTGTAATATTCAACTTCAGCTAGGCGAGGCATTGGATTTGGGAAAAATTGTCATCCTTTCTCTAAGGTAGGGGTGAAAATCGGTTGGTTCAGTTCGGTTTTGGGGTGTCCAGAACCGAACCGATCAGTTCGGGGTGGTTTTGCTGGGAACCGATCCCGACCGAAAAAACAATGGACTGATCGGTTTGGGGTGGTTCGGTTTTATTCGATTTTTTCGATCCAGCGTTAAGATTGAGATGAACGGCTAGGATTTTTTTTTTTTTGGGGGTCAAGATCGGTTTTTTTGGTTTTCAGTCCAAATAGGGGTGGTTTCGGGGTATTTCGGTCCAAATTGGCATGGTTTCGGTTCGGTTCAATTTTATCCAAACCAATTTCCAGGAAACCGAGACCGAACCGATAATTTTTCGGTTCAGTCCGAAGTTAACTGACACAGCTTTTCCCCGACCGAAAACCAAACTGATCGGTCGATTTTTTTCATTTTTTTCGGTTATTCGGTTTTTCTTTCACCCCTACTCTAAGGTTTGTTTGGAGTCTTCAGACATTACTCCAAGTATTTATGATGAGTTTTCTACTGTAGTATTTAAAACGAGAATATCGAAAATATTTTTGTTTATAAAGAAAATTAAATAGGCATCTTGTTTGGAGATTTTACTCAAATCTCCATCCTAGTGGTTGGAACTTTGAATACTTGTGTTTACATTCTGACATTGGACAATCAAATCATTATGCTTTTATTAAATACATATTACAGTGTTTATTCTATTAATTATATTTTCCTTTATTAGTTATGCATACAAACGATTTTAGAAGATTATAGTTATCCAAATCCCTGATATGGGTAATTTTTGTTCGGAGAAAAAAAAAATGAAGAGGGTACTGCCAAGGATTATGGACACCTCGCACCAGATACTTTTCATTATGGAGTATTTTTTTAGGTAAAGTGTTTTAATTCTCGATTTTTAAAAAAAAAAGGAGGCACGAGAAAATAGTCCAAAATCAAATTCAATGGGCCAAGAGGTCTAAATTAAGAAAAACCAAATTTCAAAACTTTACTAACAGCAGATGAAGAAAGAAAACTAGCAAGTCAGGTGTCGTTCACAGGCCTGGACATGAGCAGCACAAAGATATTCATATGAGCGACATCCCTTCACGGGCTATGAAATGTGTACAATAATCTTCTATTATTGCTTTTAGTATTTTATTTTAATCTTTCTTAAATACAATTAATATTCATATTGTAGTCTGCTTTTTTATTTTTTTAGTATATTATATCGCCGCCACTAAGGTAATATCATGACTACATCGATCCCTGGATAGTATAGATTACGCAGTGATTTTTGTATGATTTTGCATTAGTATTTCATTGAATTAATCACTCGTCTATTGAAAGAAATGTAAAAGTAAAAGATATATATCAGAATGGGTAATTCCTTCCGCACAGTTGAGGAAGGACCAACCACGTACCGACAACATCGGGAACGCCATTAATTTTGAATGAAATAGGGGTGATTTTAGATCGAGCTCATAAAGCCGTCCGATTGCCTTGATTCCCGCGGTTACCCACTCGGAATTCAATTTTGAGAATGATGAACGGCTCGGATCGATCGTTTGGACCCACAACGGCGTCGCTGACGCCATCGGTGCGTGGTCGGTGCAAACCAATCGGTGCATATAGAAGGGTTCTATCGGAATTTGGGAAGGGAAAAAATGTAGGCAAGATGACTCAAAACAAACTACAGTAATTAAAATTTGCATTCTTTTGATATTTCTTCTATCTTCGACGACAATTTATGGTCATAACTTTTATTTTCAGTTAATTATGGCCATCAATAACACGGTCAACATAACAAATTAATGTTGATCTGACAAATGTTACAACAAACGGTACCATAATGTGGAAATTTTTGTCTATGCATATCCTTGACCTCTCGTTAGGGCTGAAAACGATTCAAATTGAGCCAAGTTTTAATGTGTTCAACTTTGGTTCATTAAGTTTTTAACGAACTCGGTTCCCTAGGCAAATCACGCGTGGCCCGGACTGGTGCTTTTGCACCTTCTATCACTTCAAATGATGTAAGCTCCTGTCATGTCATGACTTTTGGCAACGCGCCTCCCCAGCACACATCTTGGCGACTGCGCCACCCTAGCGCACATCTGGTATAGCCGAGGCATGCGTGATAGGGACGCAGAATCCATGGGTTACGGCAAAGTCGGTATGACACCGACAGGAGTGCTCGATTGATAGGGCAGCGCTGTTCGCAAAAGAGCATTCGCTTCGGCAAGGGAGCGTTCGATCGGCGGGACGCTGGTTGGCCAAAGCGCCGCTCAAAGAAGGCTGGAAAGTGCCCGCCGGCAATGAATGCCCGTTCGACAAGGGATGCCCCGTTCGACATAGGTGCCTGTTCGGCAAGGAGTGCCCCGTTTAGCCCAACTGATGAGCCCGCCTAGCGCTTAGCGAATCAGTACGCCTAGCGGGTGAGTCCGCCTAGCGCTTAGTAGCTGAGGCTAGTGTGTACGTTGGTTTATTAGGACTTTTGTGCGAATTGGGCCCCTACAATATGCATATATGTTATAAACTTTCCCATATAACATTTAATATATACATGACTTAACCATCGAAGTGCCATCCCGGACCACCACCATCCGGGCTAGGCGAGAGCGCTAGGCAAAGGCCCTAGGCGAGATTCCTCCTAGCCCCTTGGCTCGACAAGAGCACTCGGATGGAGCGCTAGGCGAAGATTCTAGGCAAGGTTCATCCTAGCCCCCTCGGCTAGGCAAGAGCGCTCGGATTGAGCGCTAGGCGAAGGCCCTAGGCAAGACTCCTCCTAGCCCCTCGGCTAGGCAAGAGTTAGGCAAAAGGGCCCAGGCAGAGCTTTCAGGCGGCTCGAGAGATTCACGGAAGGTTCACCCCGGAATCGACACCCCCACACATATACTCAGGGTTCGCGAGTCTAACCGAGCCAAAGAGCCGAATATTGTCATGTTCAAGTTCGGCTCATTTATAGAACCAGCCTAAAATTAAGTTCATGTTTAGCTCATTTAATAGACAAGTCAAATTCAAACGAGCCCTTACCAAACCGAGTTTCGAATACTTCGCAAACTGTCTCTCCCCCCTAATAAGATTGGGGCTAGAGTTGTCAAGTGACCTGGGTAAATTATGGGCACGATACAATAATACGTTAACCCGTTATAACCTCACTCATTCTTACACACAAAAATGTACACATTCTCACACACAAAAATGTACACATTCTCACATAAGTCTCTGAGCTCAAACATACTAGCACCACTATTATGTGCGGGGGCTCAAACACCTAGGTGAGTGGGTGGAATTGCTTGGATCCTTTCTCACACGCAAACTGAATTACCATTATCAAAAATTCGATGTTTACGCATACTATGCGTAAACAATATGCACGGACGGTGCATCTTGACCGTCAATGCGTGTTTTTGACGGTTTGGATTTAAAAAAAAAATTCTTACAATCCGGACCGTCAATTCCTGAATTGGACGGTGAAGATGTGTTCGTGCTCGTATCTACACATAGCTGGGTTGTTCCGATTATAACCTCAGGTAAATAAGAGAAAAAAACGTGAAAAAAGAAGAAGGGTGTAATGACACAGAAAAATGTGTGGAATGCTAAAAGGGAGGACTCTGCTATCCCACGTGAGATCGTCCTTTCCAAGTGTTGTTTGTTGAACAATGATCTAGTACATATTTTGTGCTACACTCAACCACACCCCCACTCATATAGAGTGTGAGATTCATGCGGAGTCTATATTTAGGACCCACACCCCATGTGACATGTGAGTAGGCGTGTGGCACAATATATGTGGCTCTAGAATTTTTGTGTCAAAAACTCTTTTTGTCTGGGATCCCGCAAAAGTAAATCCCTTTTTCGGATCCACGGTGGCCTAATTAATTTTTACGGTTTATTACCGTGAACCCGAGTGCTTGTTGGTGGTGGGTGATGATACTTTTGGATCTTCGACGTGAATTCGGAAACTCTCCATTGAGCAATCAATCACGGTCTTTCGTCCAGTGATCAATGATCTAGATTATCAAAAATAAAAGACAAGTGTTATACATATAGGATATATAATTGCATTTTTATTTTATGTTTTTTGAGAAAAGAAAGAAATATATTAAACTCAAAACCACCGGCCACCAAAACCGGGTACAAACAAAAACCACCGGCCACAAAACCATCAAAAAATACAACCGGTTGAAATCTACCGGAAAAAGAAAAAAACAACCGGAAAAGAAAAAACAAGAACAAGAAAAAAATGCCGCGTCCGTCCATCGGAGTTGTCACCCATCCGAAGCTGCCGCCGTCGTCGAAGGGGGAGATCCAGACCAAGGACCTTGGATCTGGCCCCCACGTGTCCAAAAATCGGGGTGCGGTCACCCACACCGGACCGGAGAGGAACCGATCAGGCATGGGGAGTCCCCAGTCATCCGAGCAGGCGTTCAAAGGAGGAGAACAGGAGGAGGACGAAGGTGGAAGGGCGTGGAGGGGGAGTGGGGGAAGGGAGGCAGCCATGGGCGGCCAAAGCCGGCGACCATGGGAGTGGCTTCTCCTTCTCCTCACTTTCTCTCTCTAAACTCTCTCTCGCCTGCTATATATATAACTGCATTTAACCGAGACAGTTGTTTGCCGAACGGAAGACCGTGATTGCTCAATACAAGGGTGTAGTGAGTTTACTCGCTACAAGCCCCCATTTCCTTTGGACATATTCCATCTTTGATTGTCCAATTATTTTTTAGAAAGAATAATAAATAAAATTATGCAAATGATGAGATAGTTAATATGTGGGATGCAGATACAAAATTTCAGGTTTTAATTATTGAAAATATGCGGGGAATTTTCTGATGAATGGAATCAGAGCATTTGGAGGGGCACCAAGGCAACTGAAAATCCTTTCTGAGTTCATTGAATATAGATGATGCTACTAAGGACCCGTTCTGCTAAAAAAAAAAAAGTTTTGTTTTAACTAAAAAATTATTTCATTTCACTAACAAAAAATCCCTTAGTTTTTTTTGCAAAACTAAAAACCAAAAAAAGCAAAAAAAAACTAGTTGGTGAAACAAGTTAGTTTTTTTTACAAACCTAAAACATCCAAAAAAACCAAAACAACCAAGTTAGTGGAACACCTCCTGCGGCTCTTGGTCGCCCACTTTATGCCAATATTATTGATTCCGGCAGTTACACGTATTGATTTCTAGATTATAGCTTAAGGGTTTATTCAATCCTACATATTGTGAATCCCTTTTTTTGTACAAGGGACCAGAAATTTGCATTACCCTTTATACGCTCTGAAACTTATTTTTGTGTATGAGAGAGAGGCAGACGTTGACTTCAATTTGCCGAGACTCACTTCAAAGGTGTCCCAAAGGTAGTAGGTCAGTCTTTATCATGGGAGACAAACTCCAATGCATCATACAACATCCTTGATAAGCAGTGAATCTATTTTGAAGAAGTTTATGATTTCACAGGACTTGGTTCATATCGTATATCTCCCTACTATGTGTTGTTTTATTGTATTACACTTTGGTTTATGTAATTATGTATTTTCTGTTTTGTATCAATGGAAATTGTTTTTGGGAATTTGTTGTTGCCACATATTACATAACATTAATACTGAAGGATCTCTAATATTTTCGAATTTCAATCATCCAAAACGCCCAGGACAATTTTCCGGGAATATCAAATTAGTTTTGGACTTGCCTTTTGGCGCAATTTGGACTCCCAAACCACCATGTCCAAGCCACAACTCCCTCCTCAACTACTATGGTATTTTTAAGCTTCAGATGATGTCGACTATAACTAGGAATTCAGGAGGAATTAGAGATACATCAAATTACTCTAACAACGGAGATACTCCTACAACAAAAAAAAAGAATGAAGGAATTGATCTGATTTTCCCGAGTCTTAAGAAAAAGTGGGGAGGAATTGTAGTGAATCCATTTTATTTTAGTCATGCGCAGGGCTGACCCTAAGTTAAGGCGTGTAAGGCGGCTGTCTTAAGCCCCCCGAATTTGGCCCAAAATTAGGACCCCAGATAGGTACGCTCAGGTATATAATATATATTTACTCTATCGCTTATACAATTAATGAGCTAGTTAGTCTGGTGGAAAATTAAAGCTTAGTTTTTCTTTCCAATAGGTATATGTTCAATTCCTAGGCCTCTTTTTTCCTTCTCCATAATAATATTTTTTCACCGCTCACAAACTCACACTTTCAAAGGGATTTTTTTTTTATTGGTGCAAAAAATAATATGACTAAAAACTAGTTTCATTCGAAACAATGAAATGAATCATGGAAAAAAAAAAACCAAAATATTGTACCAAGTGACTATCATTTTGAGGTTAGTTCTATTTTTATTTTTTTAAAAAAAGAAAACATCGGGCCCAGGTTTACAAGTTCATCTTAGGTCCAGAAAATCTCAGGGCCGACCCTGGTCATGCGGAAAATGATGTATTAGAATCACCTCACAAACGGCTCGGATGGAGTCAACATGCACGCTTTCTGATGTGAGGCTCCCAGCCATACACGATTTTAGGGTGATTGAAAATACTACGGCATTGAGGAAATTGCATTCATGCTAAGTGGACGATAATTAAAGAAGTAGAAAATGAATCCATTGAGACGATCCGCATAATTGACATTTATTAATAATCATTACACACGAACAACATAATAATATAAGCTATCAACGATGGCAGGTTTAAAATAACGGCAAAATGATATTGGTAGATATTGACAATACGTATACTCGTAATCATTTTCCAACTTTCAACAATGGAGGCAATCGATGAAAATTTAGTGCGTGTGTTTTAATAATACTCTCTCCGTCCCAAATTGAATGTTCATTTTTTAAATCCGTGTCATTTTCATGCACTTATATATTTCAATATAAATCTCCAAAAATATTGAATATAGATCTTATTTGATAGTTCTCAACGAGTTCAATAATACAAAGTGTTCATAATTATGCAAAACATTATAAATTGAAAGATATAACAATCGAAAAAAATGGCACGGGTTTCAAAAATCGACATCTATTTTGAGACGGAGGGAGAAATTTTCTAGCATCATCATATCTATTAGTAACTCATATTCTAAATATTTTTTGGGGTCAATTTGTTGTTATAATTGTTCGAACATATTTATTCGGTCAAATGAGTTGTTCTGGCGTTCTGCTTCGTTCTATGGTCGGGTCAATCTCCAACCTTATACTAGGATCCTCCTCTTAGAATTTTTTTTCAAACATGAAAAAAAATTCTAAGAGGAGATGCTCTGCTTAGAGCAAGAGCAACAATCTGGCTAAAAAATTTGTCAAAAAACCTGATGCACAGTGCATATAGCTAGTCTGTCACTCTCAACACTCCAACAATACTACCCATTTTACCTTATCTCTTATTAAAATATTGTTTTTTTGTTTTATATATATATATATATACACACTCTCGGATTTTATTAAGTTACGGACCTCATTGATCCCGATCGAATTTCGATGATCCGAACTGTCCAATGTGTTTAAAAGGTGTTTTTTAGTGTTCCCGCGAGAAATCATAAAAAAAATATCGGAAAGGGCTTGATCCGAGCCGTTTTCACAAAACTGTTCAGCTCATCGAAATTTGATCGGGATCAATGAGGTCCATAACTTAACAAGTTAATGGAGTTTGGAAGGGGGTGGACTATATGTGTGTGTGGATTTTCTAGTCCACACCTCCCAGAAATAAGAAAAACATGGTTTTTTTTGTGTTGCAAATTATTTTTGGAAAATCCGATCCGTCAAATATGTTCAGAAGGTGTTTTCAAGAGTCCACGCGAGAAATCTTCAAAAAAAAACCGGGAAAGGTTTGATCCAAGCAGTTTTCGCAAAAAATTTAATATATATATTTTTGCGAAAACTGCTTTGATCAAGCCCTTCCCCTTTTTTTTGAAGATTTCTCGCGAGATCCTTTGAAAACACCTTCTGAACACATTGGATGGATCGGATCGTCAAAAAAATATTTGGAGCATGAAGTTTGGAAATTAAAAGTCCGGATTAGAAACAAACTCTATATATACATACTCGTCATTCGTTGCCATCGATCGTTCGTCGCCGTCGTTCATCGTCCCATCACTATCGATCTTTGATGGGTAATGATCGTTGAACAAAATGGTTTCAGAAATTGCTGTTGATCGTGGCCGTCGTTTGTCGAACGTCGATGTCGATCGTCGTCGTCCCATACCCATCGTCGTCGTTCGCCGCCGCTGTTCATCACTCTCGTTCATCGCCGTCGTCATTCTGGTATGGAGAGAGAGAGAGAGAGAGAGAGAGAGAGAATATAGAATAATAGAAAAATGATGGCCGGTGAACAGTACTTGGGTATATTTACTTAGGTACTAGAGCTGAGAGAGGGATGGAGAAGGGATTACCTAATCTGCTGTATGGGCTAATTTACTCATTTGGTAAGCCAAAATGGCTCCATTTTGCCCGAGCTGTTGGGGATGCTCTTACAATGCATGCAACTAACATATACGTGGCTCAAGTTTTCACTACCCACGTTAACAATCTGCAACGTGTAAACTCTCCCCCAACGAGAAAAACGACAAGTATATAAAACCATTTTCAACAATGGATTTGGACAAGGGAAGAAATTAGAGATCAAACAAACCACTGACAATGGAGAAAAAGGAGGAGGAGAGGCGAAGGAAAGAGGAGGAGGAGGATCCGATGCAGCAGAAGGAGCACCAGCCACCCAACATTTCGCCGATGGAGCCAGTCACCAGAGAAGCGGCAGAAGCCTAGAAACCCACCGGCCAGCGACACGCAGAGCGCCGATGGGCCGGTTGAACCAGTGACATAACCTAAGCATAAGCCTCCGCGGTCAACCGGAGATCGCGGCCTCGATATCACAGGCCAATCTTATATTCAGTGACATCTTCTTTTCGCTAGGAAGCGGCTCCTCTCCGGTAATGGGAGAAGATCTTTGCTTCCCGCTCTAGGCTCACATTGATGATCTTCGTAATTGTACATTATGTAGATCTCGTGTAATACTTCAATCGCATAAAAATTTGTATTAATCAGATATCGTTCGATGCCTGATCGGAAAGCATTTATCTTGAAGTGGAAAAATTGTTTTTTTGGATCTAGTTTGTCGAGTATTTTTTTCAAGACTAATGTGATCCGATTAGTTTTTTAATGGCATCCGATCAAAGAATTTTTACATTGTTGAAGCATTTGATGACATCTACATTATGTACGATTCCGATCACAAATGTGGGCCTGGTTTTCGAATTTATTGGAGAGGAGCCGGTTCCCTTTTGCTATCATGTGTTTTCGAAATGCGTGTTGTTAAGTTTTTACTTCTATGGATCACTTGTACCGGAATGCTTTCTTTTTCCTCGTATGTATAGTATTTCATGCATTTTTTTTTTTTTTTGGGGTTTTTGCTTTTATGTGATTTATGGAACTCGTGGTTGATTCAATACATAAATACTTCCAAGAGGTTCTCATTCAATGCTTAAGCTAATGCGACAAATCACAATATAGGTCTTGGCTCCGGCCACAAATCACAATATAGGTGCAGTGCGGTAAGTTTTGAGCTAATATTCTCTCGTGCGGTCAACATTCTCTTGCGGATAGTTTATAGTCTATGCATTTTGTGGCGGATCCAATAAATTGGAATACAGAGGATCACCAATTATTTGCGAGAAAAAAAAAGGAGAAGAAAGGGAGTGAACTCCTTCCCTTGTTTGGATGACCAAAGTAGTTGAAGAGGAAAAGAAATGGTGAGAATCTAGAACCCTTTCACCTTTTTCGTTTCTCACCAAAAGTGGCGAGATTCCTTGAGAAACGGAACGTCGGCGGCACGTGTTGTCCACCCATTGTCGGATCGTCATCGTATGTCATCGTACTTCCACCATTGTCTTCATTTCGTTGAAGAGAAGCCGGATCTGTTATCAAAACTCAGTTTCGAGGTAACCGAAAAGTTGTCGAAGAGTTGCTAAAGATGAGAGAGATGACTGGAATGGGAGGGATAGAGAGTGATTTCTCACGGTTGCTTGGATGATACAGGAGAAACCCTTCCCCTTTCTTTTTATTTTCTCACTAGTAAGGGAGATCCCTTCCCTTTCTTCTTTCACCATCCAAAAAGCATGTCAAATATTCATTTTCATGAAAGTTAATTGAAGACACGCGTAGAAGCCGGAAAATTAGTTGCGTAGTTTAGATTAGGGAATGTGTTGTTTTTTTTATACAAAAATAAGAGAGGTACAACAAAAGTTTCTAACACAGCTCCACCTATCATTATTGTTTTTTATACTAAACTGTTAAGGTTCATTTCAATATAAAAAGGGACTAACTTTATTTACTCCTATTAAAGTTGACCAAAACCAATGGGACTAGTTCAGTTGACCAGGACTTTTGCATATCATTAGGAGGTCAGGAGTTCGAATCTCCCTGTCTGCATGTAGGGACTTTTTCTTTCTTTGTTTCTACTCTATAATGAATTTATTTCTTGCATTGTACAAGTTGTTGGGCTTGATTGTTTCGAAAACTCTCACAATTTCACTGTGTTTGGTTCAAAGTTTTGAGAACAATATTTTGAAAAATATTTTTGAGATAGTATTTGGATGAATTTTTGGGAAAAATAATAATTAGAGAGATGTATAATAATTAGAGAGAGATAGAGAGAAAAATAATTGGATAGAAGGATATGAGTAGAGAGAGAAATATAATTAATGATTATAGAGATGAGAGATGTAGAAAGAATCTTTTTGAATTTTTTTAAAAAATATGAAGTGAACAAAGTGATATAATATCCCGAGCCTGTATTTTGTATTTCTTTTTTTATATGTGATGTAGTAATTGATTTTAAAAAAAGAAATCAAACGAGAATGTCCAAGGGCCACGGACCCAAGTCTAGAGAAAGGCCTGCCTCCAACCACGATCTGTTGGTTAGGCGTGGCCCCAAAGTCCAAATAAAAGTCGAAGGCGCGTAGAATATGCTTTGATTTTGGACATGACCTTAGGGTTGGGAAATCTTTCTCAACCTTTATTCAATCAAACTGTAGTTCTCAGTAGGCATCTTCTTTGCAATGATAATGCAATTAACTGCTTAGCAAAGAAAACAAAAAAAAAAGATACTGTTTCAATTAACAGATCATGACACAAGACTAGCTAATAGTAGAATTTATTTTCATATTGGGCGAATATTTTTCCAAAAAAATTATTGAATAAAAAAAACAGCAAATTGATCGGTTCTCAGATACATATGGATTTGAGCCGATTTGTCACAGGTCGACGGTTGGTTTGGACTATATGCCCGACAATAGGTCACCGGACACATTTGACCCTTTCAGATTTGAGCCGATTACAAATCATTCTTAGCCTGCAAAAAAATGTCAAATTGGGCGAATATTTTTGCAAAAGGGGTGAGATTTGGATTCTTGGACGTAAAAATTTACCTATTTTGTTTGTCAATTGAATTTACCTTTCACTTGCCTTCTTATCACACAATCCACTATATTTCCTTTGGAGACCACCTTACAAAAAATCTAACAGAGAACCTAACAATACCGCCAGGTGTAACTATGTATTATGACCTATATAACTTTTACAACCAAAAAAACCCTGTCCTACCCAATTTCTTTACAATTTTCCCCCTCTACTCCGACCCCAATCCAAGTTTACATATCTCTGCCCCCGGCGGCGCGTCCCAGTTACCCGCCCTCCCCTTCATCTTCTCAAAATCATCCACACACTGCTTCAACTTCAACCCCCAAACCCGCTTCCTCGCCGCTGCAAGCTTCTTCCCTGTGGTTTTATCAAACACCCTCTCCCACCCCTTTTCCCATTCCCCGTGGGCGTCACACAGCTGAAGGGCCCCGTTGGACCATTCCGTCCAGCTCCAACCCCGGTTCAACTGAGCCATCACGTTCCCCACACACGGCCCAGAACATGCAGCCTTGCACGGCCTGCACTTGGCCCCATTCAGCGGACCCGGGCTCGACATCGCTGCCACTGGAACACCGTACCTAGCCGGTGGGAAACTGTATTTCCGGTCAGATACTACACAGAAAGGAACGCGCCTGGTGATATAGGAGATGTTATTAGTGGTGAGCTGGGCTCGGAAGGCGGTTTCTGAGTTGAGTTGGCGGAACCCGGCCAAGTCAAGTTGGGGGATGAGGGAGAGGCGAGAGAGGGCCACGGTGGAGGTGTTGAGGTTACCGATGCCGAGGCGGTCATTGAGTCCGCCGTAAGACGAGCCCGGTGGGACCACATATTGGCCAGGGACGAAGTTTTCAGGCTCGAGTGGAGCAGACCAGTATACGTCGACTCGGGTTCGAACTATCCAGTCGTATGTGAAGTTGTTTTGGGCCTGATACGCTTTGATCATCGTTAGGCATCCTTCCACGAGGTGGAAATATTGCAAGAGTCCCTGCGTATGGGAAATCCAGAGATAGGTCAAATTCCAAAAAACAAAAACAAAACAAAAACTTTTTAATACATAAGTACATTAGTATATATCCAATGTTCATGAATCTAGAAGACACTAGCATTCAATATGGCCTCATGAGATGCCACTTCAACTTCAAGCTCAACAAAATTGACCAGGCTTCTAGTTTAGTTGATTGTGTACGACGTAGTTAGGTGTTGAAAGGTTCTGTGTTTGAGCTGATGGAACAACGTCGATACTTTATAGTAGTAATTTAACTTAACTAACATACTAACATTCTATCGTCTGAAAAGAAAAGTTGCACACAAAATCTAACAGTCCATGCTCTCATTAAACAGTAGCAGGAATTATAAATGCTGCAGGAATAAAACGTTAATCTATGCAATAGGTCCATAAATACAGAAGAAATTACAAAAATAACCACGGTATTTATTTTCTTGGACCCCATATTGATGTCAATAGGTGCATTCTAAATGAACCCCATATTTCTCTAAAATGAATGTAGTAATGTCAACGGTGCACTCTGTGTATCATTTTGGATACAATGCTAAGGATAGAGCAAGAACCAGAAACAGCGACAAGAATTTCTTTTTCCATCCCTCAAGTCTCCAAAAACCTGAATTGCTCAAACAAGAAAGAAACTGGAACCTCGGGTCAACCTGCAACTTTCCTAAAGAGGTCCGAAAGATGTCATTTTGGTCACAAGAAAAAGTAATTTCAATCGATAATATGTGTATACCCTTTCGTGCAACTTTGCTTAAAGAAGTATAAGAACATGATTCAATGTCCTATTCTAGAATTTAGGCAATAATGGGATTATGCCTAATGCATTATAGGTGGGACCAATGGAATGTAAAAAGATCCAGCAACTCAGCTGACAAATCTACGTACTATTAGCCAAAATCCATATACACTTTTGGATGGCAAGTCTACAATTCGCTAGCTCAAATTCCTACTCAAGCCAGTAGTTGGTCACTGGGACGAGCATTCCCAGAATCTTACTTCAGCAATTGCGTTTTGGAATGTAAAACGCATGAGACCTAGATTAACTTATTATATAGAGAGTACATTTGGATGCTAAAAACAAATGCATTAAGGGAAGGGAAGGGAAAACGTAGAAGCAACAAGTACATGATAAAAAAAGTGTGGATGATGCTACGCCTATAGAAGTACAGATATATGCAGTCTGCAGAGCACCCAAATTTCATGTAATCAATTGTTCTTTTTTTAGGAAGTTTGTGTGTTTTGTTTAACAACCGACTACTTCAACGATAAAGAATAAACCAATAGTTTCATATAGATTACAATTTACAGATGAATCATCTTGAGGAAGTTTAATGAGAGAAGTAAGAAGTTTTTTTGTATACATATATTTTAACAAAATTCAACTTGCACATGCGTCTTTTCTAATTTTTAAATAGAGTTATTATGAAGAGAACATTAGAGCATCTCCACTCAACCCCTAAAATACTACAGTTTTTGAACATTAGAGCATCTCAAACACTATTTTACCCTTTTAATATTGTTTCCCGACCTTCAAATTTGTAGGATGAGGAGCACCTATCAAAAGTCAAACTAATGTTACTTTATTGCTTCACATTTCTGGTTTTTTTATATTTGAACCTCTATGTCTTTTACAATAATTATTACATTAAAAAAAAAAATAGCGGTATGTCAATGATCTAGTAGAATACACCATAATCCTTCAAATCCTCCAAATTACTATGAACTTCCGAAGTACTTTTAGAGATGATAATTGAGGAATCTACCAAAACTATTGACTCAAATTGTATATGCAGGGGCAATGTGGTCAATTCAAGATAGTGAAGAGGTTGCAAGAACTTGTAGTTTTACACCTTGAAAAACTATTAGGTGCTCTTGTGGCAATGCGTGGAATGCTTTCGCAGTTCACATCAATGCAGGAGCTACAAACCAAGTGTATTGCTCCCACATATATGTGTGGTGTCGAAAGACGTTCAGCACCGCGCTACGACCTTAATCTTCCACCTTTTTGTTTTTCATTATTACCAACTACAAACAAGAAGAAAAAAAACGAAGGGAAAGAGAGAAAAAAAAACTCAGGGAAAGAGAGAGAAAAAACTCAATAGCTAATGTCTGCCAATTGAGTTGTTAGAAAATTGCCGACAGGTGCAACCAATTAAAAACAACCAACCAACCAACAAAGTGAGATTCCCAAGCTTCGCTTTCCGTGTTCAAAAGCAATCAATTCTTAAATCGCTAATTCGCGCACAGTACAACTTCCATAGTTAGGTCCCGTAATCAAAGTCCTACCTTTTCAACAAAAAAAAATTACTATAAGAAAAAACATTAACCAAGAAAACACTAAAAAGACTATACGGAGTATTTGTTCCGATTCATTTGACATCGTAACACCGGAAGTTATACGGAGTATATGTTCTGGTTCATTTGAGTTGGGTCCATTTGATTTGGTCCCAAGATCAGTCGGGTGTACATAACTTGGCCCGAATAAATTAGTCATAGAAAAGCTCAAAAACACCAAAAGACATGGGCAGTTGAGTTGTTAATTGTGTTGGATACAACCAAACCAACTAAAAACGAAAGTGATTACCAAACTTCTAGAGATGACTTGACTTAAAACAAAATCCTAAAATACTCCCTCCGTCCCAATCTGTTTACTCAATACGAAACTGCTCAATTTGTTTACTCAATACAAAATTTGGTGTCATTTTCAAACTAAAAAATAATGTACTAACAAAAATAATTTTTTAATCAATATGAATCTTATTTTTGAGAATTTTAATACAGTGTAAAAAAAATTAAAAATTATTTTGATAAATATATTATTTTTTAATTTAAAAATTACAAGTAATTTCATAGTGAGCAGGAGAGTAAATAAAATATCCCCACAGAAAGTAACAGGATTTCTTGATACCCTTTTCTAAAGTGGAAAAAGAGAATGATGAGTGGGAGTAAAGTAAAATTACCTGTATGCCATTGGGTGAGTTACTGGCGGTGAGGACTCGGACCTGCGACTCGGTCTCAGGAATGTTCTTGGGCTTGAATATTCGTACCGAGGCGATTCTTGGCGCGACACTCAGGAGAGACAATTTAAACGCATTTGAGTCCAAGGGGCTGTGCAAAAAGAGATCTGAATTCGGATAAACTTTGAGAATCCTCTCGACGATTGACGGCCCAGTTAACTCAAACCTCCTGGCCCCGCCCACCAAACACACCGCCATCCTCGACCGCCCCATCTCCGCTTTCCCCCACCGGTTGGCCACCGGTTCACCACCACCCGTGTTGTTCGAAGAAATTGGTTGAGGAGGTGGGGTGGTAGTAGGGGTGTAAAAGAAGGATTTGAGAGGGGCAAAAGAGGGAATAGAGAAAGTGAAGGCGGTTATGGGAGTGGAGGAGAAGAGAGAGAGAAAGACGAGGAGAGAGAGAGGGAGGAGGATGAGGATGAGGATGATCACCCGCCAGTCTAGATCCGATAACCATCTCGAAATTTGTATCGCCACTTTCTTCTGAGGGTTCATATTTGTTTTTTGTTACTCCTCGCACACACTCGGATCTTGGGTCTGCACCCCACCATCAATTCATCAAACAAATACACAATGGAGACTGGAGAGAGAGAGAGAGAGAGAGAGAGAGAGAGACTACTCCTATACAACAACGCTACATAGATGTGTGGGTGTGTGTATATATATATATATTGAGAGAGAGAGAGGGAGGACTTTTCAAAAACTTTACCTTTTGATCATTTCTTTTGGGTGGAAGATTGGTGTAGGTTAGGAATGTTTATGGCGTGACAGTGATCTTGTTAGGATGTGCGATTGTTGGAGATAATCAATACGGAACAGGAAAAGGAAGGGTATTTTGTTTCAGGAAAATGCTAATGTATGACTCATACGTTAAGCCAGAGTTTTTGAATGAATTATTTGATTTGATTTTTTTTAATTTTATTATTATTTTTTAGGAATAAATTTTATCATATTAAATTTTATTAATCATTTTTTAAATTATAGTGGTCCACAACTATTTTATCACCTAAAATTTATCTATTGGAAAAATAATATAATTTTATCATCCCTTTATAAAACACCAACTAAAATCAACTTTCTCATTTTATCTCATAAAATTCATTCAAGAACTCCCCCTAAAATTGAAAAAAAAAGTATTAAAATACGTAAAAAAAATGTAGAAGGTGTATTGTAGTGTTTATTTTATTTGTTAGTTTGTATGCTTATTATGTGTCTATTGGACACACGTTATCAAGATCATTTATTTTAAAGTCAAAGATCTTTAAAATAAGTTGCATATTACATAAATCCAATCTATATCAGGATTACTCATAAACAAATAACCGCAGATTATCCTTATTGAAACGTAGGAATTTTTTTGTTTCACATTAATATTCAGAAGTCAGAACCGTGTATATTTTAGAACTTATCGATGACATAAGTCATGTCAAGACAACCTTAGAAGGCTGGGTGTTGCGCATTACGAGCCGTCTAATGATCTCCACAGTTTGAACAGTGCACAAGTATCAGACGACCTATAGTGCACCGTATGATTCACGCAACCTAAGTGCACTGCACCCCCGAATGCCAAACAAAAAGAAAAACAAATAAGGTAGAATATAGTTTATGATTTTAGAAAAGGGAAAATTTCAAAACGGTACCTGAACTTTAGTTAGCATCAATTAGACACCTGAACTTTCAAAAATGCTCTTTCTAAGGCACCCCCATTTTCCATCCATCCATACTAGATGGAAATTACTGATGTGGCAATTTTTTTCCGTTAAAAATTCCATCACCACCACTTATAGCCTCTGTCGCTGTGATTTTTGAGCGCTCACCATTTATAGCCATCATCTCTACCACCACCAGGTCGTCACCAACTATTTCCAACACCGTTTGAACACCAAATTTGCTCAAGGTAACCTCTCTTGCTGTCATTTGGACAATAATTTTCTCCAACCGTCTCAACAATTTCAAGCCTACGGTGACTAGAATGGGGGGCGAAGCCTAGTCAGCGGTGGAAGGTGCAGTGGTTGGTGATGGCGTGGTTCAAACGGCGGTGGGAAACGACAGCATAAAGGGAAATGACAGTTGGTGACGACCTGGTGGTGGTGGAGATGATGGCTGTAAGTGGTGGTGGCTCAAAAATTTCGGCGGCAGAGGTTGTTGGTGGTGGTGATGGGGTTTTGAACGGAAGAAAATTGTCACATCAGCAATTTCCGTCTAATATGTATGGAATATGGGGCCAGGTGCCTTAGAAAAGGCGTTTTGAAAGTGCAAGTATTTAATTGACGCTAACTAAAATTCAGGTGTTTTGGGGACATTGAGTGTAAAGTTCATGTATCATTTTGAAATTTTCCCTTTCAGAAATCAGAATATGCGTAGTTGTGTAAAAAAAAAAGAAGAGAGATCACAATACTACTTTTATATTGAAATTTGCTTCTCTCAATATAAAACTTTAGCAATAGCTACAATACATACTCATTAAATGTGTGTACTACATGCACCTATTATATAGTTCAGATTGTACCATCTCATTGACAATTGTAACATTTTTTAGTTTTTCATAATTTTTCAACAATATGATTCGTAACATTTTTTTATTATTCATAACATTTTAGTGTGTCTCGTAGCTTTTATAAAAAAAATACAACTTTTAAAAAAAATCGTAACTTTTGAGGGGATATGTATCATACACACTCAAATAGAAGATGTATATTGTAGCATTTTCCTAAAACTTTTTTGAATACCCATCATACTAGAGGGTGTTTTTGCGGAACAAGCTAGTGCCTCTTATGTAAAAAAATAAAAATAAAAAATAGTGCGTCTCGATTAATCTCTCTTTGAAACTAAGGCCCTGTTTGATACCTAGGAAAAGAAAAGAAAGGAAAAAATAATAATAAAAGTGAGGAAAAAAAGGATTGAGGAAAGTTTAGAGGGAAATTTTTTAGTTAAAATAGTGTAGTTTAGTTATTTTTCCTCTCATTTTCCTCCCAACCCAAACAAAGGAAGAGGATTTTTTTTTATTTTCCTTTCTTTTCTTTTCTTTTTCTAGGTACAAACAGAGCTTAATAACTTTTCACGGAATAGGAATCCAATGGGCCAGAGCACAACCTGGAGTTGGCAAAATAATTTTCGCTTATGATTTAAGAGTTTGCTTAGATCTAAGGTTTTAAATTCGATTTTTCTTTCAATTTTTTTTGGGGTCACTGGAGATAGAGGTTATGCTCAATCATTACCTCTAAAGCCCCAAAATAAATTGAGGTTGCACAAACTATCGGGGACATCCGATTATAAAAAAGAAAGTTGTATGGGAAGGAATATTCTTTAATTTATTTTAACTACCGTTAGTACCGCCGTACTGCCGTAATTTAGTACGGGCGTAGCTAGCAAGTGTGAGATAAGATTGATTATTACTATAAACTACTCCTATTACAGAGGAATTTATCTGGGGATTAGGGCATTAATTAAGAATGAAATCACGTGAGGTGAGGTGCATGGGAAGGAATATTCTTTAATCTATTTTAATTACCGTGTAGTTTGTGGTGAAATGGAGAGATTAATTTTGATTAATTTTTCGTCTCACCTGTTTTCAGAATAATTAGAGGAGTCAATGACGGCGTCTGGTACGTTGTTAACCTGATATGTCACTTTGAACCTCTTTTCGTTAAGCAAAATCTTTAACCAACAAAAGGGAAATGCTAACAGCCCGTTAAGAATACAAAAAAGTACTTGTATCACATTGTTCGGTTTGAGTCTCAAGACCCACTCTGCACGCAAAATCTGGGCCTAGGGCACTCCCAAAATCCCCAAAATTAGGGGATACTCTCTTAAATTTTAGTGTTAGGCTTGGGTAGAAGTCTTTTTCAAGGTTAGCCCAAACAAAAAAATTTATGAGGTAGCAAAGTAAGAATTTTTTTTTTTTTTTTTATATTTAGGGGCTGACATAAAAGTAAGTGGAGTTGTGGTAGTTTTATAGAAAAAATGAATGGTTGCTAAAAATTAATTTTCCGTTATGAGACTAATGAAACTCCCATAGATACCAATGAGAGTTCGAACTCTAGTATTTTTTTAGCAAGCCGAACCCAAGCATCATAGAACTTGGCTTGTAGAACAAAATTATGTTCTAAAGATAAAGTTTATAAGGTATATTTCCTACTTTCTGCTGAATTTCAGCAAAATAACTTATCTAAGGAACATTTTTACATTTTTTTTAACTTGCACAATTTACATCGAAGCTGTTTTTGGCCCATTGTGCTCTTGTGTACTAATTAGCAGAACTTTATACGTTTTCTACTTTCTCATGTGATTGTTGCCGGGGAAAAAAATTTAGGGCACATGTTTTAGATTAGGCCTAAGGCATCCAAAACTCTTGGGCCGAGCTTGCCTCCATAGTTTTTAATAAAATTTTCTTTCTCTCTCTCTCTCTACTCATTACTCCCAAAACTCTTGCTCACAACCCAAATCGAACAAACCCTATAGGTCCCATTTATACTTTTAAGTGTATTTTGAAAGTACAAGTGAAACCAAACAAAGTATACTTTCTTGTACCGTTAAGGCGCTAACCTGTGCAATAGAGAAACCGTTAGCAAACACCCCAAGCAAAATCTCTCTCTGGGAGTCAATAGTCAAACACGGGTTCGCACCACTCGCGACACTGTTCCATTACAGTAGTGACCATATGCTTTAATTTGTTCTCCTTGAAATGTAACTTAGGGTTGCTTTGACCAAATAAACCAGTTGATTTATTTTTTGGCCCAATTCAATTTTTTATTTTTATTTTTGCATTTATTATTTTTGTATCTATTTTGTGTGATATTGTTAGTTTGCATTTATTTTTTGTGGTTTATTGGATCTAAAAAGTACTCTTAAAATTATTAATCAAACTTAAATTTTTGTAAATAAAGACAAAAATAATCCAATAAACCACAAAATTTGAATTATTTTCATCTTTAGTGCACTTTTTTTAAAATTTTGATCATAATTTTACACTTTTTAGATTCCTCCCGTCAAAACGAACCAATAAACTACAAAAAATCAACGTAAAACTAACAAATGCAAATTTTGGTTTATTTATCCAAAACAAACCTTAGATTCCATTTCACACCTGGCTTTTTGGCTTTTTACGACTTTCAAAGCAGGTAATTTTCCTAACATACATCACCCACAAATAAATAATTTTTACACATTTCAACAGATTTTTCAAACTTTTATGCATTTTTTTATTATATATTTTACTACAATTTTTAAAAACTTAAAGACAAATACTAGCAGAAGAATTTTTCATATACTTGGTTTTATGAATTTAAGAATTCATTTCAACCGTACCAAAAAATAATAGCAACTTTTACCAAAATAAAATAAAATAAAAAGAGCAGAATCTACAAGAGCTCACATATTCAGAATTATTTCACTCGGGGGCATCGAAGTCCACTTCAATGGTTCATCACAAAATGTTCAAACAAGAGTTCATGAGCTACAAAATTTGATCTCAATGATTTAAGAACAGCATAAAAAGGATTTATAAAATACCAGCTCACTGTGATGGTGGGACATTGTCCGGAGGTGGTGGAGATGAACCAAATTCAATATTTGGATAGACCCCAGGTGGCCTCTCCCGAGGTTCAATGGATAGCAACTGACTCGAATTGCCCACCACGTCTGCCCATCCATAATGAGGTTCAGCCCTTCCATCATAAGTTAAAACTTCGTCAATTTGATTAAAAAAACTTAAGATCACAGTGAATTACAAATCCTCATCATGTTTAAAAAAACGTTCTTGGTTTTTGGCATTTTTCTTTCTGGGGAATCCCCCTGTGAGCGTTTGTTTTCAGTGATTACCGGAAAAAGAAGAAGAGAGGAAAATAAATCTTACTCGTAGTAAGTTTCTTCATCCGCAACAATATCCCAACTTTCACCTGTTGTGCTTTTACCATATTTGTGCACCTTACTGGTACAGAGAGAGAAGGCATACGATAGCTTACTCAAATCAACTATAGTTTACTTTAAAGCGTGATGAAAGCTTGCTCAAAAGTGAAAGCCATGGATAGATTAATTGCATACCCATTTCCCAAGTGCTCCTCTCCCCAAGTCCTAGACCAACCTGGAAGCAGAGGGATAGAATATTAATGCCTCAAAAATGCACAAGTATCACCCCAAATTGTTCATACCCTTTCATAACCAAGACAAGAAAGGGTAAAGTTTTGGTAGAATGCAAACATTATGTGTCATCATCTGTTCACATCCACACATATGGTTGACAACACAAAAGAGTGCCGAGTGTCCATTTAGCAACAAGACGTAACAGTTGGTTGACATCCCTAGGACCCTTTCGGTACGTAAGTAAAAGAGCTATTATACACTGACATAAATCGTAAATTTTGGTTTTGGTTTTTTCTGACTTAGCATTAGTAGCTTAGAACTCTGTATTATCTTTATTTGTTGGGTTGACTTCAAAATTATCTACATAAAATTAAGGTGCTTACACTCCATTGACTCTAGCATTCAAATGCAAATGCGCTACAGCAGATAAAAAATATGTCACCCAAAAAGAACTTCCTCAAATATATCCTTTTAGCACAAGGTTTTTTCTTTTTTTAAAGTGGGAGTGCGAAAGATTACCTAGTAACATAGTTTTAAAATAGTTATCCTAACACTCAAATGGAAAATATTAAAAAATCGACTGCTGCAAGTTTACCACACATCAATACTTCATATGAGGAATTAAGTTTCATTGCTCGTTGTGGATGGCAATGTTAATATTTCAGATACGCGCAACAAATGAATGCAGTTGGTAAGAGTTAAGTATTTGCAATAAAAAGAAAATTAGAACGACACATACGATCCCCACTGGGTGACACATGCCATGTCTCCCCTTGACGTGAACCTATTCCAGCAAAAAACTTATCTTCCCACTTATCTCCCCATTTGGTTCCAAGTTCAGTCTCAGCCCACTTGTCTGTCCTGAGGAAATGAAATGGGAAACACTTCAATGCAAACTATACAAAGAAAAAATTTCTCCCTGCTTTTTCTTTCTAACCACATCCTTCAACTTGTGGAGATGGTTGCTGACAAATTTCTTAATCTTCCAGAACATTAACATTTTACTACCTATGGGTTATTTATTTGAGTTAAGCACGCCAAATCAGATAATACCATTTTAGAACAGATCCTCTTCCATCATAATACTCTCCCCACTTCTCCCACCAGGATTGTTCACCTAGTCTGCCATACTTATGTGCCCCTTTCTCAGTCCATCCTTTAGCATCATATTTCTCCCACCTGCCCAAAAAGCAAAGCCCTTGTCAACCTGAGCCTAATAAGTGACATGAATGTTGCTCAATTGTACATGAGGTCAATAAATTACAACCGCTGTGCATTGAAAATTAGCTTACCATTTTTCATACCATCCAGCATTTTCTGTGCTCAATTTTGCTTGTTTCTGGGCGCTCCTTTCTATCCTAGCGAGGTTACTGCAATTTTACAAAGAAGTCAATTAAACTAGTGGAAATATAAACTACTGGTAAACTGCAAAGTTTCAGTCTGGCAATGCAGTTGGGCATAGTTTTTTTTTTTTTCTCTCCAAAGGATACGAGGTTGTTTTCAAGACATACAAGGTTGAAACGAAAAATTAATGAAGTCAAAACCTCCATTCATCTTGGTGAAGAACTTCTTGCCATGTTTCCCACCATGAATCACCTTCAGCATTCCTTCCTGATTTTTCCACACCTAAAATAATCCGATGTCCAATTAAGTATTTTTTGAAAAGGTACAAAAAGCAGAGACAACATTAATTGTCATTGTGCAGCACCAAACAACTACAAGTAGTTGGAAATTAGTCACTAAATTCAGCCTCAGAAATAGTCATTCAAATTATTCTTAAGATAAAGATATGGTGTGTAAAACTATCAAACACTTTCTTGAACTGGCAAAGGCTACAGTCCATATCAACATATTGAAAACAAGAAACATACCAAGCTCTTTGTATCCTGTCCAGTCACTTTTCTCCCACCACTGTCAAGATGATCAACAAATCCAATTAAAGGCGTATACCTGGGATGATACTTGATAAGGTTATAAAAGCAATTTTAATTTACTACAGTTGTGTTACTATCACCCTATTGCAATTCTCATGGCGCATTTTGAAAAGTAACAGTGCAGTCTCTTTTTACAGCTGCTTTCAGGTTTTGGAATTGAAGATTCTTAATAAACAAATTTCGATGAAAGATAAACAGAATGGAGTACAACCACACAAGGATATGACAGTGCACTTTCATGCCAAAAAGGTAGATACAAAGCACACCTATGTTCCACCCACGAAAAGAACATGCTACCTGTTAAACAAATGGAAAAGCTATCTGAAATACCGAAAGAGAGAAGAATTGATCAACCTAATTTTATGCTTCCTTAAAACTAGTGTTCCCACAATATACACCAAATAAGAATATGAGTTTTGTTTTTCCTGTGTCAGGCAAGCAAATGGACAAAAGTGCTATTGATACCAATAAATGTGAAGACAGAAAGGACATGTATGTTATTCCAGTGATTTTCATATTAATAGGTATGCTAGACTAGATGTGATTTGCAGTTTTCACATCCAAATGAGTCGTGGTAAACAAAATAAACTACTTCATCTTTAGAGTTCAACCTTTTCCAGTTCAACGTGCTAGAAATGTTACCAAAGAACAAGTATAGGCATTTTGTGGTTTAAATCTCAGCTTGACTAATATTGAACTACAAAAAGGCTCCAGTTAGCAATTTATATACTAACTTCCAGCATTTTAAAAGTCGGCCGCCTAGGCCCTAGGTGCATGGTACGGAGTCGAAGCCACATGAGACTAGCGCCTAGCGATTTTTAAAACAATGCTATTATCTGAATGTTGTGCATGCCATGAAAGTTCTCAGTTTCAATATTTTATCCAGTACTAAACAACAGTGCATGGTATGGAGTCGAAGCCACATGAGATTTTCTTGTAACTTTCTCAGAATTGGTTTTGATAAAGTTGCTTCACGGCTCACGCTTTAAGTGGCCCGTGCAGCTTTAATCCACATAAGAAAACAACCCAATAATAAATACTAGTAGTTAAGCATCTTGTTGTAAAGCCACTGAGACGAAAGGGGACATAGGTGTGAGTACCCTTCATCCCTTATTGTTATTGATAAGGATATCGTAGACATGAGAGTAGTACTAATCATGTATTTTACATGTTTTATTTTTTGAAGAATTGCTTCAAATAACATCAGAGATCAGAAAAACAAATTTGTACCATTTCTTTCCATTCTGAGAAGCCATCATGACTTTGACCACCCATCCTTGTCCATCTACACCTGTAACCATTTTCGCCGAGGTCCTCTCCACTTTCTCGAAACCATTTGCTGCCATCTTTATTAGTACCAGACTCATTGTTATTTTCGTTTATCAGATTGATGCCCCAATCCTTTTCATTTGCAATACCAGTATCTACCATGAAGGAAAGCAAGGCAATCATTAGTCAGCACTATCAGATGCCGACATTAACATCTAAATAGCAAAACCCTAGCATAAGCACATGTCGGTAACAATAAGATTTACTAATACATATGTGATGCCTCTTGGGAGTAATCCACTCGATTTTTCTTTTTCTAAAGAGCCAAAAAAAAAAGAAAAAAAAAAAGAGGTTACCTCTTTCAGGTGGAGTATCACGGGACTGTGGACCAGAGTTTCTTGGGGAACAACGAGAATAGAACTTTTCTTGTTTGGAAAGAAACCTAGATCTGCATATTGAAATGCAAGTCAACTTTACCATTTTCCTTACCAATACCATACCCCAAGGAAGTGAAAAATATCTAGCATTAGGGAAACAAAGTTTGTTCTACTCCCCCTACCCAAGGATCTAGCTTCAGTTTCCTCCAGGCTTTATGAGTCTATATGCACAAGGCCTAAATATGTGAAGATGATCACGAATTGAACAAAGTTTTTAGTTTGGCAACTCCAGCCGACATATCAGTCTACAGGGTGGATCTTTTGGAATGGTGTACACATGCAACGGGTAAACCTGAGAGGCTCATGGCCTTACAAATTGGTTTGGCTATCACAGTCGTCTTCCAAATAATTGCTGATTCATGCTGACCAGAGCATAATACAGCACAACATTTTGGGTACAGTGACCAATCTTGCGCTACATTGGAGCGATAAAATGTATTATTGCCAGTCCTAATAAGTTAATGCGTCAACTTTTAATATCCTCATAGGACCTCCAAACTTGGTTCAAGAAGCTTTTTTTTTTTTTTTTTGAAATGTTATGCCTTTGGCAGGTAAGAAATCTCAATCAAGCTAGAGAAATTACTGGGACCACATAAGAGGCAAAGCAGTAAACTAAGCCTTGGCATCTGATATCATAACTCAGTCTCTGTAGCTTATCCATGGAGTGGAGAGTACTACCATGGTTGGCCAAAATTCTAGCTTCCGACACAGTTAGGGCTTAGAGTTTCCAATGGGAATAGCTTCAGCAGGACAGATGAGCAGAATATTTAACTATTGGTCCACTTTCCACTTGGGAGTTGTAGGCCCGTTACCACAAGTTCAGGTATTGGCTCCAGAGTCTAAAAGTGTCTTAGAAGTTATAGGTTTTATCGTTGTGCCAGTTTCTAGAGCAACAAAAATTATTGTGCTTATCTATAGCTAAGGGACATTATCCCCAAGGGACTGGCCTGGTGATTGGTGGGGGGACATATGGGTTTGTTCCTCCGAGGTCTCAGATTCGAATCCTCCTCTTAGGTATCCTTAACTCTTATGGGGCTAGTTCATGCCCCTGGATTTAACCCGAGCCCATGCCAGTGAACGGTGGTATTGTTCCTAGATTAGCTGAGATTAATCGAGATGTGCATAAGCCGGACACCATAAGTTGTCCCACAAAAAAAAAAAAAAAAAAAAACTTAGGAGTACTAGTTATCTAGATTACCCCAGACTGGAGAGGCTGTTTAAGCTAACTTCAAGCCCCAACCAAAGAAAGACAAAAAAGTATCTACCTTTAACATCCTCGCTTTTCATGGTAACCAAACAGACTACACTTGGAGAGCTTAACATAAGTTTGAATCAATAAATTAGTATCCTCCATCTCATAAGCATTCTTTACCAAAAATGAGCATTCAAATCTTCAGGAAAGTGAATACCATACAACTACATGGACACAAACAGACGTGCATCTATTACTATTGTAAGGGAATGGGCAATGCTATAGACACTAAATAGTATACAAACTATTACAATAAAAGTTCAAATGACACAACCACAACAATGGATGATGCAATACATGAATGGACTCATCCACTAAAAGAGTCCCAGATGCATATTTAGCACGTAACGGTAGTTAGTACCTCATATATTCAGTGTCTCTAGAATTTTCCTAAAGGAATACATTTTGGTGTGATGCTCAATTTTGAGGGTAGCTCTCATTTTTGTTTCCTAAACTACCCATTTTAACTGCCTAAAGAAACTGCTCTTCAAGAAAGTAAAAGAAATGTCGCCCAATTTCTGTATATCACAATCGCAACCGAAGATTTTCCTCTTTCCCTCTTTTGCATAATACGATTTGCCCATGCATCACATGTGCCCAGACGTCTAGTATATACGCAGATATATCTGTATATCAGAATCGCAAATTGGCACGTACTGAGGGGATGCAAATGGCAAGGCGGGCGTAGCTTGGATACGAGCTCTGTGGCCGTGAGTGTTCTTTTTAGAATCGAATCGCCATTCCTCAGCATTCTCCACACTGGTTCTACGGACCGGGACCACCGAGCCCGAACAACAGCACTCGATCCTACTACAAAGGTCCAGAAACCTTCTCCTCCTCTGCCTCTTCTTCTTCAACTCCAGACCATGGACACAAAAAGGAGAGAAGCGGACACTACTAACCAGTTTCGGACAAAATGGAGGCGAAAAGCCGCCAGAACTCGCCGCCATTACTCATGAACATGCCATTAGGACTGGCGGCGGGTGCGAGGCGAACCCTAGGTTGTGTCAATGGGAGCTCTGCTGTGAATTTCACCTGAAGTCCAGAAGCGGAAGAATCGAAAAGCTTTACGATTGGGGATTTACGAGGCAATCGCATTGGCTGGAGCTGGAAGAGATGCGGAGAGTTTCGGAGAAGATGAACGTTTGTGCTGAGACATTTGCCGCCGACGTCAGAGAATTTAGCGGGACAGATAGAAAAAGAGAGATTTACAGGCGGCGGTAGAACATGTACGGCTGCAAAGGGATTTTAAAATACACGTCATCAGTACGGCTTCATCCTTCCGTTTTCACTTTGGGACCTACCACGTGTCGGAGACTCTGTGCTTTTTTATTTTTACAGTATTTTTTATTGGTAATTCTATTTACAACCCATTTTCCCTCAATACAATCCATGCAAAATAAATGTCAAAACTTTTCTCGCGAAAAAACCATTTAGCCCATCAAATTACTTCATACCAACCCACCCATTTTTTCCCAATTGCTAATACCAACCTAGTGCATCTTCTCCCTCCGATATCAAAAAAATCCCTCCTCCTCCTCCAGCCATTAACCCCCATTGTCCTCTCTTGCCTATCATATCTCCTCTCTCACAATGGAGAACCTTGTTGAATCAATGGAGAGATCTTCTCCCTTCCTAGATTTGGGAAAAGAGCTCCAAAGAGTATTTGAACAATTTACAACTCTAAATCCACCAATGGATGCACAAATACATACCAAGAGTAACCCGGACATTGAAGATTTTCGAGCAAAAAACGATCCAAGAGTAACCCATTGCTTTTTCGATTTCTTAGTCGTTGTTAGTTCGAAACGGTATACACAGTCCCGAAAATCGCAATACAGTTCGGCAGTTAATACTCGAAATTTACCTATAAAACCAGGAGTTTATATCAGAAATTGGTGATGGTAGTTAATATCCGCCATAATTCAATAGTTTGTATCCAAATTATGTGTTTAGTTTCAGGAGTATATATCCAAAATGTGCCAAAACCAGACGAGTAAAATAGCGGCAATTTCTTTGACTGGTTCGATGGAGAAGGCGATGGTCGAGGTCTAACAGAGGGAGGAGGGAAAAGAAAAGGGTTTTGAGAGTTTTGAGTGTTGAAATTTGGGAGGAAAACAACAAAGGGTAATTTGGGAAATGTGCCGGGTTATATGAAGCAAAAATAAAGATTTGCCACATCAGCAAGGTTGTTTTTAGCAAAAGGGTTGTATGGAGTCAAAAAAGGGTTGTAAATAGACTCACCTTTTTTTTATTTATGCGATTAAGACCTAGGGGTGTCTCGGCCAACTTAGACAAGCTTCAATTAATTCCGATTGCAATTTTGTTCACCCAAGCTTTGGTTAATTTCGATGGCAATTTTGTTTACACTTCGTAATATAAGGTGAACACAACCCAAGTTAGTTTCAAGCTTAATTTCACGAACACCACTTGAACTAACTTCCAGAATTACTTTCATCCCCTAAACTAAAAAAACTGAACACCATGACCCAATTTTTTCTATTAATAATGTTTAAACAAACAAAAAAAAGAAGAAATACAAGCAGATAAATAACCAATAATTTCAAAGGGTGGGTCTGTTTGCAACCCTTTTTGGCTCAATACAGCCCTTGCAAAATAAATATCAAAACCTTCATTGCAAAAAGACCATTTAACCCCTCAAATTAATCCATACCACTTAATTACAATTTTTTTTTGCTACATACCAACCCACTCCACTTTTTCCCAACCTATGTATTCCATCCTCCCCCAGTTGAAAAAATCCCTCCTCCTCCAGTCGAAAACTACCCAGCCATTAACCTCCATTGTCCTCCTCTGCCCCTCATCTCTCATCTCTGTCAATGGAAAACCTTGGTGAATCAATAGAAGAATACTAGACTTGGAAAAAGAGCTCTGAAGAGTAATGAAGCAACTTACAACTCCAAGTCCACCAATGGATGCACAAATACAGACCAACAATAACCCGGACATGAAGATTTTCAAACAAAAAATGACCCAAGAGTAACCCATTGCTTTTTCAATTTCTCAGTCTCTATTCGTTCAAAACGGTACCACAGTCCCGAAAATCGCAATACATTTCGGTAGTTAATACCTAAAATTGGTGATGGTAGTTAATATCCGCAGTATTGGCCATAATTCAGTACTTTGTATCCGAATTATGTGCTTAGTTTTGGGAGTTAATATTTGAAATGTGCCAAAACCAAAGAACAGACATTGTTAATGGCAGTTAAAATCCGATATGTTGGTCATAGTTCCGCAGTTTGTATCCGTGTTATGTGTTTAGTTTAAGGAGTAAATATCCGAAATGTGCCATAACTAGACGAGTAAAACAGTGGCGATTTCTTCCACTGGTTCAACGGAGAGGGCGATGGTTAAGGTCAAATAGAGAGAGAGAGAGAGAGAGAGAGAGAGAGAGAGAGAGAGAGAGAGAGAGAGAGAGAGAGAGAGAGAGAGAGAGAGAGAGAAAAGTACGACATTTTGAAATGAGTGAAATTTGGGAGAAAATAAGAAGGGAAGGGCAATTTTGGGTTATATGAAGCAAATATAAAGATTTGCCACCTCAACAGGGTTGTATTTAGCAAAAGGGCTATATGAAGTTCAAAAAGGGTTGCAAATAGACCCACCCAATTTCAAAATAGAGATAACAAATAGTGGGAGCCAAATTATAGGCAATGAAGATAATTTGAGGGGGGAAAATGGAGACCTTATTAAGCTATACATGGAAGATGTAAGGCTATTTCACCATCTGAAGCTTGAAGTGAGCTTTGTTCAATGGGTTCAATTCATCTGCGACTCCAATTTCTTCTTCTTCTCTTTGGGAGAGCAGAGATTAGGGCCGTTTTTAGAGAGAGAGTTAGTTAGTTAGTTTTAGGTAAGTGTTTTTTTTAGTAGAGAGAAATAGAAGGTAGTTCATGGGGTGTTTGTGAAATTAAGCTTACAACTGACTTAGGTTGGGTTAAAAGTGGTCCCATTATCTCCTCTGAGCCAATAAGAAAGACGATTTTGTTCACCATGCCTCAGATGCTTGGTCATAATTTTTCCGTCATATTAAAAAATATAGCCTTCTTTAATTTCCTTTCAAGTTTTCAACAAAGAAAATGCTAACCTCAGCTTAAAAAGTGGAGGATAATATGTAGAAAGTAAATAGATATCAAAGTGTATTAATAGCCGTGTTCATTTCAGAACGTTCTAAGATATATGTCATCTTTTCAAAACTACTAACCATAGAAACTTGGCCAAATTTCATTATTATCATTGTGTTTACAGAAGTACTATTGTATACAAAATGGAACGGATGGAATATTTCTTTTGCATTCTTTTTTGACATTTATGACCATTATAGAGCTCCATGATTTTTTAACCTATCGTTGTTATCATTTGTTACCATAGATCTAATCACTATTTGAATGCACATTTGATGGAATGGCTACTGGGATTCACTAATCGAGGCTCGGTGGAGTATTTCTCACTGTAATGTAGCCTAAGCAGTGATCCCAGTGACTCTTGAGATCTCACTAGTACGGAGATCTATTTCGAGTTATATTTTACCTCGTAACTCAATACCGAATCACTGATGGACCAATTTATCGAAGATCCAGAAAGAAAAAAGATAGACCAATTTATTTGGAGAACCAATTTTACCGTTCGCTGGGTTAAAGCATAATTACAATCGGAACAAAATCTAAGTAAGAAACGGCGAAGCATTTATTTAAGGAATTGAAACCCAAAATCGATTACGAAACGGCCAAGCATCAACAAGGCATTCATGGTGACGGAGAGCGGAGAGGGCCATTTGAGCCACAACAGAATACCAAGGAACTTTGCCATCGGAAGAAAACCCAGAATCAAAGAAAAAAAATTAAACGACTCAGGTCAATTTGAATAAGCTAAACAATGTCAAATCGTTCTCGAATAATAGCAAAATATCCATGATGCTAATGTGTCCCCTCTAAAATCAGCTCTAGTGTGATTAAGACACATAAAACAAGTCACTAAGAATTTGGTGAAGAAAATTCCATACAACAGTACAAGCACCACTTTTAAATTCATGGTACTCATCGTCACAACTCTATCAAAATTGTTACAGATGATGAGAATCTTCCATGTAAGTGAAAAATGTCATCCTAGAAAACGGAAAAATGCCATGTTGACAAAGCAGAGATACAATACCGGCAGGGTGTTGAGGTATTCTGTGGTAAGCTTGTGAAGGGGAAGGAATGTTCTGCGGCTAAAGCACGTAAGTCAGTATATAAATGTGCCAAAAGGAATCTCAAGGACTTTTAAGTGAATAAGAACTCACATCAACCTCATGGTGTATACTCACTTCTTGGGAAAATGAGGCTTTATCGATTCTACGACCACCTGTAAAGAGGAAGCAGTAAAAAAAGAGGATTTGAAAATAGTTCTTCAATGTAGCCTACTTATGATTGGGTTGGATGAGGTCGAACTAAATTGGGATGTTTTTACAAATAAAATTGACAAAATAAACCGAATCACCATGACTTGTGTCATGTTTCCTGCTATCTATACAGATGGCCAAAAAGCAGTGGTCAACTGATCAAAAAACACATTGTATGATCATCCTATTTAACCATGATAATGGTATCGTACATAAAAATCACGATTATTTAGAAAACAAGAAGGCATAAAATCGACAAATAGGTACTCTACAGTGGAACTCTGAAATAACCAGGTTGCGTAGCATAATTCAGACAACCACCACTTCATAAATGGCCATTTGTATATGCACTAGGCATGTTAAGTTAGAACAAGAACTCTTATCTTTCTGAACGACCAAAAATAACAGCTGAAAGCTAGAATTTAACATCCTGTAACCAGTTGTTCTCCATAATATAAGAAAGTCCTGTTCTTACCTTCCCATCATAGGATAATGATGCAAAAATCCATGGTTCTCGGGAACTCCAAGCAAGGCTTGCCATGTTAATTTCAGGCATGAAGCTATCTTAAGTATATGATGTGTAAACATTTAAAGAAGAAGGAGAAAGACAAAGGTTGTCACAATCAGCATAGACAATGTCTTCATAGTCATTGTATGAATTGAGCAATGGATTTATCTGCCTTGTAGGTGACTCCACCAAGCTGGCAAAATAATAGCAAATATCAGAACTAAGATTATGAGGCTGAATCAACAAAGGGTAACTACATCACAAAATCTTAAATTAGGAGCAGCCAAACAGGAAAATGACCTTTCCGATGATAGATCATTACCGCTAGGAAGAGAAGCCAACCACAAATTGATAGCTGAGTTTGTTCCGGCTCTCTACAAGAAAGTGGCTTCAGTCAATTAATTAGCCCAACTGTTGTGTACCACTTCCATTATGTTCAAATGCCCCTTGCTTTCGAATAGAATGCATATTAAAGGCTCCTATAAATGTCAGCCTAAACAAGCCGAAAACACTCAGATGACAAACGAAAGAATGTAGAGTACTTCTTTTGATGCTACAAAAGATTACAGTGTTTATTATATGCAATACCTTGGCACAAGTAGCAGTTCCACAAGCCATGGCAGATATTGTCTGCAAAGGTCATCTTAGGTTCTTATTCCTGGGAACAAAATCTTAAACATAAAGAACAATGGGATCCCTGGTCCCACTCAAACACACAACAACAACATTAAGGATCCAGAACGTATGTTTTACAACTGGAGCTCCTCCAGATTTAAGAATGTGGGTTATCCCAGCTCTCTTCGCACAATAAAGTACTACCTGCATAAAAAGATGCATTAGCTCTTGGTAAGATATGTAATAACTCACCAACTCATCTAGAAGTTTAATCTGTTAGAGACGGGAAATAATTTTTTGTACTCTCTCATGCCCATTTTGTGTGGCTGAAGACTTTCCTCCATAAGCGGGCCGTACATGTAAGTATTTTTCTTAATAGGTGGGGCGGTGATTTTCAAACAAAGGATCTTTTTTTTGGGTAAATTCCAAACACGGGATCTATTGCATGCTTTGATACCACATTAGATTGTTAGCCACCACTCATCTAAAAGATTAAGCTATGACGAGAGGGGCAATATAATTGTTTACGCTCTACAAATATAAGACACAACATCAGGATACGAACACCTTGCAGGTGCTGCCATCTTGAGTAGGTGGAGTAGCAAGAACAACAATTTTACACCCAACAATCTTTGCAACTGGCATACACAATAAACTACTACAAGTCAACCAAATATCACCAACATAAACAAAATAATGAAATAGCCAAAGGAGTTCAAAGTAAAATTACAACATACAATAGCAAGCATCAGAGCTGTTGAAGGTAAAACTGCAATTCCCCAGGCAACTAAACACCTACAGAAGGAATGCCTCTTGACACATATTTGCATTTAACACCCTGACAGGGAATTCCAAAGTTCACTGAGCACATTAGATTCAAGAAATAAGGATGATATGGACCCATCTGCCTCTACTACTTACTTTCGTGCTTTCAACACTTGTCTCAGCCAACTTTTGTGCAGCGTGAAATGCATAGATGATTTTTGTTCGCCACATCAAATGCTTCTCTGACAACTGCATCAAGCTGAAGTAAGGATACAGAAGAGGATGTATATTAAACCACCACCCACAAATCATTTCTCAAAAGAAGGCTTTAAACCTTGTTAGGAGCGTTAAACAGCAAACAACAGAAACGGAGAGGGCAGAACCTGTGTTTTACGAGCAATTCAAAATTCATTCTTGGCCACAAGGATCTAGTTTTTATACCAAAAGGTGCTCCAAAATAAAGAGATAACGCCCTGTTTGTTAAAGGGATATGTATATGAGGGGAGAAGAGGGATATAATAAGAGGGGGATATAGAGGTGGATATAGTTTGAGGGGTATTATTTTAGAATGGGAGATAAAAAATAACTTTGTTTGTTTTGTTGTTGTAAAAGGTGGATATGGAGGGGTTGGATAATGTAAAATACCATTTTTGTCCCCAATAAAAAAGTCAAAAAGTAAAAAAATGGGGGCCATGCAACTCTATCTCGCAGCAGTAAAACGGTAGTGGTGGGCCAACTCTCTCTCACATGCTGCCACTTCCCATTTCGTTCTTTCTCTCTATGACGCATGGCACTGGTGGGCCAGCCATGCCCATTCTCTCGCAGCAACAGCAGTACAAGGTGCCAACTGGGCACAGGGGTAAGTTGGAATAGGAGGCCGCCAGGCCGGATATAGCAAAACCTGGGGGGAGGGTGCCTATATTTTATCCCTCCCCAAAGTGATATACAAATCCCAGGATATTATATCCGGGTAACAAAAAACTAAACAAACACCGGATATAAAACAGCCGGATTTCTATATCCGGCCTCTCTCTATATCCCCCTTCCATCTACCTCTAACAAACAGGGCGTAAGTACCTCAAGGTCAGGACGTTCACTGGCATTTTCAACTATCTAATTCAACTTTTTCAAACTTTGTAGTATAGCTGCAACAAGAACATAAATGAATAGTGGAGCTAAGCTTTATAACGAACAAGCCACTTCCTAAAACTTATGAAGACCAAGAAGAGAAGTCCCTATAACAGAAGTAGAAGCAACAACTCTTTCACAGCAGCACCACTCTACACCGGAAATCATTAGCAATGGGGTTAACTGATACAGTACCAACACCAAAGTCCAGCAAATCCTTAATAGATCAAAACTGAAAACAAAGAACCATGTTCTGAACTTCCTTACCAGATTGAAAATGAATGAGAAATCAATATGAGGACGAGCCTTGAGGCTATTAACTTGAGCCTGAGTAAGCTATGCTGGCCTGTAAGACTTTTTTTGAACACTTAATAGCTATATGAGACTATCCAGCAATGGCACCAACGACCAAAGAGAAGCCAAAAGAAAAAAAAAAAGGAGGGAAAACGGCGGACTCATAAAGATATATATTACTATCCTATTAGGCATATTATAATCTTCTATACATATCCAAAACCCACTCAAGCATTATGGTTTCAGCCTCTCATATCAGAAACTGAGTGAACATTCTTTCTGCGGCTGAAGACCAGCTCTATGAGACATCAGACACAAAATAGAACACACTAGTACACTACCAAGAGCAAATCTGATTACCAAGATCGGATTCCCTCACCTCACTCATGCGGATAGTACAAACCTCCGCCCGCTTACTAATCAAGAGGGTGAGTGAAATCTCATGAACGGGAGAGAAAGAAAGCCCTACCCTTTCCTACCCCAAGGAATGAAATCATTAATCAAATTTTAGAAGACTATTTTGTATCTCTCCATTTACAATTAAACCACAAGTGAAGCTCTTGCTACTCTCAATATGTAGAAGAATAAATAAACCCTCTCTCTCACTAATTGGTCCAGCAAAACTTATAGAGATAAAGTCTGGCCCATAAAAATAAGTGGCTCAGTTCGAATAAGCTCACATAAACATACTCAATTTAGCTCAACTTTATTTAAACAAAATATAACTTATTCAAGCATAGAAGAACTTCCAAAGTTAATGTAGTACAAAATAATATATATATTATAAGTTTGATTAGTGAAAATGAAAGGAATACGAGCTCCTTGCTATAACCAAATCAAGCATGATGCCACTGATAATGTAAGGAGCTTATGACCTCACAACATATGACAGACACAAATGATGGGGCAACAATCAAACAAGCTCATTTACAAAGCTTTAGTTAGTGTATCTCGATAAGAAGATAACTCTCCTGCTAACTTTTGTCAGCTTCAATCCCAAAACTTACTTTTAGTTTTTCCTTCAAAACATTACCCACATTGAAAAAAGGAAAAAGCTACATTTGCAGCAGTGCGTGTGTTTGTGCCAACACAAACATTTGCAGTAGCAGTATGATTCAACCAAAATTCCCATTACATCAAAAGATTCAAAACCATTTGGTGTTATACAAGACAAGCCTAGCTCATCAAAGTTTACTATGGACTAAAACCCAAATTTCTAGAAAGAAAGTGATGTTTATGCAACAAATTCCAGCAATAAAATATAATAAGGTAGAGATAAGCTAACTAGCACTTGAATCTGTCTCTTTAAACGAAAATCTGATTCATCATCAGCCCAACAAGGTAACCATGACCGAGAACCCAAAACAAAAATCAGATAAACCAAAAGAAAAGAGACACTTACAATCAGAGGGTGTTTTGATGAGCGGTTCCATTGACACACCCCAAACTGCATCTCGATCACCATTACATCGGCAAAGACGAGTATTCTCTTTCCCTCCCTCTACCCTTCCGTGAATTTCATTTATTCCCGCCCAATTTATATTCTCTGCTAAAAATGATTTTGATTCAGTGTTGGCCAATCTATTATCAGGAAAAAAAATTCACTTAAATCGTTTTCGATTATGTATCATTCAATAATCGATTCGCATGATTCTTAACATGGTTTATCATCTTGCGAAGATTTACAACATGAACCAATGAGATCGTATTAATAATCTTGTAATAAATCACAATCTAGCAATTACTGGATTTAAACGGAGTGGGCTTAAAAGGGGTTGGATTGAATGTGGCCAAATCTATTTTCATAAAAATAAACTCACACCAATCATCTCTGATCATGCACAAATAAGTATTAATTTTGTATAAAAATTAACAAACTTTATCTTATTGAGAATATCTAAATGTTGAACAGTTTGGATCAGATTAATAATTCTGGAATAAATCTGGAGCAACGAATTAAGTTGCATTTCTATACTGGGAAGCTTCCGACGTCGTTTTTGATACATGACATAGGTTGAACCTATGTCATGTACTCGAAACAACGTCGTTTTGCATGACACGCATCATCTCTTATTAACGTCGGAAAATTACCTCAGTCCAGATTTGGAAACTTTAATTCCCGTTAAGTCTAGTTAGCAGCGTCTCGAAGACCGGTACCTCCCGAAACACAACGGTACGCCGCTCCAACCGTCGTCGTCAACTGTTCCACTTCCATGGAGAGCTGATCTCAGATCGTCGGCGGTTACAGATCTGACGTCGCGTCGATCCAGCGGTGTCCAAGTTTTTCTAGCTGGAGTTTGGGGGGCGGCGGCGGCGGGCCGGCCGGTGAGGCTGTCGGTAGTGGCGTTAACATAGTAAATTTTTTGATCTGGCAATTTACCGCAAGAAGAGCAGGAGACGAATGAGAGGAAGCTTTTATTGTGTGTGGATGCTGTGCAGTGACTGCTATATGATTTTTAGATATAATGAACATTATTGGCAGTCATTTAGTAAAAGATACTTAGAAGTGTTAGACATTTATGTTGCATTTTTGGAAATGGCTATCATATATACTCTTTTTTGGCGTGTATTATATGCGCACCCAAATTACCTACTGTTGGATTTTAAAAGTAAGGAATCGATTATAGAAGGTTACGAATCATTTACTTGTTAATTTGAGCAACATGTAACCTAAACAAATTGAAGAAAAAAAATATAAAGAATTGTTTTAGGGTCTATTATAGTTTTTTAATGCACCTCTAGTGTACCTAATGTTTTCATAACATCTCTAATCCACTAAACCATTTTTTTTATTCTCTTAGGTCTATTCTATTTTTTTACTAGACAAATGTATCCTTACATTAAATTTAATACATAATATACCTTTGCCGGAAAAGTCAACGGGGAAATTGGACTTTGCCGGAAAAATTCGCCGGAAAATCCTGCCGGCACAGGAAAAGAGGCCGAAAAATTGGACTTCGCCGGAAAATTGACCGGCGCAGATGTGGTTATTAGAACTATGTCATTTTTTTTTAAAAAACCTACTTAGGATCAAATATGGTTATCTTGACTCGCAAGAGGTAATTATCTGTACTCATAAGATGTGGTTATCAGGGCATATTTTTGTTTAAAAAACTTACTAGGGATCAAGTCCTCAACCACCCAAGCACTACAAGGTAGCAGCACAAACCCTTTGCTTTTAAAATAAAAATTTTACTGAAAATTGAATAAAACAAAAAAAAAAAACTACTTTTTCAAAATGGAAGTGGTTATCTGGACTCAAAAGAGGTAGTTATCTGAACTCATAAGAGGTGGTTATCTGAACTAATAAAATAGAGTACATTCTTCACAAACTCATCCAAACAATAGAAAAATGTAGAATCACAATATTAAGTAGTACTAGAAAACAAAAAAGTAGATATAGATCTAGAATTTCAATCAAATCCAGAATAAGAACACCAATCCATAACAGATACGACTACTATATCGTATATAGTCTCCTACCATAACCGATAGTCACAAACTCATCAAAATCACTAGAAAGTAGAATCGAAAAGTTGATGTAGTACTAGAAACCAATGAAGTAAACATAGATATAGAATTCGAAACAAAATTAGCATTGAGAAAACCAATCCATAATCTACACGCCTAATACAACACTATATGTATGTATAATCTCCTACCATAACTGATAGTCAACGAAATCTGTATCATCACCAGCAAGATCTTCAAAATTTGAGCGCAGATTCGAAGACGACCGGAATCTGTCCGATCTGCCTGAATAATCCGAGAACAGCCTGTAAATTTGTTAGGACAAAATCAATTTAACCAACTGTACATCTCCCAATCGTACGTCTCGAACGTGTCGCTGATATCTTGTGCCAATATCAAACCGTTCTTGTCCTTATCGTACAACTTGAACGCATCGCTAATCTTCGTTTCGCTTCCTCGTTCGTCGTCACCATTAGGCGCGGCTGTTGCGCAGTGGAAGTCGGTGAACTCGTGGAGGTCGATGGCGCTGTTGTCACAGCTTCTTTGATCTCCTCTGAAGAGGTCCTGTCGACGCCGAGGGCTTTGAAGACAAACTGAAGCTCAGACATAGTGATAAAGGAGGCAGGGGTATTTTGCGTCTATTGGACACGCGTGTGAACTGTTGATGTTATGAAATTATGGAGTGGACCCTTGACTTTAGGAAATTGGAATAGTGGACTGGAGAGCAACTGACCCAAAAAAATAAGGGTAAATTTCACTTACCTCTTGAGATTTCTGACAAATACTTAGACCTCTCCTATACTTTCTAAAATTTTACTGTCCTCCTTTACTTTTCAAACTAATTGTCAGATTCCCCCTGTCGTTATTTTGAGGTTAATAGTGTTAACTTTTTACGTGAAATGATCGTAGTACTCTTAGTATACTTTTTGTTTTTTCATAAACAGTTTAAAAGTTTTTTTTTAAAAAAAAATTAAACAGTTTTTCATTTAAAACCAAAAAGTATCAAAGAGAATTTTTTTTTCCCAAAAAAAGTATTTTTTGAAAATTTTTGTTGAAAATATTTTTTCAAGGGAAAACAAAAAACAAAATTTTGAAAAATGTTTTTTGAAATACGAAACTAGTTTTTGGTAAACCGTTATTTAAAAAATAAAATTTAGAAATAGTATTTTTTTTTCAAAAATCTAAAATTAATTTTGAAAAAAAAAATTGTGTTTCCTTCAAAAACTATTTTCAACAAAAGCCTTTCAAAAACTATCTTTTTTTGAAAAAATTTCCTTTTAATAAAATTTTTGCTTTTAAATAAACAACGACATAATTTTTTTGAAAAACTTTTTTAAATCTATTTTTTAAATACCGTTTAAATTACACCATAGCTATAGTTTGGAAAATTTTTAAAGAGTTAAAATTTCCAAGTAAGTTGAGTCATAGCTATAGTAAAAGTGTTTTCAAATTCTAAGGGAAGAGAGATCCAAATTAGTATCTGAAATTAATTTACAATAAAAGTATCTTCTTCTTCTTCTTCTTTGTGAAAATTGAAACTAAAATTATTTAAAAAAACACATTTACTTCTTCAAAATACACTTTAATCGATTACCCAATCAATTATACATGGTTAAAAAGTTACAATTTTTTACTATTAAAGTTACGTGACGAACAAAAATGTTACGGAACATATTTGTGAAAAGTTACAAATTCTTGTCTAATAGTTACAAAAGGCAAAAAATGTTACCGAATCATATTATAAAAGTTATGAGTTCCACAAAAAGTTATGAAATGCAAGAAAATGTTATGAATCATATTGCTGAAAAGTTATTGAATTTTAGTATAAAATTTATGAAATTTGTAAAAATGTTATGAATGACTAATTCTCCAGGTCATTTGTTATGAGGTGGCCCCATTATAGACCACACAATAGATGCATATCGCACACACATTTAAGGAGTGTGTATTATAGAATTTTCCTGCATTTTCTTATTAACTACAATTATTTCTCTTTCTACATTATAAATGTATGCTGATAAATCTTGAATGTACCAGAAATTGAGATTATTTTTTTTGGTCCAAAGAGAATTTTTTTCTAATCTTTTTGTATAGTGCTAAAAATTATATTTTCAAAACCTACTCAACGACATCAATCAAACAAGACTAATATTAGATATGAAATTATGTGTAGAAAAAATAAATTAATTTTGGGCGTAGGCTCATTTTTTTAAATTTAAATTTGCAATTAACAATTCATACGCTATCAGCACCTCTCCACAACTCTATCATGAATACTTCACAAAGACTATTACAATTTATTCACCACTATCACCACCAAAATTAATCATATTCTCAAACATTGTTGTATTGAGGATATTCCCAATGTGAGTACTTTTTTTTTTTTTTTTGGGTTCAACAAAATGATGATTGAGAACATTCTCAACACTCTGTTTCGGCCAATTCGACCAAAGTAGGGGTGATTACTAAATGAATGGTGACTGAGAACATTTCTTATCACTCTGTGTAGTGGTGATTTTATTGAAAAAATGATGATTGAGAACATTCACATAACTTTTTTTAGGCCAATTCCACCTAAGTAGACCTGATTCACTAGAGAAATGGTGACTGAGAACATTCTCATCACTCTGTTCATGCCAATTCAACCAAAGTAGTGGTGATTTGCTGACCAAATAGTGTCTGAGAACATTATCATCACTCTGTTTAGGCAAGAAAATTATTTTAAAAAATAGTTTTAAAAACAATTTGTTGGAGTTTGGAAAAGTGATGGGATTAATTGCTTTTTACTATGGACGAAAAAATACAAATTTTGGAATTGACGTTAACTTTAGCAACCTTTAAATGGATAACCAAAAGCTAATGTGGCAATTTGTGGTTATCCAATTTTGATTAAGCCATTGAGGATGCTCTAAGTTTCGATGCGTGCACCCCAAAACACTGAACCATCGATGATACTATACTTGCAAATCTCCTCCAATTAGTTATGAACCTAGCAAATTTATGCAACGATTAAGAATATTGAGACAGCCACCTAACTATGCCTCAAACACTTGGTCATAATTTTTCTAGAAATCTGTAATAGTATTAACAAATCATGCCTAATAATAGCAATGCTATACACGCAGAAAATATACCTAGAAAATTGCCTAAAATTTGAAATCAGTGTTCATTGTGTCACTGATTTTAAATTATGAGCAATTTTCTGGGTACTTAGCATTTTCTCTCCTAGTAAAGGAAAAAAACAAGGCAAACCTTTGAAGGAATTCAATGAATAATATATTTGAAAAAGTGGAAAGGAATAAGATTTGCAAAAGTCTGTTACTACGAAAGGGTCTTTCTTCGACAATGACATGGTATAGAAATCAATAATGGAAATTGGATACAAAATCATGGTATAGGAGTTAACCATGCCTCAAACACTTGGTCATTAACCTGGGCCCGACTGGGGAAATTATCTCTGTTTGTTTTGATGTAAAATATTTTTAGTCATGTTCATTGAGTGAGAGAGAATGTGTGCGCGTGTGTGTTTTGTTGTGGCTATTTGGGGAGGGGGAGAGAGAGAAAGATAGCCATGTTAGTGCCTATGTTACAAATGCATTCACGAGGCTGAGTTTTCTGTTTGATTTTAGCAACTGCCATAATTTTAAAAAATGAGTTCATCAGGTGCTAAAATCATGGTTAATTTAATTTTAAAAGTTAATCATGATTTTAGCAACTGGATTGCTAAAATCAAACAAAAATCAATGTGACAGAAAGTGTGGAAAGAGAAGAGGATGGTACAGTGTCCCCGATGGAAAAACAACTTACTGGTTTTTCCATGGTAAATTGTTTTACAGGAAATGGCGTAGAAAATTTTCCAAAAAAAAAAAAAAATCATTTTTCAAGATTTTCAACAACCAAACATCGGAAATTATGCAAAACGTTTTTGGCAAAAATATTTTACGTCCAACCAAACGGAGCCATAAAGTCCCAAACTTTTTTTTTTTATCAAAAGGAACATCATCAAATCACGTCGGTTGTTAACGAGAAAAACTTTGTCCGTTGTTAACGAGAAAAACTTGAGTGCTGGTTGTGTATCACGTGGCAATACTCAACATGGGTCTAGGCCTTCCAAAAGTGTTGGAGGGTCTGGATTGTAGAGAGAGAGAGAGAGAGAGAGAGAGAGAGAGAGATTTGAATTGTTCAAAATACTTTTGAACGGCCGAGATGTGCACTTGACGTGGTACCCTATTTGCAAGCAAAATTTTCTCATTGTTAACACCCTCTTGCATTACCTAATGTTGGCCCTTGCTTTCGTATCAAGTTTTCAATAATAAAAGTAGAAAAGAGCAATAACACAAGTTCACTGTAGTAAAACAATCACTTTGTTCTCTTCACATTTCTAAAAAAAAATTCAAAAAAGATTATTTCACCATCTCTCTAATCATTAATCACATTTCTCTCTACTCATATCCTCTTTCCAATCATTATTCTCATTTCTCTCTCTATCTCTCTCCAATTAGTACACCTCTCTCTAATTATTACTTTTTCCAAAAACTTATCCAAACACTATCTCAAAAATATTTCTCAAAATATTCTTCTCAAAACACTCAACCAAACAAAGTGAATAATGTTATAAAACAATTGTACAGTATATAATATATGTCCCTTTCAAACTTCTTCTCAAAAATTCATTTCGGGATGTTCCGAGATATATGTCAACTTTCCAAAATTAACCATAGAAACTTCGTGAAATTTCCTTATTATCATTGTGTTTATATTGAAATACTACTATGTACAAAACGGGATGGACAAATGGAGTATTTCTTTCGCATTCTTTTTTGACATTTGTGCTCATTTATGGAGCTCCATGATTTTTAAACCTATCGTTGTGATCACTGGTAGCCATAGATCTTATTACTATTTGAAATTTTGAATGCACATTTGATGGAATGGCTACAGGGATTCAGTTATTGGTGCTCTGTGGAGTATTTCCAACTCTAATGCATCCCAAGCAGCCCTCCTAATTTGATCAAGTGGTGCTTAACATCTCACTGGTAGATCTATTTGAGTTGTCCTTTTCATCATAACTCAATACCGAATCACCAATGGACCAACTTATCAAAGATCCAGAAAGAAAAAAAGATAGACCAACTTATTTGGAGAACCAATTCTACTGTACGCTTGGTTAAAGCATAATTACAATTGGAACAAAATCAAGTACAAAACAACCAAGCATCTATTTAAGGAATTGAAACTGAAAATCTAGTACAAAATAGCCAAGCATCAATAAGGCATTCATAGCGATGGAGATGGCCATTTGAGCCACAACAGACGAATAAGTTGAAAGACATGGATCTTAGCCATCGATAGAAAACCCAGAATCAAAGAAATATTTTTAAATGACTCAGGTCTATTTCAATAAGCTAAATAATGTCACATCGTTCTCGAATAATAGGAAAATATCCATGATGCTAACATGTCCCCTCTAGAATCAGCTCCAGTGTGATTAAGACAGATAAAACAAGTCACTAAGAATTTGGTGAAGAAAATTCCATACAACAGTTCAAGCACCACTTGTAAATTCACGGTATTCATCTTCACAACTCTATCAAAATTGTTACAGATGATGAGAATCTTCCATGTAATTGTGAACAATGTCATCCTAGAAAACGGAAAAGGCCATGTTGACAAAATAGAGATACAATAGCAGGGTGTTGAGGTAAGCTTGTGAAGGGGAGGGAATATCAGTATATACGTACACCAAAGGAATATCAAGAACTTTAAAGTGAATATGAACTCACATAAACTTCATGGTGTACGCTCAGTTCTTTAGAAGATGAGGCTTTATCGATTCTATGGCCACCTGTAAAGAGGAAGCAGTAAAAAATAATACAACAAGACCATTTGATCGTTCTTCTTCAATGTACCCTACTTATGATTGGGTTGGATGAGGTCGAACTAAATTGAGATGTTTTGCTAATAAAATTGACAAAATAAACCAAAATCACCATGACTTGTCTCATGTTTCCTGCTATCTATACAGATGGCCAAACCACAGTGGTCAACTGATCACAAAACTCATCCTTTAACTTGTATAATCATCCAATTTAACCAGGCTTAAGGTATAATGCATAAGAAATCACAAATCTTTAGAAAACAAGAAGGCATAAACTCGACATACAAGGTACTCTACTGTGAAACTCAGAAATGATCAGATTACATGGCAAATTCAGACAACCACCACTACATAAGTGGCCATTTGTATATGCCCTAGGCATGTTAAGTCAGAACAAGAACTCTTATCCTTCTGAACGACCAAATATAACAACTGAAAGCTAGAAGTTAACATCCTGTAACCAGTTTTTTGCATAGTATAAGAAAGTCCTGCTCTTACCCTCCCATCATAGGATAATGATGCAAAAATCCATGGTTCTCGGGAATTCTAAGCAAGGCCTGCCATGTGGATACAACTAGTTAGGCTAATTTCAGGCATCAAGCTATTTTAAGTGTATGAATGTGTAAACATTTAAAGGAGAAGAAGGATGAAGGAAGTCCCAATCAACCTAGACACTATCTTCATAGTCACTGTACGAATTGAGCAATGGATCTATCGGCCTTGTAGGTGACTCCACCAAGCTGGCAAAATAATAGAAAATATTGGAAATAAGATTACGAGACTGAATCAACAAAGGGTAACTACACCACAAAATTTTAAATTAGGAGCAGCCAAACAGGAAAATGACCTTTCCGATGATAAATCATTACTACTAAGAAGAGAAGCCAACCACAATAGACAGTTGAGTTGGTTCCGCACTCTGCAAGAAAGTGGCTTCAGTCAATTAATAACCGTCATATAGAATCATAGATAAAGGCTAAGCCAGTCATCTCAATAGTGATAACCATATATTCTGCAATGAATACACGTATACCATACAGATCTGAATGTGAGGGGCCCCAACTCCTATCTACAGTACTTCGTTATTTGGGCAATGTAGAGAATGTAAAGCCTACATGTTCATGTCCTCTTTGACCATAATATTATGTCTTGCCCTACAATTGCAAAATAGAAAGAGGTTAAGAACACACGCGTGGGCTATTTGGTTTGTACATGAGAGAGAGAGAGAGAGAGAGAGAGAGAGAGAGAGAGAGAGAGTTATGCCATCATACTCAGGATTGCACCAACCAGCCCATGTCCAACAAAAGATATTGGAAATTTCTCAGTACGATGCTCTCTTGCACACTGTTACAAGATATGTTATTCAAACGAGAAACACAACCAATTTAAATACATCTAAAAACCTAAGAACAAAAAATCCCTGAACACATTATCAAAGTGCACAAGTGTCATTCATGATCAAATATAATGAGAGCTGGTGATGCCTCATTTGTTGAAGTTATACCAGTGTGAAAGCCCAGGAAGCTCTAGGATAGGAAACTTCGGCATTCTGAGATCCCACATATGTATCCCAGACTCATCCTCTGCACTAAGCTGGAGTATTTGCCACAAAAATATACTTCAGTGTTGGTTTAACAAAATTACCCAAGTAAAGAATAACAATCCAAAGCAGGAGCAAAAACATTTGTACAGAATGTGAAGAATGGTCATTAAGGAACATGCTAGTTGGGTCATGTATTACAACTGGAAAAGAAAGGGAACCATGGAATTCCAATTGAAACATAAAGCGGCTGGTTAGGGTGTGCCTTTCACAATTTCAACTTTTATGAAGTAAACATGCCAGGTCACCTAAGACCTTCAGAATGAAAATGAGGGATCAGCCACTAGTCTGCATAACTATGGAGTATTGTATACTTGTCGTGCTGGTCCTGAAGAAAATAGTTTCCAGTATCCATACCTTAAATAACCCAAATTGCCACACTTGGTCTAAGTTCAAGACAAAACTTTACCTGAGCTTAAATAAAGCTTAAGGCTACCTGTATGGTGGGTGTATGAGGGGATTGATGCTACTCCTCTTGAAAGCCTTTGTCTTATTGTTCACATACATAGATGATTTTATGATGCACTAACAGCTAAAATAATTGAACTGAAAGTTTTAGCGACCCAAGGACGTAGCTCAGTTCTTTTGGTAAATAGTGGAGATGATTTAGTCATGACCATGGTTTTAAGTGAAGACAAGCCCATCACTACCGTGGAAAGTTACAAATGTCAGCAATTCGATACCATATTCATGATTGGAAAGCCTCAGTTACATGCAAGAATATGCTTCCTTTTGGTGTCAGAATCAACATTACGTATATGGGCTTGCTCAATTGAATTTGTTTTCCTGCAAGAAAATGAAAACATTATCAGCCATAACTAGAATTCAATATCCCATCAAGACAGAGGCTGAAGTAGTAGTTCCAGATCCAAAAAAAACGTTGTCAAAGAGTCAATGCATGGTACTAAAAAATAATGTGTTCGACTAAAATTTTAAATTTACTAAGTTAAAACTACAATTACTTTAAAAAGGTAGTAAAATTTTAGTGAACTCAATAAACTGATTCTCCATCTTTTTATACAAAAAAAATTGCTAAAAGGAAGGGGTTGCACATGGGAGAGGAAAAGGAAGAAGGACTGTCCAGTACATACAAAATTTCAGTTATGAAAAAAAAATGTTATGAATGCTTCTGAGCTCCAAACACGATGTTGTTATAAATTGACAACATCGTTGTTTAACGGCCCAACACGAAATTTCTTTATTTTGTTTTCCCTGCAAAGGAGATGTTAAGGATCCTAGCACATTTTATCAATTGGACAGTACAGGCTAGCCAGAAATACAGGCCAACTTAGCCTCACACAACAAAATATACAACTTATGGATGGTACCGTTGTGGTGAATGGATGCAGGACAGCTTATGGCACACTCTAATTAACAAAGTCAACAAGCTGCCGAACTTACCAAAAAGGGATCAACTATCGCATGAGCGATGGTACTTAAAAGCACATTTTAAGGTATACATCATTTATAAAACCATTCATTGTACTTCAGGCTTGAGTCATTGTTTTAATTTCTACTAACTCGTGCTAAGAAGACCTAGATGCTAATCAATTGACACCCATGTCTAGGCAAAGTGTCTGCATTTAAACATATTAAGTAAACTAGAAAAACAACGTTACAAGGTGACATGTAAAAAGGGGTGCGTCTAATGAGTTCAAATATCAGACAAGAAAATGGACACAAACTCCTAGACTTGCGCCAGTTTGGACAATATATAGGCGGTTAACGAACTCCTTGCTATAAACGAAACAGGGTGTCATCACAACTTTCATCAACCCCAAGTACCTTTTACCACATTTAATGAAAACTTGGGATCTTCAATGTGGAATCTCTAAACATTTTCTTGTATCCATTCTCACATCCAACGTGGTAGATGGGAGCTTTCAAATCATCAATCCCGGTCTAGAATATCAATGTAACCGGATTTTACAGCACAATTACTTCCATGCTGCCACCTTTGGGCCAACAAATCAAGGATGATGCCACTGATAATGTAAGGAGCTTAGGATCTCACAACATATGACAGACAGAAATGATGGGGCAACAATCAAACAAGCTCATTTACAAAGCTTTAGTTAGAGTATCTCTATGGGAAGATAACTCTACTTCTAACTTTTGTCAGCTTCAATCCCAAAACTTACTTTTAGTTTTTCCTTCAAAACACTACCCACATTGAAAAAAGGAAAAAGCTACATTTGCAGCCGTGCGTGTGTTTGTGCCAACAACCCTAGTTTCTTGTATGCAAATTGCAAAGTGATTTACTGCTGCTACATTTGCAGTAACACTATGAGTCAACCAAAATTCCCATTATGTTAAAAGATTCAAAATCATTTGGTGTTATGTAAGACAAGCCAAGCTTACTATTGACTAAAGCCCAAATTTCTACAAAGAAAGTGATGTTTATGCAACAAATTCCAGCATTAAAATACAATAAGGTAGAGATAAGCTAACTAGCACTTGAATCTGTCTCTTTAAACGAAAATCTGATTCATCAATGTCCACCATGAATCATCATTAGCCCAGCAAGGAAACTATGACTGAGAACCCGAAACAAAAATCACATTAACCAAAAGAGAAGAGACACTTATGAGTTACGATCAGTGTGTATTGCGAAGCGTGGTTCCATTGACAAAGACGAGTATTCTCTTTCTCATCATTGCTAGGAAGAGAAGCCAACCACAATTGACAGCTGAGTCTGTTCCGGCACTATACAAGAAAGCGGTTTCAGTCAATTAATTACCATCACATAGATAAAGAGGCTAAGACAGTCACTGCAATAGTGATAACCACATATTCAGCAATGAATACACATATACCGCACAGATCTGAATGTGAGGGGCCTGAACTCCTATCTACTTCGTTATTTGGGCAAAATAGCGACCAAATAGGCTAGGTGTTCACGTTCTCTTTGACCTTAATATTATGTCTAGCCCTATAATTGCAAAAGAGAAAGAGGGCAAGAAAACACTTGTGGGCTATTTGGGTTTATACGTGCGTGAGCATGTAAGATATAGATATACGAGAGAGAGAGAGAGAGAGAGAGAGAGAGAGAGAGAGAGAGAGAGAGAGAGAGCCAAAATTATGCCATCATACTCAGGATTGCAGCCCATGTCCTGCAAAAGATATTGGAAATTTCTCAGTACGATGCACTCTCGTATGCTGTTACTAGAAATATTCTTCAAGCGAAAATATAACCAATTCAAATGCATCTAAAAACCTAATAACAAAAAATCCCTGAACACATTATCAGAGTGCATATTCATGAGCCCACAGCATTTCTGTGCATTATACCAGTGTGAATGCCCAGGAAGCTCTACGATAGGAAACTAAGGCATTATGAGATCCCATATATGTATCACAGACTCATCCTCTACAGTAACCTGGAGTATTTACCACAAAAATATAATTCAGTGCTGGTTTAACAAAATTACCTGAGTAAAGAATAACAATCCAAACTCCAAAGCAGGAGCAAAAAATGAATATGAAGAATGGTCATTAAGCAACATGCCAATTAGGTAATGTATTAGGACTGGAGAAGGAAGGGAACCATGGAATTCCAATTGAAATAAAAAGCAGCTGTTTAGGGTATGCTTTTCACAATTTCAACTTTTATGGAGTAAACATGCCAGGTCACCTAAGATCTTAACAATGAAAATGAACGATCAGCCACTAGTCTGCATAACTATGGAGTATTGTATATTTGTTGTGCTGGTCCTGAAGAAAATATTTTCCAGTTTCCATACCTTAAATAACCCAAATTGCCAGTTAGTCTAAGACAAAACTTTACCTGAGCTTAAATAAAGCTCAAGGCTGCCTGTATGGTGGGTGTATGAGGGCATTGATGCCACTCCTCTTGAAAGCCTTTCTCTTATTCTTCACATACATACATACATAGATACTTTTATGATGTATTAACAGCTAAAATAATCAAACTGAAAGTTGTAGCAACCCATGGACGAAGCCCACTTCTTTTGGTTAATAGTGGTGCTGCTTTAGTCATGACCATGGTTTTAAGTTAAGACAAGCCCACTACTACTGTGGAAAGTTACACATGTTTGCTATTCGATACCATATTCATGATTGGACAGCCTCAGTTACATACAAGAATATCTTCCTTTCAGGGTCATTATTAACATTCCATACATGGGCTTACTCAATTGAATTTGTTTTCCTGCAAGAGCATGAAAACATTATCAGCCATAACAAGGATTCAACATCCCATCAAGACAGAGGCTGAAGTAGCAGTTCCAGATCCAGAGAAAAACTACGTCAAAGAGTCAATGAATGGCACTCAAAAACAATGTGTGCGTAAGCATAATGTGTTTGACTAAAATGTTAAGTTTCTTAACTTAAACTAAATTTACTTTAAAAAGGTAGTAAAATTATAGAGAACTCAATAAACTGACTCTCCATTTTTTTATACAAAAAAATACTAAAGAAGGGGGTTGCACAACATGGGGGATAGGACAAGGGAAAAGGAACTGTCCAGTACGTACAGAATTTCAATTAGAGTTGGTGGGCAGATGATACAAGCCACATATAAGACATGGTCAAAAAGCAAGGCATGCATCTGCCGGCACACTTCAAAGAGGGAGTTACCTATGACATAGCACCAAGTAATAGTCTGACTTCCCATAACTAGGCACAGCAAGATTAACGGTCACCAGGGTTAACATTGTTCATTTTACAGAATAGTAAGATGAGGAGGGATTGATACAAAATAAAAATTATTGATCAGCATCCCTATAATGAAAACCTGCAGGTACAAGTTTTTTCTGTTGTTTAGCTTCTCTCTATCAGACCTTCAAAATAGTTGTTTCAATGTTATTTTTTCTTAGATTTCTCAACGTCTACTATGTTAAATAACCGCATGTGCAAAAGCCAAATCAGCTCATCAAATTTTATCTTTCTTTCAAAATATTCTTTGACATTATGTAAATCAAAGGGATATATTTTAAATGCGTAAAACTACATACTTCATTGTCTGCAGATCACAAAAATGTATGGATGAGTCACAGGTTGAAGCAAATAAATACATAACGCTCGTCCCATGCTCCACCGTGATAAATTATGAAGAAATCCAAATTGACTCCTCAAGATTGTACCGATTTTTCACCTCAAAACCCAAGTAGAAATTAACTAGAGAATATAGAAGTAACGTCATATTATTACTATGACACAACCTGTGGCATCCATAACACAGATGACATGTTGAGATGAATATACACGAAATCAACACTGATTTATAGATCTAAATCAAGGAATTACAAAAATAAGACAAGACAATAAATGACTTTAGCGAATAGATGAAAAACGTTCAGGTAAGGAAATATTTCAATATGCAATTTAACCCTAATGGTAGCATCTCTAAATTGCAAGAAAGCGAGAAGTACCAGAAAGCTTGGAAAATAATCATCAGGATGAGATGTAAGCTGGAAAGAACTAAACCCTCTATCTTTGCAATGACCTTTGTTAGGAATTCTTTCATTTCAGTGTTGAAAATAGACAAAGAAACTCTATCTTCTCATGCTCTGATAAATAATTCCTCTCCGCTGAAATATCATTACTCTTACTCTTCCCCTAGCACCAGCTTACTACATTTCCAAATACATAATAATTTTCTGATAGTATTTAGGTTGCAACGTTGATGAAGCTCTAGCACTCCCAAGGGCACTCATGCACTCTTCAGGTCTTCTTGAAGTTTGTCCAGTTATGACAAGAATTTTGGAAGTTGGATTTCTAAGTTTTGGTAGATTCTTGATTTTTTTGATTTTATCAGATTTCTGTAAAATTCTTCACATGAAACACATGATAAACTGAAACCAAAGCGAGTCCTTACGCACGCAAATAGTGAAGTTTTATACAGCGGACAAATCATGTAGCTTCCAGTAAATAAAATAGACAAGGTAAAATAAAGTTCCCAGGTAGCTAGCAAAATTGTTTACACCATATAGAAATACTATGCCAGACGTTCAAGCAAAAGACAAAAGGAAACATAACACCACAAAGCCACGAGCCATTCATTCATAACATACCTATGCTGTCTTTTTGGACGAATCTAAGCTCCACAAATAGAAACTCCGCTCATCAATGCTGATCAATTTGTCATGTCTGCCAGATGGCCACCATAGTATGCTGGCGAGGATACAGTGAAAAGCGTTACTCCAAAACTAAAGACTTTGCATCGAAAGTTCCATCTTTCAGTTAATTTCAAAACAAACACATTTCGATGCAACATATTAATGGAGTCATTAGGAAATCTTATACAACAGAATTGAACCTTCTAGATGTGTTTCTTCAGCATGTTTGGTTGGACATACAAAACATATGTCTACCCCATAACCATACGTAGAAACCTCAAGCATTATCAACTCCATTTATCACATGTTTTCACTAAAACTCTAAATGGATCACCTATTGCATGAACGATGGTACTTGAAAGCAGGGGCGGACGCAGAATTTTCTATTATTGGGGTCAAGAATCTATAAAGGTTGTACATATTTCATGTCTTGGGGCAAGATCCAGTGAATTGAGTGTAGGGTTTTGTGGTAAAATTACCAAAATATCCAGAAATATATGTACACGTCTATAGGAAATGTTAATCCAACAGGGACCCCTTGCCTCTTCTTGGGTCCACCCCTGCTTGAAAGCACATTTTGAGGCATAGATCATTTATAAATCCATTCGTTGTACTTCAGGCTTGAGTCATTGTTTGAATTTCTACAAACTCTCATTAAGAAGACCTAGATGCTAATCAATTGACACCCATGTCGAGGGAAAGTGTCTGCATTTTAACATATTAAGGAAACTAGAAAAAACATGTTACAAGGTGACATGTAAAAAGGGGTGCCTCTAATGAGTTTTAATATCGGACAAGAAAATGGACACGGACTCCTAAACTTTCACTAGTTCAGACAGTATATAGGCAGAAAACGAACTCCTTGCTATAACTCAAACGGGATGTCAGCACAACTTTCATCAACCCCAATTACCTTTCACCACATTTAATGAAAACTTGGGATCTTACTATGTGGAATCTCTAAACATTTTCTTTTATCCATTCTCACAGCCAACGTGGTAGATGGGAGCTTTCGAATTCATCAATCCCTGTCTAGAATATCAATGTAACCACATTTTACAGAACAATTACTTCCATGCTGCCACCTTTGGGCCAACAAATCAAGGATGATGCCACTGATAATGTAAGGAGGTTAGGATCTCACAACATATGACAGACACAAATGACGGGGCAGCAATCAAACTAGCTCATTTACAAAGCTTTAGTTAGTGTATCTCGATAGGAAGATAACCCTCCTTCTAACTTTCGTCAGCTTCAATCCAAAAACTTACTTTTTGTTTTTCCTTCAAAACATTACGCACATTGTAAAAAGGAAAAAGCTACATTTGCATCCGCGGCGCTGTTTGTGCCAACAACCCTCAGATGCAAATTGCAAAGCGATTCACCGCCACTACATTTGCAATAACACTATGAGTCAACAAAAATTCCCTTACATCACAAGATTCAAAACCATTTGGTGGTATATAAGACAAGCCAAGCTTATCAAAGTTTACCATTGACTAAAGCCCAAATTTCTACAAAGAAAGTGATGTTTATGCAACAAATTCCAGCATTGAAATATAATAAAATAGAGATAAGCTAACTAGCACTTGAATATCTTTCTCTAATAGAATAGATTTTTATCTGCCTAAACGAAAATCTGATTCATCAACGTCCCCCATGAATCATCATCACCCAAAGAAGGAAACTATGACCGAGAACCCAAAAGAAAAGAGACACTTACGATCGAGGGTGTTGTGGATGCGTGGTTCCATTGACACACCCCAAACCGCATGCAGATCATCATCATCAGCCCGCAAAGACGAAGTATTCTCTCTCGTCCCCTCTCCCCTTCGTGAATTTCATTTATTCCCCACAAATTATATTCTCTCGCTAATTTTTATTTTGATTCGTGTAGGCAACTCTATTATCGTAATAAAAATTCAATCAAATCGCTTTCGATTATGTTTCATTCGCAATCAATTCGGCCTCGATTCTTAACCTAGTTTATCATCTCGACAACATCTCTACAACATGAACTGATGAGATCGTATTAATAACCTTGTAATGAATCACAATCGAGCAATTACTCAATCTAATCGCAGATGCCTTATTCTTGGATAAAAGGGGTTGGATTGAATGTGGCCAAATCTATTTTCATGCAAATAAATTCACACCAATCATCTCCGATCATTTACTAATAACAATTAAAATTTTACAATAATTCACAAGGTTCATCTCACTGATAACATCTAAATTTTGAACAGTTTGGATCAGATTAATAATTCCGGAATAAATCTCGCGCGAGGAATTAAGTTGCATTCCTATACTGGAAGCTTCAAACGGGTACCGACGTCGTTTTTGGTACGTGACATAGGTTGAACCTATGTCATGAACCCGAAACGACGTCGTTTTGTATACATCGCATCATCTCTTATTAACGCCGGAAAATTACCTCAAAGTCAAGATTTGGACTCCTTAATTTCCATTAAGGATAAACAGGAAACTTAATTCCCGTTAAGTAGTTATCAACGTCCCCAAGACCGGTACCTCCCGAAACACAACGGTACACCGCCCCAACCGTCGTCGTCAACTGTTCCACTTCCACGGAGAGCTGAACTTAGGTCGTCGGCAGTTGCAGATCCTACATCGCGTCGATCCAGCGGCGTCGAAGTTTTTCTAGCTGGAGTTTGGACGACGGCCGGCAAGGCTGTCGGTGGTGGCGTTAACATAGTACTATTTTTTGATCTGGGCAATTTTTTGCAAGAAGAGCAGGAGACGAATGAGATGAAGCTTTTATTGTGTGTGGATGGTGTGCTCGGGACTGCAGCTGCAGTATATAATTTTTCGATATAATGGACATTTTTGGATACTATTAGACATTTATTTTGCATTTTCCTAACAACGTTTAGGCCAATTCAACCAAAGTAATGCTGATTTACTAATTACTCTGTTTAGGCCAAAAAAATATTTTAAAAAACAGTGTAAAATTTTTTTTTTTTGAGTTTGAAAAAGTGAACATAATTAAATGATCCACATAAAATTTTACTTTACAGAGTCTAATTCCAAATTTGGGTTTAGAAGCCCCGTTCTGGCTCTACGTTGCTTTGGAAACACTACTGCTCGCATTCATTTCAATGGGATCGTATTTTAAAAATCTCAAAGAACCATAAAAGACCACCTTTCCCTCATAGCCAAATACTTGTTAATTCTCTATCCTATGTACTCATTTCCACAATTCCACGAGATCGTATTTTAAAGATCTCAAAGGTTTAGAAATCTCAAAGAAGCAGAAAAGCGCAACTTTCCCTTGTATCATAAAATCGTAAATTACTTGAGGCCTTGTGGTTGTTCTAGCATTAATCAACATGATTAGTGGAACTGATCCGGGTTTGCCACTTGGGGGGTTCAAGTGAGGTAGAATGTTTGTACCATCTGGCATTTAAGCATGGCGGCTAGAATTAAATTTGTTTATGAAAAAGAAATACTATGTGGTAAAGTTGTAATCGCTTAGCCTCTTCATTCACGATGCTCGAACATTTTTTTTTTTTTTTATTTTTTTATTTAAAAAAGGAACATAATACTTATAACATTAGCACTGCATTGTCTCATTGTCAAATCATGAACACATAAAACTCAGATCACATCACAAGTGTGAATGTGTTGAACCAACATACTACAAAAAAACACAAAGAAGTCTATTTGGGAAAACTGTACTTCTTGTTTCATTTCCAAGGGAGCATCCTCAGGCATACAACTTAGTTGCATTTGAAACTTGTCCTCCACAAGTCAATTATTACATCTTGATGAGGATGGTAAAAAAAAAAAAGGATGACGAGTGTGGCAGAGGCTGAAGATTACGAAGCCATTTTGATCTCTGTGCTGCATATTGCAGCACTGACCTTGTTACCCCGAAGACAAAAGACGCCTTTTAAGGAATGGTAGAAAATCAATCGTTGTTTGCACCTGCATTGAGCGAAGATGCCTTACAAGAGATGGAGGAAAATCAATTATCGTCTGTATTCAGATGAAAACAAACAGTAGTCATTTTAGGAGGTAAGATACAAAGTAGGCTTTTTGTATCTGTAACAAGCTAGTAGAGTAAAAATGGGTTTGCAGGGGAGAATCCATGCAGTTCCAAAGTTTCGTGATGATACCAGAGCTCCGAAGTGTTTTACAGAGACAATAACGGCTTGGTGGTCTTCAGCCTTTTTGGGCAGTGCCTCTTTGTAATTAAAGCTATAAAGTGATGGTCATTTGGTCTGATAATTCTGGGCAAACCAAAATCTGACAACCCAAAATCTGTGGCTTTCCCAAAGGTGAATCCAATTTTGGGTTCTTAGAAAAGGAAAGTCCACAGCGAAGGGGAAAATTATAATGGCATACACAATAGAGACCAATAGCTCTGATCGTTCTATGCTCAGTCAAAATTATTTGCTTTTTGATTGATTTTTTGGCAAAAGTAACTGTCCTTAACTTAAATTTCACACTAAATTGGTTGGCAAGATCATAAAGAGGGCAAAGAATGCAAATAGATACTGCATACCTTTTGTATGTCTTGGTCCATTATGCTTTTTATGTGATAGCATCTTCTTTGCAGTACTCTGCCAGTGGTGATAATGAAGAGCATGAATTATTCTCCACTTGATAACGGAATTCAGCCTATCCTACCTGATACAAGTAATCAAGCAAAAACCATGTAAATAATCTGTTTGATCACCGATCACAAGCAAGTTGGGAAACCAATAACAAAAACAAGGGTGTCCAACTTACGATCCAAAACTGAAGCAACAATACCCTATAGTCAGAGTTTTGACACACTGCATTGGTGTGGAGCCCAAAGTTGGGCACTTGCCTTATGCTTAATTGCACTCTGGCATTCTTGTATATACACGAATATGTGCGACTCATGTGTTTACATGTATGGTGTGGATGGCAATTTTGGAGTTTAAGAAATAAGGTGTTTATTGAATGGCATGCTTCATTGCACAATGGCATGTATGGTGTTCAGTGAACACATGGAACCTTGTACCCCAAGTACTATTCAAAAGTCCACCTGTTATCATTTATCATGATCCTGATGGTTAATCTTTGAAATGAATTAGGCACAAGTCGTAGTTCTAAAGGCAAGGTGCGATGTAATTTGACCTCAACCTAATGAAATGTTGTTCATTTTGTAATTAGCACATGCCCGTGTCTAAAGGCACGACTCAAAAGTTTTGGCATCATGACTTTTGTCCTTAGTAATGTGTAAGCATAAGCACGTTCTACCATACATCAAAAGCATTGCTAACCCACGCTGTGCATACTAAGAATGTTGAAAATTAGACGTAAACTCATTTCCATACACGAACCACAAAGCCAAACCATTTTCATACACAAATTTAAATGAGAACCAATCTAGCAAATGACCAATGAGGGCAAAGGGTTAAAAACCTACAGTTTGAAAAACAAAGGAACAATGAGGAAAATGGCTAAAAAATCTTATTGAAATGGTTAGAAAGAAACAATTTGTCATCCATAAATGCTGGATTTGAGCCTAGTATATGAACCCAACCTAACTATTGACAGACTCCATGAGATGGAGAGATCATCAACCCATAACAAAGCACCACGATACATGGAGTGTAAACTCCAACAATTACCAATAGTTGCGATGAAATAAAAGTCCAATCAACTCAAATTACATTGGGAATTTTTTTTTAAAAAAAACCCCAAAGTTGGGACCCTCACCCAATCTAAGCTAAAATAATATATTTTGACATGATTTTTTGACTTAAAATAATGATCATCATAGATTTTGGCACAATTGTCTGACTTAAAATATTGGCACCTACTACCCAATCCCTACCAAAAGCCATAAGTTAATGAATCGGATCAAATTTATCTGTCACCTATTCTTTTGAGTTTTCTAAGAAGTATCATAATAAGAAACAGAAATTGAAGTCCCCAAAAATCAAAATGATAGTAGGAGTTCTTGAACTAACACCAACATCAGCTTAATCAGGAATTCCTACAACACTCTTCAAGCAGACCCAAACATGCATCTACATGAAGTCATGAATGGAACTTAGTAGCAGGATCCTTCTAAAATCTCTAAAGGACAATACAAAACTTTACGTCCAAAAAAACAACATTAAATTAACAGCTGGAAGGCGGTGTAGAACAATTACATATTTTACTACAAAAGGAAAGACCACCTTCACCCTCTGCACAAAAATCTGAATGAATTACAAAAGATAAATAATAAGAAGAAAAAAGCTTTACTATTGCACAAAGCACTCCTGCCGCAAAGTCGTCAAACTCTCAAATCAAATCGTGAATCGAATGGATAATTGAAATGGTCCTTTTTCAAATCACATATTGAATCGAATTGTGAATCACTCCAATTTGTTCGTTATTTGTAAGTTATTTGGTGCCTCTAGCATTGCTTTCTTTTAAATGATAAATTGATAATCATGTGGACTAATATCTAAGCTACTTCTATTGCAATGTGCAAAAGATGAGAATTCGTGAATCCTACTTATGGTCCTCTTTGTGAAAGAGTTAAGAGTGGGAAACAAACCCTTTGAAGGTCTTTAGGGTGGTTGAATGCCATATGTATTTGTCTTTTCCGATTTAGTCTCAAAACAAATGTTCCATTTCTTATTACATACGATATGTAATAATAGAGAAATTCATTTTTGATCTATTTTTTATACTAAATAAGTAGACTAAAGATGGCATATGACATTATTAAAGACCTTCAAAAAATAGTTTAAACACTTCTCCAACAACAGAAAGGCAAAAAAAGAGTTCGTAAATTGAACAACTACACTCCAGGGGTCTTGGGGAAAACCAAAATCTTGCAATTCGAAAGGGAAATAGGTATGCCAGTTGCACTGTTATTCCTCTCCACAAAATCATTCAACTCCACAGATTTGTGGGGTATAATCATCACTTGCCCCATGTAGTACAATTAAGAGATGCTATACAAACTATTGGAAAATCTCACCGACGGTCGTAGGTTGAAGGGGACAAGAACAAAAGGGGAAGCATAATAATAACATAAATAGCTGTGCAGACCATTGGAAGTAAAACAACCAATCAGTGTCATGATGAGTTGAATAACAACCAAAACATCCAAAGAAACTTATGATTCAGAATAGTGTGTAACACGGAGAGGAATACAAGACTGGACGATTATTCAACTTAGATTAATAATGTTCTCAGAGGATGTAATTAAGAATATGTTTCACGAAAATAATACACATCGCTGTAAGAACCAAACCTAAACCAAGTAACACAACTCTTACTGTAGGAAGGAAGCAGGAAGAGTTGTCACTATCATTCCATATTCCTTCGATCTATTGGCACATACATGCATATATAGCATACTGGTGAGTTTTTTTTTTTTTTGGGTAAAAAATACTGGTGAGTTTCCCGTTTGCTAAAAGCTTTTAGCACTCCCAACTCCCATTTGCTAAAAGCACCAAGGTGATTTTAGCAAAAAGAATATGTAAGAAGAAATTGGCTTTTAGCAACTTAGTTAGCTAACTTTTAGCACTTTTATGAAAAATCGGCTTTTAGCAATTGGTGCTAAAAAAGGGAAACTCGGCTGTCCTTTACATTTATCCTTATGGAAAAATTCTTAAGGCAGCATAAAGCATATGAAAGAAGTATGCACATCTACAGAAATACATATATCCCACGAGGAAATTGCCAGAGCATGCAGTATAAAAACTATCCCAAAAGGAAAATACAAGTTATTGTGAACTTTTCTTGTTTATCTTGCTGAATGAGAGAGAAAGTCCTATCAGCAGAAATCAAGCCCACAATCCTAGTGTTCCCTAAATAATTTTAGTTGTAGCACTTGCATTTGACGAGCTGGACATCGAGCATATGCTACTTAAGTACTAGTTATGTAAGTATAGGGTTTTTATTTTAGAATGTAAGAACAGCTTACAACCCAGATTCCACAGTCCTGTCCTAGTGGAGTACTGTAACAATCTCTACCCAAAATCTCCTTTCCCTGAGTGTAACAATCAAATAAAACAAGAAAACGCTTTTGAATTCCAGCAACAACCGTGTGTGTGTGTGTGTGTGTGTGTGTGAGAGAGAGAGAGAGAGAGAGAGAGAGAGAGAGAGAGAGAGAGAGACTCACAATCACAAATGGCGGTTTGGAGCTGCTAGAATCTGCCACAAAGTAGCCTAACTCTGAATTAATCAAGTTGCGTAGTATAATTCAGACAACCACCACTTCATAAGTGGCCATTTGTATGTCCTAGGCATGTTAAGTTAGAACAAGAACTCTCATCCTTCTGAATGACCATATATAACACCTGAAAGCTAGAATTTAACATCTGTAACCAGTTTTTCTCCATAATATAAGAAAGTCCTGCTCTTACCCTCCCATCATAGGATAATGATGCAAAAATCAACGGTTCTCGGGAAGTCCAAGCAAGGCCTGCCACGTGGGTACATCTAGTTAGGCTAATTTCAGGCGTCAAGCTATTTTTAGTATATGATGTGTAAACATTTAAAGGAAAGGAGAAGGATGAAGTTTGTCACAATCACCATAGACAGTGTCTTCATAGTCACTGTACGAATTGAGCAACGGATCTATCAGCCTTGTAGGTGACTCCACCAAGCTGGCAAAATAATAGTAACTATCAAAAAAAAGATTATGAGACTGAATCAACAAAGGGTAACTACATCACAAAATCTTAAATTAGGAGCAACCAAACAGGAAAATGACCTTTCTGATGACAAAGCATCACTGCTAGGAAGAGAAGCCAACCACAAATAGACAGCTGAGTCTGTTCCGGCACTCTACAAGAAAGTGGCTTCAGTTAATTAATTACCATAACGTAGATAAAGAGGCTAAGACAGTCACTGCAATAGTGATAACCACATATTCAGCAATGAATATACATATACCAAACAGATCTGAATGTGAGGGGCCTGACCCCATCCAGGCTGTCCATGCCCGGCGATCAACGGCCCAAACCAGATTACTACTACTACTACCAAAACATAGGCCGAGATGTTCATGTCCTCTTTGACCATAATATTATGTCTAGCCCTATAATTGCAAAAGAGAAAGAGGGCAAGAACACATGCGTGGGCTATTTGGATTTGTACGTGCGCAAGTGTGTGAGATATAGATATACATAGAGAGAGATGTATACACACATACAAGATATATTGAGAGAGAGAGAGAGAGAACCAGAATTATGCCATCATACATAGGATTGCACCTAACAGCCCATGTCCTGCAAAAGATATTGGAAATTTCTCAGTACGCAAAAGATATTGGAAATTTCTCAGTACGATGCTCTCTCGCATGCTGTTACTAGAAATATTCTTCAAGCGAGAAACATAACCAATTTAAATACATCTAAAAACCTAACAAAAAATCCCTGAACACATTATCAGAGCGCATATTCATGACCACATATAACGAGAGCTGGTCCACAGCATTTGTGTGCATTATACCAGTGTGAATGCCCAGGAAGCTCAAGGATAGGAAACTTAGGCATTCTGAGATCCCATATATGTATCCCAGACTCATCCTCTGCAGTAACCTGGAGTACTTACCACAAAAATATAATTCAGTGCTGCTTTAACAAAATTACCTAAGTAAAGAATAACAATCCAAAGCAGGAGCAAAGATGTGAAGAATGGTCATTAAGGAACATGCCAGTTAGGTTATGTATTAAGACTGGGGAAGGAAGGAAATCATGGAATTCAATTGAAACATAAAGCGGCTGTTTAGGGTATGCCTTTCACAATTTCAACTTTTATGGAGTAAACATGCCAGGTCACCTAAGACCTTAAGAATGAAAACAAGGGATCAGCCACTAGTCCGCATAACTATGGAGTATGGAGTATTGTATACTTGTCGTCCTGGTCCTGAAGAAAATATTTTCCAGTATCCATACCGTAAATAACCCAAATTGCCACACTTAGTCTAAGTTTAAGACAAAACTTTTCCTGAGCTCAAATAAAGCTCAAGGCTGCCTGTATGGTGGGTGTATGAGGGCATTGATGCCACTCCTCTTGAAAGCCTTTCTCTTATTCTTTCACACATACATAGATGCTTTTATGATGTACGGACATCTAAAATAATTGAACTGAAAGTTGTAGCGACTCATGAACGTAGCCCAGTTCTTTTGGTAGATAGTGGAGATGATTAGTCACGACCATGGTTTTAAGTGAAGACAAGTCCATCACTACTTTGGAAAGTTACAAATCTCTGCAATTCGATACCATTTTCATTATTGGACAGCCTCAGTTACATACAAGAACATGAAAACATTATCCTGCAAGAACATTACGTACGTGGGCTTGCTCAATTGAATTTGTTTTCCTGCAAGAACATGAAAGCATTATCAGCCATAACTAGAATTCAATATCCCATCAAGACAGAGGCTTAAGTAGCAGTTCCAGATCCAGAGAAAAAACTACGTCAAAGAGTCAATGAATGGTACTCTGAAACAATGTGTGCATCAGCATGATGTGTTCGACTAAAATGTTAAGTTTCCTAATTTAAACTGAAATTACTTTGTAAAGGTAGTAAAATTATAGTTAACTCAATAAACTGACTCTCCACTTTTTATACAAAAAAAATACTAAATAAGGGGGTTACACAACTTGGGGGATAGGAGAAGGGAAAAGGAACTGTCCAGTACATACAAAATTTCAATTAGCGTTGGTGGGCAGATGATTCAATCGACACATAAGACATGGTAAAAAAGAAAGGCATGTATCTGCCAGCACACTTCAAAGAGGGAGTTACCAATGACACAGCACCAAGTAATAGTCTGACTTCCCATAATTAGGCACAGCAATATTAGTGGTCACCAGGGTTAACATTTTTCATTTTACAGAAAAGTAAGATGTGCAAGATACTTGCCTAATGAGGAGGGATTGATAGAAAATACAAAATATTGATCAGCATCCCTATAATGAAAACGTGCAGGTACTTTTAAAGTTTTTTCTGTTGTCTAGCTTCTCTTTGTCATACCTTCAAAATAGTTGTTTCAAGGATATTTGTTCTTAGATTTCCCAACGTCTACTATGTTAAATAGCCACATGTGCAAAAGTCAAATCAGTCAAAATCTACTTTGACTTAAAGTATATCAATGGGATCTATTTTAAATGGGTAAAACCACATACTTCATTGTCCGCAGATCCCAAAAATGTATGGATGAGTCGGGGTTGAAGCAACAACATTTACATCATTCGGGTCCCATGCTCCACCAGATAAATAATGAAGCAATCCAGCTGACACCTGCAATTGGACCTGGATTTCACCTCAAAGCCTAAGTAGAAATTAACTGGAGAATATAAAAGTAAAGTCATATCACTATTATGACAGGACCTGTGGAATCTACAGCACAGACGACATGTTGAGATGAATATACAAGAAATCAACACTTATTTATAGATCTAAATCAAGGAATTACAAAAATAAGACAAGACAATAAATGAGTTTAGTGAATAGATGAAAAATGTATAGGCAAGGAAATATTTCAATATGCAATTTAACCCTGATGGTAGCATATCTAAATTGCAAGAAAGCGAGAATTACCAGAAAGCTTGGAAAATAATCATCTCAACATGTCGTCTATGGCATCTACAACACAGACGACATGTTGGAGATGAATATACAAGAAATCAACACTTATTTATAGATCTAAATCAAGGAATTACAAAAATAAGACAAGACAATAAATGAGTTTAGCGAATAGATGAAAAATGTTCAGGCAAGGAAATATTTCAATATGCAATTTAACCCTGATGGAGCATCTCTAAATTGCAAGAAAGCGAGAAGTACCAGAAAGCTTGGAAAATAATCATCAGGATGAGATGTAAGCTGGAAAGAACTAAACCCTCTTTCATTGCAATGACCGTTGTTAGGAATTCTTTCATTTCAATGTTGAAAATAGACAAAGAAACTCAATTTTCTCACGCTCTGATGAATAATTCCTCTCCGCTGAAATATCATTACTCTTTCTTTTTCTTTTTCTTTTTTTTTTGATAACCAAGTGTTTGGGCTAGCTTTCGCACACCTCGACTAATCCTGGGAGACCAATCCCACCATCTGTTAGCGGGGCCCCATTTAAAGCCAGAGCAAAGCACTATATGGACTGGCCCCAAAGGAGTTGATAGCACCTATGAGGTTTCGGACTTGAGACATTAGGAGGGAGCAAACATCTAAGTCCCAAGCCTTGACCACTGGGCCAAGCCCTTGGGGTTAATATCATTACTCTTACTCTTCCCCTAGCTCAAGCTTACTACATTTGCAAATAGATAATAATTTTCTAATAGTATTAAGATTGCAACGTTGAAAGCATGAAGCTCTAATACTCCCAAGGGCACTCATGCATTCTTCAGGTCTTCTTGAAGTTTGTCCGGTTATCGACAAGAATTTTGGAAGTTGGATTTCTAATTTTTGGTAGATTCTTGATTTTGGTGATTTTATCAGATTTTTGTAAAATTCTTCACATGACATCACATGATAAACTGAAACCAAAGCGAGTCCTTAAGCATGCAAATCAAGGTTCTAAAACTCATTAGGCATTCCCAGGGCGGCCGGGTACCTTCTAGCTTTCAGGGCTGAGTACTGAGCGCCTAGTCGGGCAATTAGTCGGGATATTCGATCTAGTTGAGCTAGTTGGGCTAGTCGGCGAGGGGCCTTCTAGCGCCTAGACGGTGCGTACTCGGCCTTCTAGACCTTCTTTAGAACACTGAATTGCAAATAGTGAAGTTTTATACAGCAAACAAATCATGTAGCTAGCAAAATTATCTACACCATATAGAAATAATATGCCACATGTGCAAGCAAAAGCCAAAAGGAAACTTAACACCACAAAGCCAGGAGCCATTCATTCTTAACATACCTGTGCTATCTTTTTGGACAAATCTAAGCTCCACAAATAGAGACTATGCTCATCAATGCTGATCAATTTGTCATGTTTTTCAGATGGCCACCATAGCGTGCTTGCGAGGATACAGTGAAAAAAGTTACTCCAAAACTAAAGACTTTGCATTGAAAGTTCCATCCTTCAGTTAGTTTGAAAACAAACACATTTCGATGCAACATATTAAGGGAGTCGTTAGGATATCTTATATATTAGAGTTCAACATGCTAGACGTGTTTCTTCAGCATGTCCAACCAAATATGCAAAACATATGTCTACCCCAGTCCCCATAACCATACATAGAAACCTCAAGCATTATCAACTCCATTTATCACATGTTTTCACTAAAAGGGATCAACTATCGTATGAACGATGGTACTTGAAAGCAGGGGCGGACGCGGGATTTTCTATCAGTGGGGTCAAGAATTTATAAAGGTTGTACATATTTCATGTCTTGGGGCAAGATCTAGTGAATCGAGTGTAGGGTCTTGGGACAAAATTACCAAAATATCTAGAAATATATGTACAAGTCTATAGGAAATTTTAATCCAGCAGGGTCAATTGACCCCCCTTGCCTCTTCTTGGGTTCGCCCCTACTTGAAAGCACATTTTGTGGTACAACTCATTTATAAAGCCATTCGCTGTACTTCAGGCTTGAGTCATTGTTTGAATTTCTACTAAGTTGCGCTAAGAAGACCTAGATACTAATCAATTCACACCCATGTCCAGGCAAAGTGTCTGCATTTAAACATATCAAGAAAATTAGAAAAAATAGGTTACAAGGTGACATGTAAAAAGGGGTGCATCTAATGAGTTTTAATATAGGACAAGAAAATGGACACGGACTCCTACACTTGCACTTGTTCAGACAGTATATAGGCGGAAAACGAACCCCTTGCTATAACCAAAATGGGATGTCATCACAACTTTCATCAACCCAAGTACCTTTTTACCACATTTAATGAAAAGACCCAATTGACAAATCATAGTGTTATTGCAAATGTTGACACCTACTATGTGGAATCTCTAAATATTTTCTTGTATCCGCTCTCACAGCCAACGTGGTAGATGGGAGCTTTTAAAATCATCAATCCCTGTCTAGAATATCAATGTAACCAGATTTTACAAAACAATTACTTCCATGCTGCCACCTTTGGGCCAACAAATCAAGGATGATGCCACTGATAATGTAAGGAGCTTAGGACCTCACAACATATGACAAACAGTGTCAGACACAAATGACGGGGCAACAATCAAACAAGCTCGTTTACAAAGCTTTAGTTAGTGTATCTCTATGGGAAGATAACTCACCTTCTAACTTTTGTCAGCTTCAATCCCAAAACTTACTTTTAGTTTTTCATTCAAAACACTACCCACATTGAAAAAAGGAAAAAGCTACATTTGCAGCCGTGCGTGTGTTTGTGCCAACAACCCTAGTTTCTTGTATGCAAATTGCAAAGTGATTCACTGCTGCTACATTTGCAGTAACACTATGAGTCAACAAAAATTCCCATTACGTTAAAAGATTCAAAATCATTTGGTGTTATGTAAGATAAGCCAAGCTTACTATTGACTAAAGCCCAAATTTCTACAAAGAAAGTGATGTTTATGCAACAAATTCCAGCATTAAAATACAATAAGGTAGAGATAAGCTAACTAGCACTTGAATCTGTCTCTTTAAACGAAAATCTGATTCATCAATGTCCACCATGAATCATCAATATGTTACGCGGACTCTCGTGATGGTGTAAAGTACCCGTGTCGGACACTCGACACTCGGATAAGGGTGTGGGATATGTGTCCGATAAGTTTAGTAAGACACTTCTATAGAAAATCTAATTGTAATTCGAATTTATCATGGAAGTGTACATAAACCTCCCTTATTATCCATGAAATGCGCTATAGAACCTTAAAGCACAATTTTACGTAAGAAAACACACAAAAAATAGAAACAAATTTGAATATTTTGCCGTGTCCCCGTATCCTTGAAATGAGAAATAGTTGAACCCGACACCTAGATACGTACCCGCACCCGACACCCATACCCGAGTCCAAGTAACATAGATCATCATTAGCCCAGAAAGGAAACTATGACTGAGAATCCAAAACAAAAATCACATTAACCAAAAGAGAAGAGACACTTACGAGTTACGATCAGTGTGTGCTGTGATGCGTGGTTCCATTGACAAAGACGAGTATTCTCTTTCTCATCACTGCTAGGAAGAGAAGCCGACCACAATTGACAGCTGAGTCTATTCCGGCACTCTACAAGAAAGTGGTTTCAGTCAATTAATTACCATCACATGGACAAAGAGGCTAAGACAGTCACTGCAATAGTGATAACCACATATTCGGCAATGAATACACATATACCATACAGATCTGAATGTGAGGGGCCTAAACTCCTATCTACTTTGTTATTTGGGCAAAATAGCGACCAAATAGGCTAGGTGTTCACGTTCTCTTTGACCTCAATATTATGTCTAGCCCTATAATTGCAAAAGAGAAAGAGGGCAAGAACACACGCGTGGGCTATTTGGGTTTATACGTGCGCAAGCGTGTGAGATATAGATATACATAGAGAGAGAGAGAGAGAGAGATGTATACACACACACAAGATATATTGGGAGAGAGAGAGAGAGAGAGAGAGAGAGAGAGAACCAAAATTATGCCATCATACTCAGGATTGGACCTAACAGCCCATGTTCTGCAAAAGATATTGGAAATTTCTCAGTACGATGCTCTCTCATATGCTGTTACTAGAAATATTCTTCAAGCGAGAAACATAACCAATTTAAATACATCTAAAAACCTAATAACAAAAAATCCCTGAACACATTATCAGAGCGCATATTCATGACCACATATAACGAGAGCAGGTCCACAGCATTTCTGTGCGTTATACCAGTGTGAATGCCCAGGAAGCTCTAGGATTGGAAACTTAGGCATTCTGAGATCCCATATATGTATCCCATGTGAAAGGGGTTACCTAATAAGGAGTTTTTTCTATTATGATTTCTGTTACGTTTTCTGTTGACACTCTGTAAGGTTGGTGACTTTCCGTTTAGTTTGTTGTGCTGTGACTATTCTGGGGCATGTATATAAGTCCCCAGTACATGGAGTTGTTGGAACAAACAGAAGAACAAGATCGATTGAATGGCAGTTTCTTCTCTCTCTCTCTCTCTCTCTCTCTCTCAAAATACTTCTTTATGTTCTTGATAATTAGGGTTCAAACTTTGTTATGGTATCAGAGCGTTCAAGACCTTTGTCAATCAAATCATGATTCTAGGGCATCAATTTACAAAGAAATTTCAAGAGCATTCAACTGGTAGATTACAATCTTGTTCTAATGGCTGCATCTACTGCATCAACTTCATCGACAATCACAATGCCTACCGCACTAGTATTTCTGGTATCTAATTTCTCTAATTTTGTCACGATCAAACTCGATGCTCATAACTACATATTGTGGAAGAATCAAGTTCGCAATGCATTAAATGCAAATGGTTACTTAGGGTTTATCGATGGTACTACAGTAATGCCGTGTCCTGAGATTCTTGACTCAAACCAAAACAAGGTGCCAAATCCAGAATATGCGAAATGGATAATGATTAATGGTCATTTACTGGCATGTATTAATGCATCTGTTTCACCATCTATTCAGACGCATCTATTAGGGCTTGAACATGTGTATGAAGTCTGGACTAGTTTGTCAAATAGATTCAGTTCTTTATCTCGGTCACACGTACATGATTTAAAACAGAGGTTGTTCAATATCACCAAAACCTCAACAATGCAAATGTATCTAGATGAAATTTCTGATTGTGCTCACAAACTGGCCGCAAGTGGGTCACCAATTGATGATGAAGATCTAATCTTCTATGCATTGAACGGACTACCTAGTGAATTTGATCCTATTAAAAGTGCTGCAAGAATGAGGGCTGGAGATTTAAAGTTTGAAGAATTGACATCACTTTTAGAAGCTGAGGACATGATTTTACAAAAAACACAGAACAAGTTTACTGGTAAACCTGATGGTTCTACTATTCTACTTGCTACCCAGTCACCAGGTGTTCAAGGACTAGTCACATCTAGTGTTATGCCTACTCAACCACAAGGCTATGTCATGCCCACTCAATCACAATGTGTTGGTTATTCCTCAGCTAGTACTGGACAGAATCAATCACAGTTCTATCCCTCATCTCAGTTTAATAGAAATAGAGGTTTCAATAGGGGTGGTTTTAATAAAGGATATAAAGGGCAACAAGGTCAATCTGGACAAGCTTGTCAGATTTGTTTTAGAACAAACCATACTGCAGCAACATGCTATTATAAACAGAATTTGAACTATCAACCACCACAGTATTTGGGTTATCAGGCTCAGAATTTGGGATATCAATCTTCACAGTTTCAACCAACACAAGTCCCTATGAATGGCCAAAGTCAATATGGGTCAAGAGCTTCATATCAGACTCTTCATCATGGTTCATCTCATCCTGGTCTAGCTCAGTATTCTAACTTTCCTCAGCAGTTTAATGGGCAACAGTCAGTACAGAGGTTTTCACAGGCACCTCAAGCACTTCACTGACACTGGCCCTCCTCAACAGAATTCTACAGCTATGCATTATGGCCAACCTGTGCATACAGGGTCTTCTAATGGACCTTGGTATCTTGATAGTGGCGCAACATCTCATGTCACTAATGATACATCAAATCTGAGTACTCATCAACAGTATACAGGTGAGATAGGTGTAATAGTTGGCAGTGGCAGTACACTTCCTATATCTCATTTTGGTAAAGGCTTGCTTCCTACTCCTAGTACTTCTTTTTCTTTGTCTAATATTCTTCATGTTCCATCTATTTCACAAAATCTGGTGTCTGTTTATCAACTTGCCAAGGATAATCGCTGTCGGATAACATTTGATTCTACTGGTTTTCTTGTTCAGGATCTACTTAAGGTTTTTCACAAAGGCCCATGTCACCAGGGTCTTTATCCAATCTCTCCTTATACTAGCCAGACTTCTCCTACTGCTTTTATTGGTCAGTCTTCTAATGCTTTGTTGTGGCATCAACGTTTAGGACATCCTAGCTTGTATTTGTTTGAATCACTTGTTACTCAATGTTCTTTACCTGTTAGTAAACCTTTGCACTATGACTGCTACAGTTGCAATGTTGCAAAGAGTCATAAGCTTGCTTTTCCTGTTTCTTTGTCTATTACTTCTGCTCCGTTTGAATTACTGCATATGGATGTCTGGGGTCCATCCCCTACGCCGTCTTTTCAAGGTTTTGGGTATTACCTTCTTGTGTTGGATGATTATACTAAGTACACTTGGATTTTTCCTTTAAGATACAAATCAGAAGTCAAACAAGTTGTTACTGATTTTAGGGTGTTTGTTTCTACTCAATTTCATCAGACCATCAAAATTTTTAGGTCTGACAATGGGGGGGAGTTTGTGAACAAATATGTATCTCATTTGTATCTTCAGTTTGGAATTCTTCATCAAACTTCCTGTCCAAATACACTTGAGCAAAATGGCTCTGCAGAACGCAAACATCGGCATCTCATTGAGTCTACCATAACACTTCTTCATCAAGCTTCTTTGCCTACACAATTCTGGCTTGAAGCTTTAACCACAACCATTTTTCTTATCAATAGGCTTCCTAGTTCAGCTAATAATTTTCAAATTCCTTACAAGTTGTTACATCATAAAAACCCAGAATATTTGCTTCTCAAACCTTTCGGCTGCTATTGTTTCCCTTGGATGGTTCCATATGCTTCTAATAAATTAGCTCCTAAATCTAAACCTTGCATTTTTCTTGGGTATTGTTCTAATACAAAGGGTTATAGGTGTTTGGATCCTGCTACCAACAAGATTATCATCTCTAGGCATGTCAAGTTTCTTGAGCATGATTTTCCATATCTCAAATTAGTCTCCACATCTCAGTTTGATTCTCTTGCTCTGTCCCTTAAATTTCAAGTTCCTCTTGCCTTATGTGATCCTTTATATGTTCCAATTGTTAATTCTGTTCCTTCTCCTTCTTATTCCTATCCAAATCATGTGTCTCAACACTCTTCAACTAATACTTCTTCTGTTTCCACTTCATCTTCCTCTACTTCTACTGCTCCAGCTTCTACTTTTCCTGTTGTGTCCTCTTCTTCTCATCCCATGGTTATTAGATCAAAATCTGGGATTGCTAAGCCCAGACATCCTCTGTCACTGACTGCCATTACATCTGACTTATTACATAGAGAACCTCGATCATATGTTGAAGCATTAAAACACCCTGTGTGGAAAAAGGCTATGCAGGAAGAATTTGATGCTCTTATTACTTAGGGTACCTGGACATTAGTTCCTTGTCCACCTAATGTCAATCTTATTGGTTGCCAATGGATATTCAAGATTAAAAGGCATTCAGATGGGTCTATAGCAAGGTATAAGGCAAGACTTGTAGCAAATGGTAATCAACAATGTGCTGGTTTTGATTTTAGCGAGACCTTTAGTCCAGTGATTAAGCAGCCTACTCTGAGGATTGTTTTATCTCTAGCTGTCACAAATCATTGGCCTTTGAGACAACTTGATGTCTCAAATGCCTTTTTACATGGTATTCTTGATGAAGTGGTGTACATGAAGCAACCACTTGGGTATCAAAGTTCATCTACTCCTAATCATGTGTGCCTTCTTAAAAAATCTCTGTATGGGTTAAAACAGGCACCTCGGGCTTGGTACTCTATGCTATCTCAATTTCTCCTTGCACATGGATTTGTTCAAAGTAAGGCTGATACATCTTTGTTTATCCAACACACTAATACTCATATGGTGCTCTTCTTGGTCTATGTGGATGATCTTATTATCACAGGCAGTGATTCAACTCTTATTGCTTCTGTTATTTATGATCTTAGTGCTGCTTTTGTTATGAAAGATTTGGGGAATTTGCATTATTTCCTTGGTATTGAAGTCAGTCACAGTTCAGCAGGGATTTTGTTAACTCAAACTAAGTATGCTCATGATCTGCTGCTAAAAGCGGGTATGAAAGAATGTCGGCCTAGTGTTACACCAGCAGCAGTTAAACCTCCTCTTGATGCTGAGTCTGCACTGCCTTTTTCTGATCTACATCTATTCAGAAGCTTAGAGGGGTCCTTACAGTATCTCAATCTTACAAGGCCAGAACTGTCACATGCTGTGAATTCAGTGTGCCAACATATGCACAATCTCACTATGTCTCATTTTACCGCTGTAAAGCGTATTCTTCGACACATTAAAGGCACCATTGCTCATGGTTTGTGGTCTCAACCTGGGAATTTGGTTCTCACTGCCTTTTCTGACTCAGACTGGGCAGGTGATGCTATGGACAGGAAGTCTACTACTGGATTCTGTATTTTTCTTGGTCCTAATCTTGTGTCTTGGTCCTCAAAGAAGCAAGGTACTGTGGCACGCTCTTCCACTGAGGCAGAGTATAGAGCTTTGGCCTCAACTGCATCTGATATTTCTTGGATTTTGCAACTGCTAACTGAATTACATGTTCCTGTTCCTGTTCCTGGTCCAGTTTCATTGTGGTGTGACAACTTGTCAGCTATTGCTCTGGCTCATAACCCAGTCTTTCATGCTCGAACCAAACATATCGAGATTGACTATCATTTTCTTCGTGATAAGGTGTGGCTAAACAACTTCCCATACAGTTTGTGCCTAGTCATGCTCAGTTAGCAGATGTGTTCACTAAGCCCTTGACTGAAGATAGGTTCTTACTTCTTGCTGCCAAACTCATGGTTTGTCCTTGACCCATGCGTTTGCAAGGGGGTGTGGAAGGGGTTACCTAATAAGGAGTTTTTTCTATTATGATTTCTGTTACGTTTTCTGTTGACACTGTAAGGTTGGTGACTTTCCGTTTAGTTTGTTGTGTTGCGACTATTCTGGGGCATGTATATAAGTCCCCAGTGCATGGAGTTGTTGGAACAAACAGAAGAACAAGATCGATTGAATGGCAGTTTCCTCTCTCTCTCTCTCTCTCTCTCTCTCAAAATACTCCTGTATGTTCTTGATAATTAGGGTTCAAACTTTGTTATCCCAGACTCATCCTCTGCAGTAACCTGGAGTATTTACCACAAAAATATAATTCAGTGCTGCTTTAACAAAATTACCTGAGTAAAGAATAACAATCAAAACTCCAAAGCAGGAGCAAAAAACGTATGTGAAGAATGGTCATTAAGGAACATGCCAATTAGGTTATGTAATAGGACTGGAGAAGGAAGGGAACCATGGAATTCCAATTGAAATAAAAAGCAGGTGTTTAGGGTATGCTTTTCACAATTTCAACTTTTACGTAGTAAACATGCCAGGCCACCTAAGACCTTAACAATGACAACGAAGGATCAGTCACTAATCTGCAGAACTATGGAGTATTGTACATTTGTCGTGCTGGTCCTGAAGAAAATATTTTCCAGTATCCATACTTTAAATAACCCAAATTGCCACACTTAGTCTAAGACAAAACTTTACCTGAGCTTAAATAAAGCTCGAGGCTGCCTGTACGACGGGTGTCTGAGGGCATTGATGCCACTCCTCTTGAAAGCCTTTCTTTTATTCTTCACATACATACATACATAGATGCTTTTATGATGTACTAACAGCTAAAATAATCAAACTGAAAGTTGTAGCGACCCATGGACGAAGCCCACTTCTTTTGGTTAATAGTGGAGATGATTTAGTTATGACTATGGTTTTAAGTTAAGACAAGCCCACCACCACTGTGGAAAGTTACAAATGTCTGCAATTCGATACCATATTCATGATTGGACAGCGTCAGTTACATACAAGAATATTTTTTCTTTCAGGGTCATTATTAACATTCCATGCATGGGGATGCTCAATTGAATTTGTTTTCCTGCAAGAACATGAAAACATTATCAGCCATAACAAGAATTCAATATCCCATCAAGACAGAGGCTGAAGTAGCAGTTCCAGATCCAGAGAAAATACTACGTCAAAGAGTCAATGAATGGCACTCAAAAACAATGTGTGCGTAAGCATAATGTGTTCGACTAAAATGTTAAGTTTCGTAAGTTAAACTAAAATTACTTTAAAAAGGTAGTAAATTTATAGTGAACTCAATAAACTGACTCTCCATTTTTTTATACAAAAACATACTAAAGAAGGGGGTTGCACAACATGGGGGATAGGAGAAGGGAAAAGGAACTGTCCAATACGTACAAATTTTCAATTAGATGATACAAGCCACATATAAGACATGGTCAAAAAGCAAGGCATGCATCTGCCGGCACACTTCAAAGAGGGAGTTACCTATGACATAGCACCAAGTAATAGTCTGACTTCCCATAATTAGGCACAGAAAGATTAACGGTCACCAGGGTTAACATTGTCATTTTACAGAAAAGTAAGATGTGCAGGATGCTTGTCTAATGAGGGATTGACACAAAATAAAAATTATTGATCAGCATCCCTATAATGAAAATGTGCAGGTACAAGTTTTTTCTATTGTCTATCTTCTCTCTATCAGACCTTCAGAGTAGTTGTTTCAAGGTTATTTGTTCTTAGATTTCCCAACGTCTACTATGTTAAATAGCCGCATGTGCAAAAGCCAAATCAGCTCATCAAATTTTATTTTTCTTTCAAAATATACTTTGACATTATGTAAATCAACGGGATCTATTTTAAATGGGTAAAACTACATACTTCAACGTCCGCAGATCCCAAAAATGTATGGATGAGTCACAGGTTGAAGCAACAGCGTTTACAACGTTCGGGTCCCATGCTCCACCAGATAAATTATGAAGCAATCCAGCTGACTCCTGCGATTGTACCTGGATTTCACCTCAAAACCTAAGTAGAAATTAACTAGAGAATATAGAAGTAATGTCATATCACTACTATGACAAAACCTGTGGCATCCATAGCACAGTTGACATGTTGAGATTAATATACAAGAAATCAACACTTATTTATAGATCTAAATCAAGGAATTACAAAAATAAGACAAGACAATAAATGAGTTTAGCGAATAGATGAAAAACATTCAGGGAAGGAAGTATTTCAATATGCAATTTAACCCTGATGGTAGCATCTCTAAATTGCAAGAAAGCGAGAAGTACCAGAAAGCTTGGAAAATAATCATCAGGATGAGACGTAAGCTGGAAGAACTAAACCCTCTATCTTCGCAATGACCTTTGTTAGGAATTCGTTCATTTCAGTGTTGAAAATAGACAAAGAAACTCTATTTTCTCACGCTCTGATAAATAATTCCTCTCCGCTGAAATATCATTACTCTTACTCTTCCCCTAGCACTAGCTTACTACAATTGCAAATACATAATAATTTTCTGATAGTATTTAGGTTGCAATGTCGATGAAGCTCTAATACTCCCAAGGGCACTCATGCACTCTTCAGGTCTTCTTGAAGTTTGTCCAGTTATGACAAGAATTTTGGAAGTTGGATTTCTAATTTTTGGTAGATTCTTGATTTTATTTTATTTTATCAGATTTCTGTAAAATTCTTCACATGAAACACATGATAAACTGAAACCAAAGCGAGTCCTTACGCACGCAAATAGTGAAGTTTTATACAGCAAACAAATCATGTAGCTTCCAGTAAATAAAATAGACAAGGTAAAATAAAGTTCCCAGGTAGCTAGCAAAATTATTTACACCATATAGAAGTACTATGCCACACGTGCAAGCAAAAGACAAAAAGGAAACTTAACACCACAATGAGCCATTCAATCATAACATACCTGTGCTGTCTTTTTGGACCAATCTAAGCTCCATAAATAGAGACTCCGCTCATCAATGCTGATCAATTTGTCATGTCTGCCAGATGGCCACCATGGCGTGCTAGGGAGGATACGGTGAAAAAAGTTACTCCAAAAAACTAAAGACTTTGCATCGAAAGTTCCATCTTTCAGTTAATTTCAAAACAAACACATTTCGATGCAACATATTAACGGAGTCATTAGGAAATCTTATACAGCAGAAATAAACCTGCTAGATGTGTTTCTTCAGCATGTTTGGTTGGACATGCAAAACATATGTCTACCCCATAACCATACATAGAAACCTCAAGCATTATCAACTCCATTTATCACATGTTTTCACTAAAAGGGATCACCTATTGCATGAATGATGGTACTTGAAAGTAGGGGCGGACACAAGATTTTCTATCATCGGGGTCAAGAATTTGTAAAGGTTGTACATATTTCATGTCTTGGGGCAAGATCTAGTGAATTGAGTGTAGGCTCCTGGGGTAAAATTACCAAAATATCCAGAAATATATGTACACATCTATAGGAAATTTTAATCCAACAGGGACCCCCCCTTGCCTTTTCTTGGGTCCACCCTTGCTTGAAAGCCCATTTTGAGGTATAGATCATTTATAAATCCATTCGTTGTACTTCGGGCTTGAGTCATTGTTTGAATTTCTATGAACTCTCACTAAGAAGACCTAGATGCTAATCAATTGACACCCATGTCCAGGCAAAGTGTCTGCATTTAAACATATTAAGGAAACTAGAAAAAACATGTTGCAAGGTGACATGTAAAAAGGGCTGCGTCTAATGAGTTTTAATATCAGACAAGAAAATGGACACGGACTCCTACACTTGCACTAGTTCAGACAGTATATAGGCGGAAAACAAACTCTTTGCTATAACTCAAACAGGATGTCAGCACAACTTTCATCAACTCCAAGTACCTTTCACCACATTTAATGAAAACTTGGGATCTCTTACTATGTGGAATCTCTAAACATTTTTCTTTTATCCATTCTCACAGCCAACGTGATAGATGGGAGCTTTCAAATTCATCAATCCCTGTGTAGAATATCAATGTATCCAAATTTTACAGAACAATTACTTCCATGCTGCCGCCTTTGGGCCAACAAATCAAGGATGATGCCACTGATAATGTAAGGAGCTTAGGATCTCACAACATATGACAGACACAAATGACGGGGTAGCAATCAAACTAGCTCATTTACAAAGCTTTAGTTAGTGTATCTCAATAGGAAGATAACCCTCCTGCTAACTTTCGTTAGCTTTCAATCCAAAACTTACTTTTAGTTTTTCCTTCAAAACATTACCCACATTGTAGAAAGGAAAAAGCTACATTTGCATCCGTGCGTGTGTTTGTGCCAACAACCCTGTATGCAAATTGCAAAAGCGGGATCTGCCACTACATTTGCAATAACACTATGAGTCAACCAAAATTACCTTACATCACAAGATTCAAAACCATTTGGTGGTATATAAGACAAGCCAAGCTTATCAAAGTTTACCATTGACTAAAGCCCAAATTTCTACAAAGAAGGTGATGTTTATGCAACAAATTCCAGCATTAAAATATAATAAAATAGAGATAATCTAACTAGCACTTGAATCTCTCTCTAATAGAACAGATTTTTATCTGCCTAAATGAAAATCTGATTCATCAACGTCCCCCATGAATCATCGTCAGCCCAGCAAGGAAACTATGACCGAGAACCCAAAACAAAAATCAGATAAACCAAAAGAAAAGAGACACTTACGATCGAGGGTGTTGTGATGCGTGGTTCCATTGACACACCCCAAACCGCATCTCAGATCATCATCATCAAATTCAAGAAAGACGCAGTATTCTCTCATCCCCTCTCCCCTTCGTGAAATTTCATTTATTCCCGCTGAAATTATATTCTCTGCTAATTTTTATTTTGATTCGGTGTAGGCAACTCTATTATCGTAATAAAAATTCATCAAATCGCTTTCGATTATGTTTCATTCGGTAATCAATTCGCCTCGATTCTTAACCCGTTTTATCATCTCGACAACATCTACAACATGAACCCGATGAGATCAGATATTAATAACCTTGTAATGAATCACAATCGAAAGCAATTACTCAATCTAATCGCAGATGCCTTATTCTTGGATAAAAGGGGTTGGATTGAATGTGGCCAAATCTATTTTCATGCAAATAAATTCACACCAATCATCTCCGATCATTTACTAAAAACAATTAAATTTTTACAATAATTCACAAGGTTTATATCATTGATAACATCTAAATTTTGAACGGCTTAGATCAGATTAATAATTCCGGAATAAATCTCGAGCGAGGAATTAAGTTGCATTCGTATACTGGAAGCTTCAAACGGGTACCGACGTCGTTTTTGGTACGTGACATAGGTTGAACCTATGTCATGTACCCGAAACGACGTCGTTTTGTATACATCGCATCATCTCTTATTAACACCGGAAAATTACCTCAAGGTCAAGATTTGGACTCCTTAATTTCCGTTAAGTCAAGCTATCAACGTCTCGAAGACCGGTACCTCCCGAAACACAACGTACGCCGCCCCAACCGCCGCCGCCAACCGCTCCACTTCCACGGAGAGTCGATCCCGGATCGCCGGGCGTTGCAGATCCTACATCGCTACCAATCCAAATGTGTCACAAGTTTTTCTAGCCGAGTTTGTTTACGCCGCCGGTAAGGCAAGGCCGTCGGTGGTGGCGTTAATGTAGTACAATAATTTTTTTATCTGGGCAATTTACCGCAAGAAGAGCAGGAGACGAGTGAGACGACGCTTTTATTGTGTGGATGGTGTGCACGTGACTGCTGGAGTATAATTTGTCATTTAAAAAGTGAACTACATTTATTTCTCTATCTTGATTATAAATGTATACTGATAAATCCTAAAAAGTGCTAAAAACTAAATTTTCAAAACCTACTCAACGACATCAATCAAATAAGACTAATATTACATATGAAATAATGTGTACAAAAAATTTAATTAATTTTTTGGTGTAGGCTCATTTTTTTAAAAATTTAAATTTATAATTAACAATTCATACGCTACCAACTCCTATCCACAACTCTATCATGAATGCTTCACAACGACTAGTAACATTTATTCACCGCCGCCACAACAAACCCACCAAAATTAATCATATTCTCAGACATTGCTTTATTGAGGATGTTTCTAATGTGAGTATGTTTTTATTTTTATTTGGTGCAACGAAATGATGATTGAGAACATTCTCAACACTCTATTTAGGACAATTTAACCAAAGTAGTGGTTATTTAATAAAGAAATGCTGACTTACTAAAGAAATTGTGACTGATAACATTCACATCACTCTGTTTAGGCCAATTCAACAAAAGTAGTGGTGATTTAGCAAAGAAATGTTGATTTAGAACATTCTCAACACTTTGTTTAGGCTAATTCAACCAAAGTAGACTTGATTTACTAAAGAAATGATAATTAAAAACATTCTCATCACTCTATTAAGCCAATTCAACTAAAGTAATGGTGATTGGCTAAACAAATGGTGACCAAGAACATTCTCATCACTATGTTTAGGCCCAAAATATATTTTAAAAAACAAATTTTTGGAGTTTGAAAAAGTGTTGTAACAAGTTTTGTTTATCTAAGTTTGAAAAAGTGTTGAGGGATCATTGCTTTTATTATGGAGAAAAAAACATCAATGAGACTTGTCATTGCTAACTTTAGCAACTTCTAAATGGATAACTAAAAGCTCGTGTGACATGTTTTTGTTATGCCATTGAGATGCTCTAAGCAACTATTCAAGAATTCAACCTATACACACCAAAACACTGTACCATCGATTTTACTATACTTGCAAAGCTCCTCCAATTAGTTTTGAACCTCACAAATTTATGCAACGATTAAGAATATTGAGACAGCCACGTAACCATGCCTTAAACACTTGGTCATAATTTTTCCATAATAGTATTAACAAATCACCCCTGATAATAACAATACTATATACATAGAAAAATATAACTACAAAATTGCCCAAAATTTAAAATCAATGTTCATTGAATTACTTATTTCAAATTTTGGGTGCTTAGCATTTTCCCTCCTGCTAAGGGAAAAAACAAGGCAAACCTTTGAAAGAATTCAATGAAGAAATGTACTATATGAAAAGGAGGAAAGTAACAAGATTTGCAAAGTCTTCTACGGAGTACAATTTATTTTGAAAATATCACTACTCCTGCGTGGGTTGCTATACTTTGGTTATGGTTGAAATTCGGAACACACTTCTTTACATAGGAAAGGCCAAAAATTATTCTTTAGTCATTTTGCGAGGATAATACAAAAAATGTTACATTATACTACTAGAATTGTGGTAGAATTTCATTTATTAATCACAATTGATAACCAAAAAGTTGCCACATCAGCTTTTGGTTATCCATTTAGAGGTTGCTAAAGTTAGTAATGCCTAGTCTCACATTGGTGTTTTTTGTTCATAACCAAAACACAATAGACTCCCTTCAAATTTTCAAATTTGAATAACCAAAACTTTGCCACATCACTTTTTCAAACTACAAAAAAATAGTTTTTAAGTTAATGAAGTAGAAAATAAAAAATGTACTCACGAAAAAATGAAAACAGAACATATAAAATCAAACAATTGAGGCCTCCAAAAGCATGAAAATTTGAAATTAAAAACGATTAGAACAGGCTATTACAGGATTCTTTTTAGCAATAAACGAAGATCAGACAATTTGGATCATCGGGAATAAATAAAAACTACTAGTAAAACTTTGTCAGCAATTAGCATTAATTTCTTCGTGGAGATCTGAAAACAAACTCATGTTTCCATTTTACCCAAGATTTTGACAATGCACAGGGAACCATATTTCGCCCATGCTCCATCTGAGTAAAAAGAGTGTTTTGAAAAAATAGAACAGTTTTTGTGAAAAAAAAAAAGTTACTATTGAGAAAAACAGTTTTAGAAAATGTTATTTTGAAATAAAAAACAACTGTTTTTTTTTTCAGTTTTGTTTTTTAAAGAAAAATAAATTTTGGAAAACACTGTTGTGGGAGAGAGAGAGAAGAGGGTTTTGTCATTTTGTGTAGTGGTGGGGTGTACTTGATTAGGTAGATGCGGGATCCTCTAAATTTGGTGGTCATTGGCAAAAGGTTGCTAGTTTTGGTTATCCAATGACTTAAATTTGGTTAGTTGTTAAGGGGTTGCCAAGTTTGGTTATTCCAATGTGAGCGTTTTTTTAACAAACATTGTTAACCTTAACGACTTTTTGAGTTTGGTTAAACCATTGTGGATCCTCTAAGTAAAGATGTTGATAGGAAGAATTCCACAATCATTAACATGGCCCCAACAAATGAAATTATAATGTCCCAAACATTTTATTTGAAAGGAACATCATCAAATCATGTCGGTTGTTAACGAGAAAAACTCGAGCGCTAGTTGGGTATCACGTGACAGTACTTAGCTCGCATCTTGGCCTTAAAAAAGGGTTGGACGGTCCCAATTTTAGAGATAGAAAAAGGATAGATAGAGTATTTCTTTTGCATTCTTTTTTTGACATTTGTGCTCATTATGGAGCTCCATGATTTTTAAACCTATCGTTGTGATCACTAGTAGCCATAGATCTTATTACTATTTGAAATTTTGAATGCACATTTGATGGAATGGCTACATGGATTCAGTCATTGAGGCTCTGTGGAGTATTTCTCACTCTAATGCAATCCAAGAGGCCCTCCTGATATGATCCAAGTGGTGCTTAACATCTCACTGGTACGAAGATCTATTTGAGTTGCTTGACAAGATGGACAGACTTGTCTGCAGAACCAATTTCTACCTTTCACTTGGTGGAAGCATCATAACAATCAGAACAAAATCTAGTACAAAAAGGCCAAGCATCTATTTAAGGAATTGAAATCCATAATCCTTCTAATGGTTAGCTTGACCAGATAATTAACCTGTGGCCGTATCTCCAACGAGAGCCTACATTTTTCAGTTGCGCTGCATGCCAACACCTGCTATAGTTACACATGACAAGATACATGTTGCCAACACTCTCTTAATTGTGGAGGCTTTAAGTATATTAGATACCACCACAAGTAGACATTCATTGCAACGCAGAGGGCCATTTGAGCCATAACAGAATACTGAGTTGCAAGACATGGATCTTTGCCATACCAAAGACAATTTTTTAAATGACTCGGGTCTATTTGGATAAGCCAAATGATGTCACATCTTTCTCAAACAATAACAAAATATCCATGATGCTAACATGCCCCCTCTAAAATCAGCTCTATTGTGATTAAGACAGATAAATCAAGTTGTGCAAATGTGTGGCTCAAGAAAAAAAGAATTGAGAGAAAATTTCGTACAATAGTACAAGAACCACTTGTAAATTCACAGTATTCATCTTCATAACTCTTATCAAAACTGTTACAGATGATAAGAATCTTCCATGTAAGCGTGAAAAATATCATCCAAGAAAACGGAAAATGCCATGTTGAAAAAGGCATATATAATACCTAAGTGGTGTTTGAGGTATTCTGTGGTAAGCTTGCAAAGGGGAGGGAATGTTCTGCAGTTAAAGCACATAAGTCAGTATATACACACGCCAAAGGAATCTCAAGGACTTTAATGTGAATACGAATTTGCATCAACCTCATGGTTTATACACACTTATTGGGAAGATGAGGCTTTATCGATTCTATGACCACCTGTAAAGAGGAAGCAGTAAAAAATAATACAACAAGAGCATTTGAAAATCGTTCTTCTTCAATGTACCCTACTTATGATTGGGTTGGATGAGGTCGAACTAAATTGAGATGTTTTGTTAATAAAATTGACAAAATAAACCAAAATCACCATGACTTGTCTCATGTTTCCTGCTATCTATACAGATGGCCAAACCACAGTGGTCAACTGATTAGAAACTCATCCTTTAACTTGTATGATCATCCAATTTAACCATGATTTTGGTATAGGACATAAACAATCACAATTCTTTAGAAAACAAAAAGGCATAAACTCGACATACAAGGTACTCTACTGTGAAACTCTGAAATGATCAGATTACATAGCAAATTCAGACAACCACCACTACATAAGTGGCCATTTGTATATCCCCTAGGCATGTTAAGTCAGAACAAGAACTCTTATCCTTCTGAACGACCAAATATAACAGCTGAAAGCTAGAATTTAACATCCTGTAACCAGTTTTCTGCATAATATAAGAAAGTCCTGCTCTTACCCTCCCATCATAGGATAATGATGCAAAAATCCATGGTTCTCAGGAACTCCAAGCAAGGCCTGCCATGTGGATACAACTAGTTAGGCTAATTTCAGGCATCAAGCTATTTTAAGTGTATGAATGTGTAAACATTTAAAGGAGGAGAAGTATGAAGGATGTCCCAATCAACATAGACACTCTCTTCATAGTCACTGTACGAATTGAGCAATGGATCTATCCGCCTTATAGGTGATTCCACCAAGCTGGCAAAATAATAACAAATATTAGAAATAAGGTTACGAGACTAACGATCAAAAAAAGGTTACGAGACTGAATCAACAAAGGGTAACTACACCACAAAATCATAATTAGGAGCATCCAAACAGGAAAATGACCTTTCCAATGATAAATTATCACTGCTAGGAAGAGAAGCCAACCACAATTGACAGTTGAGTTTGTTCTGACACTCTACAAGAAAGTGGCTTCAGTCAATTAATTACCATCATATAGAATCATAGATAAAGGCTAAGACAGTCATCTCAATAGTGATAACCATATATTCTGCAATGAATACGCGTATACCATACAGATTTGAATGTGAGGGGCCTCAACTCCTATCTACAGTACTTCGTTATTTGGGCAACGCAGAGAACGTAAAGCCTAGGTGTTCATGTCCTCTTTGACCATAATATTATGTCTTGCCCTATAATTGCAAAAGAGAAAAGAGGTTAAGAACACACACGTGGGCTATTTGGTTTGTACATACATGAGAGAGAGAGAGAGAGAGAGAGAGAGAGAGAGAGAGAGAGAGTTATGCCATCATACTCAGGATTACACCAAGCAGTCCATGTCCTTCAAAAAATATTGGAAATTTCTCAGTATGATGCTCTCTTGCACGCTATTACGAGACATTATTCAAACAAGAAACATAACCAATTTAAATACATCTAAAAACCTAATAACAATAAATCCCTGAACACATTATCAAAGTGCACAAGTGTCATTCATGACCAAATATAATGAGAGCTGGTCCACAGCATTTGTGTGGAATTATACCACTGTGAATGCCCGGAAGCTCTAGGATAGGAAACTTAGGCATTCTGAGATCCCATATGTGTATCCCAAACTCATCCTCTGCAGTAACCTGGAGTATTTGCCACAAAAATATACTTCAGTGTTGGTTTAACAAAATTACCCAAGTAAAGAATAACAATCCAAAGCAGGAGCAAAAAAAAAAACGTGTATAGAGTGTGAAGAATGGTCATTAAGGAACATGCCAGTTGGGTTATGTATCAGGACTGGAAAAGGGAACCATGGAATTCCAATTGAAACATAAAGCGGCTGTTTAGGGTGTGCCCTTCACCATTTCAACTTTTATAAAGTGAACATGCCAGATCACCAAAGACCTTCAGAATGACAACAAGGGATCAACCACTAGTCTACATAACTATAGAGTATTGTATACTTGTCCGGCTGGTCCTGAAGAAAATATTTTCCAGTATCCATACCTTAAATCACCCGAATTGCCGCACTTGGTCTACGTTTAAGACATAACTTTACCTGAGCTGAAATAAAGCTCAAGGCTGCCTGTATGTTGGGTGTACGAGGGCGTTGATGCCAATCCTCGTGTAAGCCTTCATTCTCTTATTCTTCACTTACATAGATGCTTTTATGATGTACTAACAGCTAAAATAAGTAAACTGAAAGTTAAAACTACCCATGGACTTAGCCCAGTTTTCTTGGTAACTAGTGGTGATGATTTCGTCATGATCATGGTTTTAAGTGAAGACAAGCCCATCACTACTGTGGAAAGTTACATGTGTCCGCAATTCGATACCATATTCATGATTGCACAGCCTCAGTTACATACAAGAATACGCTTCCTTTTGCTTTCATAATCAACATTACGTATATGGGCTTGCTCAATAGAATTTGTTTTCCTGCAAGAACATGAAAACATTCATGAAAACATTATCAGCCATAATCAGAATTCATATCCCATCAAGACCGAGGTTGAAGTAGCAGCGCCAGATCCTAAGAAAAAATGTCATCAAAGAGTCAATGCATGGTACTCAAAAACAATGTGTGCATAAGCATAATGTGTTCAACTAAAATGTTAAATTTCATAAGTAAAACTAAAATTACTATGAAAAGGTAGTAAAATTTTAGTGAACTCAATAAACTGACTCTCCATATTTTTATACAAAAAAATAAAGTAAAATACTTAAGAAGGGGTTGCACATGGGGGATAGGCGAAGGGAAAAGGAACTGTCCAGTACATACAAAATTTCAATTAGCGTTGGTGGGCAGATGATTCAAGCCACACATAAGACACAGTCAAAAAGCAAGGCCTGCATCTACCGGAAAATAACAAAGAGAAGTTACCTATGACATAGCACCAAGTAATAGTCTGACTTCCCATAATTAGGCACAACAAGATTAACGGTCACCAGGGTTAACATTGTTCATTTTACAGGAAAGCAAGATGTGCCAGGATGCTTGTCCAATGAGGAGGGATTGATACAAATTATTAATCAGCATCCCATAATGAAAACGCGCAGGTACTTTTTTAAAGTTTTTTCTGTTGTCTGGCTTCTCTCTATCAGACCTTCAAAATAGTTGTTTCAAGGTTGTTTGTTCTTAGATTTACCAACGTGTACTAAGTTACATAGCCGCACGTGCAAAAGCCAAATCAACTCATCGAAATTTATCTTTTTTTCAAAATCTACTTTGACATTATGAGAATTAATGGGATCTATTTTAAATGGGTAAAACCACATACTTCATCGTCCGCAGATCCCAAAATTGTATGGATGAGTCACAGGTTGAAGCAACATAGTTTACATCATGCGGGTCCCATGCTCCACCAGATAAATAATGAAGCAATCCAGCTGAATCCTGCGATTATACCTGGATTTCACCTGAAAACCTATGTAGAAATAATCTGGAGAATATAAAATTAACATCATATCGCTATTATGACAGGACCTGTGGCATCTATAGCACAGATGACATGTTGAGATGAATATACAAGAAATCAACACCGATTTATAGATCTAAATCAAGGAATTGCAAAAATAAGATAAGACAACAAACGAGTTTAGCAAATAGATGAAAAACGTTCAGGTAAGGAAATATTTCAATGTGCAATTGAACCCTCATGGTAGCACCTCTAAACCGCAAGAAGGCGAGAAGTACCAGAAGGCTTTGGAAATAATCACCAGATGATATGTAAGCTGGAAAGAACTAAAGCCTCTTTCTTTGCAATGACCTTTGTTAGGAATTCTTTCATTTCAATGTCGAAAATAGACAAGGAAACTCTATTTTCTTACGCTATGATAAATAATTCTCCATGCTGATATATCACAACTTTCATCAACCCCATGTACCTTTTACCACAATTAATGAAAACTTGGGATCTTACTAAGTGGAATCTCTAAACATTTTCTTGTATCCATTCTCACATCCAACGTGGTAGATTGGAGCTTTCAAAATCATCAATCCCTGTCTAGAATATCATGTAACCAGATTTTACAGAACAATTACTTCCATGCTGCCACCTTTGGGCCAACAAATCAAGGATGATGCCATAGATAGTGTAACGAGCTTAGGATCTCACAATATATGACAGACACAAATGACGAGGCAACAATCAAACAAGCTCATTTACAAAGCTTTAGTTAGTGTATCTCGATAGGAAGACAACTCTCCTTCTAACTTTTGTCAGCTTTAATTCGAAAACGTACTTTCAGTTTTCCCTTCAAAACATTACCCACATTGAAAAAAGGAAAAAGCTACATTTGCTGTCGTGCATGTGTTTGTGCTAACAACCCTGTACGCAAATTGCAAACCGATTCACTGCCGCTACATTTGCAATAACACGATGAGTCAACCAAAATTTCCATTAAATCAAAAGATTCAAAACCATTTGGTGGTAAATAAGACAAGCCAAGCTTATCAAAGTTTACTATTGACTAAAGCCCAAATTTCTACAAAGAAAATGATGTTTATGCAACAAATTCCAGCATTAAACATAATAAAGTAGAGATAAGCTAACTAGCACTTGAATCTGTCTCTTTAGAATAAATTTTTATCTGCTTAAACGAAAATCTGAATCATCATCAGCCCAACAAGGGAACCAAAAGAAAAGAGACACTTATGATCGAGGGTGTCGTGGATGCGTGGTTCCATTGACACACCCCAAACTGCATCTCGATCACCATTACATCGGCAAAGACGAGTATTCTCTTTCTCTCCCTCTCCCCCTTCGTGAATTTCGTTTATTCCCGCTCAAATTATATTCTCTGCTAAAAATGATTTTGATTCAGTGTATGCAACTCTATTATCAGGATAAAAAAATCACTTAAATCGTTTTCGATAATGTATCGTTCGATAATCAATTCACATGATTCTTAACATGGTTTATCATCTTGACAAGATGTACAACATGAACCAATTAGATTGTATTAATAATCTTGTAATAAATCACAAACGAGCAATTACTGGATCTAAACGCAGTTGCCTTAAAAGGGGTTGGATTGAATGTGGCCAAATCTATTTTCATAAAAACAGATTCAAAAAAATCATCTCCGATCATGCACAAATAAGAATTAATTTTGTGTAATAATTAACAAGGTTTATCTTATTGACAGCTTCTAAATGTTAAACAATTTGGATGAGATCAATAATCTCGGAATAAATCTCGAGCAACGAATTAAGTTGCATTCCCATACTGAGAAGCTTCCGACGTCGTTTTCGGTACATGACATAGGTTCAACCTATGTCATGTACCCGAAACGACGTCGTTTTGTTTGGCATCGCATCATCTCTGATTAACGCCGGAATATTACCTCAGTCAAGATTTGGAAACTTTATTTCCCGTTAAGTCTAGTTATCAGCGTCTCAAAGACCGGTACCTCCCGAAACACAACGGTACGCCGCCCTAACCGTCGTCGCCAACTGTTCCACTTCCAAGGAGAGCTGATCTCAGATCGTCGGCGGTTTCAGATCCGACGTCGTGCCGATCCAACGGTGTCCAAGTTTTTCTAGCTCGAGTTTGGGCGGCGGCCGGCGAGGAAGTCGGTGGCGGCGTTAGCACAGCAAGAAGAGGAGGAGACGAATGAGATGAAGCTTTTTATTGTGTGTGGATGCTGTGCTCGTGAATATATACTTATTTTTCAATATAATGAACATTGTTGGCTGCGGATAAAATTAAAAAAAAAAAAAAGAACATTGTTGGCTGTCACGTAAAAAAAATAGAAGCGACAGTTATGTTGGTTTTATTTGGTTTGTAGTTTAGTTTAGTTTTAATGATGTAAACATGTGTAATAAGTGACAAGAGATAGAGAGAAAAATGAGAATAATGATAATGTCAAAAAAATCAAAACTAAAACAAAACTCAAAACCGAACAGGGCCGTTGTATTTTCTTTTTCTTATTAATTACATTTATTTCTCTATCTACATCACAAAAGTATTGTGATAAATCCTAAATGGTAACCGAAAATGAGATTTTTCTTTTAATCTTTTTGTATAGTGCTAAAAACTAATTCCTCCATCCCAATTTATTGAGTCCTTATATATTTTGGGATGTCCTAAAATATTTTACTTATTTCAAAACTTTCCATTTTTTGATATCCATTTTACCATTTTGCCCCTCATTTATTCTTTATGTACCCCACCACTTATGTGAGAGACGATGTGGTGGAGAGTGGTTAAGATGGTATGTCCCTATTATTTTTGTTTAAAAATATTGCTTGAGAGCACAACTAACCAGACTATAACCCACTTGTACCAACTTTTTCAATCAAATTCAAAATTCAAAATTTTGATTTGTAAGGAAATCGGTTGTGTTGGAGCAAATATGGCGACACAATTCTTCTCTCCATCATAGGAGTAAATTTTTGGTGGCAAGTGGGTTTTTCTTTTTGCATAATTTTTGGAGTTTGGAAAAGTGATGTGGCAAGTGTTGGTTATCTGAGTTTGAAAAAGTGCTGAGGGTTTATTATTTTTATTATGTCCAAAAAAAACAATGAGACTTGACATTATTAACTTTAACAACTTCTAAATGGATAACTAAAAATTAAGAGCACCTCCAACAGCCTCATCTTTTTCTTAGCCATTTTGGCAAGAAAAAAGGTTGTTTGGCTAGCTTTGTCTAGTGGCAACATGCAGCAGTCTCGCCATTTGAGTAAAAAAAAAAAACATTCATCATCTTATTCGGCATCGGACAGGTGTAAGTGCTGCGAGTAGATCTAACTAGCGCTGGACACGCCTCCTTTGTCCAGCACGTGCAACCACCACCGTACCCCCGCCCCGTGATGTGGTTTGCACCAGTAGAATCGTCTCAACGAGGGGAACATCCCTCTGGTGTCAAAATGATTTTAGGATGAACGATTTGTCTTCGCCGGAATGTAGCTTCTTGGCCGCAATTTGGCCAGTGAGAAGAAAGAGAACGCGAGGTGTACAGTGACTCACCCACCCAAGCGAGTCACTATAACGGAAAGCTTCTTGGCGAGGACGATAGAGATGCTGCTGGGTGCCAGAAATGGCGTTTTGCCTCGCCATCTTGCCTTCGCGCGAAGTTATAGTGAGGCTGTTGGAGATGGCCTAATATGACAAGTTTTGATAATCCAATTTAGGTTAGGCCATTGAGTCTCTAAGTAACTATTCTAGGATTCCACGTCTGCACTCCAAAACATTGAACCATCGATTATACTGTACTTGCAAAGCTCCTCCAATTAGTTTTGAGCTAACAAATTTATCCCTCGAGTAGGAGTATTGAGACAGCCACCTAACCATGCCTCGAACACTTGGTCATAATTTTTCTAATGAATTGCTTGCCTTGATAGTAAACCTTTTCTTTGGCCGGATCTCCAACGGACTGCCACATTTTTCAGTTGCGCTGCGTGTGAACACCTGCTATAGTGACATGACGAGATACATGTTGACGACACACTCTTAATTGCTTTGTATATAAGCTGAAGAGACAGCCACATTTTTTAAGTATATCAGATACCACCACAAATAGACATTCATGGTGACAGAGAGGGCCATTTGAGCGACAGAATACCCAGAATGAAAGAAAAAAAATTAAACGACTCAGGTCTATTTCAATAAGCTAATAATATCACATCGTTCTTGAATAATAACAAAATATCGATGATGCTAACGCGTCCCCTCTAAAATCAGCTCTATTGTGATTAAGAAAGAATTTGGTTTCCTTTAGCAAGTGTGTGGCTCAAGAAAAATAGAATTGAGAGAAAATTCCGTACAACAGTACAAGCAGTCAAGCACCAATTGTAAATTCACGGTATTTATCTTCACAACGATGATGAGAATCTTCCATTGAAAAATGTCGTCCTAGAAAACGGAAAAGGCCATGTTGACAAAGAAGAGATACAATACGGGCAGGGTGTTGACTGTTGAGGTATTCTCTGGTAAGCTTGGAAAGGGGAGGGAATGTTCTGCAGATAAAGCACATAAGTCAGTATATGAACGTGCCGAAGGAATCTCAAGGACTTTTAAGTGAATACAAACGCACATCAACCTGATTTTGTATGCTCACTTCTTCGAAAGATGAGGCTTTATCGATTCTACGACCACCTGTAAAGAGGAAGCAGTAAAAAATAATACCACGAGCATTTGAAAATAGTTCTTCCTTCAATGTAACTCATGATTGGGTTGGATGAGGTTGAACTAAATTGGGATGTTTTACAAATAAAATTGACAAAATAAACCGAAATCACCATGACTCGTCTTGACCTTGTTTGTTTAGGGTCTCAAAACCCACCCTGCAAGGTCCCCAATAAAAAAATTCCTCTCTCTCTCTCTACTCATTACCCCTAAAAACCTTCCTCAAAACCCAAACCGAACAAAGCCTACAAATGGCCAAATCACAGTAGTCAACTGGTCAGAAAACTCACCCTTGTACGATCATCCAATTTAACCATGATTATGGTATAGTACACAAAAAATCACGATTCTTTAGAAAACAAGAAGGCATAAACTCGACATACAAGGTACTCTACCGTTAAACTCTGAAAAAAGCAGGTTGCGTAGTATAATTCAGACAACCACCACTTCATAACTGGCAATTTGTATATGTCCAAGGCATGTTAAATTAGAACAAGAACTCTCATCCTTCTGAATGACTATATATAACAGCTGAAAACCAGAATTTAACATCTGCAACCAGTTTTTCTCCATAATATAAGAAAGTCCTGCTCTTACCCTTCCATCATAGGATAACGATGCAAAAATCCATGGTTCTCGGGAACTCCAAGTAAGGCCTGCCACGTGGGTACATCTAGTTAGATTAATTTCAGGCGTCAAGCTATTTTTAAGTATATGATATGTAAACATTTAAAGAAAGGAGAAGGACGAAGGTTGTCACAATCACCATAGACACTGTCTTCATAGTCACTGTATGAATTGAGCAACGGATCTATCCGCCTTGTAGGTGACTCCACTAAGCTGGCAAAATAAAAGCAAATATCAGAAAAAAAAAAGATTATGAAACTGAATTAACAAAGAGTAACTACATCACAAAATTTTAAATTAGGAGCAGCCAAACAGGAAAATGACCTTTCCGATGACAAACCATCACTGCTAGGAAGAGAAGCGAACCACAAATTGACAGCTGAGTCAGTTCCGGCACTCTACAAGAAAGTGGCTTCAATCAATTAATTACCATCACATAGATAAAGAGGCTAAGACAATCACTCCAATAGTGATAACCACATATTCAGCAATGAAAACACATATATCATACAGATCTGAATGTGAGGGGCCTGAACTCCTATCTACTTCGTTATTTGGGCAAAATAGAGACCAAATGAATCTACCAAAACACAGGCCTAGGTGTTCATGTCCTCTTGGACCATAATATTATGTATAGCCCTATAATTGCAAAAGAGAAAGAGGGCAAGAACACACGCGTGGGCTATTTGGGTTTGAACATGCGCGAGCGTGTGAGATATATATATATATATATATATATATATATATATATATATATAAAGAGAGAGAGAGAGAGAGAGAGAGAGAGAGAGAGAGAGAGAACCAGAATTATGCCATCATACTCAGGATTGCACCTAACAGCCCATGTCCTGCAAAAGATATTGGAAATTTCTCAGTATGATGCTCTCTCGCACGCTGTTACTAGAGATACGGAGTATTCTTCAAGCAAGAAACATAACCAATTAAAATACATCTAAAAACCTAATAACAACAAATCCCTGAACACATTATCAGAGCGCATATTCATAACCACATATAACGAGAGCTGGTCCACTGCATTTGTGTGCATTATACCAGTGTGAATGTCCAGGAAGCTCCAGGATAGGAAACTTGGGCATTCTGAGATCCCATACATGTATCCCGGACTCATCCTCTGCAGTAACCTGGAGTATTTACCACAAAAATATAATTCAGTGCTGGTTTAACAAAATTACCTAAGTAAAGAATAACAATCCAAAGCAGGAGCAAAAAAACGTGTACAAATGTGAAGAATGGTCATTAAGGAACATGCCAGTTGGGTTATGTATTACGACTGGAAAAGAAAGGGAACCATGGAATTCCAATTAAAACATAAAGCGGCTGTTTAGGGTATGCCTTTCACAATTTCAACTTTTATGGAGAAAACATGCCATGTCGCCTAAGACCTTAAGAAAGAAAACAAGGGATCAGCCACTAGTCTGCATAACTATGGAGTATTGTATACTTGTCAGGCTGGTCCTGAAGAAAATATTTTCCAGTATCCATACCTTAAATAACCCAAATTGCCTCACTTAGTCTGAGTTTAAGACAAAACTTTACCTGAGCTTAAATAAAGCTCAAGGCTGCCTGTATGGTGGGTGTATGAGGGCATTGATGCCACTCCTCTTGAAAGCCTTTCTCTTATTCTTCACTTACATACATGGATGCCTTTATGATGTACTAACAGCTAAAATAATTGAACTGAAAGTTGTAGCGATCAATGGACGAAGCCCAGTTCCTTTGGTACATAGTGGAGATGATTTAGTCATGACAATGGTTTTAAGTGAAGACAAGCCCATCACTACTGTGGAAAGTTACAAATGTCTGCAATTCGATACCATATTCATGATTGGACAGCCTCAGTTACATACAAGAATATACTTCCTTTTGGTGTCATAATCAACATTACGTATATGGGCTTGCTCAATTGAATTTGTTTTCCTGCAAGAAAATGAAAACATTATCAGCCATAACAAGAATTCAATATCCCATCAAGACAGAGGCTGAAGTAGCAGTTCCAGATCCAAAGAAAAAACGTCGTCAAAGAGTCAATGCGTGGTACTAAAAAACGTGTGCGTAAGCATAATGTGTTCGACTAAAATGTTAAATTTCGCAAGTTAAACTAAAATTACTTTAAAAAGGTCGTAAAATTTTAGTGGACTCAATAAACTGACTCTCCATCTTTTTATCCATAAAAATGCTAAAAAAAAGGGGGTTGCACATAGGGGATATGAGAAGGGAACATGTACTATGCTACATAGCCGTATGTGCAAAAGCCAAATCAGCTCATCGAATTTTATCTTCTTTTTTTTCAAAATCTACTTTGCCATTATGAAAATTAATGGGATCTAGTTTAAAAGGGTAAAACCACATACTTCATTGTCCGCAGGTCCCAAAATTGTACAGATGAGTCACAGGTTGAAGCAACAGCATTTACATCGTGCGGGTCCCATGCTCCACCAGATAAACAATGAAGCAATCCAGCTGACTCCTGCGATTGTACCTGTATTTCACCTTAAAAACTAAGTAGAAATAAACTGGAGAATATAAAAGTAACGTCATATCACGATTATGACAGGACCTGTGGCATCTGTAGCAAAGATGACAAGTTAAGATGAATATAAAAGAAATCAACACTGATTTATAGATCTAAATCAAGGAATACAATAAATCAATACTGATTTACAGATCTAAATCAAGGAAATACAAAAATAAGACAGGACAATATAAACGAGTTTAGCGAATAGATGAAAAACGTTCAGGCAAGGAAATATTTCAACATGCAATTTAACCCTGATGGTAGCATCTCTAAATAGCAAGAAAGCAAGAAGTACCCTAAGGCTTGGAAAATAATCATCAGGATGAGATGTAAGCTGGAAAGAACTAAACCCTCTCTCTTTGCAATGACCTTGTTAGGAATTCTTTCATTTCAATGTTGAAAATGGACAAGGAAACTCTATTTTCTCACGCTATGATAAATAATTCCTCTCCGCTGAAATATCATTACTCTTACTCTTCCCCTAGCACCAGCTTACTACATTTCCAAATACATAATAATTTTCTGATAGTATTTAGGTTGCAACGTTGATGAAGCTCTAATACTCCCAAGGGCACTCATGCACTCTTCAGGTCTTCTTGAAGTTTGTCCAGTTATCCACAAGAATTTTGGAAGTTGGATTTCTAATTTTTGGTAGATTCTTGATTTTTGTGGTTTTATCAGATTCCTGTAAAATTCTCACATGACATCACATTATAAATTGAACCCAAAGCGAATCTTTAAGCATGCAAATAGTGAAGTTTTATACATCGGACAAATCATGTAGCTTCCAGTAAATAAAATAGACAAGGTAAAATACAGTTCTCAGGTAGCTAGCAAAATTATTTACACCATAGAGAAATACTATGCCACATATGCAAGCAAAAGCCAAAAGGAAACTTAACAACACAACGCCACGAGCCAGTCATTCATAACATACCTGTGCTGTCTTTTTGGACGAATCTAAGCTCCACAAATAGAGACTCTGCTCATCAATGCTGATCAATTTGTCATGCCTTCCAGATGGCCACCATAGCGTGCTGGCAAGGATATGGTGAAAAAATTTACTCCAAAAAAACTAAAGACTTTGCATAGAAAGTTCCATATTTCAGTTAATTTGAAAACAAACACATTTCAATGCAACATATTAACGGAGTCACTAGGAAATCTTATGCGGCATAATTGAACCTGCTAGATGTGTTTCTTGAGCATGTCCAACCAAACATGCAAAGCATATGTCTACCCCATAACCATACATAGAAACCTCAATCTTTATCTATACCATTTACACATGTTTTCATTAAAAGTTCTACAGTAGTGACACGTAAAAGGACAATACAAGAAGAATCCATGCAACAACCTAGCAAAATTTCCATCCTTCCAAAAAAATGACAAATACAATTGATTGTCCTAACCATAATCCAAAAAAGGGTTGTATCATTGTTGTGAGTTTGTGACTGACGCTCGTGGAGCATAAGTTGAATGTTATAGTCCAACCAAGAAGCCTTAGTCCTTATACAACTGCGATATGTCAATTGTTCTTTAAGCAATCAACCTACACAGCAACTTACGGTAAACACTCAAAATTCCCTACAGAATGGATTTTCGCAGCAGCTGATATTAAATTGGTTTCATAGCTTGCCTCCATCAAGGAAACAGGTTTAGTAGCTCCTTTGAAGCCTTATGCATAAAATTCGAAGGTCCTAATATTGACAGCCCAATGCACTTTTTACATATTCCAATGCACATTTTGAACCTTAAAAACAACCCAGTAGGCTTTTTATAGCATTTTCCAAATTCAAAATAATGCATGTGAATTTCGAACAGTAGAACTAAAAGAGAATGAATGCCATATGTAGATCTCCACTAGGCACACAAGTTACATTACGCAGATGTCCATGAATGCACCCATGTTGTGCTGCTGATTGCTGAAAGATGCACCCAGGAAATTGAACTCACCATTTGATCTTAGAACTGTGGGCATCAAGGGATCCAATACGTTCCAACTGTGGAGAATTCAACTGGCCATACAGCTCAGGGATCTGCCATATTGCTGCTCCATATGATTCACCTTCAATAACATGGAACACGATCAGACCACTAATCTATATTAACACCACTGATTTTCCAGATGAAGGGAAAGAAGGTATGCACTCCACCACGCAATTCCACAAATTATTAATATATTCCCAAATCATTCAACCCATTTGGTACATTAAGGTTAGACAGTGGCCTTGCAATGTATTTAGAATAGAATAGTGGCAAGGAAGAGCATATGAGTTCGATAAAATTCCTTTTCTGTTTTCTCCAAAAACTGAGTTCACATAACATAATTATTGATCACAGTTGAATGTTCGTAACTAGTAGCCAATAATTTTCCTACGTCTAATACCGAAAACTTAGCTCATACTTGATCACTGGACTGAATCATTCAAATGAACACAAAGGCAAACTAATATAAGAGAAACTTAAACCAGCGCATTCTAGCGAACCTAAGCAATTACTATGATCTTTTGAGGAATCACACATATTTCAACTTCACAAAACACCAAAACCACAAATCGCAATTACCGGAAGAGAATACAGTGGAGAAAATGCGTTGATCAAAGGGGCAGGAAGAGAGATCCCAGATCTCATTTGGATGCGAAAACAGTCCCTCACACACGAGCTCAGTTCCACCCGACGAAAGCCTAATCAAATGCACCTGACAAACAATATATAAGAAACAATTTAGTTTCATTCCAAAGTAAACAGCGAAATTTCTGAGCATAGATTCATACTCATAAGAGCCAAACCTCATTTTCTTCTTTGAGACTGAGAGTGCCAGCGATAAAACTGGTGTGATCCGTGTCTGCTTGGACATCTGCGATGCATCTAGCCTACGTAGAATAATTAGGAACCAAAATTAGAGTATGGTTAGAACAGATCGTGAAGGATTTGGAGGGAGGTTTTTTACCTGGTATTTGAGACCATAACCGATGCCCGTTGATCCTCCTTGCATTCTTGTGCACGCTGAATGCCGATTTGATAGAGAGGAAACTACTCAATGCTCGTCGCCATGAGAGGGAGAGAGAGATGGTTTTGCTCGCAATTTTCTGGACAAGACATGAGTGTGGAAATATCAAACTCGTATCAAGGCGTGTTTTCGTAGCACGCTTATGTAAGCGATATTAGGAATACCAATTTGGGGAAATGACAGATCAGAGAGAAAAGGGGCAAATAATTACACTTCCATGACACAGTTTTTGGAAATCCCCCGTTTCATGGCAAGGAAAATTATATATACACATAAACGGTACTGTCAAGGTAAAAGACGGAAATAGCCTCTACTGAAATGTAAACTTAATTTCCCTCCCTCCCTCTCAATCACAGAGGACGCTGAATGAAGAAACGAAGTGTGAAACGCTGAAGCTAAAAGGAGGAAGAAACCAAATCTAACATCCTTCCCTCTGAATCGTCTTCCCCTCCTCACTCTCTCTTCTCAACTCTCCCTCCCGTCCAACGCGATCTCTCTCTCTCTCTCTCTCTCTCTCTCTCTCGCGCGCGCGCGGAACACTGCAAGGTAATTCCAAATCATTTTTCCTTTAAGAGTTAAGACCGATTCCCCTCAGACGAGGATTTTTAGTTTTAATTTCCATCCATTCCCCCTTGATTTTGCACAGTACTGATCTTCATTTTCGCAAATTAAGCCTTAGTTACCTTTGACAGGGTAGTTTACTGGCTTCTTGTAATTGGGTTTTGGTATATAATGTTAAGTATCTTATTTTGATTTAATTCATGGGTTCTTAATTGACGTGTTTTTTTAAACCGTTTTAGATTTGCTATTGTTGCATTCATGTCCTTACTTTAATCTTGACTCCCCCTTTAGATCCTCTCTCCTCTTTTGTTAAGCCAATTATTTGTATACCCCTCAACTGTTTGTTGAAATGCCCAACCTAAAATTCGGTCTCTTGAAGGTCTTACTCATTTTATGTGTCTCATTTGAACTTATTCTATTTGTCGTCAATATGCAATTGATGATGGAAAGATTTTTTTAATCAATTTTGCTATTTGTAATTACTTGTAAGCTAACCCATACGCTAAAATTGTGAGTTAACTCTTAACACTACTGCATCCTTTTGGTTTTGGCTCCTCTGAAATTGCTGTATTTCATTCATTTGATTCTTACTTGGTTGTCGATTTCATGTTTGCAGGTGTAAACAAGTCCATATGAATTGAAGCCTAAGAAAAAGAAGAGCAAAAACTTGCGCAACTAACGCAATACCTTTTCTTCAGAAATGAACACATCTTCCAGAAGTTGGCGAAACCATGAACGATAAGAAACCAGAACTTGAAGAGTGAATCTGTAGAATTTGAAGTGTAAACTAGAGTCAATTGTTGACTTGTAGTAATTAAGCACGTAGGTAGCACTGAATTAACCTCCTTGAAAGAGCTTTGTGTCAGCGTCTCGTATGCCATTTAGCTTTGTGTCGGCGTGGGTTTTTTATTTATTGGCCTGGCATGGTTTTATATGTGAATTTGGATTGTTTCTATTTGTATATAGCATGAAAAACGCCCAGTGTGGGTTCATATAACATTGTTTTTGTCGTTTGTTATTTATTTGAGACGCGAGGCATCGAGCTAGGCCATTATGTAAGGAAATCCAGTCAAAATTTTCCTAGAACTTAACGTTCCAACACACCCGTTCAACTACAAACCAAGCCAAAAGAATTACAAACCAAACTTTCCCAAGTCAAAGGAATTACAAACCAAACTTTTATATATTAAGATGGCATGCATCATAAGGCAGTAAACACTCAAAACAGGGGATGGCCTAACCCAAATCAAGAGCAAGACACATGACCAAGCCATTACAAATAGGAGTGCACCCAGAAGGAACCCACCCAGTTTCCTCATCTCATTCAATAACTCGCAAAATAAAAATAAAAAAAATTTCAACAGGGTTGGCAGTGTGTGAGCATTGCACCCTAAATCCAATATTATTGCACCTAGTGTGCATTGTTGTTGCACTCTTCAACAAAAACATTTCACTCACATTAGTCCCACTGGGGTTGCTAGTGTGTGGTCAAAATCACTCTTTGTGGAAGGAGATTCTCAACGTTGCACCCTGAATCCAATTTTATTGCACCTATTATATAATGTTGTTGCACCTTCTATAAAACAACATTGCTTTCTTAAATAAAATAATTGCACCCATGCTAGTCTGAATGGGAATGCTAGTGTACTAAAAATAACCTTTCTGAAAGGAGATTCTCAGCATTGCACCCTGAATCCAGTTTAATTGCACCTCGTATGTAATATTGTTGCACTCTTCAACAAAAGCATTGCACTCAGGTTAGTTCAAATGGGGTTGCCAGTGTGTGGTCAAAATCAAAATTTATGAAGGAGATTATCAACATTGCACCCTGAATCCAGTTTAATTGCACCTCGTATGTATTATTGTTGCACTCTTTAACAAAAACATTTCACTTAGGTTAGTTCAAATGGGGTTGTCCGTGTGTGGTCAAAATCAAAATTTCAAAAGGAGATTATCAATATTGCACCCTGAATCCAGTTTAATTGCACCTCGTATGTATTATTGTTGCACTCTTTAACAAAAGCATTGCACTTAGGTTAGTTCAAATGGGGTTGCTAGTGTGTGGTCAAAATCAAAATTTTTGAAGGAGATTCTCAACATTGCACCCTGAATCCAGTTTACTTGCACCTCGTATGTAGTTGTATTGCACTCTGAAACTTAAGCATTGCACTTAAGTTAATCCAAATGGGGATGCTAGTGCGGTCAAAATCAAACTTTCGAGATTCTCAGCATTAATTGCACTCTCCATCCAGTTTAATTACACCTGGTATGTAGTTGTGTTGCACTCTGAAACACAAGCATTGCACTTGCATTAGTCCAAATGGAGATGCCAGTGTGCGGCCAAAAAAAAATTCCCTAGAAGGAGATTCTCAGCATTGCACCCTGGATCCAATTTAATTGCACCTCGTATGTATTGTTGTTGCACTCTTTAAGAAAAGCATCATAGTCCTCATGGATTCCATATTTTAGTTCCTTAATGGCTCCTCCTGAGTTGAACATCTTACGAAGACCTATAGGAGCGAAAGTAGCACCATTTGACAATTTCTTGAGTGGCACTACAATGAAGACTTCATATTCTCGTGCCTTCAAGTAATTGAAAGATATATCACGTCTCCTGCAATGGGTACTGAAAACAAATCACTGTTATAATTCTCTAAACCATTTCCAGTTTCACTAACAATATGTCTAGTTGAGTATATGACCAAAAGAAATCTGTTTAGGCTTGTGTTTGCATCATGGACTTATTGAGGAACTAATGGTTGGAATGAAATTGAAATTTCTGGTCCAAACATAGGCTTAAGTTATAGGCCAAAAAACACAGAGTCCATTTGTTCGGTTATTAATGAGTGAGAGAGAGAGAGAGAGAGAGAACGTACCTGCTCGATTTTGGCCTGCCATTGATCGGAGAATGAGCGAGAGACAAGAGACATGAGAGATCACAGAGCGAGAGAGAAAACTGAGAGTAAATCTTTTAACTTAGGGTTTCACGATTTTGAAGGGGAAAGGGGAGCTACTATAATACGTTGATTTGGGGTGGAAGGTTATTTTTGTGACAGATTTTGAAACCCAGGGTATTTTTGTCCGGGAATTTTTCCCATGCCATGAGGCTGGAAATATTATTCCTCTACCCATCACCTAATGATATCCAAAAAGTGTGTCATGGAAGTGTAATTATTTGCCAATATATTTTCGTAAAAATAAATTTCACTTTGATCATCTCTACTTATGTATAAATTAAAATTATATTAATATGATCTTTAACATGATTTATCTTGGGGGAATTACGTTTCAGAGGGAAGGAGGGCAAATTATTCCACTTTGATGACACACTTATTGGATATCATTAGACAATGGGTAGAGAAAAAATAATTCCAGATTCATGGCAAGAGAAAAATTTCCGGACAAAAATACCCTGAGCCTTACAATTCTTTGCAAATTAACCCTCTTCTTCATGTCTTCCTGTCCTGCTCATCCTCCCCCGACTACTCAACGAATCAGAAGACGACCCGTTTGACGAAGACGAAGTCGACAATCAATCGATCGACTTTACCCAAACCCGTACCCATAGTAAAAATATTGTCCTCGCCTCAAAAGACATGGGTCGGGGTCCTCCCCAGGTTCGGGTAGGAAAAAATGCTGTTTTGTAATAGGGTTACATACACAAACATTGTTCGACCATTTGGCATCTGACAAAAAAATTAAACCATTACATGAACTTACAATACGGAAGCAAGTCAGGTGGGTGATTTTAGTTTCAATTTTCATAGTCCATCTGCTGCGGCGGCCGAAATCGGCTAGGGAATCGTTGAGTGGGAGATATTCAATTTTCAACAGTTGCTTGTTTCCCGCCGGTGCAAGGACCGGTCGTGGATTGGATTCTACGCAGTTCACAAGTAGCAATCTAGGGCATAATTTTTTTGAATTTGCAGCAAGAACAAAGTGGGAGAGTGAGATACTTGAATAATGAATGGTCTCCACAAATTGAGCTTAAAATACAAAGTTATCACTGAAATGCAAGCAAGTATGTACAGTCAGAAGTGGTGGAGAGGAGATCTGGGATGGGAAATCGTTGGAGGAGAGCTTTGGAATTTTTATTTTTATTTTTGGCACCCTAGGTCTATTTTAATTGCACCTTGCATGTAAGTGTGTTGCACTAAAAAAACATTGCATGTTGGTCCATTTTATCAACATTACACCTTGGGTCAATTTCTATTGCACCTTGAATGCAACTGTGTTGCACTCACAAAAAAAGCATTGCACTCGTGTGGGGTTGGTTCATATGAGGATACTAGTGTATTGTCAAACCAAAGTTTCTGGAAATAAATTTCGGTGCCATTGCACCCCCTTAATTTCTATCAGACCTTTAACGCATCATTGTAAGACTTAAAAAAAGCACTGCACTTATGTTGGTCCATATGAGGGTGCTAGTGTGTTGTCAAACCAAAGTTTCTAAAAATAAATTCCCAGCATTGCACCCTAGGTCCATTTCTATTGCACCTTTAATACAATTGTGTTGCACTTAATTTTATTTTTTTGGGCACCTTGGTCTATTTCAATTGCACCTTGCATGCAAGTGTGTTGCACTAAAAAAAAAAAACATTGTATGTTGCTCCATATTATCGCAAGATTGCAACCCCGGCCCATTTCTATCAGACCTTTAATGCAATTTTCGCGCAGACGCCAAAACAAATCCTTGCACTCATATTAGTCGAGTGGGAGTAGTTTTCAACCTGAGGGTAATTTCGTCAATCAATCTCCTGGTGCCACTTATGCGGAATTATTATTTTCCTTTTCATTCATGAAGTAATTCCCAATAAGTGTGTCATCAAAGTTGAATAATTTGCCCTCCTTCCCTCTGAAACATAATTCCCCCATTTAAAAACTGTTTTTTATTGTGCCAAAATAGTTTTAGCAAATATGTCAACTTATGTTTAAAAATCAAGTAGCGCCGGTATCTCTTCCGCCCCACCCCTACCTCTTCTCCTCCCTCCTCCCCCCTATCCTTCTCACCGGTGTGTCTACTCCCCCATCCTTGATTTATCCTTTTCATTTTTGCTTCACCAGATCTTGTTTGGTTCGGCTTTCATGGTGGTTGGTGGTACTCTGCATATCTGGCGCTTCCAAGGTTCCGTCCGGTGAGGTGAAGGTGGCGGGTATGTGGCTTGGTGGGTGGCGGCTATTGGTGATGAACCAATAAGGAGGAGGTCGAAAGAGGGTTTTCTTTTTCGGCGTTGTTCATTCCTTTTTCGGCTGGTTTCCATGGTTCGGTTTATTACTGATGTGGCCTTTCCAGATCTAGTGGACGATGGTGGTGGGTCAATAATTTTTTATTTTTTTGTATTGCATTTTTTGTCATCTGAGTTGTCTTATGCTCGCCGTGGTTGCATGATCGGCCGGCTCCTTCATTTTTTGTTGTTGTTAATCTGGCTCAAATCTAGACGACCCGTAAAGAGTTTCACTCTCCTCCTTGTCAACTCACACTAGACCCAACTTTGGCTCGATTTGTTTTACGCATCCGATCTATTTGCATTTTGCAATATGTGTTAGCAAACTTGAGGCTTATGTCAATAAGAATGAGAGAGCTCTCTTACTTCTGTGTTTTGTTATTTTATCTCCAATTTTTATGGGCTTCTTTTTACTACTCCCTCCATCCAAATTTGTTCGCCCATTTTTGGAGTTTGTGCCACTTTCTAAATGATTATCTCATAATTCATAATGTTTTATATAATTTTAAAAACATTATCTTAGAGAACCAATTGAGATCTATCAAACAATATCTATATTAGACATATAATTACTTAACAATTTAAAAATATCACTGATATATTTTATCTAGTTGCAATAGAACAAGAGACAAACAAATCTAGACGGGGGAGTAAATTTCTTTGAGTGTATATTTGGACGGAGTCGTTATTAGTGCCGTTGAGCTTTTATGAATCCAAAAGCTTTTTCTTGTGTAAATAAAATAAAATAAAATAAAAACGATTGGTAAAAACGGGTCTAGAAGGTTAACAAGACCCAATTTTTTTTGGTTACAATGTATCAAACCCATATTCCATAATTGATTCATGTTGTTAGTGAATTAGTAGTGGTCCTTTAAACATGGCATTTGTTGCTTTTTAGAAGGTAGTAGTGACTTCCCAAAAGCTATAATATGCTGCGTAATAGCACTGAGCAAAACCTCTGTTTTTGCCTGCCACTTAATCAAATTTGCTGTAACACATCCATTCATTACATTCAAACAAAACATGGTTAGGCTCGCAATCCACATTCAATACATGGTTAAGCTCACAATCCACGTCTTATTCATTACATTCAAAAAGAAAAAAAAAAACAAAACATTTATTCATTGTCGCCAAACCATAGGTTCACATTCCTGCAATAATTACCAATCCTAACTTTTGAACAAAAGCATCCCGATCCAAACGACACACAGTCAAAGCAACTCACAACTTCCTCTCTTTTGACTTGCTTTCTTCGAGCTTCCCTTCCCACAACTTCCTCTCGTTCACTTTATGCCTTGTTAATCCTCCTCAACAGACGTGGTATTAGTTGTTCTGATCTTGCACGCATGACTAGATCAATCTGGACGAAATCATCATAGACAATGTTGGGACACTTTAGGTACTTCATCCCTGGGTTGCGATAGGTTCAAAAGATGCCTTGAATGCGTTTTCATTTACAAACAGATTAGAACATTTAATCGTCCATTGCTTTATTGCACCAATTGCTGTCCATGATCTTCTTTCTCTTTGTTCAAACAAAGCACAACTAAGGCACATTTGTTGGAGGAGGACTACCTTTTATACTGTGGGTTTTCCCTCTAAATGGTTAAGACAATGAACATTTTTCCACAAAAATGGTAGGGTTGGGTTCACATGACCCCAACTTAATGCCAATTTGAGGGGTTAACTCTCTCTGTTGGTTCCTTTTGTTGGAGACGTTGTAGGATCGGATGGTAGGTGTTTTTTTGTTGACGAAATATAATGTTCACGTGTATTTTTGTTGATGAACAAAGTGGATGTGTTTTTTAAGGATTTGGCGAAACTTCAGAGCTTTTTTTGAAATTTTCCCAAAACAAAAACGATCAGACGGGTCCTCAATCACAACCGTTCGTCTCGCGACTCTCTTTCTTCAACGGGCGACTCTTCTCTCACTTCGCTCCAGGGGAGAGATGATAGGGTTCTGGTGAGGAATTTTTTTCCCGGGTTCAAATGTCGTCTCCGGCAGTGAAGCTGTCAGTGATATCGCCTTCTCGTCCGTATTGGCCCGTTCTCGTTTCCTGCCGAAGTAATCGGTTGTGTTCTTCTTCAGTTCGATTTCCAAGGAAGATCAACAGTAGAAGATTCACTCTGAGAGCTAATTCTTCCGATTCTTCACAGTACAGCAATGGGAACGGCAATGGAAATAGTACTCCTAACGGCAGCGATTCTAAACCCCCAAACGGCAGTCTGGTACTTACGCATCTGCATATTTATATATTCCTAGAAGCTCGGGTACACGGGATGTGTGTAGAAATCGTATTACAAAAAAGGGGAAGTGGAAAATCTAGAATTCAGATCAATCCATATTGAAGTCTACGTTTTTGTTTGTCTTTCTTGGCAGTTTCTCGAGGTAGTTAAAGGGGTATTTAGGAAATAACACTCTGTTTGGAATAAAGAAAGTGGGAGAGGAGGAGAGAAATTTTTTAAGAAGTAAAGTGGGAGAAAATGATCAGAAATACTTACCGTTCTCAGTATTTTAGTTTGTTAATTTCTGACCTCTTTATAACAATTGAAATTTATTTTATTTTATTTTTAAATTTCTCATCCTTTCTTTTCTTTTTTCACAAGTTCCAAACAAACCCTAAATTGTGAGTTCGCTTAACTTATATTCACAGCAAGAAAATCTTGAGGGTTACGATTAGGTTAACTCCTTTGCTTCAGAATCATCAAGATTCAGCTCTGTTGATGTGTTTATATAGTGAGCTTCATTTCTATGTCAGTTGTCGTGGACAGTGGCTGCATTGAAATTCACTCAAATCACTTGTAGAATCAATTTGATCATCACGTTAGTATAAAATTATTCAATTACTTAGTCATTATTATTAAATTTGGCTTCTAAATGTTAAATACTCTTGTAGAAGATATTTTTTCATATAATTCTGTGAAATCACTGTCGGAATTGTGTTTGGTTGGAAGTTTGACATTCTTTTTGCAAATGGTGAAAACAGCGGAAGAGCAGGAGGGAAATTCTGATAGAATATGTGAAAAATGTGCAGCCAGAGTTCATGGAGTTGTTTGTGAAAAGGGCACCCCAGCAGGTTCAAAACTATTCCTTTCCTGTGGCTGTCTCATACCTTTGAGGTGCCGCACTAGACTTATTTAGCAACCGTATGGAAGGACCTAGTAGTGACAATTTTTCTTTTTCAAATTTTCTTTTTAGGTAGTTGATGCTATGCGTCAAACAGTAACGAATATGATTGGAACACTTCCTCCTCAATTCTTTGCGGTTACAGTGACCACTGTAAGTCTATGCAATCTCCAAGACTAGCATTTTTATTCAAAGTTGGCCATTGTAGCTGATTGAAAGTTGGTTGGCATCACTTCTTTTCCAAGGTACTTGAGTATTTTGGTTTGCTGCAATTGGGCTCTTTGGCATTTCATTCAGGTTGCAGAAAATCTCGCGCAGCTCATGTACAGTGTTTTGATGACTGGATATATGTTCAGTAATGCACAATATCGGTTGGAGTTGCAACAGAGTTTGGATCAAGTTGCTCTTCCTGAGGTTGAAGATAAGAAGGTGAGCCATTCATTTACCCATTTCTTTTCTTTTCTTTTTTGGTTTGGAGTTTAATTTTGAGCAGGATTAGACGTTCAATGTCCTTTAATTAGTTTTAAAATCATGATTCTTTATGTCTTAAGAATTAGAAGAATTCTGGTTGTGGTACTATAGTAAACCTATTCAATGCCCTTTGAGGATGGTAATTTTACTACTACTTACTATTAACCCTATAGTATTGACGATTAAGCACTACATTCCTTTGCTTGACCTTACAGACTGATATTCCACCACTTTGAGGGGCAATTCATTTTTTGCACTTCTGTGAATTATATAATGCCATACTGGAGTGGTTGTTTAACCAGTATTTTTTGCACTTCTGTGAATTATATAACACATATTTTTCTTGTTATTGTTACTTAATTTTGAACTTCTAGAAAAACTAAACAAAATGTGACATAAAGAAACTAAGAATTTATATATTTTTGCGAGGTACTTGTAACATAATAATTGTTTTGTGTAGCAAATGACATGATTATAGAAGCACCGAAACTTCTAGAGGTTGCCGTGTCCACGGATCGGACACAAGGACTCATATTGGAAACGCCACATGGTTTGTCCCTTAAATTAAATTATTTTTTGAAGGGGGACACTCGGGGGACATGGCATGAACACGCGTGTCCCACATATACACTCTCTTGCTGCGTATACGTATGTATGTACTAGTATATATGTTTCTGTTGCTTTGTGGTTGAATATATTACATACATGTGCGTAGATATCTTACATATCAAAAGAAAAGTGTATGTATCTATGTATATAAACTGTTACTACATACATATATGATATATTTATTTATATAATTATTTATTTGTTTATTTATTTTTGTCGTGTCCCTAGACGTGTCCATGTCCATTTTTTAGAATTCCCGTGTCCCATGTCTGCATCGTGTCAGTGTCTATGCAATGCTACATAAGTTAGTTTTGGGGTGCGTTTGAGACACTAGACACTCAAAATTGTGTGGAGAGGTGTTTTTAACCATTTAAAAGCAAAAGAAAACAGATTCTAGGCTGGAGACTCGAACCTGAGCCAACCTGGGGGAAGGGCACTGAATTACCCCTGAAACACTGGGCCAATCTTGCTAGATTCTGGGAAAATTTATATATATATATATATATATATATATATATATATATATCACGTGTTTGTTTTTAACTATCTAAGCAACCAAATGCACGATTCACGAATGTAGGTGTTGAGAGTCGAACCTGAGTCCATCAGGTGGAAGGCCAATGCTTTACCACTGGAACACTATATCACATTATTCATAGCTCGCGCTATTAGACACACACACACACACAGACACAGACACACAGTTCTTCCTTTTTTAGGGGTTTCACGTGACCCCCTATGCCTACACTGGATTCGCCCCTGGACTGCTACCCAGATGTCGACCCATTGAATGGGTTGTGCTGCAACTCTTATCTGATGTGAGGTTTTTATCATGCTCTTACTATGACAGGATGTGCCAGACTATGCACCAGGTACACAGAAAAAAGTCTCAGGTGAAGTTATAAGGTGGAATAACGTTTCCGGTGCTGAGAAAATAGATGCAGTGAAATATATCGAGTTACTTGAAGCAGAAATTGAGGAACTCAATCGCCAAGTAGGAAGAAAATCTGCAAATGGGCCAAATGAATTACTGGACTATCTCAAGTCTCTTGAGCCCCAAAATCTGAAGGTGAGACCTCGTTACCTTCTCTGGAGTGTGAGTTCTAGCAGTGCTAAGCCTTTTGCCTTATTTATTGATATGCATGATCTACTTAATTTCTCTGCTGCCATAATACTATGCCATGACATACTTGAACTATTTTGTCAGCCATTACTCATTAGTGTCTAATATGCATTTCAATTTCTTGCCTGATGTTATGCAGGAATTAACAAATACTGCCGGTGAAGATGTTGTGCTGGCAATGAACACATTCATAAAGCGTCTTTTGGCTGTTAAAGATCCTGGACAAATGAAGGTTTAAGTTTATATTACCAGTCTTCCTATTCTCTGCCGTTATCTTATGCCTTATAATGCTAAGTTTTGGCTCCCATTTTTCATCCATGCTTCATGTGCTCCAAACCAAAAGTAGTAGAGTGAATGTCAGACCAACCTTGATGGATATACCACTGATAGAACTATGTTTATTTTCTTGTCATCGAACTCAAACCCTACATGTCACATATTTAACGTGCAGATTGCCACTAAAGATGTCCAAAAACTAATAAACATCGCTTGTTTTCTGTTTCTGAACTGCTTGATTCACTTAACAAAACCGTAGGATATATTGTTGACATTCGATTTCCTGGTGTCTGTGATTGTAGACAAGTGTGACAGAGACGAGTGCGCCTGAACTTGCAAAGCTGCTTTATTGGCTGATGGTGGTAGGATACAGCATTCGCAACATTGAGGTTCGTTTTGATATGGAACGAGTACTTGGCACTCCACCAAAGCTTGCAGAGTTACCTCCAGGCGAGAATGCGTAGGCATCATTCTTAAATGCAAATGAACGAAATAACAAAATTGGAGGCACTGACAACGGTCATCAGGGAAGCGTATATTGAGATGCTGGGTGCAGTTTTATCACATCTGGTGCCAACTAGAAGCTCAAATCTTGGATGGCCAATTACTGAAGGAAATACATGTTTTGTTATTTATCTTCCTTTTCGTGTTCCGTCTAGCAAAATAGAAAGCAGAAAACACCAAAGTGGATGGGTGATTAGTGAACTGAACCCTTTATATTAATTGAGGATATTCATATTGGAAATCTGAATTCTTGAAACACAAGCTGTCAAATTATCCATTCAAATGTGCTTTTTACCTGTTACCGGGGATCTCTTGATGATTGGTGATGAATCACAAAGCGTTGAACAGCCATCATGTGGAATTCTGTTCCTCTTGCACTCTTTGTAACATACTACATAATATGTAAATCACAGACCATGCAGTCGCTTATAAGTCATATACACTGGGTAAGTCAAGACTCTGCCAACCAGATGTACAAAAGGCCTTTGGGTTTAGGTTTGGGTCTAGTGACATTTGGTAATAATAACTTTGAACAGCAAGAATCATTTTAGTTCATGAAGTAGCCCGATAAAGTGATGGAATGTGTTGAATGAAACATTATTTCCTTTAGAGATTTCACTGAATGGTCTTCCTCTCACAAGGAAGAAAATAGTCGAAAGAAAGAAAATAACAAGCTCAAAAGGCTCTGGAAACAGGTGAGAGTAAACTAAACACCACATCATGTTACTGCTCAATTGACAAAGTTATCGCCACCTTCTCATTACCATACAAGAAAAGCTTAGAAACAAAAACAGGGCTAACATTTCACATGCTAACTACAAAATTTTACGACGAAGCTGTTTTCAGTCCTCTTCAGATGTAATCTGAAAATTTAAAACATAAACCACAGAGCCACAACTCACCTTTTGATTCATTCAGCGACACTTTCTCTGTTGCCGTAGTTACTTGAAACCCTACTGGCCTTTGGGATTCCATCAATTTTTCTCCGGTCTCCAAGGAAACAGAAAATTTCCAGCCCGTGCGACAGAAACAAAATGAAATTTTGATACCTGGTTATGGTCAACTCAAGCCGGAAAGGACCTATAGATTGAATTTCATCAATGTAGTGGTGATATTCGGACGTGTGATCAAAACAGTGTGCTCCATCGAAAGTAACAAGGCAAATGAAACTTCCTTGGTCCAGAAGACTTAATTCTTTGTCAAAATCACCATTCCCCAGCAGAAACTGACACATGCACGTCTCATATATGAAAACTTTTTAAAAATTTCTAGGTCAAATTCAAAGGTTCCGGAGTATATCCAACAAAAAAATAATAAATTCTTTACTCTTCTTGTTATGTTAGATACATATGACTTCACCATTTTTGGGGGATGGAGACAAATTTAAACTCTAAGATCTCGTTTGATTTGGGAATTAGGTGCCTAGGATAGGACTAATCACACCTAATTTAGCTCAATCACTCATTTGGTTCCCACAAAACCGCATGGGATTATTAAATGGATCCGACTACGGGTACAGAGGGAGGAGTACCGAGAATGTACCGACCACATTTGGGGACCCACTTTTGGGTTCCACACAAGTGATCCGAACCGTACATTGTTCTTATAAAATTTTTCCTAGGGGTCCCACAAATTTCAGCTCAATCGGACGGTTAGAAGTGCTCTAACCAAAGTTCCACCGTTTCAATCAAAATTAGAAGTGCTCAAAACGGTGGGATTTTGGTTCGAGCACTTCTAACCGTCCGATTGAGTTGAAATTTTGTGGGCCCCCTCGGAAAAATGTCTTAAAAACAATGAACGGTTTGGATCACCGTGTGAGACCCAAAAATGAGTCTCCAAATGCGGTCGGTACATTCTCGGTACACCACCCTCTGTACGCATATGTTTAATCCGAGGACAAATTTTATCCTTGTATGGAGTACAAAATTGCCACTCAAACGTTCCTAAACCTTATTGATCATCTTCTTCTCTCCCTCTCAAACTTCTTCCGCCGCTCCTCCTTCTCTATACCACCAGACTTCTGGTTCTCTCCCTCTCTCTCTCTCTCTCTCTCTCTCTCTCTCAGAGACAGATCGCCCAGGTATTTCTCCTTCTCTCTCTCTCGTTTTTTAGATCTGAAAAAGTACACTTACCAGCGTGTAACCTTTGTCTCCCTTACCCCTACTATGGTTCTGCCATTACTAATCTAGGGTTGTGTTGATCTAAAAAGTTTTGTTGATTTGTGAAGTTTTGTTGGTTCTGCCTTTGTCTCCCTTACTTTTTGAGTTGTGTTGATTGTGAAGTTTTGTTTTTTGTAATGAGATCCTTCTGAGGTTGGCGATTTTGTGGAGAGGCTACCACTTTGAGGCGTAATCAAAAGCTTCCCTTACGTTCCAGAAAGTCATTAAAACTGCCAAACAAAGAAAACGGGAGAATTTCTGCTTTGAAAATAAATTATAACACCAATATTGAACTTTGAGTTTGCCAGTTGCCAGTTGGCTTGATTGTTCAATACCATTCGAAAATACAAACACTCGTCAATAGCATAATTTGTAATAAGTCCCCACTACCTTATACATACCTGACAGCTATGGTTTAGCCAATCATTAGGAACCTGTTTGGAGTAGAAATTAAACCATGTATCTCACTGCCTTATACATACCTCACACCTATGGTTTAGCAAAAATAAAAAAGCCTAACCAAATTTGTTGGCTAAAAGGTTATTAAATCATGCCAAACCAAATGGCATTAAAAAGAAAAGAAAATCTCTAAATAAAATCCTAATATTTGCAGACCAGGAATCCTAATAAAATTGGAAATTAAAATCAAACCTAATAAGTAAAGATAATGATTCTATCTTAACCGAAAATATTCATAATCAAAATCTTATTCTAAAACAATAAAAATAGAAATATAGAAACTTTCTAATCTTGTCCTTCATCACTATGTTTCCGTAATTCCGATCCCCTCTTCTAGTCCGGGTTATTTAAGGAGTCCCACAATTTCGAAGGGTAGGATATCAGATTCCTTGTGTTTTGCCCATATATTTCCCTCCTGTAGAGAAGTTGATTAGAATACGAGGGTTCAGTTGTTGATAAATTAAAAGTTGAGGGTGTAAACTGAAATATGTAAAAGTATTAGGTTTAATTTCTGACACGGATCAAACTCTAGGAAATCCGTATTCCAATGGAAGTGACCCCAGCGAATATGTACCAACCCTAATTACAAATTGATCAGAAAATCTTCGAACAACAAAGCTCCGGCGATGACAAGAACAGGTGCGTCTGTGTGTGTGTGTGTGTTTGTTTTGCATACTATTGTTTCTATACTGAATCATGAATCTCTCTTCTTAGATTCCGAATTTCCTCATAGCTGCGTTTTGTGGAAACCCTATGCACTGTTTGTGTGTTAGTAAAAGGTGCTTAATTGTAAATGATACTTGTGTTGTCTTTATGCAGGGGTACTTGAATGAAGCATCTAGAACCCGAGTCGGAATTTATTTGTTTCTCTGTTCTTCCTTGGCTTTTTGAAGTGGGTTTTTAATGCGTAGTTAGATGCTAAAAACAGACTATAGTTTCTATACTGATTGTTGCTTTTCAGATTACAAATTTCTCAAAGTTATGTTTTGTTGAACCCTAATGGACTATTTGGTTATTACGGGAACAATGGTTAACTTTGAATTCCATTTGTGTTGTCTTTATGTAGGGGTACTTGAAAGAAGCATCTAGGAGCCCTGGTTAAGTTATTTGTTCTTGTGTTCTTCCTTGGCGATTTGAAGTGGGGTTTTTTTTTCTCACTAGTTTTCTGCTCAGGGCTGGCTATATCAAACACAGTGTAGAATTAAGGATCAGCTTATTGTGGAATTGATGGAGGAGTCGAAGCACAAATCGTCTTGGAAGGAAGAGTTAGAGACAAAGGAAGAGTTGAGGAAGAGTCATAGAAAGGAGAGAGAGGATCGAGGCAGTAGGGAGAGGAATGGAGAGAGGCACAAGGATAAGGATAGGGACAGGGACCGCCATCGGGACTTGTCCGATAAGAAGAAAGACAGAGAGAGTAGGCGGACTGAGCGGGAGAACAGTGTTGATGATGAACGGGAGAAGAGAGTTGATGATGAAAGGGAGAAGCACAAGGATAGGCATAGAGAGAAAGACAAGGGCAAGGAGAGGGACAAGGGTAAAGTGAAGAACCGGGTTGATGAAAGATCTAGGGATAGAGATAGATTGAAAGAGAAAGACCGGGAAAGGGAAGACAGAATAGAGGCTGATAGAGAGAGAGAAAAAGATAAAGATAAAGAAAGGGAGGATAGAGAGAGGGAGAAGGAGAAGGAAAGGGAGAAGGAGAAGAGGGATAGGGAACGGGAGAGGGCGAGAGAGAAGGAAAGAGAGAGGGAGAGGGAGAGGGAGAGGGAGGAGGAAAGAGTGAGGGAGAGGGAAAAGGAAAGAGAGAGGGAGAGGGATAGGGAGAGGAGAGACCGTGAGAGGCAGAGGGAGGAGAGAGAAAGAGATAAGAGGGAGCGTGAGAGGGAGAAGGATAAGGAGAGGATCCGGGAAAGGGAAAAACGTCGACATCTTAGTAGTGATGATGATGAGGATGTAAAAGAACGCGATAGAAAGAGGCGGAGGAGAGAAGATAGCAGGGATAGGGAGCGCGAACGGAGCAGCCGGTCGAGGAGATTTAGGGAGGGAAGCGATGATAGTGGCACTAGGAAAAGGAGTGAAGAAGACTTGTCCAATAAGAAAGAAGCAAGAACTCGGGAGGAGGATCTGGAAGAAGAACAACGGAAGTTGGATGAGGAGATGGAAAAGCGGAGGAGGAGAGTTCAGGAATGGCAAGAGTTGAAAAGAAAGAAAGAGGAATCCGAGAGAGAGAAGCTTGGGGTAACAGAGAATGTCGATGAACCCAAGTCTGGGAAGACATGGACTTTAGAAGGAGAATCCGACGACGAAGAAGCAGCGGCTGTTGAGGAGAACTCTGAAATGGATATGAACTTGGATGAAGATTTCAAGCCTATTGCGGAAGCTGCAGATGTCATGGCAGTTGATTCTGCAAATGGAAATGCGGCTGCTGAACCTGAAGCACAAAGTCGGGGTGATGGCGATATGGAGGATGAGGAAATTGATCCTTTAGATGCTTTCATGAATTCTATGGTGTTGCCGGAAGTTCAGAAGCTGGACAATGCTTCTGTACCTTCTGCCCCTGAGAATAAGAATGCGGACTTGAAGAAAGAGAAGAAAGATAAAAGTAATGCTGAACAGCGAAGAAATGGAAATAAAGCTATGGGTAGAATCATCCCGGGTGAAGATTCCGATTCAGATTATGGAGACATTGCTGATGATGACAATCCTAGTGAAGATGAGGATGATGATGAATTCATGAAAAGGGTGAAAAAGACCAAAGTAGAGAAACTACCAATAGTTGATCATTCAAAGATCGAGTATCCTTCCTTCAGGAAGAATTTTTATATCGAAGTTAAGGAAATCTCAAGGATGACTTCTGAAGAGGTTCGTGATTACCGACAACAGCTGGAATTGAAACTGCATGGAAAAGATGTGCCCAAGCCAATTAAAACTTGGTACCAGATTGGGTTATCAACCAAAATCCTCGATACCATAAAGAAGCTTAATTATGAAAAGCCGATGCCAATCCAGTCGCAAGCACTTCCTGTAATTATGAGTGGTCGCGACTGCATTGGTATTGCAAAGACGGGTTCTGGTAAAACACTAGCATTTGTGCTGCCAATGTTGAGGCATATAAAGGATCAGCCACCTGTTGTGTCTGGTGATGGGCCCATTGGTTTGATAATGGCACCCACAAGGGAGCTTGTACAGCAGATACACAGCGATATCAAGAAGTTTTCCAAGGTAATGGGTCTCACCTGTGTGCCGGTCTATGGAGGTTCTGGCGTTGCTCAACAAATTAGTGAACTAAAAAGAGGAGCTGAGATTGTGGTTTGTACTCCTGGTAGGATGATTGATATACTATATACTAGTGGTGGCAAAATTACAAACTTGCGTAGAGTAACTTATTTGGTTATGGACGAAGCTGATCGGATGTTTGATATGGGGTTTGAACCCCAGATTACTAGAATTATTCAAAACACTCGACCCGACCGTCAAACTGTACTCTTCTCAGCCACTTTCCCCCGTCAGGTTGAATTGTTGGCAAAAAAAGTGTTGAACAAACCCGTGGAAATGCAGGTTGGTGGTAGGAGTGTTGTGAACAAAGACATTACCCAGTTAGTTGAGGTGAGACCAGAAAGCGACAGGTTTTTAAGGCTGCTTGAACTACTTGGGGAATGGTACGAGAAGGGAAAGATTCTGATATTTGTACACACACAAGACAAATGTGACTCCCTATTCAAGGATTTGCTTAAGCATGGTTACCCTTGCCTTTCCCTTCATGGTGCCAAGGATCAGACTGATCGTGAATCGACCATTTCTGATTTCAAAACTAATGTTTGCAATTTGTTGGTTGCGACCAGTATTGCTGCCAGGGGTTTAGATGTAAAGGAGCTTGAACTGGTAATAAACTTTGATGTTCCAAACCACTATGAAGATTATGTTCATCGCGTTGGTCGGACAGGTCGAGCTGGCAGAAAAGGCTGTGCTATCACCTTTATTTCTGAGGAAGATGAGAGATATGCACCTGATCTCGTGAAAGCCTTGGAATTGTCTGAACAAGTTGTTCCAGACGACTTGAAAGCTCTTGCGGATGGTTTCATGGCGAAGTGGAATCAGGGGCTTGTGCAAGGCCATGGGACTGGTTATGGTGGCAGTGGATTTAAATTTAATGAAGAGGAGGATGAAGTGAGGAGAGCGGCAAAGAAAGCACAGGCGAAAGAGTATGGATTTGAGGAAGACAAGTCAGATTCGGATGATGAAGATGATGGGGTCCGCAAGGCAGGTGGTGATTTATCTCAACAAGCTGTACTTGCTCAGGCAGCTGCCCTAGCTGCTGCTGCTGCATCTAAGGTAAGCATGGCTAGCATTTCTGCACCTATCTCAGCTCCTCAGTTGCTTCCAAATGGTGGAATACCTCTTTCTCTGCAAAGTGTCCTTGGTCCAACAGTTGGGTCAATCAACCCTGGTGATGGTGCAGCTAGGGCAGCAGCATTGGCGGCTGCCATGAACCTGCAACATAACTTGGCAAAGATTCAAGCTGATGCTTTGCCAGAACATTATGAAGCGGAATTGGAGATAAATGAATTTCCCCAAAATGCCCGTTGGAAGGTGACGCACAAAGAAACTTTGGGTCCAATTTCTGAATGGACTGGAGCAGCAATTACAACTAGGGGACAGTTTTTCCCTCCTGGTAAGGTGCCAGGACCAGGGGAACGCAAGCTCTACTTGTTCATAGAGGGCCCTACCGAACAATCTGTCAAAAGGGCGAAATCGGAACTGAAACATGTGTTGGAGGACATCACAACCCAAGCAGTTTCACTTCCAGGTTCAGCACAGCCAGGCAGGTATTCGGTATTGTGAAAACCGGCCTTGGATTCTCTGGATGCTGGATTATTTTATCATGCTATGGTATACTCAGGTTAGTTGTTTCATTACTAGTTTGCTTTCTACATTTGTCAGCTTGGTTTCGGATTATATTTGGGCTTGTATGTGATTCCAAGTCTTTCTATTTGAAAGTTGAACTGCCCATTTGGTAAACTGGGTGGGAGAATTACTGCACCTCTCGTGAGTGAGAAAAGAAAAGAAATAATTGTGTTCTCTTACCATCACGTGTAGATATCTAAGAAAAAATTCCACGTGAGGTAGGGATATGGAGAGATTTTCTTGGTTTTGAATGCTTATATCTTGGTATTCTGAATATTCATATCCCTAGTTTCTTTTTTTACCCAATCTGGCTGAAAATCGGGGAGTTCTGACCAAATTTATTAACCAAACTAAGATCGAGTTCTTAATTGAACTTTTCGCTTTGACCAAAATTAAAAATATGCATACAGCTGATGTGTTGTATAAATAGATTTGGAAGTCATATGGTGTTATGAATTCACAGCTTTGGCATTTCTAGATGTCTTGAAATTCATGTGTTATATGGCCCTTTTACCATTTGCATCTGCTTACTTTATATGGCCCTTTTGGCATGAGTTAGAACTTGTGAGATTATGGTAAATTGAAGCTAATTTCAGGATCATCTTTATACTTTATCCTGATGATTTTCAATACTCTTCACCTCTTGAGTAATCTCCACCAAAAAAAGTTCTTTTCCTTTCAGTAGTCTTCTCCCAACAAAAAAAAGGTCCTTTACGTTTGACTCAAGGCATCCATGCTCAAGCCTGCATTGTTATCTCTACTTGCTTCCTTCGATTTCAGGGGTTATAAGAATAATGTTCTCTTATACAGTACTACATTTTGATAGTTAAGTCTTTATTCTTGTCTTTGATTCTACTCCCTTTTTCCCCCCCATTGCGGTTGAATGTGATCTAAACTTGTTCTCCTTTGTCTTTAGGTACGCGAAAGGACATCAACAGTGAAATTATCTTTTGCCTATGTGCTTGGTAAATCTTCTTCAGAGAACTAGGGACACTATTTCCCGTGCAAAGAGTTCAACTTTCTAGTGTTGATATAGTTGGATGTGATCCAACCATTTTTTGTCTTTAGGTTTGCCGCAGCAAGAAGAATTGAAGGTGGAATTATGTCCGCATATCTTTTTTGGTAAGCCTGGTTTCAAGAACTAAGGAGAATATTTCCAGCCCAAACTGTTACAGTTTTGTTATATTCATGTCATTGGATGTGTGTTGCAGAGTTTACTTAATTTAACTAGGAAATTGAGTATTTGTACTTGTACATTTTGATTAGAGCCTTTCCTACTTTGAAAGTTATAGATATGAAAGTATTGCATCTTTCCCTTTTTAACTTTTATTCCAAGAGAAATTACTTAGGTTGTGGACTTGGAGCTTGAATGGGCTTATTCACTGCCTTCAGCAGCAAAAAGATTCAGGTGCGAGGTGGACTACTGTGAGAGGTCAAATGTTGCCTATGTTCTGGGCATGTTATTATAGTTATATTTTCTACTGTTGTGATTGGTTTTACTCGGTTTTTCTCCTCCTTGTTCTTCGTTAGTGTTTGAATGATGGTTATTCTTTACTATGCCCACATTTTCCAATTTGCCCAGAAGTGTATTTCTCTAGGTCTTCATGCAGAATGCTGGAAGATAAGATGACTGCAAAACTGATGCCCATTCTCGGTGATAGCTTCTTGAACTCTGAGTGCGCGAGGAAAAAGGTAATGCTTCCTCTCTCTTAATATCATCACATGCACAGAACCTATATTTGATTTCTTTTTTTCTTAAAACTGTTTGGATATTTTGGTTAATGGTGGTTTTGACACATGAACCTCAACAATCAGTGAATTCCCACGAATCCCACCTCTTTCGGTGACTTCAAGTTAGGTTCTGATGATGGGTCCTCTGTACTCATTTTAGTGACCCAATTATTTATTACTGGGGATTAGTAAGTGTGAGTTTTCGAGGCTGAAAGTTGTGTACTTTGAAGCTCTCAAGCTATAGATCACTCCAGTTGATATTTCCTTTGTTTAAGATCGATTTAAGTAGGAAGTCAGAAACAAATAGGAAATATTGCAGATTATTTTTTTTGATCATTTTGTATGCAAAGAAGCCTGTTAGATCCTATGCATGCAGTTTGAAATTTTTGCTCCTGAAAATTTGCCCCCAATTTGGTTATACCATTTGACTATTTGAGATTCAGATTTACATATTTTACCACGACACCATGCTATACAAGTACTTGTGTTCCTGCAATTCAGCCCTCATACATGTTGTAGCAAGTGAATCATAGTAGTACTACCGTATATTTTGTTGGCTAAAATGTTTATAGTGGACCTTCTCTATTATTTGAAGGGGAGTGCGTATATCTAGAATTGATCGGTATTTATTTTGGAGAGTCAAAATCACATGTAGTTGGTCAGAATCTAGTCATTTTGAAGGATTTAAGAACGGTTTAAAGATTTCAAGAATGGTTGGAGATGCTCTATTTAGAGCTTTTCTGATGGACCATATTCCTGGTGTATGTTTTCTTGTTTTCCACAAGTGCTATTGGTATATAATGTTTTTGCAAGGAGCTCCATTCACATTGGTAGGTTTTTTTGTGTGCGCGCGCGAGCACAATGCTCCGAATAAAATTTCACTGGAAAAGAGGTACAAAGATAAATGGGTATGAGTAACCTGGGCCCCTTGATAGTCCACCCGTGCTATGATTGGAGCATGTGTGATCAACTGTAATTTGAGTGCGTGAGATCAAGTTTTATGTTCTTTTGTGTCCCCAATCCAATTTTAGGTTGTGACCGTACTTTTCACAATTCTCCTCTTTGACCCATATTTTCTTACTTTCTGTTTTTTGTTTTTGTTTTTGTTTTTCTAATTACAAGTGGTTCGAGAATACAAGTATCTGAATGAGATCAATTTGGTAACAAGTCCACAATCAATAAGTACAATCCGATTAATAACCCTACTAAGAGGAGAAATAATCCCAACAAAAAATGATAGGTATACACCCTCTTAACCACTCCCTATCACACCCTCTCTCAAATGTGTGGTGGGGCTTACCCGGTGGATTCCAGTGGGTTACACCACACGTGAGAGAGGGTGTGGTGGGGAGTGGTTGAGAGGGTGTGTACCTATCATTGTTCAATCCCAACAACAAAGACGAGGGAAATAAAATTCCATGGACGGGTAAGAGATTTGAACTTGATCTCACAGTGAATGCTTTTTGGGGTGTGGTGGCACAAAAAGCTGAGGAAAACATTACGAAATCAACAAAAATTGACTTTCGGTTGTGCGATAAGTCATTTCACATCTTTTCAGGGAGATGTCGAATGCTGTTGAAATTGCTGGTATAAAGACACCAAGAATCATTTGAATTCTCGGACGGCAAAGGGGTGCACAACACTTCTAGATTCCATGGTTTAGAATTTACTCTCTCCATCTCATTTTGTTTGTCAATTAAGAGGGTTGTAGACAATCTTTCTTGGTGAACACAAAAAAAGTAGATTTTTCGTTTCTCTTTCTTTCATTTTCTACTATTTTTTTCCTTAATCAAACGGACTCAAATTTCTCTTGGAAAGGTAAATCCCTTACAACCGCGATAAATTAATTTGTATGGTTGGACCTGGAGCTCTGCTGCCCATCAGGGACGATAGGTGCTGCCACCCCCTCCGAGTTATCCATCTTTTTAATCAACGGTTCAGATTTGCAGATTTGCAGGTGAACTCTTAGCGGTTAGAAATTAACTTAGAAATAACTTTGATCCGTAGTAGTTATCTAAGAATTTGAACCGTTAAATGTAGAGATGGCTGGTTGCGCTTCAATAGCGCCCCCAAATTGGCTTGTTTTTGTCTCCCCTCAACTCTTTAAATATTGTTTTGTTCAAAAATGTATTCTCTGTCTTAATTTGTTGGTCTTTTGTGGATTTCAATGCAATTTTTAAACTGTTCATACTTTCAATCTAAAATATATTTTATGTTGCAATATTGATCTTATTTGATAGATCTCAATTTAGTTTTTTTTATACAAAGTTATTTTATGTTGCAAAATGGATCTATTTTGATATTTTATATGGATCTTATTTGATAGATCTCAAATTAGTTTTATTATATAAAATTTTTAATTTTTTTTTAAAATGTTATAAATTGAAAGATATGAATAGTTTAAAAATTACAAAAAAAAAAAATTCAAAAAATTACAAATTTTTTTTTCTTTCTAATCACGGACATCAGATGACATGAACTAGAAAACCCAAGTTTTTGGACTGAACAATATTAAAAGAGTCGAGGCAAGACAAAAACAAACAAAAGGAAAAGGATGCCCAAGTCCAAACATCCTAAAACAGATCATCAACATTTTTATAAAGAGAGCATCTAACTATAAAAAACAAATTGGCATGTTCTAAGTATTGATGTTTTTACCATCTCTATTACTTTTTTTTTTTTTTTTTTAAATAATCAAATTGGGGAGAAGTTTCTCGTCTATGACCTAATTCACATTGACTTGAGTTGCAGTGCGTGAGTTCACATCCAAGCGGGGTGGGTTGGATGGGGAAGAACAACAGGTCTCCGCATCATTTTTCATTAAAAAAAAAAAAAAAACTGTACGGATCAATTTTTAAAAGGTGCGCCTCCCTGTTTGGATGAGGGAGTTGGCACCGGATATGGCTTTCACCCGGATATGTAATCCTGGGCCCATCTTAATCTCCTGTTTGGGACGCCAAAATTGCTCCCGGATTTGGAAGAAAACTTTTACTGTTGGGAGTAGAAATCCGGGAGCACTCGGATTATGTAACGACAGCCTCCCCCTATCGTTAGCAAATCAGGGGGATTTGTGAGTTTTTGGTACTGAAATACCCCTCCAAATTTGGGCATTTTTGTTGCCTTCTTCCTAGCAAAATCACAGAGAGGGAGAGAGAGAGAGAGAGAGGAGAGAGACGAACTAGAGGAGGCAGTGGGGGTTGGATCTGGGTGGCTGGACGTTGGACCCCGTCGTCAATTGGACCACGTCAACGGATTTCACTCGAAATCCCGTCGTCGGTCGGCTGGGAGGTTTTTGCTTACTCTGTTGCATCGAGAAAATGAAAGGGAGAAGATGATCTCCAGTGGGAAATATCTAGAAGGAAAAAATTATCTAGTGTATCATGTCCCATGTAGTTATTTGTTCCCAAAGGCTATCCAATTGCTATTATTTATTGCAATGGCTTTTTTTTTTTTATAAAAAAATTCCACAAAATGAAAGGATATCATAATTTTTAACCCCATTTACTAATGATTAAGAACTAGCTTGTAAAAATTACATAATTCATCAACTCGTTAATTTGGAATAAAATAATAAAGTAGGGAAAATTTGTTAATTTAAGTAATTTCCATTTGTTAATAAATTTATTAATTTTAAAACCCGATTTTTTCCCCATATAATATGGTTTAAATATTTGTTTGTATTTATTATGCATTTTCCGTAATTTTTATGTATTTATTAAGTATTTATTGTAATTATTTAGAAATTAATAAAAATAGGGGCAATTACGTCATTTGACCTCTTATCCTATCAAATCCACCTTCCTAATCCCCCTTCTCAAAATAACATTCAAACATCTCACTAATAAATCCATCCTTCTTATAAGGTGGGGCCACCCTCATTACCAAATTCACCTTCATTACAAATCCACCTTCAAATCCACCCTTATTACAAATTCACTCAAATCATCTCCGGCATTCAAACGGGGCGCTAATTCGTTAACTTGGCTCATTATTATTTGCAAATCAACAACATGAGGTTGTCAAAAAAAAAAGAAGCTTTATGGACCCACCAACTTGTGTAAGTAATTTTCTAAAATGCTAGCTGGGTACCGAACTTTTGTACTTATTAATAATTGCGATTTGTCAGTGTAGATTTTTGTTGGATGTGTTCAAGTTTTTAATTTTTTTTATCATTAGGTGTCCGTGTCAGCTTACGCGTATTTTAGCTAATTTTGGGAGATCAATCCCATCGTCCACTGGCAAGGGCTCCATTTAAAGCCAGAAGAAAGCTCTGTACGGACTTGTCTCAAAGGAGTTGATAGTAACGAGATTTCAAACCTAAGATCTTATGAAGAGTCAAACCCTTAATTTTTGAGTCTTGATCTCTAGGCCAACCCCTAGGGGTTAGGATTATGTCAAAGTTGGATGAGCTAGTAGCCTTCAAGTTAGGTCATGTTGATGATGGATTTTAGGAGATTACGAAATGTTAATTAGCCTTCAGGTTTTCTTAAGAATTTGTTGGCTAACACTAGTAACAATAAGACATCCAAATTAAAAAGCTCTAATTGTTAAGTTTTTTTCCGAAGCCACCTAACTAGTCCAAAATGCTGAGTTGGAACTATGAAAAGTTTTTAGCTTAAACTCAAAACTGACTTATTGCGTTTTATGAAACGAGTCATTTTCACATAATACAGATCAACTTAAAAACTTACTTAAGCCAAGAATTGAAACAACCAAGCCAATTTGTTGATAAGAAAACACCGTCTTAACCAACTGAACTCAACTCGTGCACATCCCGAATTTCTTTAGTTGTGACCAAGAGTGATTGTATATATATATATATATATATATATATATATAGTCCTTTCCGGTATTTTTTTTGAAGGTTTTTCGCATGGATACTTGAAAACACTTTCTGAACACATTGGACGGATCAGATTTTCCAAAAAAAATTTGCAACACAAAAAAACCCATTTTTTCCTTATTTCCCGGAGTGTGGATAAGAAGATTTTCGTATATATATATACACACACATACATACATACATAGAAAAACAACGAGACACAGGAGAGCAAAAAGCTGCGGAGATTTTTGGTTCAAAAAACAAACTACTACATTGCTACGTCCATTAACCATGCATGGTGGATACGATTCCATGCCGTGGCAAATGCATGATTATTAATTTAGTCTAGTTTATACTTTTTTTCTTTTTTTTTTCTTTTTTTTTGGGGGGCACCATTCGACAATTTCATAAAAAAATTCAAAAGTGTACTATAAATAGGAAGAAAATTGGGAGAGTGCAAGAGCTAAACACCCCCCTTTACACCCATTGGTCCGCCCTTAATTACATGCAGGGTTGGGGTAAGCTTTCTATAAATTTATTGAAATTGTGAACCTATTTAAAATATTCAATAACATAGAAATGTACTCAATGGCGAACGCAAAAGTCGTACTCAGTAGGACCTTGAACTATATGGATAGCACCACCCCCAATTCATTTTTGGAGGCTAAAAAGGACTCTTTCCTATTTACACAGGAAGGGCCCACTAATTACTCCCTCCATCCATGTCAAAATGATAGTCCCTTTTAGAACAGCGTGCCATTTTTAAGAACTTATATCTTCAAATGTGAACCTCAAAGAATAAGCCATTGAAAATGACACGCATGACTATCATTTTGGACGGAGGGAGTACAATTTAGGAAGGAATTGGGCTGCCCATATACAAGGGAAGTCCCAAGTGTACAAAAAAATTATGTAAATAAAATGTAAGGGGCTACATTTGGGTCTCACACAAATAATCCAAACCGTTCATTAATCTTAATTTTTTTTTTAGTGGCTCCGCGAATAATCAGCTCAATCTGATATGCGTAAGTGGTTGATCCAATATTTCCTTGTTTCATCCTGAATCAAAAAATTTAAAATTAATAAACGATTTCGATTATTCGTGTGGAACGCAAAAATGGGTCCTCCATTATAAGTTAAGCCAGATCTTTATTGCTCTCATCTCGAGGATCCTCCTTGAGACTGTTGCGAAATTTAGACCAATAAGTTTGTGAGTACATTTTATGTTCCTAAATTTCTGTATCCTTTTTTTTTCCATCATAGTTTAGGGGAGTGTTAGTGTTAAGGTGGTAGATGTTAACAAATCACAAGGGTTGACATCATGTTGTCCATATAAAAGTCGAACCCATAAGTCTGTGAGTACATTTTGGCCTTGTTTGATTTGTGGATTAAAATAGATGAGATTAATAATCCTGGGATTGTAAATCATTTATTTAAAAAATAATTTTAAAAATACTTTTTGAGAACAATTTGAATATCATTCAAATATTTTCATAAACAATCTCATTTTTGTCAATCCCACTTCCCCCGGGATTATTTAGTATCCCGCATATAGGGATAAAAATAATACCGGGATTAACAATCTGTTTACATATAAAATTAACCAATCTAATAATTAGTTGACACGTAATCACTTTGGCAATTACTTGTCAATGAAGATACACTGGATTAATAAGACAAAGTTGAGTAAATACGGTGTCGTATTATTTCTCAAATTGGAAAAGCAGTTATTGGCAGTTACAAGCCATTGCTAAAATTAAAATTGGTTTCGAAGCCATGATGTTAACTTATTAACGTATAAACTCCACGTGGAAATTTGTGAAACAAGACAAATTAGCAGTTAGAACACGTGGAGTACTTATAGAAGACAATTATTTCCTTAACATGTTATCATTTGAGTTTGTTTAAACAAACGTGCAGATTTAAAGCTTCTGGAGGAAGAAAAAAATTCAAATTCAGACGTGGAGGAAGAATAACTACCAACTTGAAAAGTGGGAATTAGAGTTCGACGCAAGCCAAAATTCAAATTCATTGGGCGGGAAGTCCAACTGCAAGCAGCATCTATAAATAGAAGAAATTGAAAGGTAGAATGCCTCCCAGGACAAATCTTCAACAAACAGCTATCAAAAACTGATGCTTGGTTTGTTCATTGGCAAAGTAGTTTATGATTTCGAACTTAGTTCGAAGTGGATTAGGATTTATCTCGATTGTTCTTGTAACAATCACCTTTATCTCGGTTGTTCTTGTAACAATCATCCATTCGAAGTTCTGTTATTCTGTATTTGAAGTTGGGGACGATTTCGAAGTAAGTTTATCTTTAATTCATCAATCGAAGTATCTTGTTTCTTTATTGTACTTTGATTTCCTAAGTTTATTGGTTTGCATTTCTTCACTTATTAAGAAAAATCCTCTTAATTGAGGTAATTGAACCAATAAAACACAATCGCCTGATTAGATTTGGTTTTTCCAAAGTTAATCTGAGGGAGGAGATTGACACTCTCTCTGGCACGCTCGCACACAATCATTTTCCATTGCAAAGAAGTAAAAGAACCAAATACAATCCCAAGCATCATTTGGAAACTAAACATGAAATAAGCCAAGAAGTGGTATAATTAACCCTATTCTAGACAGTTAATTCATGAATAGGGTTAATTCCCTGCCCCACGGTATGCTGCCCCCCCCCATACCACCCTTCGGCCTACTATTTTGATGAGGACAACCGACTATTCCGGCCATACCGTGCTCACGGAGTTAGGCGTCCCGTCTAGGCTTGTGGATTATTGGACCGACATGAGAATTGTGCCAATGGGGGACACAACGTTATTTGTTGTTCGTTCTGGTTATGCTCGCAATGATCGTCCCCCTTATCACATCACTGTTGACATGTGCAAGTTTACCAGATTCAAAGTCAAGAATGGGGGAAAGCCTAAAGATCCCGAGGTTTCGAAACAATACTCTGCAACTTTTACTCACGAGATGCCTGCTATATTTGAGTTTGTTTGCTGCCTGCCTTGTCGTGGCTTCCACTTAGTTTGGATGCTGCTAGAATAGTTTGATACCTAGTTTTTTCATGTACGAAAAACACTTCAGATGGAATAAATGTAACGTCTTTGGTTGCTAAGTTCTTAGAAACTAGAGGCTGGGGCACACGCGATGTGTGTGCAAGTTTAATTTGAAAAAAAATATATGGGCAATAGCTTCCTGCTTATTTCTTTAACTTTTTGTTATGCCGTGTTGGACATAATTATTTAGCCACATCAATTAAATAATTGACCAATGAACAACAATACTACATAATAAATACCACATCAAATAAGCTATTTGTACTTTTTCCATATGTATGCATTGTATAGACAAATATGGGTTCTTAATATAGTGACCCGTCTTATCCCTCTTCCCCCTCCTATCTCACTCTCTGCTTAATCCAAACACATAATGACAACCCAATAGAACAAATTTGAAAAGGGATTAAAGGTAATTTAGTTGGACATTTTAGGGATAAAAAAATTGATACGATGACATACTCGAAAATTGTGCTCTCCATTTATATGTTTTATATATTGTAACAGAAAAATGGTGTTCTGCCTTAATATATTAGAATAGATAAAAATATAAAGGCAAATCATAACAGATCATATTTGTTTTTAATTTTTTTTTCCTTCTAGTTCTGGTACACACTTGGTGACATTAATTCTGTGGGAATTGATAATTTCATGATATGGTTTCAAAAGGGAAAGCGGAAAATTACAAAGAAGTAGAGTCCTCTTGCCTATTTGATGTTCTCCATTCTCCACGAAATGGGTGACTAAATACAACCAGATTGAATTTTGCAAGTCTCAACCATTGGAAGTCTTGATAGATGTCCACTTGAGTGCCCAACATTCCTCAAATTCGACGATGCTCATAATTTGATCAGTCCTCCCCTACTCGGTTGATATGCCCGGATGAGATTGTAGGAAGGAAAAAGGGTGGGTGTATGAAATTTAGAAAAGATGCATGGAGGTTAGGAAAAGGGAAAAAAGGCTGGAGTTTGGAAAAGTTGCGGGAATAATAGTAGAAGACAGAAAGGAATGGAAACTGCAATTGAGACGTGGGGGATTACTGCAGAAGCAAAAGTCATGGCAGTTACATACCCGCAACCATTTAGCAGTTACCCTTGTGATTAAGGATTTACCATCATTTAAGCATGTAATTAGTCATTCTTGTTAGGGATATTTTTGGAATTTAAAATTGTGAGCCATCCTCAAAAGGAGTCAACACCAAAGTGCTACTCCCCCTTTATAGGCATACTAGTTACAACGCTTCGTGCGTAGCATGAGTGTGATGCCCGTGTGTTGTGGCTTTTTTTTTTTATAGTTAGATGTAAAAGTTTGTTTTGTTGTTGGTATTGAATGTTGTTGTAGTTAAAATGTTCCGTAAAGGAAGTGGAGAAATTTGAGAAGGGGAGTGAGGAATTTTCTTGAGGATTTGATAAATGCCCAAGTGATTATCTGGGATATGGGAATTTGAGTGGAACTAGAAAGAAATGTAAAAAGAAGATTATAATTGCTAGTTGGGAAAATTGGGAAAATTGTTGGCAACCCTACGGAGAAGTGAAAGTTTGTTACGGCCTGGAAACACTTTGTGTGTGGTTTTGCACAAAGTTTAGCCTTCCACGAGCACACATGCACACAGAAGATAAGCAGTGAATAACCCAGGCATATATGCTTGAGTCCTGAACTTCTGTTTCCACAGACAGCGAAGCAAAATTCAATAAACAAGAATGCCTGACACTGGAAAAATGCTTAGCCACTCCATCTTGTCGATCAAATGGTCGTGTCATTCTCAATCGAGGTTCCAAAAGAATCAGAGGTAAAAAGGATATTTTCAATTTTGAACTATCCACATATACAAAGAGCATGAGCACTTGTCTCTTTTTGCGAGAGTTGCCACTAACAACATAGCAAAGAATCTTAGATAAACAAAAACAGGAACCATCGGGAGATATCTTACTCATGGAGAGATATTTATCAACCAATTCAGCCAACAGCAATGTTGAATCGATTACAAATCTTGTGGGATGGCTCGACATAGATGTGTACACATCAGTTTTGACAAAATTTGCACGTAACATCATGACAGATATAGAACTGACTATTCAAGTGAAAGGGGACTCGGCCCATCCGCCCATGAATCCATCGCAATCAATTCATTAGCTTGTGCAGCATCATTCCATACCTTGTGAGTAATAATGCAGCATTGCAGCACCAAATTGAATATCTGAAAGAAATTAGTTACCCAACAGGAGAGCCTCAATATCGATGGCATAAACACAGAGGAGTTTTTAAGTACAAATATCACAAGGTATATAGCAATAGAACATATGCACCTTGCAGATTCATAACATGTTTCATATCCAGGACAAATTAAGTGAAACATCAAACGGTAAATGTAGGTTTGGAAACCAAAAATATATCATGATGGAAAGGCACGTATACTCAGAATAACTAAGGATGGGGCAAGGGAAAAGAGCTTGCAGAAAAGAAAGAAAAAATATCAGAATCACAGGAAGGAAGATTCAATGATTTTACTTGCTCTCAGTTACTCTCTAAGAGAAGGGAAGGTGAAGAGCTTTAGTTTGCAAGGGTAAAATGATGATAAGGTGCTGATGCCTAGGTTATCTGCAGCTGCTACTTATTTGTGAGGCTTGTAGAAATTTCTCCGTCTTCTTCAAATTATTTCATACCTCTTTTATACACTAAAAGATCTGGATCATTACGCTGCTACTTATTTGTTCAAGGCCTTGTTAGTAGCACAAGCTTTATGCCGGTGTGATTTAAGATTAGAGAAACTTTACTGCTCCCATTTTCATAAGGAGTGGGCTCCCGTCAAGCTCCGTAGTTGGGAGGACAGAATCGCACTCCTAAGGTTGGGAGCACCACCACTTTAGGAGCTCCCTGCTACTAAGGTTTAATACGGGGGTCATGATTTGAGATTGTACCAAAATGGAACCAAACAAGTGTTCCAAACCAGTGAAGCAACATGGCTATTTTATTTTTTTATTTTATTATTATTTTTTTGACGTTTGACACTATTTGACAAAGTCATTTCAGCAAAAAGTGGACTTGCTCTAAGGTATCAATTGATTCTGGTTAAACAATAAAATAGTTTATTCACAATCAGCAGGGTCGAAATTCGATTTTGTATTTTGATGAAATGCTAGGGGGAATTTTATACCTTCAGTATAATTCTTATGGCAATTTTAAATTTTAATGGATTCGCAAATTAAGTTACAAATCTCTAGTCATTAGAAAATTCCGCTTGTCCACATGTCCTTCCGCCCTTTCTTCCAGGTGAAAAAAAGTTTAGGACCAACTATAGATTACGAGAAATGTGTTGAACCCCCATCAGGATTCAAGAAGTTTCACATATTCATCTATACTTTCCAGTGTGTAGGTACCACACATAGTAATGTCAAAACAACACAGCCTATTTCAAATTATAATACAAGAATGCATTAGCAATCTTGAAAAGCGATTTCAACAAAACAGTTTTTTCACTAAGTTCTGGAACACATACCCCCACTGACCAATGGACCAGATGTGGACCCTATAATACAACATTCCAGCTGTTGTTTCGAACGTTGGTAGGTTTCTAGATTATGGTCTGCGCGTCTTAATTTCTTAAATAAAATAAAATAAAATAAAAAAACACAAAGGAAAAAAGGGCAGGTTTGAACTATATGGACATTCGGGGTACCTTTTTGGGAACATGTTCCACACTCTTGGACCTTAAAACACAAAGTGCAGATGTAAGCTCAAGCTCAAGGTGGTGAAGGCGAGTTCGTATCTCATTGCTGCTAATACCATTGAGTTTGTTCAAAGCTTCAGCAGAGAGCTCTGTCATTGCAATAGATTCATAATCTGAAGCACCCTTTCCCTCGGGAATTTGATTGTCAATGAAAGAAATTTCGGCTGCTGCACATATTGTGAGAGAAAATTGAGGAGTTTTATCCACGATTCCAAATCAGGAACTTAAATTGCGACAGAGACTTGAGACCGGAATACCTTCAAATTCTGAATCCGAGAAGCCGGCCCTCTGAATGCTCCGAGTTTGCCACGTTTCTAGCTTTTCTGAGCTCATTGAACCATCAAAATCTGACACGGATCTGCTATGGCTAAGCTTACTAACTGAACTGCTGATATTTATGCCATTATCACAACTGCCGGATGCAAGTCTGCTGCTTCTTCCAAGGTCGGCACTGTCTTTTACAACATAATAAACACCTCAAATAACACTTTAGAATCTACAGACATAAAGGCAAAACTGCTATGGAGGAAAAAGAAAAAGAAATCAGTTATCAAAGTCTAAATGGTAATTCCACATCCAACCACTTCTTTACTTCATAAATAGCAACATATCCAGTGTAAATGATTCATGCCCTATTTGCTTCACAGTACGTGGTAATCACATCATGAAAGAATCAAAATAACCATCTTACCGAGTCACCTCCACCATCTTTACTCAATGTACGGGCAAATCCATTGTCCCCTACACCTAATACCAAAAGACAAATTTCTGCATTTTTCCAATCGAGTCAGTATACCCTCAATCCCAGTTTCTTGTTCATCTCTAGTTCCACTGCAAAATAAAAAAGCAAAAAAAGTAAGTGATGCAAGAACAAGACAAGTCGATCCACACAATCAACAAAGAAAACAAATCATTCACACGACACAAGAACAAAACCCTCACTGCAAAACACAAGACACCTCGTAAAAGATTCTAATTCAGGCAGGTAAAAACAGACAGAGAAAAGAGTCTAGAAATTGCAACAGATCATCAAATATCGTTTCCAAGGATCCATTTGAATACAGTGACAACGTAGAAAAGACAAATCCATCTCTCACATAAACACTGTCAGTAATTTTGCCAAAACCCTCAGAATAATGTGCACACATAAAAGATGCATATGCACATAGAACACAACATATATATTATGAGTTCCTACTACAACTCCAACATCATCTCCTCCAGCACGTTAAATCTAACAGTCCAATGAAAATTACTATTGTGAATTTGCGATATATTCTTAAAGCTGAAGGCAACCAATTTAGGTTAATTAACCTGCAAATAAAATGTTAATGCTCAAAGAGACTACTTACCTTAACCTTTTGCTCCTTCGGAGCAGATGCAGAAAAGTAATCCTTTGAGAACTGAAAGAAAGAAAAAAGAACCCCAAAATCAATCAACCAGTAGTCTCACGTAAGCACGCTCCAAAAAAAGAGAAATTGTTTACATCACTTTCCCCCAGAGAAATTTCAGATATCAGAGAGATTCCATTCAATTGTAAATCGATTCCATATCATTTCAGAGTGCAAAGAGAAATCAAGCAATTGGAAGGGTTGAGTATACCTCGGAAGTGGAGAAGCCAGGGCATAGAAAGGATCGTTGAATGGTGGATCTCTGGGTGGAGGAGAGAGAATCCGATCTGAGAGTCGAGTGATCTTGCGCCGTTGAGTTGATTGGTGGGTTTTGACGTGGTGGTAGAGACGCTCGGTGGGAACAGAGAGAGAGAGAGAGAGAGAGAGAGAGAGAGAGAGAGAGAGAGAGAGAGAGCACAGTTCCATGGAAGAAGCGTCGTGAACCCCAGAAAACAAAACCCTGAACCAGTCCCTGGTGGTCCACGCTGGTGGTGGAGGGCGGTGAAGGCGCACGCTGGTTCGCCACCGCCTTCTCTCCACTCTCTCTCTCTCGCGCGCGTGTGCGCGCAAAAAGTGAGAAGGGACACAGAGGGCATTAAGACAAAAGTCTGGGAAGGGGTATTAGCAAATGCCAAAAGACTCAATTGTGCCCACGTACAAAATGCCTAATTATAGCCAATTCAAAAGCAGAAATTTCCAATTGAAGGGCAAAATCGTCCAAATTGGCAAATGACCATGCCAATTTTGAAAAAACCCTCTCATATATGGTATCCTTCAGCATGGATAACTCTAAACAAAGGTTCACTTAAGTAGGGTACAGTTGTGCTTTGCCATTAAAACCAGAAAAGCCAACTTAGATTCTTCTCTGAACTTGTAGTATAATTCAGCATCCACTGTCAATTCATCCCAAATAATGGACATTTCAGATTAAAAGTCAGTGGCAGATTGAAAGTTGGGTCAATCTAGCACCTTCTTTCAACAAGGACGTAGCCATGGTAGAGTACTTTTTTGTTTTTTGTTTTGTTTTTCAATGACCCCGAGAAGCATAATAATAGAGCAACTTTCATGTTCTTGAAGAGCAAATTGACGGAAACACCCAATAATCAAGATTAGGGTTAGTTATAGAGAGAAATTTAGAGTTTTCGAGGTTTTATAGGAACAAAATAAAAATTATTTTTTGAAGGGCTAAAGTAGTACTATTAGAAAGATTTCCCAAGTGCCAAAATTATGGAAAAGTGTGGGGTTGTACAAGAAGCGAGGGAAATTCAGCAATTTTGGCCAAAGTGATGATCTTCATTTATATTATTTATCAAAACATAAACACCACCAAAAAAAAAAAAATACAAAAGAGAGTCATAACAGGGTAATTTATAATCTTCACATGTCACCATCTAGCCATGTGCAGCACAGAAATTGAATCAGCGAACTGAGGATTCTATTGGGTTTTCAAATTTTAGTGGTGGATTAAAAGATCCTGTTTTTAATTTTTAATCTACAGACTTAGATCCTCTATGCTAAGCGAATTCTTCAAGTTCATTTGGTTCTTCAACTTTCATGGATGGCAAGTTTCAGTGGTTGGCTAAGCAGAAGTGGTGATTTATCAGTACACAGATACTGCTCTCCCTCTCTCTAGATCTCTCTCATTAAACATTTCTGGACTGAAAATTAAGATTGACGTAAGAAATGACATCATGTTGCATTTTTAATGAAAGCTCGTACTACGGTCTACAATTTTGATATTATTCAGGGTACAAAGAAAAAGCCAATTTAGTGGAATTAGGTAGGAAGAACACTTTATGCACTCTATTATGTCTCTCCAACATTAGGGGTTGTGTTGTGTGGAGCCTTTTCCCATAAATGAGCAAGTCCATGAAGATTGACAAGTTCTATAGAGCAAAGAGTGAGCACATACCCAAACACCAAACACAGATCCAGACACAGAGTTGTCTTATATGAAGTTGGTCCCATAACATGCGAACTCATATTGTAAGATCCAACCGTTATGAGAGGTGGCGTGTTCGTGTTGGAGGGGTGGTTTCACAAACTGACTTTAGTTGTTCCAATTGGCTTATTGGATGAGTTTGAGTACAGGCTCTGAGTTCCGTAAAAGCGCATGTTGATTAATCATATCGGCTCAAAAGATTTTCATGGACGTTTTTCTTTTGTTATGATCACTGATTTTCGTTCCTTTTATTCCAAACTTTTGAAAGATTAGCTAGATAGCCGTAAGTAATGCTAGAGTAAATTACAGACATGTCTCAAATCAAGGGTTCATGTGTTTGCAAAACAATAAAGACAAGAACAATCTAGGAAATGGAAAAGACAGTTTTTATTCATTTGGAGTTTATGAATCACGTCTCATCAAACAGTTAATGGGTTTGACACGCAAATGGCAAAACCGTGCAAGTAGTTCATTACAGCATAAATGATTCTGATACTAAAATTGTGTAATATGCTTTGGACATTTTGAAATGATACCAAAATCTTTCCAAAAGGGAAAAGGTGAAGAGAGAGGCTATTCTGACTAGGCTTCATCTATGGCTTTAAGGGAGCAAAAACAACCACCAAATTATGCCCACCAAATCTGAATGAGTTGGAGATACCTGCACGAAATAGGAAAATTCAAAATGTTCTTCTTTGTCTAAGCAATGTTTACATATGTGAAATTTGGATGAAAAAACTGTTCAAGTGTTTGATTAGTAAAGGTTGCTATAGATGTATTATCTTCATTGCCAACATAGGCAAAAACATATAAGAAAAGCACGCAAGGTTTCTTGGTGTTTAACGAGTAAACCACACATGGATTAAGCAATTTGCTTCTACAGTTCCATAATTTCTCGAAAGAGGGACTAAAACACGTACCAACACTGACTTCATGCTCTTTCTTGATGGTTGGAATAGTGTCGATCATGACAGCAGTCTCCAAGTTCTGCAAAATTAGATGACCATAAGGACATGAAGTACATCATAAAATTGACCACGTTAGCAAACTTAAGCATAATTAGAGAAATTGAAGGAGAATGGGCTTTTGGTGCAGTACGTATCGGTTAATGGTTTGGATCCAGCCAGCCAGTGTTAATTGCTTTTCTGGCTGCAATGGCTTCCAATCCACCTGCAGCTCCAAGAGCATGCCCATCAAAACAAGGAAATCAAACCAGGCAGCTATAACTTTCCAGTATCAGTATGATTAGGTGTGTCATCTGTTAACAAAGATTCAACTAGTAAAATTTAGATTGACATCCAATCATTGTGATGAAGGCATTAATAACTCTGAATTCAGCGATCACTTCATGCAAAACACCCTCTTATGCAAACAATGCAGATATAGCATGTATGTGTGCTTGCAAATGATAATTTCTTGTCCAAGTGCAGTTTTTCATCGCGTGTATGGCAACTGGATTTAGGTTTCTTACCTTGGTCCCATCTATTTTCATCTCAGATGTGTTCTTAAAGACATTCTTCAGGATGAAAATCTGAGGCTGTCTTTCTGAGGATGAATTGCGTGATAACCATCAAATGTGCTGGCATAGGGACTCTGATTTTAGTAGTAGTGCTGATAATCTGGTTCTTATATAAAGTTCTGTTTTGAATACCATTAGTGGATCTGGGGATGGAATGGATGAAATGAATGCGATTACAATATTTGTATGACTTTCGTAGGACAGAGTCATGGAGCATTGCAGTGACCCAAAAACCCAAGGTATAGCTATTTTGTTTCAGATTAGCTGTACTTGTTGGAAACATTTTGTAATATCCAATCAGGTTAGCTGCTGCTTGGGCAAGCAGTGATAAAAGAAGGGCACTCTCAAGTCTCAAGTGTACCCAAATGGATATCTGCTGCTATAGGACCATGTTTTCCTATAGCAGAAGTCATGTTACTTGAATCTGCATCATCTTGGATGTGATTATGCACAAATTGGCGTGTTAGCACGTCTAACAATTCATTTATGAATGTTGAATTGTCTTTTGGTAGGAGTGCAGTCTTTCTCTTACTGAGCAAATGATGAATTTTTTTTTTCTTTTTAATAACCGGATGTTCGGGCCAGCTTTCGCACTTCAGGGCCCTGAAGGTAACAGACCGGGCATAACTAACCGGAAATGAACAAACTTGGGGATAGTAGCCTATTGACTTATGTTGTTTAGGCTGCAAATGCTGAGGACTTATTAGGGCAGCTGTGTTACCTTGGATAAGATTGTACTAGAATTCTGCCTTAGTAGCAATGCGATTCACCTCATCCACCACATGATACATCCCCAAATGCCATCCGTCCATTCGTAAACTACCTTTTACTTTCTGCTCTCTGAACTCGGGAGGGTGCAATGGGGCCCTTTGGGATACCCTGCACAAGGCCGAACTGCCTCGAGACTATCACTGCGCTGCAATACGGGCACATAAAGTCACTGCACAGCGGAGACAAACCCGACCTCCCAACAATTTCTTGCACCCTAGAGTCCGTGACTCTCCAGTCATTCAAATGATGACTGGGGGAGTGCAGTCTAAGCACCCCGTGCTGTTTGCTTTCCTGGAACCATATCTGCATATCAAAAAAAGTAATTAACATCCAGGAAAATACATAGTTTACAAGGAAAAAGAAGCAAAGATGAGAGAACAATGGGCAAGTAATGACCAAGCGGAGGAAAAATAATGTATGTTTGTGTGGAAAATATATGCATGTTCAATATGTATGTATGTTCGTGTGAAAAATCCACAATCTCAAAAGCAGTAGAACAAGTTCCAAACACATACCAAAAGAAACGTATAACACGAATCAACATTTAACAGGAATACTTCCATTCAAATATGTAAATTTCCTTATTTTTCCTCATTAATTTTTTTCATTTCGTGTGTGAACTATGGCATTGCAACTTACCTCCTGGAATAAATATGCTAGTTTTAGGTCCTGAAGTCCCGAATAGGTTGAAGGATTTAGGATATTAGTTCCCGAAATTATTTCTTTTTTTGGGGTTCTTGTACCCAAAATTCTACTAGTTTTGCGGGGATTAATTCCCATTTGTTGCTAAACCCTTTTGGGACTGCGTGTGAAAACCCGATTCACAGAAAGATTGGGGGCAAAGTTGAAATGTGAAAAACCAAATGCAGGCAAGATTGCAACGTTCTCTCTTCCTCCCTTACATGTATGTATATGCATAGAGAGAGAGAGAGAGAGAGAGAGAGAGCTACTGTATAGGTGGAGTGGGTCGCCGTTGAAGGTGGAGTGGTTTGCCGGTGGAGGTGGAGTGGTTTGCCTGTCTTCGTTTGTCTTCGTCTGCGTTCGGAGAGACGGAGAAAAAGTTCAAACATTTGGGCAGGGTACAGTGGGGACTTTGGGGAATTTTTTGGGTTGCATAAAAATGGAATTGGACACCACATCATGGGTTGCACATAGCAATTGGGCTATGCATAGCAAAAACGGGCTGCAGATAGAATTTTCCCATAATCATAAAGGCGGGGACAGTGGTCATGAAGACGGAGTTTTTGGTAGTAGATCTCCCATCCTCCTACAACGCAATTATCGAATGAACCTGGATAAACGGCTTGAGAGCAATCTCTTCAACCTACCATCAGATGATCAAGTGCCCAACTCCAACTGGGATAGAGTCCGTCCTAGGTAACCAGAAGGTGGCTAATCACTACCTGATCTCAACGGTTAACAAAGTTCCAAAGGCAAACCTGGTGCAAACAGTCAAAGTGCTAGACCAGCCGACCATTGAAGATGTTGGTCGGGACCCTGCCGAGAAAGCAATAGAAGGCCTAAAGAAGGTCCAAATTGCTGATGATTTGAAGATGTACTTCTTGGTCGGCGAGTCCTTGGACGAGCAGGAAGAGGCAGAGCGAGTGCAATTCCTGAAAGATCACATTGACGTCTTTGCCTGAACTCTAGACGAGATGCCCAGGATAGACCCGAACGTTATTTGCCACCACCTCAATGTAGATCCGCAACACAAGCCTGTCATACAAAGATACTATAGGTCAGCCAAATACCAACTCTAAGAAACTGTGCACCGAAGAAGAAAATATTTAACTGTCTGTTGGTATGAATTCAACTTACAGCATTCCTTGCTACACTTCGTATTTGTGGGAAGATGTGATAAACAGGTAGGTTAGTGGAGCATTTAGCTTCCACATAGTAAAACATAGCATACACCTCTAAGCAGAAATGCAAAAACCACAAGCACAACAACCCACGAACGAGGCTTCAATTAATATTCACTAAACTTGCAAACTATTGAAAGGATGCCTATGCTTTTGGCCGTTTAGGTAGGTCCACGAGCTTGCTACTAAGTGCATATGTAACGCAACAAGATTGAATGCGAAGTAAGTCGAGCTTATGCTTTTGGCCATTTCAGAAAGTTCACTTTCTTCATACTACTAGGCCAATAAGGGGTGGGTTCTAACAAATGGTATCAGACCAAACTTTTGTCCTCTGGAGGGCAACGTGGCTATGTAAATAGAGGAGTAAAGTAGAGGCTCCAGAGAGAACCAAAAGCCTTGGTAATGTACCCTATGTCCGTGCAGGTACTGTATGGGTCACATAGACTTGCTATCCCATATCAACCAGCCAAGGAAAGTTAATAGTCCACATCGGTCGTAGAGTACAACAAGGACATTGACCATCCAACTGGGAAAGAATGTAACATCCACATTGGTGCTCCCACTCGATGTCCACTTTAACACCTACATCACCCCCAATCATATTTGGGAAGAAGGGCATTTTAGTAATTTCATATACAACACTTGGTCCAGTGGGTGGGAAGGGAGAATAATCCCATGTCTATTAATCTGTTAATCCAAACCAATTGGATTATTGGATCTATGGATTCTGGCTGAATAATCCCAAAATCCATTAATCTGGAATAATCCATTAATCCAAAACACCCCTTTATTGTCATGATGTCAAACTATTGAAATTCATCTAACTGGTTGCACACGCATAAGCCTTTTCTGGTCAACGGTAGTCTAGGAAAGATGCATCAGTTGTAGTGCTTTTGAATATATGTCTCTTTCCCTTTCAGTATGCATGAGTTACAGCCTCTATTAAAAATTGTCAAAAATTTGGCCACAGTTTTTGATGTTCAAAACTGAGGAGGAAAAATAAACACTAAGAGTTACTATGATTGTGGGTGATCTAAAAAAACTTCTGTTTTGCAGGAATTTCATTACGAAAGCCGAAAGAGGGGTGGAATGATGGCTTTCCCTTTTAGTATGCTAAGTAGAAACCACTTCTGTTTTTGTTTTTTTCCCTCTTCTGGTGGGTTTTTTTTTTATGCAACAAGAAGAGAACTACATGGGTGTAAGCAGCGAAAAGAGGGGTGGAATGATGGCTTTACTTATCTTTCTGTAGAATATGAGTGACATCTGTTGACAAAGATGGAGAGGAGACGCATATTAAGGTTCCAGTTGAAATGTCCATGTTGGAAGCTGCCTATGAATATGACAGAAAACTTGAAGGTGCGTTTCGGAGGCTTGGGATTCTGCATTTGCACATTATGCTATTTACAAAGTTATCTATCTGTTTCGTGCATTTATATATCATTATGTAATTTATTGAGAGTACCACGTGAAAATGTCATGTGTTACTCCGAGAGTGTTGGACAATTATAGTCCACTAAGGAACCATTTTGACTTTTCATGCGTTCGATGCAGGTCAGTCTCATAATACATCAATTATAAAAATAAAAAAAAAGAGCCTAAAAGACCATGAAGGCAAAAATATAGTACTACTACTATCTTAGCTCCCTGGGCTCGAAAATGCTAGGGCCAAACCTCACACTGTTCGGCCCTCACATGGTACTGATCCATCCAAACCATATCGGGTTAACTCACCCATGTGGTCCAGGCCACATGCAAATAAGATTCAAAACTTTAACACGTAGCATGTAATTCCCTCCATTTCTACACGATATCGACCCACCAAGCTATTAATTCGAACACCGAACAAAGAAAACCCACAATGCATTTTTCTTAACCGCACATATAAAACCCAATTTGAAAGAAAACCCATACACAAGTAATGTCTTTCTCTTGCATTTTCCAAATCAAATACTAAACAAGAAAGAACAAGGAGCTTCAAGATAAGATACCATCGTTGGAGATGATGGACGGCGGCTGAGCGAGCTTCAGATGATAGAGGTCGGAGATGCTCCTACCTGCCGATCAAGCAGCGACGCCCACCCGATGTCGTTTCAGCGGTGATGCTTTATCGATAAAAAGGAAAAAGAAAGGGAACGATGTTATTTGGAAGGTGTTTGTTGAGGTTTTGATTATGTGAAACCAGACTCATTTTAAGAATAAAAAATTCATCAAGATCAAATACCAATTTATACCCAAATTATATGAAATTTTTACATCATATATATTCTAACAAATTCTACAAAATGAAGGGTTGTGATCAATGAAATATGATTGAGAGAGATATAAACTGTCTTTGAAAGAAATTAAACAAAACTACGTTGTTTTGAGGTCTGAGTTGATATGGAAGTGGTGTTGTGGTTTTGATTCAGTGTAACTAAACCCATTTTAAGATTAAAAAAAACATTGTGATTAAGTACTAATATAAATAAATTAAAAATGAAACTTTTCCTGAATATATATTATGACAATATATACAATATTAATGTCTTGGATTAATAAAATATAACTAATATACGCAGAAATTCCCAAAAAAACTAAGAAATTACAATGCTCCATCGAACGAGGTCGTTTTGACGGCATGACATAGGTTCAACCTATGTCACCCATTATTTTATTTTATTTTTTATTTTCAAGCATCTAGTCTTGTATAGCTACCTGGAAGAATCAGACGACCACTGGCGTGAATTCCCTGTGAAATTCCGGCAGCAATTCCCCTTCGACGGTGCGGATAAAGAGAGTAACAGGCATACCTGAGAAGTAATTGGAGTCGGCCTGAAATCGACCCCGTCTCTCTCTCCTAAACAGGTCTGCTTCTCTCTCTGAGATGTTGCCTCCACGCTTAGATTTCGAAATTAGCTTGCATTTTTTCATTAGATTATGCAGGAATGTGTTCATTTCTCAGTTCCCATTGAAGAAATCACAAAAGATTCGAGAAAATGGAGTTGATTATCATGTAGGTATTTTCTTGCATCAATATCTGACACTATATTGTTGAATTCACTATGTTAATAATGATTTAATTTAACGTGTTGATAAATCTGCTGTCAATTACCGTATGTGTTCTATGAAGTCGTTCCATAGCGATGAAACGTGTTTGATCCTGAAATAAAATACTATTGAAATCGCATTGGACATAAAACCAGCAATGGAAACAGCACTCCTAACGGCGGTGATTCCTAAACCCCAAACGGCAGTCTTGTACTTACGTATCTGCATATTTACTCCTAGAAGCTCGGGCACATGCGATGTGTATAGAAATCATATTACAAAAAAAGGGGAAGTGGAAAATCTTGAATTGAGATCAATCCGTATTGAAGTCTACATTTTTGTTTGTCCTTCTTGGCAGTTTCTTGAGGTAGTTAAAGGGGTATTTAGGAAATAACACACTGTTTGAAATAAAGAAAGTAGGAGAGGAGAGAAAACTTCTAAGAAGTGGGAGAAAACTATCAGAAATACTTACTGTTCTCAGTACTTTAGTTTTTTTAAATTTCTCATCTTTTCTTTTCTTTTTATAAGTTCCAAACAAACCCTAAATTGTGAGTTTGCTTAACTAATATTCGCAGCAAGAAAATCTTGAGGGTTGCAATTAGGTTAACTCCCTTGCTTCAGAATCATCAAGAATCAGTTCTGTTGATGTGTTTATATAATGAGCTTCATTTTTATGTCAGTTGTTGTGGACAGTGGCTGCATTTAAATTCACTAAAATCACTTGTGGAATCAATTGATCATCACATTAGTCTAAAATTATAGAATTACTTAGTCCTCCTTTTTAAATTTGGCTTCTAAATGTTAAGTACCCTTGTAGAAGATGTTTCCTTATAATTCTGTGAATTCATTGTCGGAATTGTATTTGGTTGGAAGTTTGACATTCTTTTTGCAAATGGTGAAAACAGCAGAAGAGCAGGAGGGAAATTCTGATAGAATATGTGAAAAATGTGCAGCCAGAGTTCATGGAGTTGTTTGTGGAAAGGGCACCCCAGCAGGTTCAAAACTATACCTTTCTTGTGGCTGTCTCTTGCCTTTGAAGTGCCGCACTAGACTTATTTAGCAACCTTATGGAAGGAGCTAGCAGTGACAGCTTTTCTTTTTCAAATTTTCTTTTTAGGTAGTTGATGCTATGCGTCAAATGGTAACAAATATGATTGGAACACTACCTCCTCAATTCTTTGCGGTTACAGTGACCACTGTAAGTACATACAATCTCCAAGACTAGCATTTTTATTCAAAGTTGGCCATTCTAGCTGATTGAAATTAAATGGCGTCAATTCTTTTCAAGGTACTCAAGTATTTTGGTTTGCTACAATTGGGCTTTTTGGCATTTCAATCAGGTTGCAGAAAATCTCGCGCAGCTCATGTACAGTGTTTTGATGACTGGATATATGTTCAGTAATGCTCAACATCGGTTGGAATTGCAAACAGAGTTTGGATCAAGTTGCTCTTCCCGAGGTTAAAGATAAGAAGGTGAGCCATTCATTTACCATTTCTTTTCCTTTTTTCATTTTGGAGTTCAATTTTGAGCAGGGTTAGTTGTTCATTTTCCTTTAATTAGTTTAAAATTTGTGATTGTTTATGTCTTAACAATTAGAAGAATTCTGGTTGTGATACTATAGTAAACCTATTCAAGAGCTAGCTTCCCTTCCCTCTCCCCTCCATTAAGCCCTTTGAGGATAGTAATTTTACTACTTACTATTAGCCCTATAGTATTGACAATTAAGCACTACATTCCATTGCTTGATCTTACAGACTGATATTCCACCACTTTGGGCAATTCATTTTTTGTTGGAGCACTTCTGTGAATTATATAATGCCATATTGGAGTGGTTCTATTTAACCATGATTTTTATTGACCATATAAAATGAAAGGCAAGTTTATATCCTTGTCCCCAATTTTTCGTGCTGGTGCTACCTAGATGTTGACCCATTGAATGGGTCGTGCTGCAACTCTTATCTGATGTGAGGTTTTTAACATGCTCATACGATGACGGGATGTGCCAGACTATGCACCAGGTACACAGAAAAAAGTCTCAGGTGAAGTTACAAGGTGGAAAAACATTTCCGGTGCTGAGGAAATAGATGCAGTGAAATATATCGAGTTACTTGAAGCAGAAATTGAGGAACTCAATTGCCAAGTAGGAAGAAAATCTGCAAATGGTCCAAATGAATTACTGGACTATCTCAAGTCTCTTGAGCCCCAAAATCTGAAGGTGAGAGACCTCGTTACCTTCTCTGGAGTGCGACTTCTAGCAGTATTAAGCCTTCTGCCTTAGTTATTGATATGCGTTATCTACTGAATTCATATGCTGCCGCAAATACTTCCCACTTCCCCATGTTATGCCATGACATACTTGAACTATTTTGTCAGCCATTACTCATTAGTGTCTAATATGCATTTCAATTTCTTGCCTGATGTTATGCAGGAATTAACAAATACTGCTGGGGAAGATGTCGCGCTGGCAATGAACACATTTATAAAGCGTCTTTTGGCTGTTAAAGATCCTGGACAAATGAAGGATTAAGTTTATATTACCAGTCTTCCTATTCTCTGCCCTTATCTTATGCCTTACAATACAATGCTAAGTTTTGGTTCCCATTTTTCATCCTTGCTTCATGTGCTCCAAACCAAAACTAGTAGAGTGAATGTCAGACCAACCTTGATGGATATACCACCGATAGAAATATGTTTATTTTCTTGTCATCCAACTCAAACCATTCATGTCAATATCTAACGTGCAGATTGCTACTAAAGATGTCCAAAACCTAATAAACATCACTTGTTTTTCATTTTTTAACTGCTTGATTTCTCTACACTAAACCATCTGATATATTATTAACATTCAATTTCCTGGTTGCCATGATTGTAGACAAGTGTGACCGAGACGAGTGCTCCTGAACTTGTAAGGCTGCTTTATTGGCTGATGGTGGTTGGATACAGCATTCGCAACATTGAGGTTCCTTTTGATATGGAGCGAGTACTTGGCACTCCACCAAAGCTTGCAGAGTTACCTCCAGGCGAGAATGTTTAGGCATCATTCTAAAATGCAAATTAACGAATTAACAAATTGGAGGCACTGACAATGGTCATCAGGGAAGCATATACTGAAATGCTTGGTGCAGTTTTTATCACATCTGGTGCTAACTAGAGGCTCGAATCTTGGATGATCAATTACTTAAGGAAATATATTTTTTGTTATTTTTCTTTCCTTTTTGTGTTCCATCTAGCAAAATAGAAAGCAGAAAACACCAGAGCGGATGGGTGGTTAGTGAACTGAACCCTGTATATTAATTGAGAATATTCATATTGGAAATCTGAATTCTTAAAACACAAGTTGTCACAACTATGCATTCCAATGTGCTTTTTTTCTGTTACCAGGGATCTGTTGATGATTGTTAGATCTGTTGATGATTGGTAATGAATCACAAAACGTTGCTTAACCAGCACAATTTCGTATTCACGAAGCATTTTTCCCTCTTGTTGCTCCCTTCTTGATTTATCATCCACTCCCATATGCTATGATTCTCAATAATCGGAGGCTAAAGACTTCAACAAGCCATCATGTGGAATTCTGTTCCTCTTTGTGAGTACATACTACATAATGTAGAGACAAATCACAGACGTGCAATCGCTTATAAGTCATATTCACTGGGTAAGCCGAGACTGCGCCAACTGGAGATGGTTCTATCGACATTGGTAATATTGAACAGCAAGAATCATATTTGTTCACTCTTATCAAATGAGGAAGTAGCCAGGCAAAGTGATGGAATGTGTTGAATGAAATAATATTTCCTTCAGAGATTTCACTAATTGCTAAAGAGGGTGTCCTACAAAATAAGTTATTCATGAATCATTTTATTTCTCAAAGGGCTCTGGAAACAGTTGAGAGTAAATTAAACACCAAATCATGTTATTGCTGAATTGACAAAGTTATCGCCACCTTCTCTTTACCATACAAGAAAAGCTTAGAAACAAAAACTAGGCTAACATTTCACATGCTAACTACAAAATTTTAAAACGAACCTGTTTTCAGTCCTCTTCAGATGTAATCTGAAAAAACGGGAGTATTATTATTGGGCTAGGTAGCTAGCTGTTCCTGAGTCTTCGAGGGAAGTAGCTTTCGCATCATGATGTGGCTACAATGAAAGACCCCTCACTGCGCACTTTATATATATCTGTTTCCATCCAATCAAAGACGGAAAAACTGGTCTTCGGGAATTTAGGCATGGTTTATGCCACAGCACAAACCGCTGGAACCACTCCACAGCTACAAAAGCACCATCTTTACCAACCAATCGGCCAGTCCCTGCACCAATACTGCATAATGCTCAGATAATACTTCATCAAACTCCTCATCCTTGTAATATCTAAAACTATCAGAATCAAAGTAACAAATTCAAATTTTCCAATTCGCATTTGACCTTCTAATTTTCCAGAAAATCAGCTTTGCTGGTGCAAGGTTTTAAAGAATGTAGGGTTGGCATGGTTCTCTTATGTCTGTCATAGGATCTGTTTCTAAGGATTAAGCAATATTGAACAAAGTGGGCCCCCATGCGCCTGTCACTAGGAGCTCTTACTTGTCAACAATTTAAGTCGGGCAACTCCTCACCAAGTTTAAGCCACAGAACCACAACTCACCTTTAGATTCATTCAGCGACGCCTTCTCTGTTGCTGTAGTTACTTGAAAGCCTCCTGACCTTCGGGATTCCACAAATTTTCGTCTGGTCTCCAAGGAAACAGAAAATTTCCAGCCCTTGCGATGGAAACAAAATGAAATTTTGATACCTGGCTAAGGTCAACTCAAGCTGGAAAGGACCCATATATTGAATTTTAGCAATGTAGCGGGTGACATTCGGACGTGTGATCAAAACAGTGTGCTTCATCGAAAGTAACAAGGCAAATGAAGCTTCCTTGGTCCAGAAGACTTAATGCTTTGTCAAAATCACCATTGCCCTACAGAATCTGACACATGCATGTCTAAAATATGAAAACTGAAAATTTCTAGGTCAAATTCAAAGGTTCCGGAGTATATCCAACAAAAAAGTAATAAATTCTTTCCTCTTGTTAAAGTTAGAAGCTTATGACTTCACCATTTTTGTGGGATGGAGACAAATTTAAACTCTTAAGTGGTTGAAAATATCAAAGAATACCTTTATAAGAGATGTGTATGTTACTGCTTGTGGATGGAACCCAGCACTCACCATTAGAGAAACTAGTGCACTAGCAGATTCGAAACATCTTACAATGCTGCAGCAATCAATCAGTATGTTATAACTTGCAGCATCTGGAAGAAAATCCCATGTTTCATAGATTGAATATATCAACTGCCATATGACTCTGGATGCAAAGGAAAATAACGTGGTAAGTAATCCCAACATAACAATAGACATCATTTGGAGTGGGGGCTTGAAAATATTTTCATCAGATAGAAAAACATACTTACGCCTCAACAAGAGATTGCAAAATCATGTCATAGGTGCTGGATGAGCTCCCTGACCATTCCCTTTGCTCCAAGAGATTTTAGCGGAAGAACCTGATAATTTAGTGCCATGTCACTGTTTCGACCTCATAAATCGTAAGTATAAAACTCAAAGCATAATCTTCCTCACGGCCCTCACATATAATGAATAATGATTCATCTCCATATAACTCAGGGAATTGAATAAGGAACACGATTCAGGAAATTTCTAAATTTTATTCGAACTAATTCCTAAATCTTACTCTAGGCAGCAAGGATTCAGAGGATTTTTTTGGGGTGAGACTTATTTCCAGACTATTATCTGAAAGAGGAAGCATACAGTATTAAATCGACTAGCTGTATTCACTTTTATGTGAAGCAAGATGCTCAAGAACACACATCGATCATCCAATGCTCAACCACACATAACACAAGGCAGGTTGGGCTACGACGCCATGTTACACTCCCATCCCATGTGGTTGCCCACGATTTATGGCTATAAAAACACATTCTCTTAGCAACCTCACTTTGCACAAGAACTTCTCTTACCAACCTGACATGGATAGGATGTTAAAAAGTAGACCCTAATTTTCAACTACTTAACAGTCCAAGACTCTGGAGTAAGAAGACAAAGTACGTAAGGCATGAGCATGGTCCTGATAACATGAGAGAAGTGCCATAACATTCAAAGAAAAAAAACCCACAAACAAGCTAGAGCTAAAAAAGAAAATAAATACACAAAAAAAAAAAACCCATGCTATCACAAGCTTCAAATTCCAAGAATTCAAAGCTCTTTGAGGACAAGTAGTAGCTGGTTCGGAAGGAACTTACCAAGTTCCTCAATATTGACGAATGGTTGTGCTGAATTTTCCGAAGCAACAACAACAACAACAACAAAAAGAATGGTTCTGCTGAATGCCATTTTTCACCCTATCCATTTTGAAAGCATGTATCCTTTTGGCAACATCAACTAGCGAAAACAGATTACCTTCTTCATAGGGTGCATTCATGTTACCAAACAATGAAAAAAAACAGCTCATATGTCAGGATATCTTGTTGAAATTTCATTTGTTTCATTTTAACCAATGTATGAATAGCACGTTCAGGCCGATCATACAAGATAACACCATCATTATGCATTAGGAGCCATTACCCAGTTGAATAGAAAACCACTTTCTACATTCTTATAAGATGGGAAGTCCTCCATTTTTCTTTTACTCTGGAGCTATTCTCTTTCTTGATTTTCTTGTAGTACAGAGTAAAAAGTTAGAGCTCTAGTTTTAGGTGTTCCTCCAAAAAAAGGGTGGTTAGGGCATTGAAGTTTTTTCGAGAAAATACAACCCGCTTGATTCATTAATGAAGAACAAGACCTGACATTTGACCATTGTTTTTACCCACCAACAACGGTAGCCTCTTTATTGGCTACTCAAAGTGGGCTGTAGCGGGCAACACATATTCTTTCATTTCTATGGTTCTACCCATGAGTTCCACATATTCTGTCTAATTTGGGGGGTAGGGGTTGGGGGAATAATAACTCACTAGACTGTCACATGCTTTGAAACAAAATGATAAGTCAAACGAGATAATTCATAGTAAGGCCCAGTTTTCCAAAAGATTTTAGCACCCAGGCGTTAAAATCATGATATTTCAAATTAAAAAATTGAAATGGTTCTGTGTATTGTTTTTCAATTTTTTTCGCATCAAATTAAAGTACCTAACTAAATTCAAACGGGTACATAGCCAAGGAGTCAACTGAGTTTGTTTGCCACTGGAACTCAATTGGATTTATTCAGTAGTGGCTGTCAAACAAAAACACAATGTGGAATGAGGTTGGCTCAACATGCAAATAAGATTCAAAACTTCAACACCTTGCATGTAATCCAAACACCGAACAAAGAAAACCCACAATTCATTTTTCTTATCTTCGGCAGTATCCATGTAAAACCCAATTTGAAAGAAAACCCATACAACACAAGTAATGTTTTTCCCTTGCATTTTCCAAATCAAAATACTACTCCCTCCATCTTATAGTCTCTTCTGTCTCTTTTTGGAGTTCGAGTCACTTCTCAAAGTATTATATTTTATAATCTATAATGTTTTAAATGATTTTGAACACTTTATTTATTAGATTAAATCAAGATCTATCAAAAATTTATATTGCATATAAAATGTATTATTGATTGATTGAAAGATATAATTGTTTTTTTATCCTGTTAACATAGAATGATGGACCATAAAATAAAATTAGGATGGAGGGAGTAGTAATTAACAAGAAAGAATAAGGAGCTTCAAGATAAGATACCGTCGTCGGAGATGATGGACGGCGGCCGAGTGAGCTTCAGATGATAGAGGTCGGAGATGATCCTACCCGCTGATCAAGCAGACGCCCACCCGACGTCGTTTCAGCGGAATGCTTTATCGATAAAAAGGAAAAAGAAAAGGGAACGACGTTAATTATTTGGAACCTGTTTGTTGGGGTTTTATTCTGTGAAACCAAAGTCATTTTAACAACCAAAAATTCATCAAGATCAAATACTAATTTTTATCCAAATTATATGAAACTTTTACATGATATATATTCTAACAAATTATACAAAATGAATGTTTGAGATCAATGAAATATGATTGAGATAGATAGAAACTCTCGTCGGAAGAAAGTGAACAAAACTACGCCGTTTTGATGGTAGAATTGAGAAGGAAGGGTGTTGTGGTTTTGATTCAGTGTAACTAAACCCATTTTAAGAAAAAAAAAACATTGTGATTAAGTACTCGTATAAATAAATTAAAAACGAAACTTTTCTTGAATATATATTTTGACAATATATACAATATTAATGTCTTGGATAAATAAAATATGGCTAATATTGGTAGAAATTTCAAAAAAACTAAGAAATTACAATTCTCTATAAAACGAGGTCGTTTAAAAGACGTGACATAGGTTCAACCTATGTCACCTATTTTATTTTATTTATTTATTTTTTATTTTCAAGCAAAGAAGTGGTATAGCTGACTGGAAGTAATCAGCGGACCACTGGCCTGAAATTCCTGTGCAATTCCGGCAGCACCACCACCGACGTGGAATCCCTTTCCAATTCCGGTAGCAAGTCTCCTTCGACGGTGCGGATAAAGAGAGTAAGAGGCATTAATCGGTGTCGGCGTGAAATTGACCCCCATCTCTCTCCTAAACAGGTCTGCTTCTCTCTCTCTCTCTCTCTCTCTGAGATGTTGCCTCCACGCTTAAATTTCGAAATTAGCTTACTTGTTTTCATTAGATTAGGCAGGAATGTTTTCATTTCTCAGTTCTTTGAGTAGAACAAAAGGAAGACGAATGTTTTAATGTTCGCTTCCCATTCAAAAAAATTCCAACAGATTCGAGAGAATGGTGTCGATTATCATGTAGGACTTTCTTGCATCAATATCTGACACTATATTGTAGAATTAATGACTTAAATTGAACATGCTGATCAATCTACTGTCAATTGGCGTATGGGTTCTATGAAGTCGTTACTTCAATAGCTATGGATGCTTTTCATCCTGAATTAAAAATATCGAAATCGCATTGGATATAATGATAAAACCATCTCGTTCAACATCTATTAATGTCTCTAAACCAGGGTTCAAATAATCAAAACCAATTCAAACCGTGCAGCTGTGTTGCAGATGGAATATATCTCCCAGAATTTTAGAAGTAACTAGGCACGATGGTTACGCCTGTTGTTTAGATGTTGGTTGGTTTTTTCTCCTATTTTGCTTTGGCTTGTGTTTGTTGTCTGGCTTTTTGGGGATGTTTCCCTGAGCTGAAGTGTGTTGTATTGCTTTGTTATTCTGTACAAACAATTTTGGATTATTTAGCCAAAGCAACCCCCAAATTTTATTTTGGTAAAAATGTTTTTCCCCGGCAAGCATGAGCAGACAAATTAAAATCTTGGTCCTTGGCTGCATGGTCATGAAATAAGAAACTCTTACCTGATATTGTCTCAACAACTCACTACTTCTCACCTGATGCTCTGAAAAAATTGCCTCATGATTACTGCCTTGTACTTTAACATGGGCAACACTCGTTTATGGATGATACCAAACTTTTCTTTCACCTGAAATGGGTTCTTTAAAGGAGCCCTACAAGTACATTTTAAAGTAATTTGGTTCTGAGTATCAGGTCCAATCTTGTTATTATCTCCATAGCTTCCCGCTGTCCATCCTTGCATCCTTCCAAGGACTCTATATAACCATGATGACAGGCAAAGGCTCAACAGTAGACGTGCTAAACATTAATTTTGCAGGCTGCTTGGATTGTTGACGATTCAGACACGTATGACATGATAGCAATGATGATGCATATGATGGTACGGTGTTGGAATTTGTCCATCCTTGGGGTTGGCGTTGTCGTGCTCTGTAGAAATTTTTTTTTTGTACTTGTTGAGAGTAAAAAAGATTTGTCATAAGTATTTGTGGGGGATTATGTAATTAATTTTGTGCTGCTTTGTTGAAGAGCCTTTTTTTTTTCATGGGTTCACAATGCCAGGAATAGCCTCAGGTGTCAAAATGGTGGTATCACACAAGGTGGAAACTATGGAATACCCAAATACCAGAGTAACCGACCACCACTTCGAACACAACCCTTACAAACCACCCTAAACTCTGATCCTAGACTATTTGCCCGATTTGCTACTGTTTGTTGGGAGAAGTTTCTATTGGTAAATCACGAGTTTCACCATGCTAGTTGTCAACTGCTCCTTTAGTACCCTTAATGTTTACAGTTTGCTGCTTGGGAGACTCGGGCTTTTCCTTCCAACTATTCATTTATTGTTAAGAGTACAAATGTAGCTGCTAGGAGTGCATGATGAAAGTAAAAGCACCAATTAATGTAACGTGGAGCTATTAATTTAGCCATTAATGACCACATTTCATTGTCCTTGTTCTCTTCTTGATCTTGTCCCTGCATTGCCAATGGTAGGTTGCCATGTGAAGGGAGTTGGTGATTCAATGTAAGTTGAGAATTAGGATGCATGGCACTTGAGGTAATTTTGCAGAGCATACAAAGGATAAACCTCGTTTGTCAAATTTTAAGGAATCACAAGGTAATATTTATGCTGCTGTTGTTTGAAAGCCATATCCTGTTTTGCTTTTACAAACTATCAAAATCACCCTCTTGGATGCATGATATAATTTGTCTGCTGGACATTCTAGAGATGTAAGTGCTTTACTTTGCCTTCCAGGAAGGTGAAAACTTTATAAAAGAGCACATAGAGGATGAGATTCACAACATTGAAGAAGCACATGTTGAATAGCATTAGAAAATTAGAATACTGAACTGTAAACTCATGCAGTAGAGCTCTTGAATGCCCCACACTGCATCCCGAGATCGAGTTTCATTTCCCCCTCCCTAATGTAATAGATTAGGAATGGCGAATAATAATAAAAAAAAACTGTAAGTTTATGATAGGAAGTAAAGTAGCTAGTTTTTTTTGTTACCTTGTTTGTTTTGTTTGATTTTACATTGATGTACATAAAGGGTAGAACAATCAATAATTTTTTTGATGTCACTAGGTTTATGTTGGAGCTAACAATAGTACTTAGCATAATGGACTCTTCCAAGATTACTGCCCAATCCAGACTCTCTACTATATGCATGCTTATCATGTCTGATGTAGTCTGCTGTCTGCCATGCCAATTGCTTGTGGAATTCAAGTTCATAGCATAATTCATTGCTTGTAGTCTGCTGTATATCGTTTAAATAAACACCTGCGAGTGATAATTTATTCCTGTTGGTATTGAAACGGTCTCTTGACTCCCGCTTCTCTGCTGAATTTATAGCCGCTTTTCCATTACTCTAATGTACATGTATTTTTGGCAAGTCATCCCCAATGGTTTACGATCCAAAGATTATTTTTGCCCAATCGATTATTTGTTCTCCTGCCTGCATTGAGGACTTCATCTCATCCTAGCTCACCTTACGTCTCCTATATCTGGAAAGTGGAAAGGACAGGAGTGAAATTGAGTGAAATAACTTAATCTTATTGCTCTACCTTATAAACCTGAATGCAACTTGATTTGAAGATCATCTTATCTAAATCCCTTTAAGTTGAATCTCCTATATTTGAGTGTTCTGCATTCTCTCCTTTACTTTTTCCCCTATTTCTGGAAGATGGTTGGTTTAGTGTTGTCTGCAACATGCATTTTTCTCGGAATTATTTAGCTATTAGTAGCATCAGATTCATGCCCTTTATGTTATCTTTGTCATTTCTAATTCTTAATTTGCCACATCTCAGAATTCCCTTATGAAGTGGATACCCCATTAGATGTTCCTGCTCGAAGAAGTTTTGCTAAGTATAGAGGTGTCAAGTCCTTCAGTAACTTTTTTTTTTTTTTTTGATTTGTAGATAGTGGTCCATGTTAGTGATTTCCACCTCTCAACTTGTTAGTTAAATAACCATCGTGTTTATCAATTCAGGAATCTCTATGCAAGAATATGCAAAGATATTTTCTTTTGACAATTTCACAAGGACACAAAAACATGTCCTTGAAAAAGCTCTGGATGCAGAGCAAGGGGACATTGATGACTGCAGACCAGCAAGTTCTCAACTCTTATCTGATGTGAGGTTTGTGACATGCTCTTTTGACTACAGAATGTGCCAGACTATGCACCGGGTATGCAGAACAAAGTCCCAGGTGAAGTTATAAGGTGGAATAACGTTTCTGGTGCTGAGAAAATACAAGCAGTGAAATACATCGAGTCACTTGAAGCAGAAATTGAGGAACTCAATCGTTAAGTAGGAAGAAAATCTGCAAATGGACCCAATGAATTCCTGAACTATCGCAAGTCTCTTGAGCCCCAAAATCTAGATTTTTTGCTGTCAAAAGTTGGATTTTCTAAATTATTGATTTTAGTTTTCTTGGTTCTGTGATTTACAGACAAGTGTGACAGAGACGTGTGGGCCAGAACTTGCCAAGCTGGGTTGACGGTGGTTGGATACAACATTTGCCACATTGAGGTTCATTTTGATATGGAAAAGAGTACTTGGCACTCCGCCAAAGCTTGCAGAGTTGCCTCCCGGCGACAATGTTTAGGCATCATTCTAAACTGCAAATGAAGGAATGAACAAAATTGGAGGTACTGACAACAGTCATCCAGGAAGCCTTTGCTTGGTGCAGTTTTATCACATCTAATGCCAACTAAAATCTCAACTCTCGGATGAACAATTACCGAAGGAAATACATTTTTTTCCGTTATTTCTCTTCTTTTTTGTGTTCCATTTAGTGATCTGGACCCTCTCTACTGGTTGAGAATATTCATATTGGAAATCTGAATTAGTAGAACACTTGTGTCGCAAGTATCCATTACATGTTGCGGTATTCTTTTTTTTCCGTTACCGGGAATCTGTTAATGATTGCGAAACATGCATAATTTTGGTATTGGTGAAGGTTAAAACTGATTCTCCCCTCGTGCTCCCTTCTGGATTTCTCATCCACCCCCATATGCTTCTCAATAATTGGAGGCTGAAGACTGCAATTAGACATCAATACATCATGTGTAATTGCAATCCGCTTCTTTTTTTTTTTTTGTCCGACTATCAAGGTGTACGGGTTAGTTTCTGAGTACCTCGACTACTCCCCTCTCCAGTCTCGTTAAAAGTAGGCTATCCATGCCAGGATTTGGGGTTTCACAATTCTTCCATATGACCCCTCTGGAGGTCAGCCCACTCTGAATTTGCAATTGTCACCTGTCCGGTCTCGTCTAAAGTGGGCTATCCACAACAGGATTTGGGGTTTCACAACTCTTCCATATGGCCCCTCTGGAGGTCAGCCCACTTTGAATTTGCAACTGTCAAGTAAATCACAGATACATGCAAATGCTTGCTAACATTCACTGGGTAAGTAGAAACTTTGCCAGCCAGAGTTGTCAAAATGGCCTTTGGGTTTAGGTTTGATTCTAGTGACATTTTGGTGATAACATTTAACGGCGATATTCATTTTGTTCCCTCTCCTCAAATGAGGAAGAACAATGCCCTCTACATAAATGGGGATAAAGTGGAAGTCCTACCAAAAAGTACACTAAAATGCGTATTGATCTCTTCAACACATTTTCAATCAATAGAATCAAGGTATTATTCCTTATCTTTAAACAAGGTGAACAATATCAAATTTCATGAAGAACGACTGTATGATGTTTTAGATGAACAAGAGATTGATAAAGTGATGGAATGTCTTCAAATGAAATAATATTTCCTTCAGAGATTTCACTTTCACCGATATGCTTAACAGGGCCTCCTACGTAGTATGCTATTTTCCAATAGAAAGAATATAACAGGTTGAGAGGGCTCCGGAAACATCATTGCAGGCTGAAGACTTAAACAAGTCATCATGTGGAATTCTGTTCCTCTTTTTTAGTACATGCTACATAATGTAGAGTAAATCACAGACCCATGCGACGCTTTATAAGTCATATTCACTGGGTAAGTCAAGACTGCGCCAACCAGAGATGGTTCTGTTGACATTTGGTAATATTGAACAGGGAGAACCGTATTTGTTCACTCTTATCAAATGAGGAAGTAGCCTGACAAAGTGATGGAATGTGTGGAATGAAATGATATTTCAGAGATTTCACTAATTGCTAAACAGGGTGTCCTACAAAATAAGGCATTCATGAATCATTTTATTGCTCAAAGGGCTCTGGAAAACAGTTGAGAGTAAATTAAACACCAAATCATGTTATTGCTCAATCAACAAAGTTATCGCCACCTTCTCATTACCATACAAGAAAAGCTTAGAAACAAAAACTTGACTAACATTTCACATGCTAACTACGAAATTTTACAACGAAGCTGTTTTCAGTCCTCTTCAGATGTAATCTGAAAAACTACAACATAAACTGCTGGAACCACTCCACACCCTACAAAAGCACCATCTTTACCAATTGGCCAGTCCCTGCACCAATACTGTATGCTGCTCAGATAATACTTCATCAAACTCCTCATCCTTGTAATATCTAAAACTATCAGAATCCAAGTAGCAAATTCAAATTTTCCAGTTCGCATTTGGCCTTTCTGTAGAAGCCTTTAGTGACACCTATCCCAAGCTGTAGTTACTTGAAAGCCTCCTGGCCTTCGGGATTCCAGCAATTTTTGTCTGATCTCCAAGGAAACAGAATATTTCCAGCCTTTGCGATGGAAACGAAATGAAATTTTGATACCTGGCTATGGTCAACTCAAGCCAGAAACGACCCATATCAATCTAGTGCGTGACATTCAGACGTGTGTGAAGAAAATCTGAAACCCTATCAAGGTTGAATCAAGAACATATAATTGAGAGAGAGAGAAAGAAGATTTTCATTTCATTGTAATTTCATCAGGTAGTTACAAAGAGAGGGAAAATCCGTTGTTATACAACACAACTATCACTAATTAACAGATAACTGCTCTGGCCTAACTCTGTTAGACAACATAACAGAAAACTCTTGACAGAGGTTAACAGAGGTAACAGATTATAACAGAAACTCATCACCAGTAACTACCATGTAATGCACCACTTAATGAGTCTTGCTTACAGTGTGATCAAAACAGTGTGCTCCATCGAAAGTAACAATGCAAATAAAGCTTCCTTGGTCCAGAAGACTAAATGCCTTTTCAAAATCACCATTCCCCATCAGAATCTGACACATGCACGTCTAACATAGGAAAACTGAAAATTCTAGGTCAAATTCATAGGTTCCGGATTCCAAAAAAAAAGATAAATTCTTTACTCTTTTTAAAGTTAGATGCATATGGCTTCGCCATTTTTGTGGGTTGGAGACAAATTTAAACTGTAAGTGGTTGAAAATATGAAGGAATATGATACACCTTCAATTCCTGCTCCAGGTGTCAGTCCTTCATTGGCTGTAATGCATAAGGTGGTGGCGCAGGGGGGTTAGAAGTAGTGCATTGAAATACCACCACCAGAGGTTGTTACAAGATAGTTAGCTTCTTAAACTGTTTGTAACTAATTGTAACTACTAGTCTACTACTAGAGCACGTGCTCCAATTACTTGTATATAGGGAAAGGATTGTAGAGAGAGGGATTCAGGGTGTGTAGTTGTAATCTGTAAGCCAAAGGACAAGAGTTCCTCTGTGCGTGGACGAGAGTTCCACAGTTCTATCAATAAAGTTTCTTCTCCATTCTTCCATTTCCATCCATTTTCTCCATATTCCTTGCATTTCTTGATTCCTTACATTTCCAGAAACAAGAGTTTATCAGAATACCTTTATAAGAGCTGTGTATGTTACTGCTTGTGGATAGAACCCATCACGCACCATCAGAGGAACTAGTAAACTAGCAGATTTGAAACATCATACAATGCTGCAGCAATCAATCAATATGTTATAAGTTGCAGCATCTGGCAGAAAAGCCCATGATTTCATAGATTTGAATATATCAACTGCCATATGACTCTGGATGCAAAGGAAAATAATGCGGTATGCAATCCCAATTTACACAATAGACGTCATTTGGAGTGGAGGCTTAAATATTTGTATCAGATAGAAAACCATACTTGGACTCAACAAGAGAATGCAAAATCGTGTCATAGGAAGCGGTTCCCAGACAAGAGTAACCATTAGAAAACTGATTTCTCTGCCACACATAGGTACTGGATGAGCTCCCTGACCATTCTCTCTGCTCCAAGAGCTTTTAGCGGAAGAACCCAAGAATTTAGTGCCATGTCACTGTTTCGACCTCATATATGATAAGAATAAAACTCAAAGCATAATCTTCGTCACGGCCCTCACATATGACGTATAATGATTCATCTCCATATAACTCAGGGAATTGAATAAGGAACACGATTCAGGAAATTTCTAAATTTTATTCAAACCGGCAATTCCTAAATCTTACTCTAGGCAGCAAGGATTTAGAGGATTTTTTTGGGGGAGAGACTTATTTCCAGATTATTATCTGAAAGAGGGAGCACACAGTATAAAATCAACTAGCTGTATTCACTTTTTTGTGAAGGAAGATGCTCAAGAACACACATCGATCATCCAATGCTCAACCACACATAACACAAGGCAATTTGGGCTACGACGCCATGTTACACTCCCATCCCATGTGGTTGCCCACGATTTATGGCTATAAAAACACATTCTCTTAGCAACCTCACTTTGCTCAAGAACTTCTCTTACCAACCTGACATGGATAGAATGTTAAAAAGTAGACCCTGTTCAACTACTTAACAGTCCAAGACTCTGGTGTAAGAAGACAAAGTACTAAAGGCATGAGCATGGTCCTGATAACATGAGAGAAGTACCATAACATTCAATAAAAAGAAAAACCCCACAAACAAGCTAGAGCTAAAAAAGAAAATCAATGCACAAAAAAAAACCCAGGCTATCACAAGCTTCAAATTCCAAGAATTCAAAGCTCTTTAAAGGACAAGTAGTAGCTGGTACGGAAAGAACTTAATTTAGAATAGAAATCAACATGATATGGTTAAACTTCCAACAACTTCAGGCATTATTAGGTACATAAGAGTCCTTTCTACTTTTCCTAAATACCCCAATAGGCACTAGTTACTTTTATCATTTCCTGTCACGAGAAACGGCGATTTTTCCCCTTATTTTGAATGTTTGATCTCTACTCCAAAATGTGCACGAGTATCCCAAACCAAATCAACTGAAAGTTTAGATGACACTGTTAGAGGCAATAATTTCAATCAGAAAATAACCAATATGAACTGTACAAACTGAAACTGCTGTGGAGACGAATAGTCACCACCACCACAAAGTAAAAAACCAATTTTAACTCTAACCTTGAGAAGCTCTGCGTACATATATTATTCATTCGACCCCACCATTCGATGCTCCATCAAAACCAAATATTCAATCGCAGCTTCCCCATAAATTACTGTACATAGACAAAATAGAATAAAGTCATGGTCGTGCCCAAGTATATCTATCATATTTCATGTCTGATTAAAGGATCGTAAAACACAGAGATACGATAAGTTCATTTCAGGAAACAAAAGGAAAAATTTTAAAATATAACCAAAAAAGGACTGAAGCTAAAATAACCAGAAATATTATGGGGACTTAAAAGCACTAGTGTTCATGATAGTTGAATATTACTCCACCATGGACAAAATCTCATACTTGTCTACCACAAGAAGCCTAATTTTGCATGATCTTAATGATGAATTCATTGTATTGGTTTGAAGGTAAACCCGATTGACAAAATAATCAGTACGAAAAGAAATCTAATATTAAGACACCAGATATAGCAGGGCAAAGCTGAGATATAATCAAGACTCTCAAGAGCGTACAGTTGAAGTGCATGAGCAAGAAGAGAAAAGCAAATTCATTATCTTATATTCCAAACTCTGCATGTCTCAGCACCGAAACCATACGCAAGGTGATATCTGAATTATCTTTATAAATAAATAAATAAACAACACCCAATACAATATCTTGGTTTACCGTCAGAAATGGGAAGATCAAAGACTGAGTTTTTAAGATTTATAAAGGATCGAGTGGCGTCTAGGCTGGATGGATGGAAAGAGCAGTTTCTAACATTGGAAGGCAAAGAGTTACTACTTAAAACGGTGGCACATGCGCTTCCCCAATTCTATATGTATATCCAAGGAGTAAACTGAGGTTGTTTCAGTTCAAAAAAAAAACTGAGGTTGTTTGGCACTGGAACTCAACTGGATTTATTCAGTAGTGGCTGTCAAGCAAAAACACAATGTGGAATCAGGGTTCTCTCAACGTGCTACAAAACTAACACATAGCATGTAATTCCCTCCATTTCTTCGCAATTTGAAAGAAAACCAAGTAATGTCTTTCTCTTGCATTTTCCAAATCAAATACTAATAACAAGAAAGAACAAGGAGCTTCAAGATAAGATACCGTCGTCGGAGATGATGGACGGCGTCGGAGATGATGGACGGCAGCCGAGCGAGCTTCAGATGATAGAGGTCGGAGATGCTCCTACCCGCCGATCAAGCAGACGCCCACCCGACGTCGTTTCAGCGGTGATGTTTTATCGATAAAAAGGAAAAAGAAAAGGGAACGACGTTACTTGGAACGTGTTTGTTGGGGTTTTATTCTGTGAAACCAACTCATTTTAACAACCAAAAATTCATCAAGATCAAATACTAATTTGTACCCAAATTATATGAAATTTTTACATGATATATATTCCAACGAATCATACAAAATGAATGTTTGAGATCAACGAAATATGATTGAGATAGATAGAAACTCTCATCGGAAGAAAGTGAACAAAACTACGCCGTTTTGATGATAGAATTGAGAAGGAAGGGGTGTTGTGGTTTTGATTCAGTGTAACTAAACCCATTTTAAAAAACAAAAAAGAATTGCAATTAAGTACTAATATAAATACATTGAAAAAGAAACTTTTCCTGAATATATATTATGACAATATATACAATATTAATGTATTGGATTAATAAAATATGGCTAATATAGGTACAAATTCCCAAAAAACTAAAATATTACAATGCTCCATCAAACGAGGTCGTTTTAAAAACGTGACATAGGTTCAACCTATGTCACCTATTTTTTATTTTTTTTATTTATTTATATTTTCAAGCATAGATGTCGTGAGCTGACTGGAATTAATCAGCCGACCACCGGCGTGAACTCCCTGTGCAATACCGGCAGCAAGTCTCCTTCGACGGTGCGGATAAAGAGAGTAAGAGGCATTAATCGGTGTCGGTTTGAAATCGACCCCATCTCTCTCCTAAACAGGTCTGCTTCTCTCTCTCTCTCTCTCTCTCTCTCTCTCTGTGAGATGTTGCCTCCACGCTTAAATTTCGAAATTAGCTTACTTGTTTTCATTAGATTAGGTAGGAATGTTTTCGTTTCTCAGTTCTTTGAGTAGAACAAAAGGAAGACGAAGCTTTTAATGTTCCGCTTCCCATTCAAAAAAATCCCAACAGATTCTAGAGAATGGTGTTGATTATCATGTAGGTATTTTCTTGCATAAAAAATAAACCGTTTTGTCTTATTTAGCCAAAGCAAACCTCAAATTTTATTTTGGTTTTTTCTGTTCTTCCCCTGCAAGCATCAGCAAACAAATTAAATTTTTTGTCCTTGGTTGCATGGCCATGAAATAAGAAACTCTTAACTGATATTGTCTCAATAACTCACTACTTCTCATTTGATGCTGTGAAAAAATTGCCTCCTGATTTCTGCCTCATACTGTTTTTGCTGCTTAGTACTTTAACATGAGCAACACTCGTTTATGGATCATAAAAACCTTTTCTTTCACCTGAAATGGGTTTCTTTAAAAGAGCCCTGCAAGTGTATGTTAAAGTAATTTGTTTCTGAGTATCAGGTCCATGCTTGTTATTATCTCCATAGTTTCCCACTGTCCATCCTTTCATCCTTCCGAGGTCTCTATATGACCATGATGACAGGCAAAGGCTCAATAGTAGATGTGGTAAAGATTAATTTTGCAGGCTGCTTGGATTGCTGACAATTAAGACACAGATGACATAGATACCAATGATGATGCATCTGATGGTACGGTGTTGGAATTTGTCTATCTTGGTGTTGGCATGCTCTGTAGCAATTTTCTGTTTTGTACTTGTTGAGATTTAAAAAGATTTGTCGTAAGTATTTGTGGGGGATTATGTAATTACTTTGCGCTGCTTTGTCGAAGAGCCATTTTTTTTTCGTGGTTTCACGAAGCCAGGAATAGCCTCAGGTGTCAAAATGGTGGTATCACACAAGGTGGAAACTGTGGATTACCTAGGTACCAGAGTAACCGGCCACCACTTCAAACACAAGCCTTACAAACCACCACCGTAAACTCTGATCCTAGACTATTTGCTCGATTTGCTACTGTTTGTTGGAAGAAGTTTCTATTGGTAAATCATGAGTTTCACCATGTTAGTTGTCAACTGCTCCTTTAGTACCCTTAATGTTCACAGTTGCTACTTGGGAAACTCGGGCTTTTCCTTCTAACTATTCATTTAAAGTAGTTAAGAGTTCAACTGTAGCTGCTGGGAGTGCATGATGAAAGTAAAAGCACCAAATAATATAACACGGTGCTATTAATTTAGCCATTGATGACCACATTTCATTGTCCTTGTTCTCTTCTTGATCTTGTCCATGCATTGCCAGTGGTAGGTTGCCATGTGAAGGGAGTTGGTGATTCAATGTTAGTCGAGAATTAGAGTTTGAGTTAGAGTTTGCACTTGAGGTAATTTTGCAGAGCATACAATGGATAAACCTTGTTTGTCAAATTTTAAGGAATCACTAGGTAATATTTATGCTGGTTTTTTTTTTTTTTTGGTAAGTAAAATTTTATGACAAACAAAGAGCAAAAAGCTACAAAGAATCAGCAGGGGCATACCCCTGGAATGAATACATCAGAAACAAACTATAAAAGACCTACTCTCAAACCATATACATCAAAAGCAAACTCTATGGACAGTGATTAACATAAAAAATCCTAGAGTCTAGAAGTCATTCTTCACACAGCCTTCTATAGTGAGTTCTGTTCGGGGCTGAAAATTTGATAGCCGACCAAGAGCTGACTTTGGCTATCAAGGAATTGAAAATGGCTAGAGACATCCCATCCAAATCCCGAGCTTTTCCTTGAAAAATTTGCATGTTACGTTCCTCCCATAGTGTGTAAATGGAAGCTGCCATTGACAGCTTGTAAAGAGCGTCAATGGCAGCTTCTAAAGAGCGTCACGAAAGATTTTCCCTTTCCTGTTACTGTACTGCCCACACGAATTCTTGGGCAAAAGGTAAAATAGTCCGAGTTATTCCATTCCTCATTTGTCTCCAAATCAATTAAGAAAAATGGCAATCAAAGAAAAGACGACTATGAGATTCCAAACCAGTCTAACATAAAGGACATTGAGGGGACACTGCCATACCCCAACTAAGCAGCCTATCCTTCGTGGATAGTCTTCCTAACACGACCAACCACTTAATGAAACTCCATCTCGGAACACCTTGCCCAAACCACGCAAGAGTATGCCATGGCTGGAAGGGATTCCGATACCTACAAGCCTCCCAAGCTGATTTAGTTGTGAATTTACCATCCGAGGTTAAAGTCCACAAGACCTTGTCAAGAAGGGATGGATTACGGAGAAAACCATCAGGAGTTTGCCTTATAATGTTCATAATCCTCCTATTTCGCTGCCTAGGCCATTTCCAAGACCCATGATCCATGATGGAGGATACTTTAGCTCTTAGAGCATTGCCTCTACTAACCACCACAGAATCACCAAACCTTTGGTATAAAGGCCCCATAGGGTGCCAATTATCCATCCAAAGAAACGTGTCCCTGCCATTCCCAATGGAGTTTTTAATTCAATCCTGGCACAAATATCTGAGCTTGAGAAGTTTCCTCATCACCCAAGAAGCTTCACAAGGAATTTGAACCCCCCCACAGACTTTGGCCCTTAAGAATATAAACGTGAACCGACTTGACCCAAAGCGTATCAGCTTTTTGACTAAGGGCCCATAGATGTTTCATATTACTGGCTCTATTCCAAATCTTTATGGATCTGAAACCAAGACCGCCCTCATTCTTAGGGACACATAGAGAGCCCAGCTAACCTCTGCACCCATGTGTTTTATATCAGCTCCAGTCCACAGGAAGGCACTAAGTAAACTTTTAATCTCTTAAATGATTCATTGGGGCAAAATAAAGATTGAACTCCAATATGTTTGAATGTTAAAAAGAACTGACTGTACTAGCTGTACTCTGCCTCCATATGATAGGGATTTTAGCGTCCAACTATGAATACAAGCCAAAATTTTATCTTTCAAGATTGCACAATCAGCGGAAGTAAGTCTACTACTTATCAAAGGAACCACCAAATACTTCACTGGAAGCTGGCCTTCAGGCATACCCAATATAACAGTAAAAGCTTGCTTTGAACATTCAGATACACCAGCAAAATAAATGGCGCTCTTTTTTAAATTAGCCTACAATCTGGAAAAGCTATGAAATTCCTTTAGGGTCTATATGCTGTTGTTGTTTGAAAGCCATATCCTGTTTTGCTTTTACAAACTATCAACAGCACCCTCTTGGATGCATGATATAATTTGTTTGTCTGCTGGATATCCTGGAGATGCAAGTGATTTACTTTGCCTTGCAGGAAGGTGAAAACTTTACACAAGAGCACATAGAGGATGAGATTCACAAAATTGAAGAAGCACATGCTGAAGAGCATTAGAAAATTAGAATACTGAACTGTAAATTTATGCTAGGTAAGTAAAGTAGCTAGTTTTTTTTTTGGTTACCTTGTTTGTTTTGTTTGATTTTACATTGAAGTACATAAAGGATAGAACAATCAAGAATTTTTTTGATGTCACTAGGTTTATGTTGGAGCTAACAATAGTACTTATCATAACGGACTCTTCCATGGTTACTTCCCAATCCAGACTCTATATTTTGTGCATGGTTATCATGTCTGTTGTAGTCTGCTTGCTTTCTGCCATGCCAATTGATTGTGGAATTCAAGTACGTAGCATAATTCATTGGTGAGGACCCTGTATATCGCTTAAATAAACACCTGTGACCGATAATTTATTACTATTGGTATTTAACTGGTCTCTTGACTCCTGCTTCTCTGCTGTGTTTATAGTCAGCATTTTCCCTTTACTCTAATGCACGTGTATTTTCGGCTCAAGTCATCCCCAATGTGTTTATGATCCAAAGATTATTTTTCAGCGATCGATTATTTGTTCTTCTTCCTGCATTGAGGACTTCATCTCATCATAGCTCACTTTCCGTCTCCGATATCCAGAAAGGACAGGAGTGAAATTGCATGAAATAACTTAATCCTATTGCTCTATCTGAAAAACCTGAATGCAACTTGATTTGAAGATCGTCTTATCAAAATCCCTTTAAGTTAAATCTCCTATATTTGAGTGTTCTGCATTCTCTCCTTTACTTTTTCCCCTATTTCTGGAAGATGGTCAGTTTAGTGTTGTCTGCAACATGCATTTTTCTCGGAATTATTTAGCTATTAGTAGCATCAGATTCATGCCCTTTATGTTATCTTTGTCATTTCTAATTCTTAATTTGCCACATCTCAGAATTCCCTTATGAAGTGGATACCCCGTTAGAGGTGTAAAGTCCTTCATGCCATCCCGGAGTAATTTTTCTCATTTGTAGATTGTGGTCCATATTAGTGTTTTCCGCCTCTCAACTTGATAGTTATTAACTATCGTGTTTATCAATTCAGGAATCTCTATCGCCAGAATATGCAAAGATATTTTCTTTTGATATTTTGACAAGGACACAAAAACATGTCCTTGCAAAAGCTTTGGATGCAGAGCAAGGGGACATTGATGACTGCAGACCAGCAAGTTCTTCAACTCTTATCTGATGTGAGGTTTTTGACATGCTCTTATGACTACAGAATGTGCCAGACTATGTACCGGGTATGCAGAAAAAAGTCTCAGCTGAAGTTTTAAGGTGGAATAACGTTTCCGGTGCTGAGAAAATAGATGCAATGAAATACATCGAGTCACTTGAAGCAGAAATTGAGGAACTCAATCATCAAGTAGGAAGAAAAATCTGCAAATGGGCCCAATGAATTCCTGAACTATCTCAAGTCTCTTGAGCCCCGAAATCTAGAATTTTTTGCACTCAAAAATTGGATTTTCTAAATTATTGACTTTAGTTTTCTTGGTTCGTTTGATATGGAACGAGTACTTGGCACCCCGCCAAAGCTTGCAGAGTTACCTCCAGGCGAGAATGCTTAGGCATCATTCTTAAATGCAAATGAACGAATTAACAAATTGGAGGCACTGACAACGGTCATCAGGGAAGCGTATATTGAGATGCTGGGTGCTGTTTTGTCACATCTGGTGCCAACTAGAAGCTCAAATCTTGGATGACTAATTACTGAGTGGAATACATGTTTTGTTATTTATCTTCGTTTTCGTGTTCCGTCTAGCAAAATGGAAAGCAGAACCCTCTATATTAATTGAGCATATTCATATTGGAAATCTGAACCCTCTACATTTTGACAACTGAAGCCTCTCCATTAATTGAGGATATTCATATTGGAAAACTGAATTCTTAAAACACAAGTTGTCAAACTATCCATTCCAATGTGCTATTTTCCCTGTTACCGGGGATCTATTGATGATTGGTAATGAATCGCACAGCATTGCTAAATTAGCATAATTTCAGTATTCGCGAAGCATTTTCCCTCTCGTTGCTCCATTCTTGATTTATCATCGACTCCCATATGCTATGATTCTCAATAATTGGAGGCTGAAGACTTCAACAAGCCATCATGTGGAATTCTGTTCCTCTTTCACTCTTTGTTACATACTACATAATGTAGAGTAAATCACAGACGCATGCAATCGCTTATAAATCATATGACTTAGCCAACCAGATGTACAAAAGGCCTTTGGGTTTAGGTTTGGGTCAAGTGACATTTGGTAATGATAACATTGAACAGCAACAATAATTTTTTTTCATGAAGTAGCCTGATAAAGTGATGGAACGTGTTGAATGAAACAATATTTCCTTCAGAGGTTTCACTGAATGGTCAAGAAGAAAATAGTCGAAAGAAAGAAAATAACAAGCTCAAAAGGCTTTGGAAACAGTTGAGAGTACATTAAACACCCCATCATGTTATTGCGCGATTGACAAAGTTATTGCCACCCTCTCATTACCATATAAGAAAAGCAAAGAAACAAAAACTGGACTAAAACACTACCTCACATGCTAACTACAAAATTTTACAACGAAGCTGTTTTCAGTTCTCTTCATCTGAAAAATTACAACATTAACCGCTGGAACCGCTCCACAGCCTACAAAAGCACCATCTTTGCTAATCGGCCAGTCCCTGCACCAATACCGTATAGTGCTCAGATCTTCATCAAACTCCTCATCCTTGTAACATCTAAAACTATTGGAATCCAAGTAACAAATTCAAATTTTCCAGTTCGCATTTGACCACCTAATTTTCCAGAAAATCAGCTTTGCTGGTGCAAGGTTTTATAGAATGTAGCGTTGGCATGGTTCTCTTCCATCTGTCATAGGATCTGTTTCTAAGGATTAAGCAATATTGGACGAAGTGGGCCGCCATGCGCCTTTCTGTAAGAGCCCTTGTCAACAATTTAAGTTGGGTAACTCCTAACCAAGTTTAAGCCACAGAACCACAACTCACCTTTAGATTCATTCAGTGACACCTTCTTTGTTGCTGTAGTTACTTGAAAGCCTCCTGGCCTTCAAGATTCCAGCAATTTTTGTCTGGTCTCCAAGGAAACAGAAAATTTCCAGCCCTTGCGATGTAAACAAAATAAAATTTTGATACCTGGCTATGGTCAACTCAAGCCGGAAAGGACCCATAGATAGAATTTTACCAATTTAGTGGGTGACATTCGGACTTGTGATCAAAACAGTGTGCTCCATCGAAAGTAACTAGGCAAATGAAGCTTCCTTGGTCCAGAAGACTTAATGCTTTGTCAAAATCACCATTCCCCAACAGAATCTGACACATGCACGTCCAATGTATGAAAACTGAAAATTTTTAGGTCAAATTCAAAGGTTCCGGAGTATATCCAACAAAAAAATAATAAATTCTTTACTCTTTTTAAAGTTAGATGCATATGACTTCACCATTTTTGTGGGATGGAGACAGATTTAAACTCTTAAGTGGTTGCAAATATGAAAGAATACCTTTATAAGGGCCGGGTATGTTACTGCTTGTGGATAGAACCCATCAACCACCATCAGAGAAACTAGTGCACTAGCAGATTTGAAAAATCTTACAAAGCTGCAGCAATCAATCAATATGTTATAAGTTGCAGCATCTGGCAGAAAACCCCATGATTTCATAGATATGTATATATCAACTGCCATATGACTCTGGATGCAAAGGAAAATAACACGGTAAGTAATCCCAACTTAACAATAGACATCATTTGGAGTGGAGGCTTGAAAATATTTGCATCAGATTGAAAAACATACTTACGCCTCAACAAGAGAATGCAAAATCGTGCCATAGGAAGCAGCTCCCAGACAAGCGTAACCATGAGAAAACTGATTTCTCTGCCACACGAAGGTACTGGATGAGCTCCCTGACCATTCCCTCTGCTCCAAGAGCTTTTAGCGGAAGAACCCGAGAATTTAGTGCCATGTCACGTTTCGACCTCATAAATGGTAAGTATAAAACTCAAAGCATAATCTTCCTCATGGCCCTCACATATAATGAATAATGATTCATCTCCATATAACTCAAGGAATTGAACAAGGAACACGATTCAGGAAAGTTCTAAATTTTATTCAAACTGGCAATTCCTAAATATTACTCTAGGCGGCAAGCATGCAGAGGATTTTTTTTTGGGGAGAGACTTATTTCCAGATTATTATCTGAAAGAGGAAGCATACAGTATTAAAGCGACTAGCTGTATTCACTTTTATGTGAAGGAAGATACCCAAAAAAAAAAGATGCTCAAGAACACACGTCAATCATCCAATGCTCAACCACACAAAACAAGGCAGGTCAGGCTATGATGCCATATTACAAACCAATCCCATGTGGTTGCCCACGATTTATGGCTATAAAAACACATTCTCTTCTCAACCACACTTTGCCCAAGAACTTTACTTACCAACCTGACATGGATAGGATGTTAAAAAGTAGACCCTGACTTTCAACTGCTAAATAGTCGAAGACTCTGGTGTAAGAAGACAAAGTACTTAAGGCATGAGCGTGGTCCTGATAACATGAGAGAAGTACCATAACATTCAAAGGAAAAAAAACCCACAAACAAGCTAGAGCTAAAAGAGAAAATCAATACACAAAAAAAAACCCATGCTATCCCAAGCTTCAAATTCCAAGAATTCAAAACTCTTTAATGACAAGTAGTAGCTGGTTCGGAAGGAACTTACCAAGTTCCTCAATATTGACGAATGGTTGTGCTGAATTTTCTGAAGCAACAACAACAACAAAAAGAATGGTTCTGCTGAATGCCATTTTTTACCCTATCCATTTCGATAGCATGTATCCTTTTGGCAACATCAACTAGCGAAAACAGATTACCTTCTTCATAGGGTGCGTTTATGTTACCAAACAATGAAAAAACCAGCTCATATGTCAGGATATCTGGTTGAAATTTCATTTGTTTCATTTTAACCAATGTATGAACAGCATGTTCAGGCCGATCATACAAGATAACACCATCATTATGCATTAGGAACCATTACCCAGTTGAATAGAAAACCACATTCTACATTCTTATAAGATGGGAAGTCCTCCATTTTTCTTTTACTCTGGAGCTATTCTCTTTCTTGATTTTCTTGTAGTACAGACTAAAAAGTTAGAGCTCTAGTTTTAGGTGTTCCTCCAAAAAAAGGGTGGTTAGGGCATTGAAGTTCTTTCCAGAAAACCGCCACCCGCTTGATTCTTTAATGAAGAACAAGAGCTGACATTTGACCATTGTTTTTACCCAACAACAACGGTAGCCCCTTTATAGGCTACTCAAAGTGGGCTGCAGTGGGCAACAATATTCTTTCATTTCTACGGTTCTACCCATGAGTTCCACATATTCTGTCTAATTTGGGGGGTAGGGGTCGGGGGAATAACAACTCACTAGACTGTCACATGCTTCGAAACAAAACAATTGGATTTATTCATTAGTGGGTGTCAAGCAAAAACACAATGTGGAATGAGGGTTGGCTCAACATGCAAATAAGATTCAAAACTTCAACACCTTGCACGTAATCCAAACACCGAACAAAGAAAACCCACAATTCATTTTTCTTATCTGCAGATATACAGTAAAACCCAATTTGAAAGAAAACCCATACAACACAAGTAATGTTTTTCTCTTGCATTTTCCAAATCAAATACTAGTAATTAACAAGAAAGAACAAGGAACTTCAAGATAAGATACCGTCGTCGGAGATGATGGACGGCGGCTGAGCGAGCTTCAGATGATAGAGGTCGGAGATCCTCCTACCTGCTGATCAAGCAGACGCCCACCCGACGCGGTGATACTTTATCGATAAAAAGGAAAAAGAAAAGGGAACGACGTTAATTATTTGGAACCTGTTTGTTGGGGTTTTAGTCTGTGGAACCAAACTCATTTTAACAACCAAAAATTCATCAAGATCAAATACTAATTTGTACCCAAATTATATGAAACTTTTACATGATATATATTCTAACGAATTATACAAAATGAATGTTTGAGATCAACGAAATATGATTGAGATACATAGAAACTCTCGTCGAAAGAAAGTGAACAAAACTATGCCGTTTTGATGATAGAATTGAGAAGGAAGGGTGTTGTGGTTTTGATTCCGTGTAACTAAACCCATTTTAAGAAACAAAAAAGTATTGTGATTCAGTACTAATATATATACATTGAAAATGAAACTTTTCCTGAATATATATTATGACAATATATACAATATTAATGTCTCGGATAAATAAAATATGGCATATATTGGTAGAAATTCCCAAAAAACTACAATGCTCCATAAAACGAGGTCGTTTTAAAGACATGACATAGGTTCAACCTATGTCACCTTTTTATTTTTTTATTTTCAAGCAAAGAAGTTGTATAACTGACTGGAAGTAATCAACCGACCACTGGCGTGAAATCCCTGTGCAATTCCGGCAGCACCACCACCGACGTGGAATCCCTGTCCAATTCCGGTAGCAAGTCTCCTTCGACGGTGCGGATAAAGAGAGTAAGAGGCATTAATCTGTGTTGGTGTGAAATCGACCCCATCTCTCTCCTAAACAGGTCTGCTTCTCTCTCTCTCTCTCTCTCTCTCTCTCTCTCTCTATCTATCTCTCTCTCTCTCTTTGAGATGTTGCCTCCACGCTTAAATTTCGAAATTAGCTTACTTGTTTTCATTAGATTAGGCAGGAATGTTTTCATTTCTCTGTTCTTTGAGTAGAACAAAAGGGAAGACGAAGGTTTTAATGTTCGCTTCCCATTCAAAAAAATTCCAACAGATTCGAGAGAATGGTGTTGATTATCATGTAGGAATTTCTTAAATTGAACATGCTGATAAATCTACTGTCAATTACCATATGTGTTCTATGAAGTCGTTGCGTCAATAGCTATGAATGCTTTTCATCCTGAATTAAAATATCGAAATAGCATTGGATATAATGATAAAACCATCTCGTTCAATATCTAGTAATGTCTCTAAACCAGGTTTCAAATAATCAAAGGATTAATCTACCGTCGGCCCATTAAAATGTACGGAGTCTGAATTCTTACATATAGGAATTCAAACAGTGAAAATCTTCCATGTAAGAATTATTATTGTTTTGTGTTTTACAGTCTGCCCAGTGGACGGATAATAGAAAGATCCATAATTAAAACCAATTCACCTGTAATGGGTTTCTTTAAAGGAGCCCTGCAAGTACATTTTAAAGTAATTTGTTTCTGAGTATCAGGTCCAAGCTTTTTATTATCTCCATAGTTTCCCTATGTCCATCCTTGCATCCTTCCAAGGTCTCTATATAACCATGATGACAGGCAAAGGCTCAATGGTAGACATGCTAAACATTAATTTTGAAGGCTACTTGGATTGTTGACGATTCAGACACGGATGACATGATAGCAATGATGATGCATATGATGGTACGGTGTTGGAATCTGTCCATCCTTGGGGTTGGCGTTGTCGTGCTCTGTAGAAATTTTATGTTTTGTACTTGTTGAGAGTAAAAAAGATTTGTCATAAGTATTTGTGGGGGATTATGTAATTAATTTTGTGCTGCTTTGTCGAAGAGCCTTTTTTTTCATGGTTTCACAATGCCAGGAATAGCCTCAGGGGTCAAAATGGTGGTATCACACAAGGTGGAAACTGTGGAATACCCAAGTACCAGAGTAACCGGCCACCACTTCGAACACAACCCTTACAAACCACCCTAAACTCTGATCCTAGACTATTTGCCCGATTTGCTACTGTTTTTTAGTTGTCAATTGCTCCTTTAGTACCCTTAATGTTTACATTTTGCCGCTTGGGAAAATCAGGCTTTTCCTTCCAACTATTCATTTAAAGTAGTTAAAGTACAACTGTAGCTGCTGGGAGTGCATGATGAAAGTAAAATCACCAAATAATGTAACGTGGTGCTATTTGTCACGCCCTCAATTTCAATAAGTCAAATACAAATAGAATCCACGTAGGATCAATGAGAGTCAAACAAATTTCCATAGAAAGTCAAAGCACAATAAGCTTCTGCTCAAGGGTACCCGTACCCAAAAGGGTTTTAAAGTTATTACATAAGTTGAAATAGTCAAAAGCTTGGAGAGATTAAAGTTACAGGATCATCTTCCAAAAATGTATTTAGTATATAGATGAGAAATAACTTCATGATCGTAAAATCTTCATGTCATGCATTCACACTCCAAGCATCCGATCTCATGCTCCATGCCGTGTACCTGGGAAAGATAGGATGAGCTCACTAGCTCGTAGGAAACATTTTCTACCAACGCTAAGGGTATACAAGATGAAACATGCACGTGGAGATGGGATACACATGAGTAAATAAGCTAAAATAAACTAACTTAGATCAAATTAATAAGAGAATATTCAATATGTGCCCCAAAGATTAAATCAAACCCAAATGTCCCAAAGATCAAATCAAACCCAAGTGTCCCAAAGATTTATAGATCAGTCCTTAGATTATCACAAACATATCACGTGTCCGCATTCAATTTTCCTTGCATTTAACTCTCATTGGTTCATCATTTCAGGCTTAAGAATATTAAACTTTCCTTCCGAGTCTTATGGGCCTCGTGGAACCCATGTCCGAGTCTTATGGGCCTTGTGGAACCCTTGTCCGAGTCTTAAGGGCCTCGTGGAACCCTTGTCTCAAGACCCACTCAATGGTGGTCCGAGTGAAAACAAACAATTTTCTAGTCATCATGTTTATTTCAACAAACTCGTGTCCCTCAAGCGTATCCAAAACATTCACATAATCCATTGTGTTCAAAAACTCGTAGTGCGTCGGTTGGGGCAAAGTTAACAAGTTTCCATGAACATGAGAAACCAAGACAAATCATAAAAATATACCATGGCATGTTACCGAAGCTTTGAGGTTAATCAGAGGAGTCTTGGAAGGGTCAATGAAGGGCCGGAGCAAAGGAACATGAAAATGGAACAATGAATCTCTAGAAAATTTGACACACCATTAGGAAAAATCATATTTTTCTCAAAATAAAAAGGCTATGGACATGAAACCAATTGGGTTTGAAAGTAGACTCATAGAGCTTTCCAACGGTTCAAGAATCACCTCAATCGGAGTTCGGACGAAGCCGGGACATGCCCCCGAAGTTGGATAAAAATCTGTCTTATAAGCGCTGGGTATCGATACCCATGAGAGGGGTATCGATACTAAATCACTAAAGGTTGGACAGAACGCTGGGTATCGATACTAAATCATTACGAGCGAAATTTTTTGCAGATTTTTCCAAAATGGAGGGGGTTTCAACCCAAGCAAAAAATGAGATTTTAAACAACAAATAACCATAGAAGAGGGATATATCAACAACCAATTCATGAATTTATCAACCCAATACACAAACCCAAACTCATTCATGATCCAAACTCAATTCCATGGAGATAATCAAGTTAAACAAGGAATCTGTGAACAAGAACACAAATAATGCAATCATTCAACCAATATACACTTAAAGGAGGTAGAAAATTGTTCCCTACCTCAAGAATTGCTCCAAGTCAACCCAAAACGAATTTTTAGATCCCCAATTTGAGCAATCCCGTTTTTGGCCCTCTCGGTGCGAAAAGATGGTGCTTCGGGCTCCCAAACACGCGTAGATGATGAATATGAAGTTGAATCTTGAGTTTGAGAAATGTGGGAGGTGGATTTGTGGTGGAATTTGAAGAGAAAATGGGGAGGAAGAAGTGGGAGGGGCTGCTGCCCTTAGAGAGAGAGGGAGAGGTGCATTTTGCCCAAAAAATCAGCCCCAAATGTATATATATACACCCATACACTTGCACTTAAGCCCCTCATGTTTCTAATGTGTTATAAAGACACCTCAAGCATATATGCATCTCATATTGACCTCGTTTTGCATTTTAAAATATTTCTCACATTTCCCAACATTATTTTCGAAAAATGATTAAAAATCATGGGTCCTTACACTATTAAATTAGCCATTAATGACCACATTTCATTGTCCTTGTTCTCTTCTTGATCTTGTCCCTGCATTGCCTGTGGTAGGTTGCCATGTGAAGGGAGTTGGTGATTCAATGTTAGTTGAGAATTAGGATGCATGGCACTTGAGGTAATTTTTCAGAGCATACAAAGGATAAACCTCGTTTGTCAAATTTTAAGGAATCACAAGGTAATATTTATGATGCTGTTGTTTGAAAGCCATATCCTGTTTTGCTTTTACAAACTATCAAAAGCACCCTCTTGGATGCATGATATAATCTGTTTGTCTGCTGGATATTCTAGAGATGTAAGTGGCAAGTGCTTTACTTTGCCTTCCAGGAAGGTGAAAACTTTATAAAAGAGCACATAGAGGATGAGATTCACAACATTGAAGAAGCACATGCTGAATAGCATTAGAAAATTAGAATACTGAACTGTAAAGCTTGTGCAGTAGAGTTCTTGGATGCCACACATTGCATCCCGGGATCCAGTTTCATTTCCCCCTCCCTAATGTAATAGATTTGGAATGAGGAATAAAAAATAAAAACTGTAAATTTATGATAGGAAGTAACGTAGCTTGTTTTTTTTTTTTTTTTGTTACCTTGTTTGTTTTGTTTGATTTTTACATTGAAGTACATAAATGGTAGAACAATCAATAATTTTTTTTGATGTTACTAGGTTTATGTTGGAGCTAACAATAGTACTTATCATAATGTACTCTTCCAAGATTACTGCCCAATCCAGACTCTATGCTATGTGCATGCATGCTTATCATGTCTGATGTAGTCTGCTGTCTCCCAATTGCTTGTGGAATTCAAATTCATAGCATAATTCATTGGTGAGGACCTTGTATATCGTTTAAATAAACACCCGCGAGTGATAATTTATTACTGTTGGTATTGAAACGGTCTCTTGACTCCCGCTCTCTGCTGAATTTATAGCCGGCATTTTTCATTACCCTAATGCACATGTATTTTTGGCACAAGCCATCCCAATCGTTTACGATTCAAAGATTTTTTTTGCCCGATCGATTATTTGTTCTCCTTCCTGCATTGAGGACTTCATCTCATCATAGTTCACTTTACGTCTCTGATATCTGGTGTGACATCCCGACTTTTTCATTAAAAAAAAAATTATAAGTAAATAAATTCTTTCATTTTCATGTTTCAAACTTCTTTCCAATAAATAAAATACAAAGTTTTATGTACTACATTTATTTTTGGTGTTCTTTCCAACGGGCTAAGCCTTGAGAAAATATTTGGCATTTGGCAATGGTTATTATTTTTATGGTTTCCACATTATTTGGTTAAGACTCCTATTTATTGTTGTTCGTCGTTTTGGTATTCCTAGATAGGCTAACTGGTATAAAGGCATATTTTTTTTGAATCAATTATTGTTCCTGTTATAGTTAATCAGAAATTCTCTTCCTTGATACTACTTGTTGAGCCACTAACCTTGTTATTTGAATCTATTTCTTTGGATCGCTTATCGTTTGTTTAACGTATGCCACTTAGTACTCTTTACCCTTAGCGTGCTTAACTACTTACTGAACTGTGAGTTGACGGATTCATTCCACTTTTTTTTTTCCAGGTTAGTTTATGGAGCGTCATAGTGCACTTTGAGACAGTGTTGGGATCCACCATTTGGACCTCTAGGGCATGTGCATTTTTATTTTCTTTTATTCATGTCAATCAGCTTCCGCACTTTTGTTTATTTAAAATTTTTGTTAATAAATTTAGTGTATGGAAAATTTGAGATATTGCTCTCTTGCTACAAAAATGTTGAGTTTTGCTTGCATTTTAAATTTTATAATTCAAGATTCAGTTTTATTATTTTGAGTTGTAATAAAAAAAAATATTTATTATTTTGTTTAGACTTTGTATTCCAAGAATTATCTCCTGGTTCATGGCCGGTCATGCTCCCGAATTTGGGGGTTGACATCTGGAAAGGACAGGAGTGAAATCGCATGAAATAACTTAATCTTATTGCTCTATCTTGTAAGCCTGAATGCAACTTGATTTGAAGATCATCTTATCTAAATCCCTTTAAGTTGAATCTCCAATATTTGAGTGTTCTGCATTCTCTCCTTTACTTTTCCCCCTATTTCTGGAAGATGGTTGGTTTAGTGTTGTCTGCAACATGCATCAGATTCATGCCCTTTATGTTATTATCTTTGTCATTTTCTATTGGTTGACGGTGGTTGGATACAGCATTCGCAACACTGAGGTTCGTTTTGACATGGAAAGAGTACATGGAATGAACTCCACCAAAGCTTGCAGAGTTACCTCCGGGCGAGAATGTTTAGGCATCTAATGATCGAATGAACAAATTGGAGGCACTGACATCAGTACGGTGATTGGTGCAGTTTTATAGTATCATCTAATGCCAACTAAAATCTCAACTCTTGGATGAACAATTACTGAAGGAAATACATTTTTTTCCCCGTTATTTCTCCTCCTTTTTGTGTTCCGTCTAGCAAAAATAGAAAGCAAAAAAGTGATGCCGGATAAGAAATAGAGAGAAAGGGAAGAGAGGCACACAAGGGCCGAAACCCTAATTCTCAAACAAACTTATTCTCATTAATTAAAGTCTGCCGATTTCATCGATAAACTTGTTATTTATAGACTCATAACCCTAGTGGAAATAAAAGGAAACATTAAATACTAAATTGCCACCTATAATTAATAATTAAACTAACAAAATTACCAAAGACGCTTATTGGACCAAAAAGATTTAATTCTACACCTTGAAGGCATGGGCTTTACTTGAGGCTTCCAAAGTGGACTATGACGGTCCAACCAATCAATGGCTACGCCATCAATTCTCCTCCGCTGAAAAAAACTCAACTCCATCGAGTTAGGCGTAGGACCAAGGATACCATCTAAAGGAGGAACATGCGGTGCCTAATCAATGAAGAGGTCTGCATCAACTTGACGGTGTGTGGGTCGGTGGCACAAGTGAGGGTGTATTTCAAGTTTCCGTCAACAAAAGAATAAGTATTGGCATGCCCCGCATGCTCAACATCACGATCCCATATCCACATGCGCGCAACCCAAAATAATGTGGCAAAGCTGAAGAGGAAGAACATCACACTTCACTGTTTCCTTGAGCTTACCAGTAGTAAATGTCACGGGACACTACTTGTCAACCTTAGGTTTCGTGTTGGTGATCCATGCCACATGATAAGGTTCCAGATGAGCCCAATTTCATCAGAGCCTCCTCAGATATGGCATTCGTATAACTCTCGGTATCAATCACTAATGAACACACTTGGCCATTACACTTTACCCGTGTATGAAAAATCTGTCCACGCTGCAACTTCTCAAGGTTTGGTTTATCTCCCTTAGTAGCAAGTAGATCGAGGACGAATAATCCCAATCACATCATTATCCGAGTCCTCATCAGTTTCGGGATCAAGAGGCTCAACAATTTGGTGATTACCCTTTAGTTTCTCCGATTTTTGTTCCACTACATTGTCTTCATTTTCAATCACCGCAACAGACTTAACAGGCGAATTAAGTTTGAGAGAAGGGCAGTCTTTAGCATGATGTCCAAAACCATGACAGTTAAAACAATTGGACTTAGTATTGCCTCCATATGAAGAAGGAGAGGGATAAGAAGTAGCACGAAAAGGACACTCTTACAACTTGTTACGGACAGGATCCACAAAAGTTCTCTCACTCCTTGTAAGTGATTCCATCAAGGGCGTTACGAGAACCTTCTTCTTTTCCTCTTCCTCCATCTGAAGAGCTATTTGGACTGCATCCGCCATGTTGTACAATCTACTAGAAGCCAATCCACAAGAAATTTTGGGATTCAACCCTTGTCGATACATTGAGATCATCACATCTTCATTCCCTGGGAACTCGGATCTAGTCGCCAAACTATAGAACAATCTGGTGTACCCTTCCACAGACTTGATTCCGTGTGTCAGCTAAGTAAACTGCAAGTTAGCGCTGCTTGTAACTTGGCGCAATAAATTAGCGGGTCATTGCAATTTTCATGTCCTCCCATGCACGGATAGCAAGATAGTGTTCCCTTTGAAATTTAGCCCCCCAAATCCTTGATGTACCCTTCAACTTGTCATTCGGTACCAATGAAAAAAACTCTCCAAACCGGGCAACCAATCAAAAAATACATCTGGATCATCGTCCCCATTGAAGTTAGGAACCTCTAATTTGGCTCCCATATCCACATCAGCCAATCAAGGATCCTCTATCATGCGTTGTACAACTAAATACCAATTGTTGTCGTCGTTGTTGAGGAGACGGAGCCTCTGTTTTACCTTTATCAACTACCAATTTTTCCAGTGTGGCTTGTAGTTGTTCAAGCCACACTGGAAATTAGGGCAGAAATGTTTTCTTTTTTTTTGTGTGTGTGCGCGCGCGCGCGGAGGAAATCAGTTTGTGTATTTGGGCAAATTTAGTGGTGGCTGGAAAGTTGTGTTGGATTTGGACTCTCTCGGTGTGTAAGGTTTAGAAGATATTGGCCTTTTTAGTGGGGGCTGTGATTAATGACTTGGTGAGTGGTGGGTTGGGATGAAAGAAGGCAGGTTGGGTCTGATTTTAATAAAAGATTTCATGGTTCTGCTGTATAGGGTCGTGGAAATAAGATAGGAAGGATAACAAATTACTTATGATTTTTTTTTTCCTTGCTGCTGTAGAGACCAATATTGACGCAGCAGTTTCTGCGTGACTTTAGCCAGCAACTATTACCTTTTATTTCATTTCTCTATCTCTCTCTAATCATTACTTCATTATTCTCATTTTCAGAAACTCAATCAAATACTATCTCAAAAATTCTTCTCCAAATTTTCTTTCTAAAATCCATCCAAACACAGCCGGTGTTTTTCAGATCTGGAAGTTGAACCACAAGTTAATTTCAGATTGCAGAGAAGAACGATAGCACGCGTATCGGGATCGAGAGCAAAGAAAAGAAGAGAGATAATGGAAATAAAAAGAAACATTAAAAAATGACTTAATTAAATACTAAATTGCCACCTATAATTAATAATTAAAATAACAAAATTACCAAAGACCCTTATTGGACCAAAAAGACTTAATTTTACGCCTTCAACCCATGGGCTTTACTTGAGGCTTCCAAAGTATACAACGACAGTTCAACCAATCAACCGCTATGCCATGAAAAAGATCAGAGCAGATGGGTGTTTAGTGATCCGGACCCGCTCTACTGATTGAGGATATTCATATTGGAAATCTGAATTAGTAGAAGACTTATGTCACAAGTATCCATTACATGTTGCGATATGCTTTTTTTTCCTTTACTGGGGATCTGTTAATGATTGCTATTTGCTAAACACGCATAATTTTGGTATTCGTGAAGGTTAATGCTGAAGACTGCGAAGAGACATCATGCGTAATTTTGATCCTCTCTTCTTTTTTTTCCCGACTTTCAAGGTGTTCGGGTTAGTTTATGTGCATCTCAACTACTCCCATCTCCGGTCTCGTCAAAAGTAGACTATCCACGCCGGGATTTGGGGTTTCACAATTCTTCCTTATGACCCCTCTGGAGGTCAGCCCACTTTGGATTCGCAACTGTCAAGTAAATCGCAGATACATGCAAACGCTTACGAAAATTCACTGGTTAACTTATGCCAGCCAGAGTTGTCAAAATGGCCTTTGGGTTTAGGTTTGATTCTAGTGACATTTTGGTGATAAAATTGAACGGCGATATTCATTTTTCGTTCCCTCTCCTCAAATGAGGAAGAACAATACCCTCTATATAAATGTGGTAAAGTAGAAGTCCTACGAAAAAGTACTCTAAAAGGCATATAGATCTCTTCTACAAATTTTCAATCAATAGAATCAAGGTCTTATTCCTTACCTTTAAAGGAGGGTGAACAAAATCAAAATCCAGGAAGAATGACTGCACGATGTTTTAGATGAGCAAGAGATTGATAAAGTGATGGAATGTGTCAAAATGAAACAAATATTTCCTTCAGAGATTTCACTGATACGCTTAACAGGGCCTCTTATAAAGTACGTTATTTATGAATAATCTTTCTCCCAATAGGAAGAAAATAGTTGAAAGAAAGAAAATAACGGGCTGAGAGGGCTCTGGAAACAGTTGGAGAGTAAATTAAACACTAAAATTGACTAAGTTTTTGGCCTCTCATTACCATACAAGAAAAAGCAAAGAAACAAAATCTAGACTACCAAAGCCTGACATACTAACTAATAAGCACACAAATATATAAATATTAGTGGGCTTAAGTTCTCAAGTTTGATCATATTATTATGTTTATTATTAATTTTTATAAGATATTGCACGTAAGGTTTGTTTTGAGTGTTTGAGGAGAAAACGGGGATAAATATGGTGCATTCGATGTTGTGTGGAAGTGTGACGCACCACACTGGATAATTTTCCAGTCAACTGTGGCAACCACTGATGGAATAAAATAAAATAAACAAAAGAGGAAAGTCAGTGGATGATAGGTGGTGTCGGCTGGGAATTGAGAAATGGAAATGAATATCGCGGAGTCCTTTGATATCAGATTTTGCCCTATGAAACACATGCCAATAAAGTGCCTAGAACATATAAAACACTAGAACCACTGATGTAATCTACAAAATTACAACATAAAACACTAGAACCACTCCCCAGCCTGCGAAAGCACCATCTTTACCAAGTCGTCCAGTCCCTTCACCAATACTGCATGGTGCTCCCATAATACTTCGTTATATCCCTCGTCCTTGTAAGATCTGAACTATCGGAATCCAAGTAACAAATTTAAATTTTCCAGTTAGCATTTAACCTTCTAATTCCCGGGAAATCAGCTTTGTTTCCATTTCCAAGTGTTAAGCAAAATTGGACAGAGTGGACCCCCACGTGACTTCATGTAAGAGACCTTACCTGGAAACAAACTAAGTTGGACAACTCTGAGCCAAGTTTAAGCCAGAGTTAATTCACCTTTAAATTCATTCAGCGACACCTTCTCTGTTGCCGTAGTTACTTGAAAGCCTCCTGGCCCATCGACTTTGGTTAGGTAGCCATGATATCTCGAACCCCAGTGTAGCACACCATCTTAGGTACAAGAGGGCGACAGCGAGATTAACCTGATAATCTTTGAAAAGCTCTAGGATGCGTGTCTCAGCTTCCAAGTCTTCAGAAAAGATGTAGTTTTCCTCGTATTCTGTTCTCTTTTCTTCAAGAATGCCATCCTCCTCAGAAATCATCCGCATACTGAGAACTTGCAATGCTTCTATACCTGTGCTGATGTAATCATGGTTCACATATGCCGAGAACACATAATAACATGTTGACGAATCTGGCTGAACCTTTTTTTGGTGCATCTGCTCGGCAATAAGCTCAATTACATCGATTCTTCCCTAACAACCAAAAAATGAAACTAAAAATGAGGCAGATTGAGGCAAACGGTACATCTGAGCATAAAACACATATAGGGTGATTGGCTAGTGGATGTGTCTAACGTACCCTGACCTAGTTGGAACCTCTCCCTATAAGTGGCACAATTTTGTTTTAATTTGTTCAAGAGACTACAAAAGAATGACTATTACCATGAATCAAAATACCCTTTGCCTATGTTGTTTTGGTTAGCTAGGAGAAGGAAATGTTTTCAAAACATTTCGAGAAATGTAGCCAGAGTACTGAAAATGTGAAGAGAACTTGGGAATATATGAAAATGTCATCCTTGGATGTTCGTAATAGCTGTTGAAACAACCCTTACCGATTGGGGATTAATGGGTACTGTATTGTTATAAAGTTCAAACAACTCACTTTTTGGCTTTTGCAGACTTTCAAAACGTTCAGGTGCTTTTCAGTATGTGTCAGTGGAACATTGGAACTTTGGGATTCCACCAATTTTTTGTGTGGTCTCGAAGGAAATTTCTAGCCCTTGCGATGGAAGCAAAATGAAATTCTGTTACCTGGCTATGATCAACTCAAGCAGAACAGGACCCATACATTGAATTTTACTAATGTAGTGGGTGACATTTGGACGTGTGATCAAAGCAGTCTGCTCCATTGAAAGTAAGAAAGCAAATGAAGCTACAGATGACCATTGTATTTGGAGTTTTATTTACTTCGTCCTAAACTATATAAACCACATATTGAGTCCCTAAACTATTTGATTGCAATCCATTTCATTCCATCATTAACCGCATCTACTTTTTTAGAAGAAAAACCATTTACGCGCACATAGTTGTGTGCACAGATCACTCTGTGGGGCCCACATGAAAAATCCAAACTCTTCATTACTCTAAAAATATGTTTTCAAGTGACCTTGTTAAAAATAGCTCCAATGGATATATCTAACTAAGTCTAAGTGCTTGATCCAATCTTCCAATTTTTGATAACTTGAAACACTCAATCAAAAATTAGAATGTAAGATCAAGCACTTCGACCTATCCGATTGAGCAGATTTTTTAATGAGGTCACTTGAAAATATACTTTGTGCAACGCCAATGCTCTGGATGTTGAATGAAAGAAGCTTGGTAATGTGCACGTAAATCAAAATGATTCTTGGGTCTGCCCTCTCTGATGCCTTTTGGCTTTGATTTGAGGGCATGATTCCGCAACAAACTCGACGGTATAGGGGGACCACTGTTTCAGTGGTATTTTGTGAGCAACCACTTTGTGCATTTATTGCCAAAGGTTAGGTCTGTCTCAAATCCATCTGTTTCAGTGGTATTCTGAGAGTAGCCACTTTGTGCATTTATTGCCAAAGGTTAGGTCTGTCTCCTATCCATCCCCCGCCCATACCCCCAATTATTGGGGACTAAATGGGTTATGTTATTGTTGTTGTTGTTGTCACTTGAAAATATACTTTTAGAGTAACGAATGGATTGGACTGTTCATGTGGGACCCACCCCTAAGTAGGCCCCACATCGCAATTTGTCTGCACAGCTATATGAGCACAAACGTTTTCCGTCCAAAAAAGTGGATGCCGTTAACGATTGGACAATATGGGTTGCAATCAAATAGTGTAGGGACTAAATTGGTGGTCTTCATAGTTTAGGGACGAAGTAGAAAAAATATGAATAGTTCAGGGGATAAAAGCAAAAAGAACCCTTGTTATTTATATGCATGATTTCAATTTATAGACAAAGATGGTATGCTATGCAGTGGGAGGTGAACTTATAGAGGTTGAGAGCTTGTACTTACTAATGACCGTAAGATAGGTAACTTGAACTTCTTTTAAAAGAACCAATACCTTTTGACATGCTTCCAAAAGAAAAGTGTTGAACAACATTACATCAGACTGGATCCCTTCCAAGCTTCCTTGGTCCAGAAGACTTAATGCTTTGTCAAAATCACCATTTGCCAAGAGAATCTGACACATGCACATCCAATATATGAAAACTGACAATTTCTAGGTCAAATTCGAAGGTTCCAGCGTATATCCAACAAAATAATAATAATTTCTTTACTCTTGTTAAAGTTAGATGCATATGACAGGGCCATTTTTGTGGGATGGAGACAACTTAAAACTTAAGTGAATGAAAAAAAGGAAAGAATACCTTTATAAGAGCCGTATATGTTACTGCTTGTGGATAGAACCCATCACGCACCATCAGAGAAACTAGTGCACAAGCAGATTTGAAACATCTTACAATGCTGCAGCAATCAATCATTATGGTGTAAGTCGCAGCATCTGGCAGAAAACCCCATGATCTCATAGATTTGAATATATCAACTGCCAAATCACTCTGGACGCAAAGGAAAATAACATGGTTAGTAGCCAACTTAACAATAGATACCATTTGGAGTGGATGCTAGAAATATTTGCATTAGATAGCAAAACCTACTTCCTTGGCCGCAACAAGAGAATGCAACACCGTGTTATAGGAAGCAGTTCCAAGACAAGAGTAACCACGAGAAAACTGATTCTCTGCCACATGTAGGCGCTGGATGAGCTCCCTCACCATACCCTCTTCTCCAAGCACTTTTAGCTGAAGAGAAAAACCGAGACGTTAGTGCCATGTCACTGTTTTTTACCTCATATATGGTAAGTACAAAACTCAAAGCATAATCTGCCTCATGGCCGTCGCATACAACGAATTATGATTCATGTCCATATAAATAGGGAATTGAATAAGGAACACGATTCAGGAAAATTTCTAAATCCTAGTCAAACTAGCAATTCCTAAATCTTACTCTAGGTACCAAGGATTCAGAGGATTTTTTAGGAGTCTTATATCCAGATTATGATATGCAAGAGGAACAAAAATTATTAAATTGACTAACTGCATCAATTTTATGTGAAGGAGGATGCTCATTAACTTACAATAATAATCCAATGCTCAACCACACATACTGCGAGGCAGGTCAGGCTATTACACTCCCATCCCATGTGGACCATAATGATGATGGCTCTTTGCCCACGATTTATGACTATAAAAACACATTCTTACTAAGAAAGTATGCGGCCTCACTTTGCCTAAGAACTTCTTTTACCAAACTGACATGGATAGGATGTTGAAAAGTAGACCCTGAACTTAACAGTCCAAGACTCAGGAGAAGACAAAGTACTTAAAGGGACGAGCATGGTCCTGATAACATGATAGAAGAACCATAACATTGGGAAAAAATCCCCACAAACAAGCTGAGCTGAAAAAGAAAATCAATATATATCACAAGCTTCAAATTCCAAGAATTCAAAGCTCTTTGAGGGACATCTATGTAGTAGCTGGTACAGAAGAAACTTACCAAGTTCCTCATTGATGAATGGTTGTGCTGAATGCCATTTTTCACCATATCCATTTCTATAGCATGTATCCTTTTGGCAACGTTAACTTGTGACAACATATTGCCTTCTTCATAGGGCGCATTCACGTTACCAAACAATGAAAAAAGCAGCGCATATGTCCAGATATCTGGTTGAAGTTTCATTTCTTTCATTTTAACCAATGTATGAACAGCACGTTCAGGCCGATCCTACAAGAAAGCATCTAAATCTGGGTCACTACCAGCAAAAACATCTCTGAACAAGATTATAGCACCATGCCAAATGTGTCCGAATAAGAAAAGCAAATGAAGTATGTCCAAAAGTAAACCAACCCCTTAGACTGCTACGAAAAACACCATCAGATTTCAAAGTAGCACGATCTAATTCATAAACGTCACCCAAAATGGCATCGATAGGTTTAAGACAGACAACTTGAGTACCGAGCCGGTTGTTTTTAAGATCAAAAGACAGAAAGTTTTTTTTGTGGTAAACAAAGCCCCAGGGGCGGGAACCATTCCGTCATGATTAATCACTAGGGACCATTACCCAATTGACCTCTATTAGAAAACCATTTTCTACATTCTTATAAGATGGAACTCCATTTTTTCTTTTACCCTGGAGCTATTCTATTTCTTGATGTTCTCAAGTGCAGAGTGAAAAGGAAGTGGTGGCTGTTCCAGTACACAAAAAGGGTGGTTTGGAGATTGGAGTTCTTTCAAGTAAACCGCCACCTGCTTGATGCTTCAATAAAGAACAAGGCCTGAAATTTGACAATTGTGTACCAACCAACCACGGTAGCCTCTTTTTGGCTAGTCAAAGTGGGCTGCATGCAGTGGGCACCACATATTCGTTCATTTCTACCCATATGTACCATATATTCTTTCTGAACTAGGGGAAGGGTAGAGGCAATAACAACTCACTAGTGTGTCGCATGCTTTGAGAAAAGCATTATAAGGATGCACAAAACGACTATTGGAAATTTGATCCAGCAGAGCCTCAGCTAAATCCAGGTCCAAGCCTTTGCTGCAACCTACTGCAATGGTTGCAAGAGTAGAATCATGTGGCTTTAAGTTCTTGCTTTGCATTGACTTTAACTGCAGAGAGAGGAAGGGTGAAATTGAATAAATAGGAAAATGTTTGCCACTCAAATGTAATAAAATTTTATCAATGAACAATGAACAACATAACCGTTATGGAACAGTATATCTTACAATTTCAATGCCATCACGGAAACCTCTTGTGGAAACAATTACTTTTATGAAGCCATCATATGTATGGCTTGTTAATTCCAAACCCATATTCTGCATCTAAACAAAATGGACCTCTAAAAAGTCAATTCCGGGAACATGATTAAGTTCAAAATCTGTATTTATGGTATTAGGAGAGTCAGAGATTAACAAATACTATAACTAAAACAACCTCAGCAAGAAAATAGTGATACCTGTAAAATTAATTGCTCTGCCAACCTGCATTCTCGAGATCGTGCACAAGCATGTATCACATCATTGAAAGACCAACTCAAGATCTTCATAACAGTATTATATTTCCTCATCATACCTTTTTTTGAGCGGCATTTCCTCATCGTACTTTTTTTTGAGCGGCATTTCCTCATCAAACTTTTTTTTGAACAGCATTTCCTCATCATACTTGGCCCAATATTCTCAACTTCCTTCCTTTTTGTGAAGAATTTAAAGCCCCGCATATTGTTACTGGCATAAGTCTCCATTTTATGTGTGTTCATAGAACCAGAAAGTTCAGAATCTTCATTCTCCTTGCTACATCTCTTCAGGTCCAACTCAAAGCTAGAAGGTATAGGAATGTCCAGTCTTAGAGGGAACAACTTTCCCTCAGCTGTTTTACTGACAATAAAGCCTCCCCGCAGAATCATAGCCACCATGTGTTGTAAGACAATATAAGCAGCTTCCAGATCTCTCAACATTGTAAAGGCCCGTACAAACTGTCGAAGAGAAATAATGGAAGGACTATAATATTTTATGTACTCCTTCCAAATTTCATGGACAACAGCGAGATTTTCCTGTAAAACTGCAAGCTGAAAGAATTTAATTTAGAGTAGAATCAACATTATATCGTTAAACTTCCAACAACTTCAGGTATTATTAGGTACATAGGGTCCTTTCTACCTTCCCTAAATACACCAATAGGCACTAGTTATTTGTATCATTTCCCGTCAGGAGAAACAACAACTTTTTCCCTTATTTTGAATGTTTCACCTCAACTCCAAAATGTGCATGAGTAACAAACAAGTACTATACCAAACCAAATCAACTGAAAGTTTAGATGATACAATTGGAGGCAATAATTTCATTCAGAAAGATTTCAAATATAAAACTGTACAAACTGAAACTGCTCCGGGAGACAAATAGTCACCACCATCACAAAGTAAAACCAATTTTAACACGTTCTAACCTTGAGAAGCTCTATGTATGTTATTTCATTCTTCCCCACCATTCGACGCTCCATCAAATCCAAACATTCATTGACACGACTTGCACTTTGAATTCGAGCGCAGGCTCCTAGTAAGTCATTGTACATGGGCAGAATAGGATACAAGTCATGGGCTTTCCCAAGCATATCCATCATATTTAATGCCTAATTAAAAGATCGCAAAACACACAGATTAAGAATATTCCAAAAAGTGAAAGGAAAAGGTAGACAAAAAAGGACTGAAGCTAAGATAAACAGACATATTATGGATTTATGGGAACTTAAAAGCACTAATGCCCATGAGAGATGAATATCTATTTTCCATGGAAGGCTTCACCCCTTTCATGGAATTTAACAAGGCTCGAATAGAGTTTATGGTAGTTTGAGCAAATTGACCTGCTAGAATGCTTTCTGCTGAAACACTCCCTTGGACTGAATCCTTGCCACGTGCCACAGTGGTTATGGATTCGGGAGGCAGGGAACCTAAGCCCTCTGATTTACACCTACTTTGACCTCTGAGTTCTCATACCTAGCCATGAGTAGGTTTCCTATTTCCTCCAATCCACCGAAACTACTCTATAGATTTCACTTGTCAAGTTAGTTCTAAATGCTCTTTGTCTATCTAGAAAGCATGAGCCCTTGATGCAGTTGGACGGGTGGTTGAGTCCTGCTCCTTTCCTGTGGTTGGGGTTGGACTGACTCACAGACACGTGACACAAAGGTTGTAAATCTCAAACATGCCTACCACAGGAAACCTAATACTCATTTTATTGTTTTGAAGGTGAATCCAATCAACAAAATACCCAGTATGAAAACATATTAAGAGACCATATATACTGAGGTATGAGGGATAATGTAAACTTTTCAACTTAATAAAAGCAAACTCAGCTATAAAGTGACTACAAAAAAAAATGCATGAAATATGTAGAAGGTGGTCATACCTCCTCTAGGTAACCCCCTTTACAGAGTGCTCGAATAATAAGGAAGTAGCACTTATCGTCTACATCAACATCTTTCTCAACCATAATTCTCCAAGTTTCCATCACAAACTGCAGCGAAAAGAAATAACTTCAACATTTGTTACATATTTCCACCCATGGAGCATCCATAGTTTGAGATAGTCAAACTCCACACTAGTGGCCATGAGAGCTCTGTTTCAATATAGATAATGCAGGAGACCTCAGTTTCACTTGAAAGTGAGGCAAAACTGAGATATAGTCAAGACTCTTAAGAGGGTACTAATGAGTGCATGAGCAAGGAGTATCTCATATTCCAAAACTCTGCATAACTCAAATATAGAAACCATAGGCTGCATAATAGCCATAGGGAAACAAATAATCATTCTTAAGCCTACCAGTGGATCTGTTGAACGTGCACAGTACTCAAGAATATAAACAAAATCATTGGCTGTCAATGCCATGTTCCTGCAGCCAATATCTGATAGTAGACTGGATGCTCTGCTTCTCTCATCGACGCGAAGTGCATTGACAATCTGCATCTGCACAGACCTTGCAGGTTCATTCCCATAACCCAGTGAACCATTAAAACCTGAAAACAAAGGCCAAACATTCTAAAGATTCTTCAAAACTTAAGAAGCTATTTAACCATTCCATTGGCGTATGGTATACAAACTTATGCACCCTAACAGAACTTCACCAACTCATGCAGAAACATAAGAAGCTTTGGAACACGGATATTGATACGGGACACAAATATGACTTCACCAAAAAACGTGTAACAATACGATGACACCGCCAAGGTCCATTTGTCAAAGAGGTCTTTGTATGGTCCTTGATATTGTATCACAACATTAGTACAAGACCAGTGAGAAACCAATCTGGGATTTAGGTATCAATTTAAGAGCCATCAGATAGCGTACAAAATACAGGTATCCTCATGCAACCACTTGCAATATAGTAACAAGGATTTGTCAGTTCAACTACTTCTTAAAGTAGTAAGATAGTAGTAATTTATTGGCACAAATTTCTTCTCTAAGTAATTAAAGTATCAGAAAACTATTCTTTTATCTATAAAAATGTTTCAACTCCAATGCCATACAGGAAAGATCAAAACCTCCATTGGAGACCCAAAGTTACTGAACGCTATATGATACTTCTTTAACTAAGATTATTGATTTCCAATTATAGATAAATTGAGGAAGCAATAGATATGTATCCGCAAGTAGCCTGGGAGTATGAGTATGGATGGGAATACAACTCCCTTCTAGAAATATCCGTGTGCCACATGTGCCGCATGTAATCATGCGTTATGAAGTGGGAATTCATACCACTTAACGCTGAGAAAGTTTGCAGTGATTCCAATCCTCCAGCAATTCCCTGCTCAATAAAATCAATACATTTGGATTTTTTTAGTTCTTGAAGTACATCAAAGAACGAAAATGAAACGAAATCCTCACAAAAGAATGAATTTTCTTTTCTTTTTCGTCATTCCGCAGACCAGAATTCCCATTCCTTTGCAAAAGAGAGTCTAACAACTGAAAACATAAGGAATAATAGTTACACATTGAGGTGCTTTCGATATCTGATACGAATTTCCAAATAACCGCAGAGAGATAGTCAATCTGTGCAACAAAAAGAAGATTATGATGTTAGTGATCCCCAATTATTCCTCGCGATGATAACGCCTACACACGGATGAAAAAAATACACTAACAGAGACCTGCGCATGCTTGGGGACTTTCTTCGCGAAGAGCTCACTGAAGCAAAGGAAGCGCTCAAGGCTTCGGTATCAGAGTTTTTGAGAGAGAGAGAGAGAGATTTAACGGCGAAAAACGGATAAATTGGTTGCTCGGAGAAGGAGAACCTCTCAGTTAGTGCAGAGAGCTATTTATATGGTCGCAGAAGAGGAAGGACGGCGGGAAGTCACCATGGATCAAGGTCCGGCGGCGGCGGAAAGGTTCGACTTTGTGCCGGTGCACTTGAAGGTGTAAATCAAGACAAGTGAAGGAATTTGTAGCATAGAGGTAAAAGCGTTCGTTCTGTCCACGCTTATTACTATTAACCAAACTTTGTGAATATATAAAAATTGTAGGAGTGTTAGTATTTGTCAACTTCTTTAAAATTTTGATCATAATTTTTTCCACTTTTAAAATTTCTCTTGTCGAGACAAACTAATAATTTACAAAAAAAATCGACACAAAACTAACAAGGTCCCAAAACACCCACTTATACGGGGTATCCAATTGAGTTTTATTGGAGTTTTTATTTAAATTGAGGAAGACTCAAGTTTTTTACTCAAATTTTAAGTATAAAACTATTTTCTTTCCCTCAAATTTACAATCATGTCATTAACAAGGCTTTTACTATGCATGCAATTGAGTTTTCCCATCTGAATACTTCATACCAAAAAGATGCTCCAAAAATATTTGAATAAAAGCTTTATCAATGGTATAGATGATTGTAAATTTGGAAGGAAAAACATAACCTTGAACAAATAGAGGAAAACTCAATTTGATACACTCTCCGTCCCTTTTTTATAGCCAACTATTCTATTTTGGGTTGTACCTTAATAAATGTGTGTTTGGGCCACTTAGCCAAAAATCCAAAACATTTGACATTTTTTAAGCAAAGGACAATAAACTTTTGCAATCAAATATAAAAACAAAAAATATTTGACATTTTTAAAAGGAAGGACAAAAAAACTTTTGCAATCGAACATAAACACACAAAAATTAGTGAAATGTTACCAATTTTTAAAAATTTTAAATTCGAACATAAAATTCAAAAAAATCTTCACCCCACCTCTAGCCGACCACCATCCCAACTTTGGCGACCACTTCCAATGACCAAAAAAATTGGTGAGATATCACTAATTTTAAAAAAAATAATTTCGAACATAAAATTCAAAAAATCACCACCCCACCTCCGGCAGACCACCACCCCACCTCTGGCCAACCACTTCCAGCGACCAAAAAAAATAGTGAGATTTCACTAATTCTTAAAAACTCTTATTCCAAACATAAAATTCAAAAAAATCACCACCCCACCTTTGGCCAGCCACTTCCGGCGACCAAAAAAATTAGTGAGATGTCACTAATTTTTTAAAATTCTAATTTCGAACATAAAATTCAAAAAAATCACCACTATACCACTCACCGACCACCGCCCCACCTTTGGTTGACCACTTCTGGCGACAAAAAAAATAAAAAATTAGTGAGATGTCACTAATTTTTAAAAATTCTAATTTCGAACATAAAAATTAAAAAAATTACCACCTCACCTCCGACCAACCACCACCCCACCTTTGGTCGACCACTTTTGGCGATCAAACAAATTAGTGAGATGTCACTCATTTTTAATTTCAAACATAAATTCAGCATGAGTATATTAGTACGTACTAGACGTGCGTGTTGGTAGAGTCTTGACATTCACAAGCTTGCTAGAATGAGACACGCCAAGAGCACTTGAAGAAATGGGAGAGACGTAGGGAGGGCGACTAATTTTGACACATCAATCTGCCTTGCATTGCTAACAAACTTTGTGAAAAGTTTCAATTGAACCAATCGTTCCAGTGATAAAAAGTAATTCGAGAACACCATTATTGATCCAATGTACCACCAAAAAAGTTGGGATCCGCAAGTGAACATTGAACAGATTCGGAATTATGATGTTCCATCGTGTGATTTGATTGCCTTCCACTCGAATTTTTAAGTACAAAAAGCAAAAGACATTCGAAACTAACTTTCAAATTATTTTGATCATTTCGGAAGTTAATTTCCGATTTCGGTTGCGGTGTTAGGAACTTTAGGTCCGATTGTTGCTTTCCGTTTTGTTTATGGAAAAAAAAAGAGAGAGGTTGACAAAGAAGGTTGACAAAGAGAGAGGTTCTGACGGGCCTTATCTTTGGATCTCAGCCGGTCCCAAGCCCGGATAAAGGAAGAGGGTTGTGTATTAGGTAGCTGACAGCTAACACATAAAAAGATCCATCAAAACCTTATGACATGAACTTTAATCATACAACGAGACATGCCGGGGCGTTCCCTTTAAGCGACGTGTTGTGCCTACCTTCGGGTGCTTCGAAAAATGGGCAAAGGGCGCCACATCGGCGTCCGGGTGTGGTGATAAATGAGCAAGGGTTCTTGTGCGTGTCTGGACGAGCGCGGGTAAAGAAGCTAGCCCAGGATTATAGGATCCGCATAGCAACTTGGAATATAGGGACTTTAACGGGTAAGACTAGGGAGCTAGTTGATACCATGATTAGGAGGAGAATTAGTATAGTTTGCCTTCAGGAGACTAAGTGGGTTGGGGAGAAGGCTAGAGAGATAGAAAACACTAGGTATAAGCTTTATTATACGGGTAAGAATAGGCATAGAAATGGGGTAGGCATCGTAATAGATAAGCACCTTAAGGACTTGGTAGTCACAATGATGAGGAAAGGAGATCAGATTATTTTAGTTAAGCTTGTGACTAGAGAGAGTATAGTGAATATTATTAGTGCTTACGCACTCCAAGTAGGCTTAAATGATCTCATTAAAGAGCAATTTTGGGAACAGATTGATGATGTGGTTCAAGAGATACCTTGCGGAGAGAAGCTTTTTATAGGAGGAGATTTCAATGGTCATGTGGGAGTGCAGAGGCAAGGGTATGAGAAGGTACATGGTGAATTTGGATTTGGTGACCTAAATGAATGTGGTAGGAGGATTTTGAATTTTGCGGTAGCTGGCGATCTAATAGTTGGGAATACTCTATATAAAAAAAAGTGAGGAACATTTAATTACCTTTAAGAACGGAGTCAATAGAAGCCAGATCGACTACTTCCTTGCTAGAGGCGTAGATCGCTTGTTATGCAAGGATTGTAAGGTCATTCCCGGAGAGTGTCTAGTGGCTGTCGCGCCCCGATTTTTACCGGCTGCTCGCCTGCTCCACTTCGGTGGGCATATTGGCGACGCTTTCAAAATCATGACTTTTAAATGCGACGATTGTGAATTATGAGGTTTGCAGCTGTAACTCGAGCTTTTATTAAAATTTCAGAGTCGCCACCTAACATTGGATTTGGGTGTGTCAGGTCACCCGTTAAAATTGTTATTCAAAGAAAACTTTGAACAACAGCTTCAACTCTCTTTTTTATATATTCTTCTGTTTGAGCAAATTCTTCTTTCAAACGGGCTTGAAATTGACTCTCTTTTCAGGTCTACAAAATCAGAGATGGGCTCGGGAATTTTCTGCGAGTGGGGAAGGTGTTAGGCACCCCACGTCATCTGTTCAACGGTTTTCTCAATTTTAACCTTTTCAATTAAATATCCTTGGCAGAAATAAAAGAATAAAAAAAAAGGAAATTAAATTGTTTTGAAATTCATATGTCGGAATCTAAAGGTCCGAGCATGTTTCAGGTGGTTTCGCACCTTTCGCGTCTGCGTTTTCAGATTTTGACATATGGATTATCACTACATTGATTTTGCTTTTTTTTTATGGAGTGGAATCCTTTATCACCGGGACTCGATTTATAGGCTACTTTGAAAATCGCCATCAATCGGTCACAGGCTACTTTGAGGTTCCATAAACAACATTTATATATATACAAAAAAAAAAAGAAGATATTGAATGATTGGTTTTTTGAATATTGAAATTGAAAGGGGGAAACGCCCCCTGTGCTGGATTACATGGTGCTCACCTTGGGTGGCAATTGACTTGAAATGTATAGGCTAGACGAAAATATAACTTGAAAAAGTCTCGAATTTGTTTCACTATTTTCAAGCTATATTAACGTTGTCGCGTATAAAAATACAAATTACAAAACCTCGGTCGGACTGTAATTGAAAAGAGATGACTGTATTTTTGTGGGCTTTGGACTTAGGCAAAGGCTTTGTGGGTTTTTATGTAGAGAAGCAGAGACTTTTTTTTTTGTTGAGCTTGAAGCTCTAGTTTTTCTGGACTGGTGAATGAGAGATTTGCTCTTGGGTTTTAGGCTGGAGAGAATGGAGGTGCTGGGGTTTTGTTCTGGATCAGAGAGAGAGAGAGAGAGAAAGCTGAGAGAGTTTCGTTTTCTTTTCTTTGGTTTTTTTTCTCCTTTTTCTCTTCTATTTTTTTTTTTTTTTTTTCAATGCAGCAAAGCTGCTGCCTTTTATGGAACAAGTGTCGGCAGGGAGGCTGGAAATTTATCCAGTGTTGTGCACACACATGGGAGCTTGTGATGGTGATCAACGGCTGAGATCGAAGTAGGGGTGATTGGACGCACAGGAAACCAACACGTGGCATGATGGTGCTGAAACTACCCACTGACATTCTTCATTGAATAATGAATTTGCTTCACTGGGATTGAATTGCATGATGGAGGTTACTGCCTTCAGAAGAACAATAAAGGCTCCGCTAGTTGGTTAGAAAAGTGGACGCCACTGCTTGAATAAGTAGTATCAGTGCTTCATGGGGTCTGTGATGCTCTCGACTGATGTTCAAAACGGAGTCCGATTAAGATGCAGGAACAATCAATCTTCTTGTTTTAATGCCCAGAACAATATGATACGGTGCACGTAATTTATGCACTTAGCATGTGAATCCTGGGACAGAATCTGATGTCAAAAGGACTCCACATGAATTGTTTTTCCATTTCAATTTCCCATGCCATTTCCTTCCACTGGGATTCCTTGACATTGAGTAGGATAATCAAAGGATAAACAATTGAATTGTTTATTTTGATATTAGAAAAATTCGGTCAGTGGATGGTGGTCTAGAAAATGATTCAGTGTTGCACGTTTGTGCGACACGCAATACTCCGCAATGCTTTTGATTGAGCTCTCTACCGGTGTCCAATCGGGACCCAAACACAGTCAAAATTTTTGTTGCGACGTGTAGATAAATGTGGTGAAATTGGCGCCGTTCAATGTTGCTCTGAGATTGGACTTGCGAGTGGTCGGGCCAAATTTGGGTGTCAACAGTGGCACAACATAGACTTTTAGTGTTAGATATTGGTCTCGAGGGGAATAATAGATCGAGAAAAGAAACTTGAAGTTCACGAACTAGATGGTGGTTCTTAATAGAAGAGAAACTAGATGTATTCAAGGAGCGTATGGGCCAAAAGATGGAGTGGGGAGGAGAAGGTGATAGTGATAGTATATGGAATACAATGGCTAACGGGATCAGAAGAATATCAAAAGAAGTTCTTGGGGAGTCAAAGGGGAAAGGTCCAAGCTCTAAAGAGACATGGTGGTGGAACAACGAGATTCAAACCACGGTAAAAGCCAATAAGGATTGCTTTTAAAAAGTGGCAAAAGGACCGGAATGTGAAAAAAATTCAGAGGTACAAGCAGGCTAATAGGGAAGCTAAGAAGGCTGTTAGTGAGGCTAAGTTGAAAGCCTACGATGATTTTTATGCTAGGCTTGATAGTAAGGATGGAGAAAATAATATATATAAACTTGTCAAGCTAAGAGAAAGGAAAGCTAAAGACTTCTCTCAAGTTAAGTGTATAAAAGGTAGTAATTCAGAGGTGTTGCTGAAAGATGAGGAGATCAAGGATAGATGGAAGATGTATTTCAAGAAGTTGTTAAATTAGAAACACGAAGGAAGCTTTGGTGAGAAGGAAGTTGATGTCCCTAGCGAGAAAATAGAATACGAGTTCTATTGGAGGATACAAAAGTTTGAAATGGTCAAGGCTTTGGAGAGGATGAAACCGAGTACGGCCTTAGGACCAAATAATATCCTCATTGAAGTGTGGAGAAGCCTAGGTGACTTGGGGTGACTTGGTTGACAAAATTGTTCAACAAGATTATTTTATCTAAGAGGATGCCCGACGAATTGAAGGGGAGTACCAATCTACAAGAATAAAGGGGATATTCAAAGTTGCAACAACTATAGAGGTATTAAGTTGATGAGTCATAAGATGAAGTTGGGGGAAAGAGTTATTGAGCATCAATTGAGAATGGTGACTATGGTGTCGGAGAAACAGTTTTCGTTCATGCCTGTGAGATCAACTATGGAAGCTATTTACCTACTAAGGAGATTGGTAGAAAGACACAGGTCAATGAAGAAGGATTTTCATATGATTTTCATAGACCTGAAAAAGGCTTATGATAGGGTGTCTAAAGACATTATATGGTGGCCTCTGGAGAGAAAAGGAGTGACCAAAGACTATATTGACGTGGTCAGAAACATGTATGAAGGTGCAGTCACTGCCATTAGATCACCAGCAGGAGAAACGAGTGAATTTCCCATCACAGTAAGATTGCACCAAGGGTCAGCGTTGAGCCAGTACCTTTTCGCATTAGTTATGGATGAATTGACTAGGCAGATTCAAGAGGATATCCCATGGTGTATGTTGTGTGCAGATGATATTGTCCTTGTAGATGAAACGACTAGTGGTGTTAATACTAAATTAGAAATTTGACAGGAAGCATTAGAGTCTAGGGGCTTTCGGATAAGTAGGAGAAAAACTGAGTATATGGTCTGCAAGTTTAATGTTACCAGAATTGCGTATGAGGAAAGAGTGATGATCCAAGATCAAGAGATACCAAAGAAGGACCATTTTAGGTATTTAGGCTCTATTATTAGTCAAGATGGAGAGATTGCATATGATGTGACTCATAGAATCCAAGTGCGGTGGCTCAAGTGGAGAAGCGCTACTAGTGTACTGTGTGACAAGAGGGTATCAACAAAATTGAAAGGAAAATTTTATAGAACTGCCATTAGACCAGCGATGCTTTACGAGACAGAATGCTGGCCTATTAAAAAGCAGCAAGTGAACAAGATAAATGTAGCAAAAATGGGAATGTTGAGGTGGATGTGTGGTAAGACTAAACGAGATAGGATTAGAAATGAAACAATTCGCGAGATGGTAGGTGTAACACCTATACAGGAGAAGTTAAGGAAAAATAGGCTAAGGTGGTTTGGACATGTCTATCGTAGGCCAACGGATGCAGTAGTTAAGAGAGTGAATATGTTAGCTTTGGGTAAAAATGTACAAGGGAAGGGAAGACCCGAATTGAAATTAAATGCGGTAGTACGTAAAGATCTGAGTATACTAGGTTTAAGTAATGAAATAGCACTTGACAGAACTCAATGAAGAAAAAAGATTCATATAGCCGATCCCAATTGATTGAGACATAAGACTTGGTTTGGTTTGGTTTTTTGATCAGTATGTCTGTATGTTTGATTTTAAAAGTTCATTGTCCTTCCCTTCAAATAGGCAAAATATTGTGTATTTATGACTAATTATTCCTAAAATGACCGAAACTGGACCGTCTATTTCACGGCGCAGAAGGAATCCACCTCCTCTACAATGGAAAAACAAACTTCACAAATCAAGAACACCACGAAGATCATTTATATTGCAACTAAACAATGTAGGCGCAGGGACATATATAAATGCATTTAATTGGCTCAGTAAGAACTTGCAAGTTCAACATGCAGTCTCTGCAAATAGGCAGTGTTCTAAAAAGTCTAAAAAGCACAGGAAAAAAAGAAGAAGAAAAAACAAATCTGTATAAATTACATTGGTAAGTTTCCGCATAAATCATCATGTTTTGCAACCAAAAGAGTAACATAGCACAACGACAGCAGCAACACACGGCAAAACTTTTTGCTTCTCCAGTTGTAATGGGGAAACACCGGACTTGCATCTGACTGAGCACCTAACTCAAAGGCAAACACAAAACTTGAACTGTGAATCGGACCCAGAGCTTCATTCCCGTTGATGACCAGCATAGATTCTCTCACAAAGGTTTTTTTTTTTCCCCCCGGAGAATTGCAACCAGAATTCGCGCCAGGCATCTTTTAATCAAGCGTTGAGTGGGAACCAATGTTGTGGCCACTTAGGATACATGCGCTTGTACAAACTCATGCATAGAGTATCGTGCTGCTGGAGGACCCCGTTCAAAATACACTTCATCGCCCCTGAGAAGAATGAGAAATAAGAAAAAATACCGCATGCCTCCTCACAATGAAATGAAAAGAATGAGAACTAACATTAACTTCTGACCGAGCAAAACCTAGACAACTAGAGTCTACAAGCAAAAAATTCCCCAAGTGCAAGTGAAGTGGCACATTCAAAACATATCTTAGGTGATGATCACAACAAAACGAATTTGAAGGATATTCACAGCAGTAGACCATAATAACCACACTCCACAGAAATACTTAACTACATACATAAACGCCACCCATTCATCAGAAAAAGTAAAGCATCCTTTTATCCAAGTATATTTATATTAGTCCCAGTGAGCATCATACCATGTGTACCGAGGGGTTCCTTGATGCGACCACGTCGACCACATTTCGTCCAGACTTCGACCGGCTGCAACAAAATTGAAGGCCCAGAAGATCCAATCATGATATACGTAAGTATGTCAAAGTCAAAGAGACATCAGCTAGGAGAATTTCTTACCTTGAACCATCTCACATCCTCTGGATTATGGAACATGTATTTTACTGTAGCTTTTTTCTTCGATACTCGCTGAGGATAACTGCATGAGATATCCTTTAATGAGCAAAAATCATACCAACACTTCTGATTCGGAATTTCAGATAATCATGAACTCCCAATCGTGTCATCCGTCCATAAATTATGTATCATAAAGTGTTTGACGGGCAATACATTTAAAAGAAACGAATTCAAAAGAGCATGCATGCCGATCTAATTCCAACACTGTTGAATGCATCTCTGGGGTGAGGGGGAGGGGAGAAAGATAGCGCTTAAAATTGCAGCAGATATGGCATTCATACCCAGTTAAAATAATTCTCTTCAGTATAATCCTATCAGGATCAATACTCCTCAGTGAACCAACAGCAGCAACTGAAGGCGAAGCAGAAGTTGGCTCACTCTTTAGAACAATCAAAGGAAGAGGAGGAAAAGAAATTGGAGCATATATCGAAGCTACTGAAAACTGTCCTGCATGAAGAAACCTCTCCATCTTGTGCTTGTCTGAACTTATATTGTCAGTAGAAAATATTGGCCTGTAAATTCAGCAATATCAATATTCAGAAAAAATATGGAAAACGAAGCAATTTGAAGTCAAGGAGAGATATTACCTGCAAACGAATTGGCGGAACCCCACATGAAATATTAGTTCTTCTTTAGATTTGATGGGAGCGGTGTATGTGTCATGCTTCCTTACACTGGAGGAAAAAAAAAAAAGAGGATCCAAAACACACAATAAATCACAAGATTCAAAACACAGAAAACAAAAAGAAATTGCAAAACACCGAACAAAAGATACCTGAAGTGAAGAACTGAAACTTTAGACTCATGTTGCAAGAGGCCACATGCTATTATAGGTATTGTTTTAGCAAGCATACATAGTTTGGATGCAACACCAGTTGGCACATCCTTGATGTGAAGTCTAGTGTAAGAACTTGCTGGTATGCAGTCATCAAAGTCCCCTTGCTCTGTGTCCAGAGCTTTTGCGAGGACATGTTTTTGTGTTCTGGTGAAATTATCAAAAGCAAATATCTTTGCATATTCTGGGGGTAGAGATTCCTGAATTGATAAACAAGATGGTTAATAAACTCCCAAATGGAGAGGCCGAAAACACTAATGGATCACTATCTACAAATAAGAAAAATTACTTTTGGGTCCCATGAAGACGTCCTGAAGGACTTGAGACCTCTAAACTTAGCAAAACGCTTTCGAGCAGGAACATCAAATGGGGTATCCACTTCATCAGGGAATTCTGAGCACAGCAAACTTAAGCATTAGAAAATGATTACGATAACATAAAAGGGCATGAACCAGAAGTGAATAATAGCAAATTAATACCGAGAAATATGCATATTGCAGACAATACTAACCCGACTCCCAGAAATTGGGGAAAACATAAAGAAGAGAATGCAGAACACTAAAATGTAGGAGATTCAACATGTTAGATGATATCCGAATGAAGTTGCATTCAAGTTTATATCATACAGCAATACGATATTAAGTTATTTCAGGCGATTTCACTCCAGTCGTTTTCAGATATTGAAGATATACAGTGAGCTAAGCATTAATAGACAAGGTCCTCAGTGCCTGAAGCAGAACAAAATCAATAGTAAAAACAAAAAGCTTGGATCATAAAGACATTGGGTATGACTTGTGCCAGAAATACAAGTGAATCAGAGTACTGAGAAAAAGACAGCTATAAACTCAGCAGAGAAGGGGAGTCGTGTGACCAATTCAATACTCCAAACAATTATCAGTTATGTTCATTTAAACGATATTTATATACTTAAATTTCAAAGCAATTGGCCAGCATGGCAGATTACAACAGATATGATAAACACGCCAATTGTATAGAGCACTGCAATTGGGCACTAATCATGGAAGAGTAGATCATTATAAATAATTGTTACTTCCAACATAACCCTAGTGGCATTAAAAAATTTCTTGATTGTTCTACCCGTTATGTATTTCCACGTAAAAGCAGAGTCACTATTTTATAGCAGATCACATGGAGAATAGTGAAAACAGTGGAGCATTGAAAAATCCAACAAAACCAAAGCTAGCTACTTCACTTCTTAGCAGGATCCCATTAAATTTGCAGTTCAGTAATTGTAATATCTAATGCTCTGGTGAAAACACCAAGTGGCTACAAATGACTCCTCAAAAGTGTTGCCATTTAATTTGGAAGAAAGAGTAATACCTTCATCTTCAGCATGTGCTTCTTTAATTTTGCGAATTTCATCCTCTATTTGCTCCTTCGTAAAGTTTTCACCTTCCTGCAAGGCAAAGTAAAGCATCTTACATCTCTAAGCGTGTCCAGCAGATAAAGAAATGATAACTGCATCCAAGAGGGTGCTTTTGACCATTAGTAAAAGAAAAACAGGATATGGCTTACAAACTATAACAGCTTTAATATTTTCAACTGATTCCTTCAAATTTTGACAAAAGAACCTTATCATTTTCATGCTCTGCAAACTTACATCAAGTGCCATGCATGCTAATTCTTGACCAACATTGAATCACCAACTCCCTTCGCATGGCAACTTACTGCTGGTAATGCAAGAACAAGATCAAGAAGAGAACAAGGACGAGGAAATTTGGTCATTAATGGCTAAGTGGATAGTGCCACATTATATAATTTGGTAGGGCCTGGTGCTTTTACTTTCATAATGGATTCCCATCAGTAACAGTTTCAAGGCTTAACTACTTCAAATGAATAGTTCGGAGAAAAGGCCCAACTGTCCAAAGCAGTAAACTGTAAACCTTAAGGGTGCTAAAGGAGCAGCTGACAACTGACATGGTGGATCTTGTAATTTGCCAACAGAAACTCCTCCCATCACACAACCGCAAATCAAACAAGTAGTCTTGAATCAGACTGGTATGTAAGGAATGTGTTCGAAGGGGTGGCCGGTTATTCTTGGGTATTCTACGGTTTCCCACCTTCTGTAATATGACCATTTTTTACACCTGAGGCTATTCCTGGCATGGTGAAACCATGGAAAAATTGGCTCTTCAAGGAAGCAGCACAAAAGCATTCCATAACCCCCACAAATACTTATGAAAAATCTTTTTAACCTCTCCACAGTACAAAATAGATAATTGCTAGAGAGCACACCTACAGGTTTGGTGCATAAGTTCCCGTGAAAAAAGTACCTACACCTTGACGGAAGCATCTACTTTATGAACATGTTTCCGAAGTCTTTTAACACTCACCATTGCTACTGAACCAACTTCAGTCTCTTCATCTGACTCTAGTTGAAGAGAAGTCTGGTCATCGTCCAGGTCCAAGTTGTCATTGCATTCTTGACCTACAAAATCACTAACATTTCTGTCCAACACCATACCATCATCTGAGTCATCCACGTCTGAATCATCAACAATCCAAGCAGCCTGCAAACTTAATGTTTACTGCTTAGCACATCTAATATTGAGTCTTTACTTGTCATCATAGTCATATAGAGACCTTGGAAGGATGCAAGGATGGAAAATGGAAAACTATGCAGACTAATAACAACCATGGACCTGATACTCTGAAGTGCCCCGAGGCAACGTTCTTTTTTTCAGCCTTTTCTCTTGTTGATTTCTATCAGCTTCAGCCATTTCTGTTTCTGTTGGCCACGTCTGAGAGTCAAAAGAAGAATGAGAGAAAAGAAAAGGTAATAAATTTAATGGAGAAAAAAATCAATGCAATGGAAACAAAATACAACGTTCAATTTTATTTATTTTTTAATTTTGTTGTCGAGCAAAAAGAAAGTAAAACCTCCAAAACAAATTTTTTTTCAAAAAAACAAATGGTTCCTTTCCTTTCATGCTCTAACACAAACAAATTACTTTAAAATGTACTTGTGAGGTTGTATTACAGAAACCCATTTCAGGTGAAAGAAAGTATCTGACAATCCATAAATGAGCACTGCCCAAGTTAAAGCACAGGGTACCAATCATGTGGCAAATTTTTCACAGCATCAGGTGAAAACTACTAAGATATTAAAACAATACTCCCTCTGTTCCATATTGTTTGCCTTCTATGGGAGTACGTGCATTTTGCACACAAAAAATAACGTGTTTATGAGAACTTTTTTCGAAGAAAAAATACACCAATTTTTTCTTCTCAATGAGATCTTTAAATTGGTGTAAAGTTTGTTGAAAAAAAATTTATGCTTGTACATTATTTTTTGCATGCAAAATGCACAGACTCCCATAGGGGGCAAATAATATGGAACGGAGGGAGTATCTGTTAAGATGCTCTTATTTCACGGCCATGCAGCCAAGGACCAAAATTTCAATTTGCTGCTTATTCCAAAATAAATTTTTGATATTGCATGTGGCTGAAGGATGTGTTTAACATTAATTCCAGCTACCTGCTCTCCCGCAAGAGGGTCTGGAACATTTTCGACAAGTAAAGGCTCTTGTTTCATAGGATCAGGGACCAAAGACCTTACAACCTGCAACATTGAAGAAGGAGAATGCATTACAGGAGGGGGACATGAGGTATAGGACTTTGCAGGTAAATAACACTGAATAAGGTAGGGAAGAGCACTCCCCTGGCAGACCAAGTCAACAAAACCAGTTCAATTCCTTATACCAAGGAACATAAAAACTCCAGATAAAGAAACAAAAGGCTTCCATGGGTGTGGAGAAATAACTCGATAAGAAGAAACTATCATTATATTCATATTTTAAGGTAACAAATGAAACCTGCACATCATGTACATCTGCATCCATGAGATCCCCATCTTTTCTTGCTTTCAGTGGACATGGATCCTCGAGAAGTTCAATTTTGCACAACTGAAAATCCCCAGCACCAGAGACATGAACCTGATCCAACAAACAAAAAAGAGAAAAAAAAGTGAACGATGAAGCTGCTGAGCAACCAAAAGAGGCACTAGCCATAGCCTGAACAACTTACCAGCTGATTGACCGAGAGATTGCAAGTGCGCAGATAACCAGTAAGAAGAAGTGTACTCTTCTCTGCATGGCAACCATCAGCGACCATATCAACCTGCCACAGCCCAAGTGATGTAAATTAACCACAGGTGTTTATCTTAAAGATTAAAATGCAGACCATTATTAACCTAACATAAATGGGGAACTAATTAATGCAGCAAGTACCGAGCCAACAAACACAAGCATTCCTATAATAGAAATATCTAATGTGTGGGAAAAAAAAAGACAAAAGGCTAAAATCCAAAAGTAAAAAGAAGAGGACGATGGATTAGCTATGTGTTATGTTAACTTAGATCTTTTATAACATTGAGGAGAAAAAGCTGTTTGAAAGGTTAGTCATAGTTAACACTATATATTACTTCAAATCTTCAATAAACTACTGCTTAAACAAGATCCTCAAATCCAATAGAACCAGCACAGTAAATAAAATCTATTAAACAAAACAGCCACCTTTTGAGCCATGAGGTAAGGATGTTTGTCCCGCCAATGAGGAACTGTCAGCCTTTGCTCCTTAAAAAGCCACATGAACTGTAATCATCACGTAAAAAGGATAAGTATTATAAAGTGTAGCCCCAGACGATGACCCAATGAGAATGATAACTGGTAGACCTATGAGCAGGAGTGGATGGAGGGCAATGCAAGAGGGGTCCCAGGACCCTGCACACCCCCCAATTATCCCACTAATTATACTATATTTTCAGGTTAATTTGGAACAGTTGTATAGGATTGGCCCTTTAAAGTCTCTTCAGTGAATTTTTTTTTTGATAAGTTTCTATATATGCTTAAAAAAATCCCTTAAAATTTCAAGTTATCGACCATTTTTCGGTTGCGGTTATAGCATAATGTATTTGTACACAATCTCGTCTTCTTCTCAGAACTAGTAAGTAGCAATATTTAGATCATAGACTATCATTTTTGTTATTAATAAAAAAAAATACATGTGCTTCAGATACCCGCAGAGTAAAAATCCTGCATCCGCTACCGCCTATGAAATATAGTGCCATTAAAGCACCGCTCTAACCCCCAAGGGGTATGATCTATATGCAGTTACCCGGTGTGATCTATATGCAATTACCTTGTGTAACTCATCTTTCGTATCAGCCGGATAGAACTTACAATCCTCAGGAAATTCAGAAGCAAGGCTAGAAGTGCACGTCTTCTTGGCATCATGTCTTCTTTTCAAATCATTAGGTAGATCCTACAGGCAGAGCAGAAAATTTTGAGTCTCCAACTCGTAAGGGCTAAATATTTGTCCACTGAAAAATCCAAAGCAAGTAAAACACGTCAACAACAAAACAACGAACTTACACGAATCAATACAACAGTACTTGGTAAACCAAGAACTCTAAACACAGAAAGGCATTGCTTTCCAAAGGAGTCGACGTAATAGCTAGAATTGCTTTCCTCACATGAAGAGCTTGCAGATGCCACAAAGGCAATCAAATCTGCAACCTATAAATTTTTATACCCGAGTGTCATAAACAGTAAGAAAATAGTAACATTGTAACAATGACAAGAGAAACCTGCAATTCAAAGGAGTAGGAAATACAAATGGCAACAAGAAAGGTACCTTGGCCATTTCCAAACAGGATAATAGATCTCCATGAGGTGCTTTCAACACCTAATTTGGATGATAGAATTTGTTACATAGCAAGGATAATACATTCTCCTTTGACTGGAATGACATTTGAGATTACGTAGGACAACTACGTAAAGAAGAATCTAATTCATGTCTATGGGAAAAAATGCATTGATTGCTACGATGTCAATAAAGAACATGAAAGGAATCTGCATTCTTTATCTATGCTGCATAAATGATGCCAATAAAGAGCAATTTGGCGACATCAGGAAAAATAACTACCAAAATTATATTCTGAATCTACAGTATGAAGCCTACCGTAGTTCTCAGCTTGTATTCAGGAGAAGCTACTGCTGGAAACACAGTTTCACCAGACAATAATGAGAAAAAATCTTCCGAAAGTGAATTTAAGTTCACAGAAGCAGAGAGGCCAAAAAGAACCTGTTATTAAGAGAGGTTAGTGTCGTAAAAATGAAGAGCGAGAAGTCAAAGATTTTCAAAATCTTCAAAACAATATAACACCGATTACTTCATAAAAATATTACTCTTTTTGAGGGTGATGTAACTCAGTGAAACTGTCGTTCACCAGCATATCTAGCATGCTAGTATCACCTTTACATTAGAAATGCAGTAATGTATCCACTATTTAATGAATCTATTTACCTACTCCCAGTGATTTTCACAGGGATAGAGGGAAGTGAATGCATGAGGAGGCCTGGACCTCTCCCAACCTTTCTAAAAGCACCCTATTTATTGTATAAAATGTACACTAAATATGCACAGTGTACTATATCAGCCCCGCAAAACTTTAACAAAGTAGATAAAAGATGGCTATGTAGTCGAAAACCGCAAAACTTTAGCAAAACTTTAACAAAGAAAATAAAAGGTGACTATGTAGTCGAAAACTGCAAAACTTTAACAAAGAAAATAAAAGGTGGCTATGTAGTCGAAAACAATTACTTCATAATATGTGCATATGTATGTTTTATCAAATGTAAAAAAAATGTGGCTGCATTTTCTTATAGAAAATTGTTCCTTGGATTTTATGCTTGAATTTCAAACTATGTGCAAGGCAAACTTAAAAATTCAACAACCATGTGATTTTTGAATTCTAGATTCTAACTTTCGACCTCCCCTCATATATAAATCCTAAGTCCTAGCTCTGTCCCTTGATTTCGAAACCAGAATTTAAACTGTCAAACTATTCATGAGCACGCAAACCCTGTGCAAATAATTGAATACGATCGTTCATTCGGGTGGAAACAATACAGACAGAAGCACGTAAACATTAAACAAAATACATATCCATCAAACTCACAATGACACGGGGAGGGCTCGTTGATGCGCTGGAGGTCCTTTTTTGTTTCAAGAGAGCAGCCCGTTTCTGCTCCCTTATCTACAAAAAAATGCAATCTTTCCTTTAGCCCACATCAATACTACTTCTATTTAGCCACAAAAAAAAACAAAAAAAGAACAAAACAAAATGAGCTTATGAGTAAGAACTGACATTCAGGTATCATATAAGCAGGCAGATATATATGTACAGACACAATTACCATCTTATTGCGCTGCATTCGTGCATTCCGAGCTCCCTTGGCGACATTGCGATCGGATTTAGAAATCTTATTCTTCTGCTGAAGAGAAGTTTTGTGAATGTTACGAGATGATTTCGAGGCAAACCGAGTCTTGTGCGCCTTGTTCACCTGAACTCGAGCACCCGCCATGAAAACGGCGAGAATCGATCTCAGACAAAAACACTAGAGGGGCATTAGATACACGACTTGCTCGTTCACAAAACTGTCGTTACAGTGATTTGCCAGTGGCGTCCACAATTGCTTAAACCCTAGCTCAGCTTAGTTATAAGGTTGGGCAAGGTGGTAATATTGGAAAACGACAAGGGTGTTATGGACTTTCTGAAGGAAATAAAGTTTCGCGCGGATACTGTCATTAATCGTTCGTTGTTAAAATAATGGTTTCCGTCCTTGTTCGTTTAGGTTCTGTTTGTTTTGGGCGAAAAATATTTTCTTGGGAACCTTTCTCGAGAAAACATTTTACTCCCTTCGTCCTAGTTTCTTAGGCCCTTTTGGAGAAGTGGTTTTATAAAAAATGTGAAAACTTTATACTGTATTAACTTTCCTATTTTGCCTCTAAATTCAGTCAATATTACTGTGACCAAATTTGTGAGGCTAATTTATTACATGAAAGTCAAAACATATTCAATATGGATCTTGTTTGATAGACACCAATTAGTTTTATTATTCAAAATTTTCAAAATCATAAAAACTGTTATAAAATAAAAGATAATAGACTAGCCAATTAAGATATGAAAAATACTTTTTAAGGGTAAAATTGGAAAGTGACCCAATTTTGATGGATGTTTTTAGAAGTTGGACAAATATTTTGGGTCATCCCAAAATGGAAAGAATGACCAAGAAATTGGGACTGAGGGAGTACTGTGTTTGACACAGTGGAAAGGGAAGTCCATGGAAAGCTTTTTCCGAAGTCAACGGAAAATGAGCAATTTCAGCTAGAAATTGATTTCCAGATTTTGAGGCCGGAAAACATTTTCCACGGGCATAGCTCTCCTCCCTGAAATTCCAGCCCCATACCCCGACATTTTCGGCTGTGTTTGGAACATGAGAAAGGAAAGAAAAATGGATGAAAAATAAAATGAGAGGAAAGTAAAAGGAAAATTTCATTATTTACAAAACTTAATTTTTTTATTTTCCCTCATCTTTCTCTCCAAACCAAACAAGAAAGTGAGAAGAGTGCACTGTGGGTGTATTGACAGCGGAGAGGAAATTTGTGTGTGAAGTGTGAAGTATAGAGAGAGTTGTGTGAGTGTGATTGTATCTCCTCCAATGTAAATTTCTTGTTCATAGTGAAAATCTCTCCTATGGACATACCCAATTTTGGGAAACTTCGTAAAAATTGTTTGTGTTTTGTGTTTATTGTATTTGTCCATGTTGGTGTGTGTTCGGTCGATCCTCTAAACTCTAACAGAATCATCAACTTAAGGCTTCAGATTCAATCGCCAATTCACAAACTCTACGGTCCGGGAGTTTTTGTTTCGGGATCAATTTCGACGACCTGAACCGTTAGATATTTACATTTTTAGAGTCTCATACTTTCGTTCAACGATCCAAGCTGTTATACATGCTTGGGTTGGTGTTTCTTCCTCAATCGTCAATCAATTTTTGGAGTTTCATACTTAGGTTTGAATTTGATTGAATTAGGGCTTCCGATTTCAATTCACTAATTTGGATCATGAATTTCAAGTTTTGATTTGTACTTGATCGTTATATTTTTTTATTATTTATGTAGAATGTACTCGAATTCTATATATTCATGTCTGATTCAGTCGATACTTACCATTAAAAGTTATTTAAGTAATTTAAAATTTTTATTTGTCAAAAAATAATCTTCAAAAATTCATGAATACTACACCCGATTCCCATGATGTATCATGAAATCGTAATATAAACCTTTGAGTGCAAGGTAGTAGTTTCATTTTTACAACAATGATATTTGGGTTATTGCTTGACCGACCATGTGACTAAAAATAAGACGAATAAAGACGCGTCCCAAGCACAGGACTCTCGACCAGTGTGGGACAATAAATCTAAAAGTACCAGAGTTGAACCACATAGACGACTTAAGTGCTTGACTCAAAAGTGTGAAAGTGCAGTTTTACCTGGCTCTTAGGTAGCCACCTCTTGATTTGATGAAATTTATTAACTAAATTACTAAGCTAATGTGATTGAATGCAAATTAATAAAAAGAGCACAGCTGAGGGAACCCAGCGTCCGCGACTAGCCTAACCGATATTTACTCGGGCCACAATTACTTTTTTTACTGATTTCAGAATAAGAGAAAGGCTTCCTAACAAATGCGCAACACCTGTCACCAGATTCCGTGCGCATTCGAATTCCGGTAATGCCTCGGTTTGTTAGTTAGAACAGTTTTTGTTTCCTGAAATTGCTTGAAAGTTGAGTTAATTCGGCCCCGAGGTGAAACATTGTTTAGTCTAGACGTGCGGCACCTTCGACCCGCAGCCACACTCAAAACGACTACTCACTCATGCTTTCAATAAATTGCAACAATTAAATTGAACCTAGATCTAGACATGTTTTGCGAATTAAAATATAGGAAAGGGAAACGATACCGATAATTGCAAGAAGAAATCAAGTTCGATTATCAATACGAAACATCAATCCGAAGCTGTCAAATCTAGAAATCAGGAACAAAACTTGAACGTATAAAGCTGCCAAAAAAATGTAGCCGAACTTTGAAAAGTAAAAATCTAAGAAAAATTCGTGGAACCCTAATCTGAGTTTTAATAAGAGTATTTATACTCAATCTCGTAAATCCTCAAGAAAAATGATGAAAATCCAAAAATATCCGCGCGAAACCCAAAACGGCGACGTTCATTGTGCATGATACGCGCTCGGGAGCGCTACCCTTAAAATAGGGGTAACGCTCCCGCCCTACTAACTTATGCGTTGACCGGCTGACGCTCCGTTGACCTCGTTGACCATTGACCCTTAATGTAGCGCTCCAAAACCTTCTGTTCATTTTTTGGACCTTTTGTGCCCAATTTGAGCGCTCTAGAGAAATAGTGTAGCGCTCCGACGGGTTTTGAGCCTCAACTTCAACACTTAGTCTCCACAACTTTGTTCACTCTCGAACTTCCATCACGGCCTTTATGGGTACCTTCTATTAGCGCCAAAACATCACGAATATCTGCAATTAAAACCCAAAACACAAAACCAACCACATGCACGCATTAAATGGAAAACGAGGACTAATCGCACGTCTAACGTGCCAATTCTACCTTACTTAGGCGATTATATATGTGATATTGCGCGCCTATCAGTTATTTTGTTAATTAGTGATTTTCCATGTCAACCAAACAAAAGGAAATGTTTTTAAAAAAATGTTTTCTACTACAACCAAACACCAGAAAACTTTTTCTCATGAAAAATGTTTTCTGCCCGAAACAAACGGAGCCAGTTTAGTTTAGTTTTACTCTCTTTCCTCCACAAAATTGGAGGAGTTGATTAATTGTTATTAGAAGAAGTTTAGTTTTTAACCAAACTATTTTTCAGATCCATGGACTTGTAGTGCCTCAAAGCACTATAGTTGTAGTCCTCCAATCAGAATCTCTGTTTGCCAATCACAACCGTACATTTTGACTCAATGAACCTGTTAAAAGCATCTCCAAATTTGAGTAAAAAAAATATCTAAATCCTCAGGGTGTGATCTCCAATGAAATTTTTCATTTTCCATCCCAAAATTTATTTACTTAATTACGAATGGTCCGTTAAATTTTTTTTTACGAATGGCATGTATGTAAAAAAGTAGATGATAGATTTACTCCGATTAAGCTTCGGTGATTCTCTAGTAGTTCCGGCGACTCTACAGCAAATCTGATGAAACTCTGGCATTCGATTGAAAGGTCTAGGTGAAGCTCTCTCACCATTTCAAGACAAACAACAAAGATCTAGTATCCTATTGAGATGCTCGACAAAACTGCGGTGAAGCAAGATACATGCTGAAAAAATGGGTAAAATTTTGGGGTGTCTCCAAAATAGGGAAAAAAAAGGGTAAAACCCAAAAATGATTAAGGGGGTGTTTCACTAACAAAAAAATATTTTTTTAAAAATCGAGACATGTTATTCTCTCACAATACATCGCATAAAAAACCGTGAAAAACTAATTTTTTTTAAAAGACCACCTTAGTGGAACATCCCTAAGTGTTTGGGTAAAGATTAAAGATAATTTCTGGATGTTTTTACTCCAATTTTGGATATGGGTCAAAATTAGAGTTACTCCTAAACCTAAGTCTAAGGGTTGGTTTGGGTGAATTAAAAAAACTAGTTTTTTGTTTTTGTCTTTATTCATTTTTTTTTGTACATTTGTTGGTTTTTGGTTGATTTTTTGTGGTTTCTTGGCTTGTTTCGACGAGAGGAATCTAAAAAGTATAAAATTATTAGCCAAACTTAAAATTTTGTGAATAAAGACGAGAAATAATTCAAAAAATCGGTTTTTTCGTCTTTATTCACAAATTTTTAAGTTTGACTAATAATTTTATACTTTTTAGATTTCTCTCATCGAGACAAGTCAAGAAACTATAAAAAATTGACCGAAAACTAACAAATGCAAATTTATTTTGAATAAGGACAAAATTAAAAAAACAAAAAAACTAATTTTCTCAATTTACGCAAACCAGACTTAAAAAGACAGAAAAATGGAAAAAATCCATGACATCGTCACCTCCCTCCACAAGGAACCACCAGATAAAAACCACTGAAAATATCATTTTCCTCTCCCAACAGACCACCGGAAAACCATCTCCATCTTTCTCTCTCCCTCTCTGAAGAGCAATGAACATGCTTCTTCCTCAGCCGTTACCAACTCGCCTCCCCCCACTTCACACTACTCCCTTCCTCCCCTACCACCCAATTATATTCCACCGCTCACTTCTTCCCGCCATAACCACCGCTGCCTCCGCCAGAACCTCACTCTACTCCACCCACCTCCACCTCACCTCCACCGCCGACGACGACGAAGAAAACGACATCGCTTCCCTCAAAAATCGCCGCTATGACTTCACCCCCCTCCTCGACTACCTCTCCTCCACCACCACTAACCTCTCCGACTCCACCTCATCTCCTCCCTCCTCTCTGGACCCCACCGAACTCGCCCTCGTCGAGTCCTACCGTTCCGTCCCGGCCCCACTCTGGCACTCCCTCTTAAAGAACACCCTAGCCTCCGGCTCGAACGACGACTCCATCCAAACCGCTTACTCCCTCGTCAACTGGCTCCAGAAACACAACCTCTGTTTCTCATTCGAATTACTCTACGCCATCCTCATCCACGCTCTAGGCCGCTCTGAAAAGCTCTACGAAGCCTTCTTACTCTCCCAAAAACAAGCCTTGACGCCCTTCACTTATAATGCCCTAATCGGGGCCTGCGCACGCAATGACGACCTCGAAAAAGCCCTAAATTTAATGGCTAGGATGCGTGGCGACGGGTACCAATCGGATTATGTCAATTATAGCTTGGTAATGTTGGAATTTAAGTTTTATACATTTGAATGAAAGATGTTTTTTCAAGGGTTATGTGTTAACAGCGACTTGCATGCCTTTCGTAACTCTAATATCTTTATAGCTTAGTAATGTTTGAATTTAAGTTTTTTCCTTTTATAGCTTGGTAATTTGGAATAAATTCAAAATTCAAATGAAGATGTTTTTTCCGAGTGTCTTTGTCTGGCGACTTGTGGTGCATTTTATGGATCTTGCATGTTAGTATCCCTAATTGATGGTTTTTGTGATTTAGTGTTTCACGCCGTATCTTAATTATTTATTGTTCTTGAGATAACTGTGTGATAAATCCCCAACAGGTGATTCAGTCGCTGACTCGGCGCAATGAGATTGACTCGGGGATGTTGGAGAAACTGTACGAAGAGATTGAGGGGGATAATATCGAGTTGGATGCGCAGCTGTTGAATGATATTATTGTTGGGTTTGCAAAGGCAGGTGATGCTGATAAGGCTATGTATTTCTTGGCTGTGTTACAAGGGAATGGGTTGAGTGCAAAAACGGCTACTACTGTTGCTGTTATATCTGTGTTGGGGGATTTTGGTAGGACAGATGAGGCGGAGGCAGTTTTTGAAGAGTTGAAGGAAGGTGGATTGAAGCCTAGGACACGAGCTTATAATGCACTTCTTAAGGCTTATGTTAAGGCAGGTTAGAGTTTCCAAAACAATACTATTATAGTTTCCGTTTGGATTGGCATGGATTTTAAATTGAGTGATACAAGGTTCAATGTTAATAGAAAAAGGCTTTTGAAATTGAAGTCGAAGATTTATTAAAGGTAGAAAAGATGAAATCCATTGGGATTGTTGTTCAACTACAATCCTCAAGCACACAGGTTTTCAAATTTAATAATTAATTGCAGCCTAATTTATAGTCCATCCTAATTGAGCCTGAAACTCAACATCAAAATTCCTATGGAACAATCAAACCCCAAATTTGAGCTCTCTTATTGAATATTGTCAAAACCCTCTATTTGAATTTGATGGCTATGCAACCGGACCCTTAAAAATATGATATTTATTTAACTTCACAAGGCATATGTTAAGGCAAGTTTAGAGTTTCCAAAACACCACTATTAGGGTCAGTTTTGATTGCATTGGATTTCAAATCAGGGGATGTATTAGTTAAATCAAATCGATAATAATTGAGCTCTCAAACTCACTCCCATTGTAGAGGATCAAACTCACACCTGAGCTTTCATATTGAATGATTTTAAAACCCTTCGATTTGAATTCCATGGCCATCCAAAGAGACCCTTACAGATTTTGTTTTCCTTCTACTTCAGACAGCCCAAGTATCTGAATAACTCTTCCGCTTTTGTTCTACATTAGGTTCTTTGAGGGATGCAGAGTCAATTGTGTCGGACATGGAAAGATGTGGTTTATCTCCGGATGAGCAGACTTATAGTCTTCTTATCGATGCTTATGCAAATGAGGGTCGTTGGGAAAGTGCAAGAATTGTGTTGAAGGAAATGGAAGCTAATAAAGTGCAGCCTAATTCGTACGTTTTCAGCAGGATTTTAGCTGGTTATCGCGATAGAGGTGAGTGGCAAAGATCATTTCAAGTTTTGAAGGAAATGAAGGAATGCGGGGTCCAGCCGGATAGGCATTTTTACAATGTGATGATTGATGCTTTTGGAAAGTATAACTGTCTTGATCATGCAATGGCCACATTCGTAAGGATGAGAGCAGAGGGGATTCAACCTGATAGTGTCACATGGAATACACTTATAGCTTGTCATAGTAAGTTGGGACACCATAAGAAAGCAGAGGAATTGTTTGAGGAAATGCGGGAAAGTGGATGCTTGCCATGCACGATGACGTACAATATAATGATTCATTCTTTTGGGGAGCAGGCGAGATGGGAGGAAGTGAAGGACTTGTTTGGCAAGATGCAGAGTCAAGGATTGCTGCCTAATGTTGTTACTTACACCACGCTTGTGGATATCTATGGGCAATCAGGGAGATTTAGTGAGGCGATTGAGTGCTTGGAGGATATGAAGTCTAAGGGGTTAAAACCATCCTCAACCATGTATAATGCCTTGATTAATGCTTATGCACAAAGGGTATGTTGTCCCCTGATAATTCATCTACTATGCAGGATCTTCTATCAGCCATTTTCATGATAAACTTGGGTGGTCTACAATTACCTATTCTGTTGCATATTGTTATTTAAGTTTGGTAGTGTCCTGAATTAAAAAAAAGCATTCATAGATCATGATTGTAGAAATGCTCAATTTCTTCATGCGAAAACAACAAGGCATCATATTTCTACATATGACCATGAGCCTATACAAGCTTTGACTCTAATGTTCAAGATTTTGGACACATCTAAATTTTAGTGATTAACAGTGGTTGTTGACAACACACCTGATGACCTCTTATATTTTTGACAGGGTATGTCTGACAAAGCAGTTCATGCATTTAGAGTCATGATAGCTGATGGTCTAAAACCTTGTATTTTAGCTCTCAATTCAGTGATCAATGCATTTGGTGAAGATTTTAGGGATGCTGACGCCTTTTCCGTATTGCAGTTTATGAAAGAACATGTAAGCTATTGGCTAATGTTCTTGTGCACGTCAGTTTCTTGTTGATTCTGGGCGTTTTTAGTTGATTTTCCAATCTCATTAGTCATTACTTGTCCATGCGATTGATTTAATTTCAGGACTTGAAGCCAGATGTAGTTACCTATACTACACTTATGAAAGCTCTAATTCGTGTGAAAAAGTATGATCAGGTATATACTTCATTTGCCCTATACGCTAGTTCTATTTTCTTCGAAAAGCAAGTAACCTTGGGTGCTTTTATCTGAAATGTGTGTCATTGCTCTTGCTCATTAGCTGGAGTATGGATAAGTCCCTAATTAAATCTTCGAGTCATGTTATTTCAACTTGGAAGACAGTGTAAACTGTAAGAAATTGGTTCTCCAGAACCATGTTTGGGCACTAATACCAGAATGGGATCACTTGCCAACTTACATGACAATAATGTCCAATCTTTCCTTTTTCTCGACATTTTGGAACCTCATAAGCTTGCCTCCGTCCTTTGCCTTGCTCAAATCAGTCTGTCTTTCGAAGAATGGTTGCTCAAGGGAGCAGAGCACACAATCAGCTTCTTACTCCTTTCCAGAAAGATTTGAAAGAATTATACACACACACACACACACACATATATGCATAAAAGTGGAATTGGTTTTTTGCTTTTGCTTTTCCAATTATATTTCAGTCTGTAGTTTCTGGAATTGTTTCAACTGTGATGGTTCTAGCCCTGTGTGCCTCTCCGAACTACAAATGTGGTTTCAATCCTTTCGGTGATGGCAGAAGTCATGTGGGAAATCTATGAAAAATCCACACTACCAGCACTCCTCCCTGTGGAAGAAGGAAGACACACCTATTGTCTCAAGTGTGGGAACAAGAGTTGTCACGGTAGAAAAGAGAAATAAGACCCACGTTCTACTGAACTAACTAAGAGCACTTTCTTCTCACAACATCAACTGTTCCTGCTCAGGCATGCAGGGATCCTTATCGAAGCCACAATCATTGGTTCGTCAATCGAAATAGTGATTCTTTGGCTCTTGCTGCTTACACCCCTCACTAGCACCCGGACTCCAACCACTAACATTAAAAAGCGTTTTTCTTTAGCCTTCCTAGTTGATATTAGATGCTTTTCATTTTTATTTGAAGAGGATTCAAAGCTATAATGGCTCTTTAATAGGTTATCTAACAACTCCATGAAATTACCGCACTGAAGAATAAAACGTCTTTATATAAAAAAAATCTGGAATTAGGTACGGTGGAGAAGACTCTTTGGGTTGTCCACAAAGAGGGCTAATAGAGCTTAGTATATAATGAACCAGACTGACAACTGTAATTTTGTTTGGTAAATCTGTGGGCTCTGTTGTGGTTTTGAACTTGAATTTAAGTACTACCATAGAGCTTCAGTAAGTAATACAATTCCCGAATCAGTGTACATGGACTTCTGTCTAACGACCATCAACATCTGTTGAAATCCAAACCACACCAAATATTTACCTTGTAGATTTTCTAGTCATAGGCTCCTAGCAATACAAACCTACTGAATAGTGGATTGTATACCTTCTAATAGAGAAAATATGATATCAAATATTAGATGAGATACACTCAAACTGCATTTTCAACCCCCTGTACTTGGGCCAACTTAATGCTATACCAGACTGCCTCAGAACACCAAATGGACAAGGTTGTAGCAAAAGAAATCTAATGTCCATGAGTTAACTTTTGATACCATGGCCATGTCGAGCTGCTCTGGTTAAATTGCATGATTATCACGTTTGGACATGTACTAAAGACTATTTGATATCAGGTCCCTTCTGTTTATGAAGAAATGATTTTGTCTGGGTGCACTCCAGACAGGAAAGCTAGAGCAATGTTACGTTCTGCTTTGAAATACATGAAGGAGTCACTAATTTCGTAGTTCACAGCATCAAGTGAACCAGCTGGCCAAATTTCATTATTTCAACTTCCCTACTTTTTGAGTAGTTGATTATTGACCCAAGGTAAGCAACTCCAATCCTGAACTTGTTTATGATTTGATATCGAGTTATGCAAGGTGCTGGAATGTTCCGAGAATATATCAATGACACTGCCGACGTTCTCAACGAGTTCTGAAAGTTAACAATTATGGTCGTCGAAGTGAGCTTGGAAACACCCACAAATGCACAGGAGAGATTTTTCAGTGTGGTGCCCCTAGCTCCTCTATCGCCACAGATTGATGTGGGGTCCATAGACGATGTCTTGGACCCGTGTCAATGTGCGGCGGTGAAGAGGCCTTTGGCAGTGATTAATTTTTCCTTGAGGAAGACCCTTCAGTCCCTTTCGGGGAACTGGAGAAGACCCTGTTTCATAAACAATAGGTTCGCAGTTGAGCTTTGTTGAAGTACTCGATGCTTTGCAAAACCAGGTCGATGATGTGTGAATGTTTGCGAGTTCCACGAAAATCACCGTGTAATTTGTATTGAGTGGCATCATGAAATAGTTCCCTCTTACTGGAACTTTTTTTTCCCCGTTATTTAAGAAGGTTGGTTGTTTTATGATAGGTCATTTTGTCTACCGGGGGAACTATTGGGACGATGTTACAGATCAAGAATCAAGAGAGACACTATATTGAAGGATCAAAAGACTCGGAAGGCCTCAGACACTAAGACAGAAGTGCCAGTATCTGCATCATAGTACTGCACAAATTGTAACTCCTATTGTAATGATGGAAGTCGGAAAAAGAAAAAATGTCACAGGCTCCATTAATCCCATTGTATACGTAATTTTACTGGTTGACAGGGAGGTGACAAACAATATGGCAGCATTTTCTGCTTTGTAAATCGGATGAACCTTTTAATTGAGCAAATTTTCTTTCATTTCGGTCCTATATCCTCTGCTTATTTTTTCTAGTATCCGCTGTAGTAGGAGTAGTAGTAATTAACTGTTGGAAAGTCTCGTGGTGTAGTTTTCTCATCAGTTTTTAGATACCATAAGAGCCAGAGCATTGGGCTGCCATATGCCCTGCCAAAGCCATATTTTGGCATCAGAGTAAAAAATGGGTTGTCCACCGGGCTGCTATCTGTGCTGCCAAAATTTGCTCCTTTTGAATGGAGTCATCTTATTGTTGAATCATATTCAAAATACAGCAAAATAATGAATGATTCATACAGAAGCGTTGGCAAAATGTGTTACCATCGCAGATGGGATACTCCACTGAGTAATCCTAATTAAATGCTTGTTGCCACGAATCCTGTTGGGGGAACATTGGGTCACAGACGTCGTGAGGAACCAACATGTTGAGTTTGTTGGCTGTTTTGTTGCATATGCATAAACTGGTACGCCGACATTATCATCGTCTCACCTTCAACGGATGATGAAGACGAGTCGTAGTCACCTAGCAAGGCAAAAAATTTCACCTTGCTCATTTTAATAGCAGGTAGAATGAAATGATTGTACTTTTTACATTTTTTTGCTGTTACTTATAGAGAACAAGGAAAAGAACGGTGGTTGTTGAATGGAGATTTTAAAATGGTAGTAGTTTGAAGATGTACAGTGGAGTGTATAAAGTCGGTTAAAAAGTAATGGCTAAAAGTACAAAATGAGAAAAATTAGTTGGTGAAAGGTAGTCGAAGAGGGAGGTAATTTTGGTTGCTGCCAAAATGGCATTGCACTGGTGGAGCAAGGCTGTCATTCTTTTTTTGACAAAGTGACACTGTAGACAGCCAACAAATGACTTTGGCAATGCCATTTTGGCACTCAGGGGTGGACTTGCTCTAAGTAGGCATGCAAAAACCTAGCAAATGCTATAACAGCAAGTTCATGATTTGATGCCAAAATGGCATTGCCGAAGTTATATTTTGTGATGCAGCGTCAACTGGACCTAAATAGAAATGTTGATGCACCAAGTTGGTGCTATTTTGGCACCAAAGATAGCCGCCTTTGACATCAATAAATAGCAATGGGTAGATTTTGCTAAAGCGTATGCCAAATTATGGGAATAGTAAGATAAATGGCTATGGGGCGGACTTGCTCTATATAGACATGTCAAAACCTGCCTTCCAATGACATGCACAGACAATATGGAAAGAAGATTTTGATAAATCTAAGTAACAATAACCTTGAAAAATGAATGTGTACAAAACAAGATTACACATCTCTCTCTCCCTCTCCCTCTCCCTCTCCCCCTTCTTTGATAGAACCTGTAAAATTTCAGAAGGTTGTACCAGAAACGATATGTCTGCTACTCTTAGAGATTCTAGAACAAAACATCAACAACAACAGAACCGAGGATAACAAGAAAAGCCTGAAATATGTCCTTATTTCCTGCATTCCAACATCAAGCACCTCCATCTTCTTCCCGTATCTACTTCTCCTCTCCATTAAATACCCATCCAGATAGTCGTCTATAGATACAAACTTGTCCAGATTGGAAACCGTGGTATTTGTGGTATTTGAACGAAGTTCATCAAGCTGGTGTGTGCTCACATTGAACATTGCAATGAATGCACCAGACCAATCATTCAGAACTCTCTGAAACCCAATGGAACAAATGAATCAATATAGAGTGTTTGCCACCTGTTTAATATGGGGTTTCATCGTAGTAACTTTCAACGCTCTTCCTCTAAAAGCAGTTTGAAATGAATCTGAGGTAGAGAAAAATCCAAGCACCGTTTATACGTAACATGACTTACATTGAACGTAGTCAGGTCAATGGGATTGAACATTTTAAAGCAGTCTTTAGCGGAAGCTGTTCCATCTCCATAGATCTGCCAGCCAATAACAAATATACATAAAGAGCAAACTCTGCTAATGAGGGAATGATATCTGATTGGATAAGAGAGTAAATATTACAAACCTCAAAAGTGAAAGCCATGGGCACTCTTGCAATGTCGTACATGTAATCTGTTGCTGTCCCATGGGCTAGATACCTAAGTATGCACGTTTCAAGCTAGTAATTTTTTCTATTAATACCAAAACTAACGAATAAAAATGCTGTCTTCTATACAATCCTAAGTTGCAAGCTCTCACTTACCAAATTCCAGCTCTCTCCGTAAAACCACAGAAATATTTGATGGAAGTAAAATAGGAAAAAACGTTATTGAAATTCGAAAGGGTTAAAACACCAAGCCATGAAAACAGTCACGCATTTTTCAGCAAAACCGATATAATTTCATGATTGCTTATCAAAAACCAAAGCTCATCCCAGGCTGAAAAATACATAACAAACATAATTGCTACCATCCGACCTGCAAATGAGCCACACATTTCAATTGGATTTGGTCCCCTTACAAGCTTCCTTACCTTATATCTTTATTTTCCATTACTCAATACGTTGTAGTCAGTTATCTTACTATTGGAAGTATTCCACGTAGAAATTACTGGCTAACCAGGCAAGTCATACTAACCCAACAGAGCCACCTCCTGATCCAACCAAGCAACGGTCTTTACAATGAAGATGGTTCAACCTTTCAAGCATCAACTTCATTCTATAAGAAGCTAATCCATCAGGTGTCGTGTTTTTGTGATCATAGGGCATAAATAACGCCTAGAAACAAAACATCAGTGGAAAAAATAAGATCAAGTAGCATTTAACAAACACAACTGAGAGATAGAAAATAAACAGAGAATAGGAAAAGTTGGCTCCTGACAGTTCCTTCATTTATCCTCACTCACATTCACTAATGGCATCGAGGGGCACAAATTGTTGACAACGACGAAGAACCAATGAAAAAGTTATCACTCGAATCTAAAGGAGGAATCAAATCCTATGCATAACTGTGTGTTATCTCATTGTTTTGTTTTGTTTTTTGAAGGTGATTATGAAAGATGTTTGCAGTAAAAAACTTGCTATGGAAAAACAACAACCGCAACATATTTTGGAAAAGAAGATAGAAGAAGACGAGTACTTGAACGAAGAAGAAAAAATAATAACTTACTTCCATCCCTGAGTGCACATTAATCCATATATGTGGTTCAAATGTTACAGAAAGTTTCCTCATCATTTGAGTCTCAGGCTCACTAAAAGGAGCTGTTCCTGGATTTTCTTCATATGGATCATAATCCTGCATATTGAGGTACACACAGAAGGAATTAATTAATACCATCAACAGAGTCTAAACAGATAATAGCCTAAGAAAATGAATAGCAACACTTGCAGCATAACCTTCACATATCAAGGAAACTGCAACGTAATTACCATATCCACCAAACAGTAATCATCTTAAGGCATTGTTACCCAAAGGGATAGACCACAACCAACAAGTGATGAAACCACAAGCACAATGAGAAAAAAAATTGGTCTCAAAGGAAGAAGTAACTAGTTCAATTTATTATGTCTCAGATTAATGTTACGAACAAACCTTCTCTTTCTTGCCCCAATCTACACTCCAATTTCGATTGAGATCGACTCCTCTTCCTGCCACACAACAGAATCGTAAGTATTCAAACTACTTTGAAAGTAGTCGTGTACCATACTTAAAGTTACTGGGATAAACTGTAAGACCATTTCTTCTCTCGCAAAGATCTCCTGCTTCAACAAGTTCGCGACCATTCATATTTTCCATTGGCACCACCTGGCAGACAAGTGTGCAAATTAGAATTCCAAATATACTGTAGTTCTCAAAACCTAAGTGATAAGTGCCGAAATGTATACATTTGGGCCGCCTAATTTATATTTGTTATGTCCTTTATTATTATTATTTAATATCTTTGTTGTATTTTTGTAATTGTAGGTTCCAAGGGCAGGATACCACATTTGACCTTAAATCAAGAGAATTGCGTGTGGCATGAGCACACAACACTGGATAATCTTCCTGCCCCATCACCAATTGAATAAAAAATGGGAAAGAAAGGTCAGTCCATAAATATGACAAAGGAAAGGTGGGCGACTAGAATTGTGAATTAAAATAATGGGGAGTCATTTTGACATCAGATTTTGCCCTACGATTCACATGTCAAGTGCATTAATTACATGCACCATAAATTATTCCAGGCATTAAAGTAAGAAGTTTGACTATTTCTAAGCCCCGATCGGATTCCGTTTCAAAAATTAGTTGAGGTGATCGCAGACCCAGTAGAGGAGCTGCCCACGTTTGTTTTCCAAAAAGAATCCCATGTAGACAATTGATGTTGCTTTTCACAAAGAAATTCCAAAGGGAGACCTTGCTTCATTGCCTAGCATCTATTGTTGACTTTTGCTTCCCAATTGTGTATTTGTGAGATATGGGAAGGATCATTCGGAAGAGAGCATTGAATACTCTTGTTTGTTTCCTCCTTTGCACTGACTATATAGTGTTGCTATTGCATCCTTTTGGTAAGCAGCAGGAGAGATTCATAGATAAAAAAAAGGAGACAACAGAGAAAAGAAAATAGAAAGCAAAACTCTTCTGCCTTTTTCATGGCTCTGATCAGTAGCTCCATGGCCGGCTAAATCCTTTCTTAGGGTATTGGTAAGCCCTAACTTTGTAACTATAGTTTATTTTCTTTTGTAATTGTATTTAGTGGCTTGACCAATAAAATGTGGTGATTGTATAATCCAGACTTTGTTTCAAATAAATTTCATTGTAAAATTTAGTGTATGTTTTATTTATTTTCTGTGATTATAAATACAACGCTGTGCAATTGTTTTCAAGCTACCAAATATTAAGTGAGTTAAAATTATGCCTTGCTTGAGATGAGACGGGTTGTGCCTATGACCCTGGTTTAGCGTAGACAAGTTGCACCCATCTAAGATGGTTAATTTTTAGCTCACTTATATTTGAATTTCTGGGCGACAGTACTTTGGCTTGTAGCTGGGAGTGCATCACTACCACATTAATTGGTGTAGTCACGAGATTGTTACAAAATAATTAGACCATTGAATGCAAGGTTAGTGGTGAAACCGATACCCTAAGCTTCCTCTCATTCGTTAAAAAACAGAAAATCTAAATTCTCTTCTCAATTCAATTAGCTCTAAATTAAAAACACAAAATCTTCACCTTTAAGTTACTTTGGAAATCAGTTTTTAAGTTGAAAGTAACACTTAAGTCATTGTGGTTCGACACCTGTACTCCCACTTAACTACTAAATCCATTTTAAAAAAAATTTACGGGTTATAATTATTTTGATTTTGACACGATCAAATTTTTGGCACCGTCGCCGGGGACTGTGATAATTAATTTGAATTTCAAAATTGATTTGTTTTCTTCTGGAAAAAAAAAGGAAAAAACAATATAACAAAAAAAAATAAATAAATAATTCAATCAGTAGATTTTCCTATCCCATCCGTGTAACATTACTTTGTAGAGGACAACTGGACTTTGGACAATTGGACTACTAATTTCTGACTACAGGGGTCGGTTTTCCGCCTCTTTTTTTTTTTTTTTTACCAACTGCTAATTTCTAACTTTGGAGGTTAACCCCTCCATTTACTTGCTATCATTATCTATAGTGTATATATACTTTTCTTTTGTGTGGAGATTAATCTCTCTCACCTTTTCTTATTTTTATTTTATAGAGGTCGGTACTTCAAATACCCCTCTTATTTCTTTTACAGCGGGTTCAACCGCCTATTATCTGTTTGTTTTTATTAACGTTTGTTATTGCAGCGCTCGCAGGTGCTCCGAAGAAAAAAAAGCTCTAAAAAGAGGCTCGGGATATCATCACCTGTTCCTTCGCAAAAAAAATTAGGAGAGTCTTTAGAGTATGTGTGTGTTTTATGTTTTATGCACGGGGGTCGATCTGTTACTCCTGAGTTAGTTCCCATTGACTCTGAGTTAGAGATAACTGCTAGGACGATTCGAGCCAAAAATCGCATTAGGGATCTTGTAGAACCACCTGAACCAATGGCCTTAGAAGGAGATCCTAATGACCCGCCACTCACTAAACAATTGAGGGAGTGCTTTATTCCCTCAGTATACACATCACTAAGCTTCTTCATCAAATAACGACAATAGAGTACTCAACATTTTTCTACTGTACCGTGTATCCCAAATGTAAAATTCATGATCGAAAATGACATTCATGTACTCAACATCTTCAAATCCTTCAGTTTACTCTCTGTTTATAACATTGAAGAGAAAATCCTTTATAGCGGCAAATGGTTCACAATACTAAGGATTGCGATGGATCAAACTTTAAAGTCATCATGAACTGTGATCTTAACCATTGTAACATCATAATCTGAATAGTTTAACAACTGAAAACCATGATGATATAAGAACTTTTTCCAACCACATGCTCGTAAGTAAGCCTAATGGAACTCCAGTCTCCCGACCAAACCATAACTTCACCATTTGTTACACTTAATTGATATTGAAACCAATGTTTTATATATATTAACATCTACACTAATTTGTTTCTAAAAGAGGTTGGTGCAAATGGGCAAGATTCTAGCCATACCTTTATCACAAGCCTCTCAAAAATGTCATGTAAAGAAAGTGAATCTATGTTGGGTAGAGATTTCTCTTTGCTTAAGATGGACAGGATCCTCAATGCAAGCTCAGATGTAATGAGCTCCCTCCCGTGCTGCCCAAAACTCTGGAAGACAAGTAATTATCTGTCAAAAACACCAGCAATTACCAATCTGAGACAATCTACATGCTAGATGTCAAATTAGAATAATGACTAAAGATTGTATAGCTATTTTAGTATGAGTTGACAAGGGTGGTCAGCCATAACCAATAGCAACACCATCTAACTACACTTAAAGAAACGAACTTACAAGAAGTATCCGATACTTCAACTTGTCATGCATCTGTTTCCGATTCCGGCAATAGGTAACAACTGTCATTTCTGCATGGTAGCCCTTATTCTTGCCACTAAATTTCTCCAACTGTTAAGCATGGAAACAATTAGTACTAAAAAGTAGACAATTTGGCAAGTGCAAAGGACAAGAACATAAACTTACACTGAGTTTGTCAGGGTGACGATGGACCAGTGCTTTTATTTGTTCCATCAAACCATCACTGCAAAATGAAATAGATGAAAACCAACATAGAGTTTGTCAGCATGATCCATACTCTCCCTTCTTTGGTTTTTGACAAATGAAAACCATAACTAGCAGATGTTTAAATGGTGTATCAGTTAAACGGATCTAAAAAAAATGTGAGTCAAATCATTCAAGATGTGACATAAAACCACAATTTTCCGTTCTTTCCCCCTAATTCTTCAACCACCATACAAGCAACCTAACGTTATTATCATAGGAACGGAGCCGGGTACCCCTCTAGTCACAACCACAGCCGTCCAAAAGTTCTTTCAACTGTCTGGATTTGCTGACGCTCTCCTCCGGGTAATAATGCCAAGTTGGATGGCTGTGATGCACGCCACTACCTTGTAGCGCCCCAGAGCACTACAGGGTCCAGTGCCGGATTTGATCTTCCCCATTCAAACGCAAACAAAATCAATCCCAATTTCAGCATCAATTTCCAACTCCAGAGAAACTGCAGAGAGAATAAAAAACTTCCATCCCAAACTTCACTACAGAGTAATCTCAATTCAAGATCTTTCATCTTTTGCATAGCTGATTTGCACACGTGCGCCCCGTGAGTCCAGAGTTACGGTACATATATACATCTACGTACATATATGTATACGCAAGTACGAGGCTTTCCTTGTGATTTACCTGGTATGGTAGAGATCCCGGTTGATAGGGGTGGGAGAAGGCCCGGTGAGATTAATTCTGCCATTAACGTGTGAGAAAGCACCAAAATAAAAGAGCACGATGAGAAGCGCTGGAGGCAGAGAGAGAGAAACGCCACGGCGACGGCCCATCTGATTCTGCTACTACGGTGAGAGATTAATCACCCGTTGTTCCCTTCCTTCCTTCCTTCCTTTCATTCCAAGACCATGATTCTTGTCTCATCGGAGCTTACGTTTGAGCAATCAAATCAAAATCAAGAAACACAGACGAGAAGTCTTGAGAGAGAAAGAGGATCTGCAGGTCTAGAAATTAGTTAAAGGCGGGTGTAAAGTTAATTCGGATGTCGGACAGCTAGCAAAACAAAAGAATTGAGGCTAAGTTTGGCCCAAGTTACTGTTTTTTTTTTTTGTCTTTATTTGTTTTTTTTTTTATTTTAGTTTTGCGACCTATTGATCCGTCTCGACGAGAGGAATCGGAAAAGATTTTGACCGAAACTCTTAAATTTTTTCAAAAATACAGAATAAGTCCAAAAAAGCTGTTTTTTTGGACTTATTCTGTATTTTTGAAAAAATTTAAGAGTTTCGGTCAAAATTTTTTACTTTTCCGATTCCTCTCGTCGAGACAGATCAATAGGTCGCAAAAATTTGACGCAAAACTAAAAAAAACAAAAACAAAACAAATAAAGACAAAAAAAAGGAATAGTAAAAAGTTACTTTACTTCTTTAGCCAAAATGGGCATGAAGGAAAACAAAAGAATTGAAAATATCCACATTTTTTTCTATATCACCCAAATAAACTAAAAATTGCACCTATTTCATCCTCTTTGTTCTCTTTTATTTTTTCCCCACTTTCAAAAATTCTTTTCAAAAAGATTCCTTTTTTTCAAAAAGAATCTCTCTCTACTCATTATCTCATTATTTTATTTCTTTCTCCATCTCTCTCTAATCATTATCTCAGTATTCTCATTTTCAAAAACTCAACCAAACATTATCTCAAAAATTCTTCTCAAAAAATTCTTTTCGAAACCCATCCAAACATATAGCCTCGGATGGGTTTTGAAAAGAATTTTTGAGATAGTGTTTGGTTGAGTTTTTAAAAATGAGAATACAGAGATAATGATTAGAGAGAAATAGAAAGAGAAATAAAATAATGAGATAATGAGTAGAGAAAGATTCTTTTTGAAAAGAATTTTTGAAAATGGGAAAAAAATGAAAAAGAACAATATTTTCTCTGCTAAATCTATTCTATCACTTTCTCTACTCAAAAAATGGTAACATCATTAATCACTGTTTTCTCTATACATTTTCTAAGTGAAAAAGTAAATTTTACATACTTGAAATATCTCGATCCACAATAATTTCTGCAATAGCCATCAACATACGCATTATTATCGGTTCAAAATAAATAGTATTATCTTCATTGATTTTCTGCAATGTTCATCAGGACGCGTAGTATGGAACATGAATATAAATGCTCTTCTTATATCCAATTTTGGTGAGAGTTGAAATTTTTGGAAGAAGACAGTTTGGAATGTCCTCCTATGGTCCTATTTGTGCCAACAGACTAATTTTTCTCACAAAATAATAGGAGTATATGAGTATTAACATGAATGAATACATGATTGCAATTGGTAAAGATGTTTACAAATGTCACACATGCACGGGCAATCTGACGCAGATTGCCCAAAAAATATTAAATATTTGCAAACATTTAACATTATAAATGCTTCAAACAAATGAGATTTTTAATAGGAAGTGACTTTAAGCAGCTAAAGAGCAATTTTACAACACTAAATAACTTACAAACTCTTATACTAAATGAACGCATTGGACTTGTCGCATTATGCATGATGCTTACACATCAATCATTTAGTAATAGAGTGCTTAAAAGTACATTTAGTACACTAGCTAATAACTTGTTTAGTGCGAATTAACTTTTCCTAAGCAAAAAGCCCTTAAAAAGTTGGTCCAAACTCATTTGTGTCATTTTCCAACTGATTATGTCTCGTAATTTATATTATTTCACATGATTTCGAAAAGATCGTCTTATGAAACCAATTGAGATCTATCAAACAATATCTACATTGAATATAAAAATTATTACTAATTTAAAATTTTAACTAATTTTTTATCCTATTAGAATAAAACGAGTGACAAAAATTTAGGAACGGAGGGAATATATCGAACGGCTCTCATTGTTATGATCCAGTGGGTCATCGTCTATCTATTTGAAAATTGTGCATTATTTGGGCTTGGAAATTATAGCCCACTCTTGTATGGTCCTGCAACAGACTCAAAAACGACTAAAAATAGTCCATCCGCCATCGATATTGACCAAGGAACGTGCGCCCGAAGAATAAAACAACCGACATAACCGACATAAGACAGGTGGCGCAATGTCGCTGGCGTAGATCATCTACCGCCTTAAAAAACGCGGCAAAGAATACTTTGCTATTCCTTCAAAGATAGGGACAATCTACCAACCGTTCGATCTCAGAAACATCGCCCAATCCTAGCCGTGCATCTTCCCTGACCTCATCTATAAATAGCCGCTGCACCTTTGCGCTTCAAACCGTGTCTACTTTAGGCGTCGAGGATTTCTCTCTGGTATCATCTCTCTATCTTTTATACTTCGTGTTCGGCAGCTTTCTAGGGTTTGGAATTGGAATTTGGCTTCCAATCAGGCGGTGTCTGGCGATTTGGTATTTCGTATCATATAGGTTGTTTAAGGGTGATTCGTTGATTTCTTTCGTCACGATTGGAATGTTAATTCAAGTTCGTAGGGGTTTCTTTACCTTTGGCATACGTTGATTTCTGTGGAATTTCCCTTGTTGCTACCTTTAACAAGTCGTGCTTGTTTTGATTGGTGTGATGATCTACGAATTATTCTTGAATTCCATTCCCTGTGTTAGGCGAGGGTGACTCCGTATTGGTAGAAGATAGTTTGGGGCTGAGTATATGGTTCTTGTTTTCAACAGTTTGATGCTAATTCAGGTTCCTCTACCCTCAGAATTTCTTGATTTGTTTGGAATTTCCCTTGATATTCCTAACAAGTGGTGCTTAATTTGATCGGTGTTCTTATATGCGGAGATTCTTGAATTCTGTATCGGTTGAAGATTATTTTTTAGATTTTGTAGATGATATTGCTTGCCCCAATTCGAATACTAAGTCAGGTTCCTTTCCAATTGAATTCTTTGATTTCTTAGGAATCTCCTTGCTATTACCTAAAACTTGTGGTTGGTTTTTTTTTTTTTTGGGGCTTATTGTTTCAGTGTTTCAGAAAACGGATCAAGTGCTTTCGGATTCTTGATTTTAGAACGCTGGTTTGTTGGCTAGATCTATTGATTTCCTTTCTTCAATTCCTAGTTATAGGTGATTACTTAATCGACCATGAGGTTATTACTTTTAAGTTAATTCTACAGTTCTCTGAAATTGAGAGACTACATACGAATTAAGGCCTATGGAAGGATTTGCAAGAGATCTTGAATGTAGATCCAACTCTCAGAATTCTTTCTGGTCAAAGGTTATGTGGTATTTTCTTAATGATATTTTGAACATTATTATTGTGTTTTATTGGAATTATCTTTAACTAGTTGAGGTTCCCTTTAGGGTTCTTTTCAGTTGATGATGCTTCCTGGAGTTTGCGTCTCAAGTATGTTACAAGTAGTTTTTCTTTGGGTGTCTGACCACTTCTTGTTGACAAATATTGTCTCCGCGGATCTCGGCGTGGTCATTCATATGATTCATATTTGAAGTTTTGTCAATTACGTTTAGGTAATTGATTTTTCACATCCCCAAATTGATTTCCACACTCTCTTTTTTGTCATTTAGTCGAACTTTTACACACACAAGCACACTGAGAGACTGATAATCTTATTAAACATAAATAGATTTTTTTAAAAAAAACTAATGGAGGTTTTCACGGATTATCTGGATCATCGCGTAAATAATATCAAAGCTTATACCTATATAAAAAAAATTGCTTAGGGATTATGTATATAAGAGTTTTAGGGATTATGGAGTTCATTGATTTATAAGAAAGGGGGTGATTGGCAATTTTTTTATTTTATTTTTCCACTTTGAGGGATGTCGTTTATTGTAGTCATTTGTTGGTAGCTGGATTGCTATTTTATGTCGTGGTCTAAGACCTGTCTTTTTGTTGCAGTCTTGTTTGGGGTGGTTCAAGATCTTCAACAGGTAGTTGCTTATGTATTTGTAGGGGACGTAGGGGCATTGCATAGTGGAGGTTCACATTTGCGGTTTTAAATCATTTGCACTTATAAGATGGGACAAGTAAAACACAGGGACAGACAGGAATGAAGTTGGGATTCTCAATCATCGTTTGGTGTGTGTTCGTTTGGTGTGTCCTCTACCTCATCTGTTTATGCAACACTATCTGTCATACAGTGTCAATTTTTTTTATTTTAAAACTTCCATTCCGTATCTACCATGAGAGTTGTAGAAGTGCAAGCCCCTTGCTGGTGCTTGTTGCTTAAATCACTCATCAAGTACGCAACTTTCTGCAAACTTCCTATCTATTTGTAATATACTATTGGAATAGCTCATTCAATTTGGTTTTTATCGCCTTTCTGTCCATCCTGCAATTTTTATTTATTTTTTTGACAGATCTTTGTTAGCTTAGAGATGGTTTCACTACGATTCAAGGAAAGGATGTTTGTTCTTGGAAAATTCCCCCCAGGAGTGGTATGAATACGTGGAGACAAGATAGGAACTACCCTTGGTATTTGTAGGGTTTTCTTTTGAAGTTAAATGTGTGTACTGATTGTGGTATCATTAATGTTAGGGTTTAGCATCTTACTTCTCGTTTTCAGGTTTAACAGTTCTTTTAGACGAGTTGTGATATGCAATGTGTAAGGTCTTGGATTTTCTCTATCGAAATGATGTTTTCAAAAGAGAACAAGAAGAGTTCGAGTTCTTGTAGGGAGTGGGTAAGTGGCAAGTGCAACTAAATTATGTGATAAACTACTGGTCTTTGAAAACATCTACTGCAATGATAGAGATATTATTCTAGGTTATGTTTCAAGAAGTATCCAATGTGGGGTGCTTTGCAGTTGGTCTGTGATAAGTTTTTTGCTGATGGATATTGCCACTGTCATTGACGTTGGTCTTGGTGGTCATTCATATTATTTATTCTGGAGTTTACAATGCTTTTTTAGATTTAGGGTGGGGGATTATTCTATCATGTTTTCATTAGCTGGTTTGATATTTTATGTTGCGTCTGAGATCTATCTTTTCCTTGCAGTCTTTTTGGGGGGTTCAAGATATTCAGCAAGTAATTGTATATGCTTTTGTAGGAGAGGTGGGGACATTTCGGTATTAGATTTGCAATTTTTATTTGCCTTCTTGTTCTGAATTATTTGCTTTCTTAAGATGCGGTGAGAAAAATAAATAAAGGGGTATACTTTTGGAGATAAGGATGAAGTTAGCATTCTCTCCTCTTCGGAGGATGGGTTGTAGCAGGGATAGGTATTGGTTTTTGCGTTTTTGCTATTCTGCTGCTTGTAGTTGGTCTGTCTTTTGTAAACTAAATTTTGGTGACAGTTAAGAGTCTCATCTGTTGAGGACAGGAGGGAGCTGGATTGACCCCTGGATATGGTTTTGTTTCTTCCTTATCTTTCTTTATTTTGTTTCATCCAATTTCGAGGATTATAGAAAAGTACATAGCCCTCCCGTTATTGTGTATGTTGCTGTGTTTCTTCCTCTCTCTCTTTTTTCAGCATCTGTTACTCGGTAGCATCTTTTTATCCACGTGATAGATACGCCCCTTGCATGCAGGTTTGAGAGTTTCTCTACCATGTTTTCTGAGAACTATCATATATTTATAACTAGTATGGTTTTATTTTTTGTTCTCTTTGTCCTCCTGCATAAGTTTTGCAGACCATTTTTGGCTTGGAGTGGAGATGCATTGTGATTGTCCGTCAGTCTAGAATCATATATTCTTGAAATTTTCTCCCATGATTGGTATTAGACTGGTAACTTGTTCAGACACAGATCAGATACGAAGCTTCTTTTTTTTCCCTCTCGGGAATGTCGGATACAAAGCTGAACTATGACATGTAGATTTCTTGAGGAGTTAAACAAATGTACTGATCGTCGAATTGTCAAGGTTAGAGGTTCATATTTTTGAATTTGAGGAGTAATGATAAGACCTGTGTAGGGTATGGAGTTCCTTTGTTTCTAGTGCCTATTTAAGGTTTTATCTATTGCAGCCAGTTACTAGGGAGTTGAACAGAGGAGGGGTGGTTGTAATGTTTTCTTTCTTGCTCTCCTTTTTCTCTTAGGTTTTTTTCTGCAGCATTTGTTGGAGTTGGAATTGCATTCTAGGAGGTATTTAATGCTGTGATAGAATCTGCTGACTTGTATTTTCCATTCTCTTTTCTGCCATTTTCTTCCTCCTTTCGTCAGCCTTGATTTATCCAAAGTTCCCCACGGCATAGATGTGGGCTGTCAGCCCCCAGCATGTCACAACACATCAACTGCATTGGATTGTGGGAACTATATAAATATTGTTCAACCTGTTGAAGAGCATAACTGCAGTACCTAGATAGCAAACATTCCCTCTCATACTACTTTTCCTGCGTTCTCCATCCATTGAGAATAAGAAGTTGTCTTCGATCAGTTGTTTCAGATGGACGACTAAATTGGCACTTCAAATTTTCTCGGCATTCTTGTGGTGCAGGGTTTCTTTCTAATTTTGTGTGCTGCTGTAATTTTTTAGACAACCTGAGCTTCCGTTCCTGGTTAGAACTGTACTCTATTTTCTATCAGTATTACCCAATTCAGTGCTGTTTAAGATCTGTATTCGTGATTATGGCTTGCATTGAAGGAAGCTTGGACTGAAGCCTGGTGAAAAGGTGCATCATGGAGATCATTTACTGAGTTGCTATCATGTTAAACCCTCTCCTATTACATGTTATCGTCCTATATTCTATTGGCGGTATAGAGCTTCAGCTTTTTTAGTTCTTTTCTGTATTCTGCTGGGATTTTGATTTTGGTCTGCTCGAGTTCAGATTGTGGAATGAATCCTGACATTGATATCTGCTGAAGTTTCACATACTTTTCTAGCCTCTTGATCTTAGTTATGTTGAAGGATAAACCAAATACAGCAGCTAGAGATGATCTCTGGTTAGTTTCAGTACATATGGAATCTAGTTCTTCATTGGTTGGCCTTGTCCGTCATGGTTAAGAATAATCACTTGTTTTAGCTTACTGTTTGTGTTGACTTCTAGCACATTGGATTCATTCATCTATGAGCTACTTGTTCAGTTTGGCACATTGGCTATCCGTACAGGATCTTGTTCTTTGGTTGGCCTTGTCCTTCATGGTTAAATGTGATCACTTGCTTTAGCCTGACTTCTAGCACATTGGTTATTCAACCTTCTATTGCAGCTACTTGTTGAGTTTGGCACATTGGTTTTGTTATGATGGTTGTTCAGATGCAATCGATATGCTTCTTCAGAGGTTAGAAAGATGTTTCCAACAAGGAGTCAAGTGTAACCCTATGGCCGCTCATCAGTTCGTATTTTTTTCAGTTGGATGTGATGCAGGTTTGCATATATTCACTCATGCGAGACACCATGCTATCTCTATGTGGCCGCCAATATGTAGCAGATGCTTATAAGTCACGTAATTATTTGGTTCAATCAAAATTGCAGTTACTTTTGAGTTTGTTTTCTTAGAGATATTGTTTCCATTTTGGCTTGCTGTTCCTTGTCCTTGATTTTGGTAGGCACCGGGTGATTATTGCCAGTAGTTGGATTTTGAGTTCCATAGCCACTTTATTTTCAGGGAGTATATACTACACTATGAAGTTCCAAGTAGTTGGTGGTCCTTTTCATGGCCAATATGCCAGTTTGTCTTACTCTCTCATTCATCTTCACCATTTTTTGGGTCCTCCTTGTTTAATATCCTCCTTAAAATTTAAACCTTTCTGTAATTTGTTTTCCAGAAACGACTGTAGTTACCCACAAGGGACTGACTTCTGCAATCACAGTTGGACCACCAAATCAAATCATGATGAGCATGATCTGATTCTGGTTACAACAACATTCTCTGGTGATATTAGTCCTTTTTACTGGAAAAATCCATTGCTTAAGGTTTATGTTTTTTTTTTTTTGGAATGGTGTGATCTCTTTGTTCATATATCAGGAACTTTTGAGATTTACATTTGGAGATAGACTCTTGTCACGTGCTATGGGAATGCCAACTCTGCCCAGACTATTATTGGTCTCATTTTTTTAGCCGGTTAAAGTGTTGGTTTTTGTTTTTCTCTTGTTTTAACAGAAGTATAATATATTGAAAACTTGCAAGGCCTTTGTTTTAGCTCGCTGGTTCTTTCTTAATCCATCACTGCCGGCACTCATTATTTGGTTCCCTTTTTATCCTTTTTCTCTCTAGTTATTTATTTCTTACATATTTTGTATGTTGTTTCTGAGTAATGCTCTATTTTATGGTGGCTATTTAGGTATGTGGTTTATTCTTGATTACGAGAAGCTAAATGGTTGGATGATATAAAGATAAAAGAGTGCAAGCGAATGGTTTTGAATTCTTTAATTGTAGACGGCGTACATCCTCTATCTGTGTTTGTCAGGAAGCTCTTTACATGAGATTAATAAGGGGGTATATCGTGATTGCTAGTATTTTATGTCAAGTTTTCTCCATCATTTGGCACCCCTTCCCCTATTGCCCCTGGCATTTTAATGCATTTTCTTTTCCTTTATTGATTACTTGATTCCCTGCAGCATTTTAAATTTCACTAGGAAGGAAACAAAGATATCTGGCAGCCAAGGGTCTCTCTCCTCCTGTCTTTTGTTCATTGCATTCTTCTTTCATCATCCAAACTCCGTGGGCACACGATATACATCAGATCTATCACCAAGCACAACATTAAGGTTGAATTAGAGGGTAAATCATGGTAATTTGTTGTTGAAGAGCAGTACCCAGCTAGCAAATATCCCTAATCGTTTGTCCTTTTTCTGTTTGCTCCCATCAGTGACATCATAATGCTCTCTTCTGCTGTAGCTGATATTCTCATAGCCAGTTAAGTTTTTTGTTCTACTTCTTCTAGTGCAGATTGGTTCAATAAGTTCTAGGTGTTGCTGAACTTTGTTTCAGATACTGATTTGAACTAGTTTCTCTTGTTCTCTCGCATAAATTGCTCTGGCTTGTGGTTATTTTCATAAGCAACAATGCAAAATAAGTTGGTGGGCTAAAAGCAGTTTACGGAGAACTCTGACCACAGTGGGTATCATGGCCATTATACTATTTTATGTCCGGGTCAGTTAGTGGTTTTTCAGTCCGAGCTGCAATGTTGTTCGTGGTCTATTCATGTTACAATAAATAGAATCTGTGGCATCACTCTCCGTTCAAGTTAGATTTACGATGGAATTTACTAGTTACTGATGATCTTGTTCCTAATTGGTTAATAGCCTTGTCCAGTTTCGTTGACCTGTAACAAGTGATGTAGCTCTCTGTTGACTTTGACACATTGGTGATTGAATAATGGTCCTCTCTGGTTGGTTATTGCCTTTATTTTCTATATTCTGGGTGATGCTAAAGTTAATTGTAAGATCACTCAAGTTTAGGCAAGGATAAGTTGATCTTGAATGCTGTGTTGGTCGTTTAAGGTGGGGTCTTAGACTGGTGAGGTTTCAATAAAACTTTTGCAGCTGCAGCTTTCTGTTGATGTTGGCAATTGGTTGTTGGTCTCGGTTGTTCAAATGTAGCTCGCAGGCTTCCATGAGGATTAAAGGCTGTGCGGTGGAATTCTTGCTTCTTTTGGTTAGGTCCCTGTATGCATCTTTTACTTTTGGTTTTCCACTTTTGGCGTATTACCAGGTACAAGAAAGCTGAGTTAGAGAATGAAACCAAATCCTAATCTTCCTTTATTAACGAAACAGAATTGAGGGGAGGTATCGATTTTCTTACAAGTTTGTTTGATGGGGCATACTTCTAAGAGGGAAGTTTCTATCGCAATATCTTTTCTTTTGCCAGCAACCTCCACCAATTTCGTTATATTCTCTTACAGAAACACTTCCTAGTCATGGGAGCATGATAAGGCTTATCTAGCATGTGTTCTAATTCCTTGACGGCCGTTCTACTGTTGTTCAACTTGTAGACTTGATGCTAAGGTAGTCTTTCCGGTCTTCCCTCTTGTTTGCGCTTTTTTTTTGGATTCATATGTCCATGATTGCAGAAAGTGGAAAAATACTACTATGGCTTATCCCATGATGATTAGTAGCGGCTGCAGTGTATGGATACCTGGATAGTCTGGATACACATATACCCTGATACCATTTACGAGGTTTGGCCATCTGTCTCCAAGGTTTTGCTCAATGGTTGGGGTCTTGGAACATTTCCTTTGTCTTGGGCTCTTAGTTGTATTCAACGGAGGGTTCTGTTTACATTTCAAGTGGTAGCGCAGAGGTATTGAGCCTCATCATTGAGGTGTGGCTCATGGATCGCTTGATTGTGGCCTTTGAAACGGAATTGGGGAAACTGACTTTTGCCTATATTGTTTGGGCCGGCTGGTATGGCTATTATGCTGTTTTGTTATTGGTGATAATTGACTTTTTTAAGTTGTCGAGAACGAATGTTGGGAGACATTGATAGACGCTCTTTTATTTCGATCAATGATGCAAGATTTTCAGGCTACTTTCTGTGGCCTCTCTTGGGGTTGTAGGGTGTCTCTCCTGTGAATATTTGGGTGAGATCTATCTGCATCTTATGGAAAGTCTCTTAGGCTGAGGTTTTGTTGATGGGGTCTCTTACCTTTTTTGGCCTCTTTCTGATATGTCTGTGTAGAAGTTATTGAGTGGATTTCTGAAGTTTATCTCATTTGTGGTCTGCGACTTGTCTTTCCCTTGCAGTCTTGTTTGGGTTGGGGTTCGAGATGTTCAGCAAAGCTGTGAAATGTATCTCAACATGTTGGTTAGGTCTTGTATCCAAAAGCCTGAATGTGTTATTTGAAAATATTTGCCTTTTTTATATCCTAATATTTTTTGTTTCAATCTTTTAACTCCGCCTGTGTTAATCTTTCACACAGCCGGTCCCAAGCCCGGAGAAAGGAGGAGGGTTGTATATTTGGTAGCCTCAAAACCATCACATAAAAAGATTGTGTCCAATCCTTCATGAACATAATTGATGCATCTTTTGGCTTGATTTGCTTTTTCTAGACTCTGGCTCGTACAAGAAAAAACATGAACCTACTTTAGAGATGGGTGTGAAGTTAGCATTCTCCCTTATGTCTGTGCATTCATGTCTGTGGATGGTTGTCGCTGGACTTGAGCTTGTAAATGTTTGTTCTTTCTTACCATTAGTTTTCTTGACCATTGATGCTGGATTTCAAGGCTGTATCATGTGGCCCCTTAATTATATGGCTCTGTTCGTTTTCCAGTTTAGTTTTAGTTTTAGTTTTGATGACATCATCATTTCTCTTTCTATCTTTCCCACTCATTACACCTGATGACATCATCAAAATTAAATTAAACTATCTAACCAAACACAGCCATTAACGTCTCTATGTACAACCCCCGGATTTCATGCTGAACCCGGGTCCTATTTTGCTACATTTGTGAAAATGGGTTATTCTAAAATAATTTACTAATTAGATAAATCTAGTAGATGTTTTTTGGTGAGATAAAAGAGGAAAAATCTCATTCTTAGATGACTGCCAATAGGAATATGGATCTTTGGCTTCAAAACAATAAATAGTAGCAGAACGATTTTTAACAAGAAAAAGGAGAGACCATGTTTAATGTTCATCAAAATTGATATCTTAGGGGGGTCAAAAATTAGATCCATATGTAAGTTATCTTTTGTATTGGTTTATGCATGGAGTAATAACTAAATTAAAAAGCTAATTATAACATACACATCTATATTTATTGAGCTCCCTGTCAAAACTTTCGGATTTTGTCTAACTTCCGAATAGAGCTGTAAATGAGCTTAATTGAGCCAAGATTCAGAATATTTATGTTTGTTAATTAAGTTTTTAAACGAACTCAAGCCGAGCCCAAATTCAATAAAAATTTAATGAGTCGAGCTCAAGCTAAGCTTGCTTAAATTTGAGTCAAACTCAAATTTGTTCACGAGCCTTTACGAGTTAAAAATGTCGAAGGTTTTTATGCTTTTATACAAATTTAGAACTTCAAATAATTTTTTTATTTTGTACATACTTTAAATTATAAAAACATGTTAAATTTAGGTTTATGATATTTTTATAAGAGTGAGTTCTTGAATAGATTTTATCAAAATCTGATAAAATCAAGCCTTTAATTTTATCCATTCGTGAAGAGAGTTGATAAAATCTTAAATTTTTTAATGCAAAAATCTAAGATTTTTTAATGCAAAAATTTAAGATTTTATCAACTCTCTCCACGAATAAATAAAATCAAGATTTAATTTTATCAAATCTTAATAAAATCCATTTAAGTACTCACTCTAAGTTTATACATGCTGTAGTCATAAAATTTTCAATGACTTATTTACGTCCCTACTTCTGGACCTCTTATGTCTGCCGTTGGATTTGCTATCTCATTAAAACAACTCGCGGGTTAACATATGGGTCAAATACGGGTCAAAACTACTTGCGGGCCATTAGCCTGGGTCATAACCCTCCCCACCCCTCCCTTCTCTTCTTCGGCGGTAGAGAGGGAAAAAGTGAGAGAAGAGAAAACGAGCGATCGGAGAAGAAGAAGGACATCACAATCGACGCTCGACCCAGCCTCCAATCCAATCGAACCCAACAGAAGGTTTGTGTGTGTGTGTGTGTGTGTGTTTCGAATTTGAAATTAGTGTTTCGGTCCTTCGAATTTCGATATTCGTGAATCTGGCCAAACCCATTTCTTCGATTACTTGGCGAATCTGGCGCGGTCGAATTGTATCTGTTTATTTATCCTTGGGTTCTTTTTTTTTTTTTTTTCCCAAAACGAAGGCTACTATAGGGAATGTTTAAAGCCATTTTGGCTTATTGTTGTTTGTGGTTTTGGAGAAAGTATTTAAACCCTCTTTATGTTCTAAAGAAAAAATCGAACCCCAGGTAATCCAGAAGATAAGATACATGCACGTGTGCGTGAAATAGACTTCAAAGAGAAGACAAAACTGTAGATCTGCTGTCTAAATTACTTAGGGAAAAAGGATTTATGACTGCATTGCATTGCAAGTCTTATATGTCCTCCCTAAATAAAGATTGTGGCTGATGATAGCTGGGAGCTTGTAGTCTACGTTCTACTTTTCTTTTATCTTTTGCTCACTTTTCTTTTATCTTTTGCTTTCAGCTGTAAACTTGGTGAATGCATAATTATTGTTTGTGAAAAAAGGAGCAAGGCACAGGTTGCTAAAGCTGCAGCTCAACTTTCCAAGGTCAGGCATCTTATCTTCACTTTGTGGACCTTGCAAGCATGGGAAGCAGACAGAGCATTAGTTTTCCAGCTCAACTTATAGCATTGTGTATTTTGTTTTTTAGAATGCAGTGCTTGGACGGTATGGAAATATTATCACCGTCACCATGTCAACCGTGTGAATCATCTGCTAATTCTTTTGAACAAATTTACACTCCTCAAGTTAAAAATGACTTGATACTGAAAATTGGGCAACATTTTGGCAATTTAGATGAGGCTCATAAGTTTTACAACAATTATGCTAGAGAATTTGGATTTGGCACGCGAATTAATTCTAGCAAGAAGAGTAGGGACAATGAAATCATTAGGAAGGAGTATTGTTGTTACAAAGAAGGGTGGAGAAGAACTATTCTAACCACTAAACGGAAACGGGGGCTTACTAGAGAGGGTTGCGGTGCAAAACTATCAGTTGTGAAAGACCGGTCAGGTGCGGGGTTTGTTGTCTCCCAATTTGTCGAGGTTCATAACCACCCTCTTACAACGCCAAAGAGGGTGCATTTGTTGCATTCTCATCGGGCAGTTTCAGTTGCCAAAAAAGCTTTAACTCAACAACTAGCCAATGCAAATGTGCCAACAATAGAATTGTGGTAAAAAACTGAAGGGAGGGAAAGAGAAGAGTGTCAAGAATAGTAGGCGTTGTAATCGTTGTGGGTTAACAGGACAATCGCATGACAAAAGGAATTGTCCAACACTTCTCAATATGTAGGTGTATTGCATCTAAATATGTTCATTTATAATTTAAATGTTGATTGCTGTTTTTCTTAATTATTAATCGTGCAATTGTTAATTGTTGTCTTTTTTGTCTTAGGTCTTCGTAAGATGTTAGCTCGGACAATTACGACAACTGCATTGCTGTTGCTGTTTGTATATTTTTTGCATGGCAACAAATGCTGATTCTAGTTTCTTTTGTTGCTGCTATAGCTGGTATTCTGGAAGACCATGCTGGATGCCTCTCTCTTTGTACCAGGGATGTGATAGTCTAAGGATGTCCAACTTTGAAGCTACTGCTGTTACTTAATTTTTTTTCCTTTTCTTTTGGAGAAATATGCTTCTCTGTTTGTAACTTAAAACTTAAATTTGGATAATGGTGAAAAACTGTGTATGGTGATAAAATGTATAACTTAAATTTGGGGTCATTTGTGCTTCTAATGAACATCTTTTGTGCATGGTGAAAAACTGTGTACTTAGGTGCTTAATGGATCAAAGAGAATGTCGGATACCTTTCAATCCAAAATCGTGTATGAGAATGGTGTTGAAGTACTATTGGATACCTTTCATACTGTACATATTATTTTTACACATCATGTTTTAGTGCAGCTACATGCGTGCATTTTGCGCTGCAGAGTGCCGTGATAGGCAGATTGCCATTGACAATGAGATGGAGAAAGCATCTGGCACATTAAAATTGCCGTGAAGGACCAGCTTGGTTTTCAACTAGAGAAGCACAAACTGTCACACTTAGCTAGGTTTTTTCTTGCATAGCTGTGAGGTTTTTATGATATAAGATTGCTTATCATTTGTCACATGAAGTCTTGTTTGGAAAGATACTTCAGGTGTAAAAGCAGTTACTTAAAAGTTTGGCCAAAGTTAGAACAAAGTCAACAACCCAGGCACAACCAAAAATCTGCTATATCAGGTTGTTTCTAGAAAAATATTGTCAGTTGTTTCTTGGCCTAGCCAGCTAGCCTGACATCACCGCTTTTCAATTTAGCAGTCGAGAACAATAAAAAGCAGCAGCAAATGTGTACTCATAGTCCTATTTATCCATGTACTCCACATCGGAGTTGTATTCATCCTGCTTATCAAATACAATCAAAGTGAACTCTAGAAATCCAAATCAAGTTTATTCAAATCAGTTTCACTAGCAAGCAGAACCTCTGATAGTACTAATCAAGGATGGAGTCAAGAGGGGACAAGTGGTGGTGGCCGCCACCACAAGATTTTCAAAAAATACAATTATTACATAGAAAATAGATTTTTATCCCCAAATTATATCGACTCGCGACCACTAGAATTTTATGTTATTATAGTTTTTCATAGAGTGGATGAATATTTATAATGCAATTTGTCTTTTTATTTTTTAAGTACATATTTTCGTCACCACAAAGGTAAAATCCTGACTCCGTCTCTGGTACTAATAAATATGTTACTCGTGTGTAGTTTTATGAAATACTGGATGCCAAAAATCATGGAAAAAGTAACGAATAACACTATTCTCTTGTCATTATATGCTACTATAAAGTTAAACTCGTAGTTAATTACATATGACATCCAAAACAAATCCCTGAAGAATCATCAAGAAAATTAATCTTGCTAAACTCTCGGTGTGCTTCGTTCAAATATTCAAACCTGTTGTAATAAATTCTACCCAGTTGAAGCACGAGAACAAAGCGCAACTGCATCGACACCAAACTTAAAGTCTCTACGTGTTGGATTGATTAGTCGCAGAAAACAAATATACATGATTCCTTCTGTAACCAAAGTAATTAGAAGATCCCATAACAAAAAAATCTAAATAATACCGAAAAAGCCCTTCCTATCTTTATTTGCCATTTTTAATTTCTTAGATATTATTACCAGATTTTGGAAATATTAACAGTCCTGAAATCATCCTTAAAAAATGACAAAAATTAAATACTTCTGCATCCCTATAATTGCGGTCAGTTTTGAAAACCGTTCATATTTTTAGACGGTTATTATTATTATGGAATCTATAATCCCATAACCCATCTCGGCTTCCTAATTTTTCGGTGAGGGAAAACCCACATCCAAAACATCCCAAATCACTCATCTTGCGGATAACCCCAAACCCAGACCCCACCAAACCGCCCTTTCCCATCTTTTTCGGTAGAAAACAAATCCCTAGCCCAAATCCCTGAGTTTTCGGTGAAGCTGTGCCCATATCCCAAATCGACCCATCCCATACTTTCCGAATTTGAAGCACCCACAATCCCATTATCGCCGATTTTGCGGAAATCCCATGAGGCGAAGAACTAAAATGACGAGAGGAGGTTGAGTCGGCGACCACGGGCAAAAAAACAAACACTAACAAAGCCTAACCGGTCGACGAGAAGAAAGCCCAGTCATGGCTCGTAAGTTTTCTACTTCTTTAGAAAGTAAACCATGTTTTGTTGGGATTAATGAGTCGATTGTATGTATTTTTGCAATACGTCTATTTTACAGCAACTATCATGGATTTTGTAGAGTATAGAGGTGTTTAATAATGTCTCGCAAGCCTATCTTAGATTAGTAGTTGTTTGTTATTTTTCTCTCATGTGGGTCGAAAAATCAGGGGTTGTTTAAGGTGTTTGTTTTTTTTGTCTCAGATTATTAATCTGCCATTGTTTGATGGCCATGCTTAAAATAATTAATATTTCGACATGGATTACTGGATAACCATGGTGTAGATCATTACTAAGTTTGGTTATGGTGGATCAGTTAACCATAAACATGGATTGTTTGTCGTAGATTAACCTTTGTCCTGGTCATTTATCGATCCTAGTGGTATAAAAAATCAGAACAGGAACATGGAATATATACCAATAAAGGTATATAAACATGGATTATAGGCTGTCCGTTTTAGTGGATTGGCCAATGTGTGTCCGTTTGAGGGTACAAAAAGACATTGAACCAAAGAAATCTTAGTAAGTAAAAGTTTGTATTCTAACCATCAGTGGTAGGTTGTAGTCATGAAATATGGGATTTTTTGGGTTGTCATAATGGTATATTAATATTTCATATCCATTTTTTTAGCGATTTGTTTTCGCACTGTGAAAGTGAAATAGAAATGAAAGTGGAAATGGTTGTTATGGGATTATGGTATAATAGTTTACCATTTCAATATGGAAAACCATCAAACCATGACCACTATTCGAAGAAGTCAATAATATAAATCTGAGTTTTTTCATTGATCTATCCTTTGTCTTTTGGAAACATGGACTACACAGTGATCAAGTTTCTAGGACATGGTGGAAAAAATGCTAATGTTTGGTGTCCGTTTTTTAGTTTGTAGATTATTCTTCATGGTTTATAGATATACCTAGGTTTTGTAATTTTGTAAACATTTAATGGCTTACCACATTTTTTTTTGCAGGAGTTAAAATCACTAACCCAGGTCTCAAAATTGTTAAAAAGTCTAAGGTCGACGATGGCCCACCTTCCATGAAAAGATCGATTCCCGGTAAAGGTAATAGAACACTAGTGAGAACAATTGGGCGTCAAAATTGATATGAAGTTGGTCAAAAAACATCCATCTAAAATGGTGTGAAGTTTAACAAGTTTACATGTTTTAGAGTCGAAAACGCATAAAAATTACAACAAGTTAAAGTGGAAGAGAAGGAGTTTGATATGTGATAATTAACAAGGAAAAAATGATGTTGCACTCAAAGGGACTAATTAAAATGGTGACGTATAATACCTTCAAGAAACAACGATCGATGTTGGGACGGAAGAAAAAAGGTTTGATATGTGATAATTAAAAAGAAAAAAAAATGATGTTGCACTGAAAGGAACAATAAAAATGGTGATGTATAATACCTTTCCGAACCGGCGTGCGATGTTGCTTGATAAATTGATTGAATCCAACTCAGGGCTGGAGAATTGTTTGATAGCAGATGATGAATGGGGTAGAATTGGCCGTCGCCAATATCTGTGGTTAGGAGTAAAAGATTTTGAATTTCAAAATCACCTTCAGTTTAGGAAATTAAACAGCTATATTTTGAAAGTCAAACAACAAAGGGAATAAACTTTGATGTGATTCAAACAAGGAAAGGATATAGCTGCCCCATACATGTATATCGTCCTGTTTACAGGATGAAACAAAAAAAGAAAATTGTTCCTATAATATACCGGCCGGATTTTTAGCCCCGTAATTAACTAACGTAAATTATCATTAGAGTATAATATATATGCACCTAAAACAAATAATAAGGGCATTATGGTCCGGAAATCAATTTACAGGATGGGATCATAATAATTCAAAACGCATAGGATCGCATCATAACGGTAATATAATTATAGGATCGCTAATTAAATTTCTCTCTAATTGTTTTATTTTACAAACCCTAAACATGTAAAAAAAAATTCAGCTAGGTAGTGAAACCCTCATTTCATGAATAGAAAAACTAGGGTTTATCAACCAATGTGTTCAAAAGGTATTTTTAAGGGTTGCCGTGAGAAATCAACAAAAAAATATCGGGAAGGGCTTGATCCGTGCAGTTTTACATAAAAATGAACATATAAAGTTTTTATGAAAAATTGTTCGGATCAAGCCCTTTCCGGTATTTTTTTTTGCTGATTTCTCGCGGAAACCCTTAAAAACACCTTTTAAACACATTGAACGGTTCATATCGTCAAAATTCAATCGAGATCTATGAGGTGTGGATTTTTTACAAATCCAGGAGCCGTGACTGTAAGTAAATTGTGTATATATATATAGGTGTGGATTTTTTACAAATCTAGGAGCCTTGACTGTAAGTAAATTGTGTGTGTGTATATATATATATATATATATATATATATATATATATATATATATATATATATATATATATATATATATATATATATATATATATACAGGATGGGGTTCTAGTCTGGGATCTGGACTTCCGGACCTCCATGATCCGAGCATTTTTTTGAAAAATTATATTGGATCAAGCCCTTCCAGGGATTTTTTTTTTGAAGATTTTCCAGGTGGATTCTTGAAAACACTCTTTGAACACATTGGATGACTCGGATTTTCCCAAAGCAATTTACAACACAAAAAAAACACAATTTTTTTTTCCAGTCAGGGAACCTTGAGCTATATAATATATATATAATATTTTGGAACCAATACATGATTAACTTCATGCGTAAAGTTATCAACTCACGAAAAAGAAGAGAACACTTAGAGATTTTGTTTTGCATTTGAAGCAAGTTGGGGCAATAAACAATTTTTTTGTGGGGTCAAAATAGCAAAATTTGGAAGTAAACTATTAAAAGACTAAATTTCCACTGTGGTATTTCAATAGTTTTGATATTTTTGTTAGTTTTCACGCATTGCAACGCATGACATTATTGGTCTAATTAATTGTGCACTCCGAGCCTAAATTCATCAGATTGAATGGGAAATATCTCGAACATACTATTCGCTATGAATCAATAACGTACGTCCATTTTTTAACCAATAAAAGAGTTCATTTAAAAAAAATAATTAGAAACTAAGAACATTATGTGTTGTATTATCTAAGCACGTCCGTCGTATTTTGGGCCAGCCTAAATGTAATTTTAATTTTTTCCCATAAAAAATAAATTAAAATACCGAATCGATCAAGTAAATCTAAAAACAACAACCGGGTAACGAGGAGTGTACGGTGCAAAGCATGCACAACACCCCGGAATTGAAATCCATGTTTGTGCCGCAACATGGGATTCAACTCAAAAAAAAAAAAAAACTCCTGTCAGGTTTGCTTTGGTCCAGTCTAGTCCATTTTCTGTAATTTGTAGGCTATGTCGGATTCACTTTAACAATCCAAACCGTTCATATTATAGAGTTCGATGATACTAGTAACTGTGTCATGTACATCATTTTGATTGGAGTTGTATTGATTACTGATCGGAACTCATAAACATGCAACAATGGGTTCCAATCTAGTACGTTTAACACCATTTTGTTTATAAAATAAATCCAATCAATATGATTTTTAGCACGGTTACTCTTATCATCAATCTCTCCAATATAAACGATTCGGATCATTGAAATAAGCCCAATATGACCCAAAAATTACAAAAATTGGACAGGACTGGAATGAAGAAAACTGTACAGGAGCTGGATCTCTCAATCCGACCGTTGGAGTTGGAAACGCTCCACGTCGCTCTCCCAATTTAAACTCGCACACTTTATAGAAAGGTAACCAAATTCTTTATTCCAGAAATACTCTGAGGTCGTCGTCTTCTTCTTGGGTCTTCATCACAAATCTTTCATTTCATCTTCGCAGTTTGATAGATGTCGATAATGAGAACGGATCGCAAGCCCCCACTCGCCAGATCTCCAATGCGGCTTCGTCCTCGCCGCATCCTTCGCTCCACTGCAGCCACCGTCCAAACTCCGCCGGGTATGTTATAAACTCCACTCAATTCAAACATACTGCTAAAAGTTTTCATTTTTTTCGGTTAAAATTAACCGCTAGTAGCATATTTCCGCTTTTCCCTGGTTTTTTGTTTGAGTCTTGGATTGTATCAGGGTCTTTGACGAAAACCCAAATGGCTAATCGCCCTTGGGGTAACAATCAAGAATCGGAGCTCCGACCGGAATACCACACGATTTCTTTCGAACTAAGGGCGCTGGCGAAAATGGTGGAAAACGAATTTGGAGATCCAGAAATGGGTAATGCTGCGTTTGGAAGCAAATCCAACGGTATTTCAATGTCAAGTCCTCTGTTTGAAAGGGGAAGGTTTTATGATGAGTACTCTGCGAGAAGGAATGAGAGGCTGAAGAGGAAGAATGGGGAAACAGGGGATGATGAGAGGAAGAAGACTGCTTATGGTCTTGGTGTTAAGGTCGAATCTGCGAAAAAAAGCGATTCGAAGAGGCTTGAAGGGTTGAGGAAATCTGTGTTTTCTACTCCGGTGACGGCTGATCAGAGAGAGAATCCGAGGTATTTGCTGAGAAGCATGACCAAAGAGAACAAGAAGCCTCCTCTACCACCTGTGAATTTTGAGAAGTCTGCGGCCGTTGGTGTTCGGAAAACTGCTGCTCGAAGGGTTCGGAAGATCTGATTTTTTTTCTGATTTGGGTTTGTGAAAAACAGAAACCAAATTAGCGGGTCTGGTTTGTTTTTTGCTCTCTGTTCATTTAAAACTAGTTGTTTGATGGTTCTTGAGGTCTGGTAGTGACTGGAAAAAACAGAGTTTGAAGAAGTCGTTTATAGTTCTTGGCAAATTTACTATAATTGTTTATGGAAATTGAGGCTATGTTTTTCATAGCAGTATAATCCCTTCATCTTATATGGTTACATTTCGCTTCCTCAGAGTAAATTTTACTGCCACATTTGTGTTCTACTGAGGTGATTTTTTGAATAAACTGATTTTTCACGGTTTTTTTATTTGATGAACTGGGAGAAAATGATCTATCTTGGATTTTGAAAAAATAATTTTTTGTTAGTGGAACCCCCAGTCTGCTATCCCAGATATGTTTTTCATAGTAGATATCCCTTCTTCATGTTATATACCGTTACATTTCTCTTCTTTGTGAGAGACTTGTTAGTGCCGAGCGCACATCTCGACCGTCGAAAAGTATTTTAGACGGCTCAGATTCCTCTAAAACTCTCTCCACTTCAAGCCGTGTAACCAAAAGATACACAAGGTCTGTAAGATATCCAAATACTTCTGAACCTCCAAGATTTGACTTTCATTGATAAAAATAAAAGGAACGAGGAACAAGCATCAACACGAAAAGCCATGGTACTCACTACTCACATTTGAAGACTGGCAGTAGCAACATTCTGCTCCTGTTATACATGTTCAGTGAACGAATGATGAGATTCGATCCTTCTGTGAAAGATAGCTATTCAGTAATAGTTTCCATTATACAAAATACTACCAAGGCGAACATACGTAAACAGGAACCATTATGTACAAAATACTACCAAGGCAAACATACGTAAAGGAACATTAACGAAACAAAATGGATCCTGGGACAGATATCTACAACTACGGGTACTCTCGTGATTGTATTGCGTGGCAGGTCTTTTTCGACTTGGGTACTCTTGCGATTATATTCCGTGACAGGTCTTTTTTGACTTGGTTACTCGCACTGCGATATGTACACATAAGTGGACTGAATTTCTAGATCAATGTGGGTGATAATATGATGTTATCAATCATCAATTGTGCCTTCTCCTGTCTCTTCCACATCTAAATCTTTTACCTCACTAGGATCAGCAGCAAAATCTTCATCAGGAGATGGCTCTTCAACTCTCTCATCGCTTGCAATAACATTTGTGACAGCCGACTCACTGACACTAAACGGTTTGCTCTCATCACCTTCTTCCAACACTTCATCAACCCTGTGGTAAACCTTTACACGAAAAGAGGGGAAATTCCAGCCTTGACATTATCATCACGAGTAGACACAGAGAGGACAAAAGAGAGTCATACCACGCAAGTGCGGGCTGGTGAGAGTACTTTGAAGGAGTTGGGACGGTTGTTAAAGTTCGTTTCGGGCACTCCCGGTATTCCTTCAGGGGATGTGAAATGATCAACCTCATGACCCACCTGGAAAACGAAATTATCAATTATATCATCAGACATGCGTCATAAGTTCTGAAATTGATTTTTCATTAATGAAACCCATTGAGGGTCCAACACATTTTTTTTGATAAATCAGGTGTCCAGCCAGCCCATTCTGACCGTTGAGAACTGAAGTGACCAACAAGTGAGATATCTTCACATTAATAAGAAGCAAAGACAAATGAACGAAGTTGTTTGATGGTTGGTCCTTAAGGCAAGAGAGTTTCGAAACATTAATGTGCGGAACCCGTGACCAAAGTCTACCAACTTCCTTTTTTTTTCTTTTTTTTCATTTGAACTGATCTACCATCTTACCTTATAGTATTTTTTTTCCCATTTGAACTGATCTACCATCTTCCTCAGAGCCTTAATTTATTATGTAGATGATTGAATTAGGGTATTAACACTTTTGGCACAATAAAAGCTCCAACTACATTATTTTGAAGGAAAATGAAGAGTTCAATTCGGAGGTTCTTATAAAGAGCAGCCTGTACTCATAAGATCTTTGGAATAGATGTGGTCCATGGAGACTGCATGTACGCAGGTGCCCAAAAATAACATGAAAAAGATCGAAGAACAAACATGAAAAGGGCACCTTACCCTTCCACGTCCACCAAACTCTAGGGCATCACTGTCCAGAGCAACCCTATACTTACCCGGCAAGTCACACCCAACTTTGTACCTGCATTTTTCAGACTATATATCAATGAAGAATTAAAAAATCCCGTCAATTTGTAGTTATCATGATCAGTACAATCTTCCAAGGATCAAGTAAAAGTAGAATCTTAATTCCAAAAATTTAATTTATTTCCTTCGTCGTATGTGAAACCACATTCACAGACAGGCAAATACCAGAATATCTTCGTACTTACCCGTCATATGTATTCTCTGGATGAAAGTTGAACACAAAAACTAGATTTCCGCGTTCAAATACAATAACCTGAAGGTGGAAACAAAACGATCAGCATTACAAATATATATGAGGCCAAATTCAAGTAGTTTGAAAGATATTGTTGTTCCCCGTAGAAACCAAACCATTAAAAATCCCGAAAATGTGGAGATAAAAGAAAATTTGACCAGCTTGATAGCACAGGACCATCATTATTCTAGCTTACAAATGTGGCTATATCCTAAAAATTTCGTTTGAAGATATCATTATTAGCATTTCCAGATGTCACGACTCCGTGTGGAAAAGAAGCTTTTATCACACAGGAGCATCTGTACCTTGTCATCTTCATTTGTGCTGCTTACTATCAGCTTTGTTGATGCAATGAAGGAATATTTGTCATCAAGAGCGTTCATAGCTCTGTTGAACGCATTCATGAACTGCACAATTTCGATCACAAAAAATGAGGAACTTAACAGAATGCAATTACCTGAAGGCAAAGAAGAAAATCGATTCTGCAGTCGCAAATGAGTTTATGACTTCTCCTGACATTGTGGAAGTTCCCCTCTAGGGGAGTTTACTCCCCCTTGCCCAACTTGGGAGAAGAAGGATTTGGAAGCAGTTCCCTCCTATATCTTGATGATAGCTTCAATCAAGATTGGGTAATACTTTTCTAGTTAGAGACCAACATCTTGGGGCTAACATGGGATCTGCTCAATGGCTGACTGGTTTAGGGAATTCTCGCAGCCCTCCCTTACTCTTCATTTGAGTTCAGATGGTTTTTCCGCTTCTCCTTTGGATGCTGACTGCTGAGCCCACTCTGGCTTCATGGGCGGGCCCCAGTGGTTGCGAGCTGGAGTCGCCATAGCTCATGGCTAGAGCAATGGGAGGGGGGCCAGTGCAGAGAGAAGTGTTCCTGTGTTTAGGTCCCGACTAAGCCGAATTTGCAAACTATGCAAGTGCTATTTTATTAAATTTGACTACACAGGGAAGCCTAGAAGTTCACAAAATGGACAAATTAATTTCACAATGCAACTTTCAAGTTTCAAGTTCAATAAATGGACAAATTAAATTATAGCTATGGTCTTTCAAATGCCAACAATGCGACCATGATATATTTTAGATTGCTTTCTTCTGGGAAAACATCAATTGCAGGGGGAGATAAGTGTGGATGGAGGTTGCCATCAGATGTGCAAAACCACGTAACGTATTAAAGCAGCAGAACAAAGATGCTGATACTTAAATAATAACAAATTAAATTAACCTTGTATCTCAAATGATCTGTATCCACTAGGTCCCATTGACGCCTGCATTTGTCGTAACTCCAACCATTGCCTTCTCTTGGGAAGTCAATCCATTCAGGATGGCCAAACTACAATCAGCATTCATGACGGAGAAGAGCATCAATCAGAGAATTTGAATGCACAGACTCAGCGGAGGGAATGAGCTTGTTTATTGGGTCGTGTCTGAAAAAATGTTTTTCTTTAGTCGTGTAAATTCTCTCCATTTTCCCATCAATTTCTTCAAATGTTTTCAACTTTGAACAATGTCTAATAAAGCCAACCTTCAAACCTTTTTATTGGCAGAAGTTCATCCTTCTTTTAATAATGACTTTGACGAAAAGCCTTGAAATTAAAATCCTGATGGGATTCTATATAGTTCAGACAGTTGGCAGGTTATTGTGGGAACTGTGTCTTACCTCATTTCCCATGAAATTAAGGTAGCCTTCTCCTCCTAATGCCATTGTTAGAAAATGAATCATCTGAAGGAAAAAAGGGTTGCCACAACAAATTTATGATGAGAAACACATTGGTGCCCAAAACACAACCAGAGATATTTCTAGAAGATCCACCAATTTATGAAACCATAACATACCTTGTGAAGTGCAACCCCTCGCTCAACAGTAGGAGAAGCATCCACCAAACTAGACATGCCAGTATACATTTCTTTATCCATTAGGAGAAATGCAATAGTCTTGTCACCCACAATGGCCTACACAAAATTGCAGCAAACCAAAAAATAGGGGAGAAGAAATGAGAAAAGACGATGACATGATTAACCGGAAGTAATCATGAGACAATGTCAGGATTGAGCAAGGGAAAGAATCTCTCTATTTGTTTTTCATCATGGCAACCGAGTTGTAATACCAAGTTAATTTAGAAGTCCATGAGGTGGAAACCTATTACTATGATTATCAAGATGTAAAATTCTTAAATTCATCAAAAAACAGAAAATCTAATACCTGGTCATGACTCTCAGCATAAGCTATACACTTCTCACTATATCTCCTGTTTGTCAAACTCCATGATATCTCCTGCATTGACCATTCTCGATCACTCTTGTTCTTCACGTAATCAATCCACTTGTCAGGAATAGCCATTGCCAAGCGGTAGTCAAAGCCAATTCCCCCCTCAGAGACTGGCCTACAAAGTCCAGGCATACCAGAAACATCTTCTGCTACCACAATCGCATCTGGCAAGACTGTGTGAATCAAGCAATTGGCCAACATCAAATAAACCACTGCATCAACATCAGTTACTTCACTAAAATACTCATTATAATTCCCCGTGAATGCCATGTTGATTCCATGATGATGATACAGCATCGATGTAATTCCATCAAATCGAAACCCATCAAATTTGTACTCATCCATCCACCACCTCAAGTTTGATAGAAGAAAACGCAGAACTTCCCAATTAGCATAGTTAAAAAGTCTACTATCCCAAAGCTTATGGTAGCCACGATCTCCCGTGTGGAAGTACGATTCTTGGGAGCTTTGGCCAACATCAAATCCATTGAGCCCATCTGTGACATTGTTACTTGCATGGCTATGCACAACATCCATCAAAACCTGCAAACCTAGGCCATGGGCTTTATCGATCAGATACTTGAGGTCCTCAGGGGTTCCAGACCTACTGCTGACAGCAAAGAAATTTGTAACGTGATACCCAAATGACCCATAGTAGGAATGCTCCATTACAGCCATCAACTGGATAGTGTTGTAGTTATTTGCTTGAATACGAGGCAAAATATCATCCGCAAACTCTCTGTATGAGTTAATACGAGGTTCTGAGCTGCTCATCCCAACATGAGCTTCGTATATATGTGGGGCCTTGGGTTTTGGAGGACAAGGAAATTTAAATTGGTACCTGAGATAAAAACATAAAGGGGATATTCAAAGTTGCAACAACTATAGAGGTATTAAGTTGATGAGTCATACGATGAAGTTGTGGGAAAGAGTTATTGAGCATCGATTGAGGATGGTGACTACGGTGTCGGAGAAACAGTTTGGCTTTATGCCTGGGAGATCAACTATGGAAGCTATTTACCTACTAAGGAGATTGGTAGAAAGACACAGGTCAACGAAGAAGGATCTCCATATGATTTTCATAGACCTAGAAAAGGCTTATGATAGGGTGCCGAGAGACATTATATGGTGGGTTCTGGAGAGAAAGGGAGTGACCAGAGGCTATATTGACGTGGTCAGAGATATGTATGAAGGTGCAATCAATGCCATTAGATCACCAGCAGGAGAAATGAGTGAATTTCCCATCACAGTAGGATTGCACCAAGGGTCAGCGTTGAGCCTGTACCTTTTCGCTTTAGTTATGGATGAATTGACTAGGCAGATTCAAGAGGATATCTCATGGTGTATGTTGTTTGCAAATGATATTGTCTTTGTAGATGAAACGCCTAGTGATGTTAATACTAAATTAGAAATTTAGAGGGAAGCATTAGAGTCTAAGGACTTTCGGATAAGTAGGAGTAAAACTGAGTATATGATCTGCAAGTTTAGTGATACCAAAAGTGCGTATGAGGAAAGAGTGATGATCCAAGATCAGGGGATACCAAAGAGAGACCATTTTAGGTATTTAGGTTCTATTATTAGTCAAGATGGAGAGATTGCAGATAATGTGACTCATAGGATCCAAATGGGGTGGCTCAAGTGGAGAAGCGCTACTAGTGTACTGTGTGACAAGAGGTTACCAATAAAATTGAAAGACAAATTTTATAGAATTGCCATTAGACCAGCGATGCTTTACGGGACAGAATGTTGGCCTATTAAGAAGCAGCAAGTGAACAAGATAAGTGTAGCGGAAATGAGAATGTTGAGGTGGATGTGTGGTAAGACTAGACGAGATAAGATTAAAAATGAAACAATTCGCGAGGTGGTAGGTGTAGCACCTATAGAGGAGAAGTTAAGGGAAAATAGACTAAGGTGGTTTGGCCATGTCTATCGTAGGCCAGCGGTTAAGAGAGTGGATAGGATAGCTTTGGGTAGAAACGCACAAGAGAGGGGAAGACCCAAATTGACATTAGATGCGGTAGTACGCAAAGATCTGAGTATACTAGGTTTAAGCGATGAAGCAGAACTTGACAGAGCTCAACGGAGAAAAAGGATTCATGTAGCCGACCCCAATTAATTGGGACATAAGGCTTGGTTTGGTTTGGTTACCTGAGATAAAAGCATGGGTTAAATTAACCCCAATTCTTTCTTTTTTTTTTTGTCTTTAGGTCCACAGTTTTGAAAAATATTCCAGCCATTTGCATTATAGATTTAAATAAGTGAACGGCTGAAATTCACAGATGCAATATTATGAACCCCTTAGCTATGGCTCCCTTTGAAGGAAAATTTTCCAACAAACAATGAACATTCAATGTTACCGTTCTGAGGGTGGTGGATCCCAGTAAACTCCATCATATGGCGCCGCAAATTTTGTAGGGTCCACAGTAGCATACTTTATCCAAGCTGGAATTCGATCAACCCAAATTCCATCACCATGCTTGAATCGGAACTTGACCAACGAATTGTGAGGAATGGCAGGATTTCCACTGGAATTAGGAATCTTGATACTCCAAACTCCAAATTCATTCTTTTCCATGCAATGGTTGGAACCATTCCATCCATTGAAATCCCCAATAACTTGTGCTTCCCTAAATCATTGGAAAATGGAAAGTTTCAATGTTGACACTCGTAGTGAAGACAAAAAGTATATACAAAAAACTTTTGTTCATGTCAGATGAAGATCTTACTGAGCTGCAGGGGCCCACTCACGGTACACTATACCATCCTCTTCTCTGTTAAAACCGAATTTCAAATAACCTGCAACGAAAAACCAATTCATATTGAGCTCTGTACTGAACAATGAACTACTGACCAAAACGAAAGGTTAGGTAAGTGGTTAGACAAAAGGAATTCAATTCTGATTAATTGATAAAAAGAGAACTCTAGTTTCATCAGAAATGATAACCACAGCGTCTACTTAGGCAAAAAAACTGTTCAGCAGGTTGTAAGAAAAATTCATTTAGGTTTTTGAAGTAACTTCTATACTTGCATTGCTGATGTTGAGAGATCACCTTGCGCAAATTCCTCAAGGCTTCCTTCATGTTTCTCAATGAGCTTTTTCTGATCCGCATATCTTTTCAATCGGTATCTGAAGTGATCTTTGAATTGTTCCAAGCCAGGATCTATGCTGAAAAGACCAATCTTTTCAGTATCATCTTCGATGGCCGCCATGGTTGAGTTGTCATCAGTCAGAACAGCAGATACAATGGAACTGTGGTCCGCCTAGTTTAGCAAATGCATCAGATAGCTACTTGCACAATCATGTTTAAAAGAATTATTAGGTTTGATGCTGCACAAACACAAGCATTTTCTTCAGTCGAAGATAGATCATTAAAACTGGATTCTGTTTTCTTTATCCATTTCTGATATCCTCCGGAAATTTCAATGTAGTCGTCCTAGTCAATCAACCGATACTCAAAACACATAGCAAATTATATAGAACCCTTCACCGTTTGCTGGTGGCACTCATTTTACTTGAAGATTGGACGATTAAAACCATGCACATAGATCGTGCTTTTGTTAAACTTAGCATCTAGTCTCTGTTCTAACAATCATTGAAAACTATGAAGTACCCTCCCATTTGTTCTGATCTTCAGCGGAGAAAGGGACTTCCCAAGCAATTTATGAGATCCAGCCATAACTCCAATTGTCTTCTGTGCTGCAACGTGCCGGCTGTGGCTTGAGGCCTATCCAAAAGATTAGTCAAAGCTGTTAAGATCGTCGTATAAAGTCTACTAAAAATGAGGGGAAATTACTTACCCAAAAAAAATAATAATAATGAGGGAAATTTTGCTTGTTTTGTATAGCCATGAAATAGCATTTTGCAGAACATTACACATTGTAAGCCTGAAAACAACACTTGACCAATTTTTGGTACAAGACTTGCACAAAGTGTTTTCCAGATTCTTGCTGATGGTGTTATATTTTTATTAACAGGCTCACGTTGATGATCTATAATGGGTTTTGCATTACTACCATTTCTGTGCAACACGCATATTGGTAAGTATCAACCATCAAATGAGGGATACCAGCTCTCTCGAAGCCACTTGCGATTTGGAATTCTCAGTGCTAGAAATTCACACATCCCTCCGAAACCAAAGAGGTAACTTCAAAGAAAGAACAAAAATGAAACACTGCCTTTGAGATTGGAGTAAGAGATCTGCCTACGATTGGCATCGAATAGCATAAATGCAGTTATGGCGAAGAAGTGTCTAGCACAATTACCATCACCAAATGTAAAATAATCTAATTGAGGGACTTGGGGAGGTACTTTGGATGCATAGGAAGTCACAGAACTGGGAAATCAACTGAGGTGATAAAAGCAACCATTGTCTATCATAGCTGTTCATGCTGCTTTAGAAGGTTATGTGAAAATTTGAAAAACAATAATTTTAATTCTGTCTGTCAGCGCATCCGTGTTGTGTTCCGCGTCCTTATCGATGCTACATAACTTGTGTCAAGTGGTTTTATGTCAATGAAATCAAAACAAGTTTCTTCAAATAGATTCCACAATATCACCTTGATTAATCTGAACAGTGAAACTTTACCAATTGAATAGCATTGTGGTGAGGTGAACCAAAACTCTACATCTCTATTTTCTGGGTATCCAATTTTAAAGTTGACATCACCTTCTCGCCTGTTATGTAGCCACACATACCTGACGAGGACACTTTATTCTACATCAGTGGACATTGTTCACTTCGAGGCTAATCTTCACATCACTACTCAAGCCGAGAATAATCCATCTTTGGGATTACTTGTTCTCCTTAGCAGTTCCAATTTCATTGACTTTCTCATTTATTGTGACCCATTATTAGTCCCAAAGAGAAAGATGACCAAGAAAGTTAAATTCCTATTCCCTTCACCTACACAATCCAAGGTTATCAATACCGTGCCGTACCGGCCGGTACGTACCGGTTTTCTATAAAAATGGTACCAAGGACCCTCAATACCGTACCGTGTTCAATACCGGGCGTACCGGAAAATACCGGGAATACCGGCCGGTACCGGAAAATACCGGGCAAATACCGAACAGAACAAAACTGCCACCATATTTCGGTCATAACTTTTTACTCCGAACTCCGATCAAAGCAAGTTCTATATCAAAATTTAAGAGAATTTCAAGATCTACAACATTGTAGTTACACATTTTTTCTAATTTGGTATCGGTGTGACCCAAAAACTATGATTTCTAAACAGGGAGATGATAAAAAAACAGGGTATGTTTTTTAAAAAGGGTTTGTGATGCATGGGTTCAACTTCTATCACTACCAAACATCAAATACAACAAGTACGTACTTTATATACATAGACTAAGTGGATTTACGAAAATGAGATTGAAAATGTCATATTCTGTGGCAAATTTTGTGTCTCCTGAACCCTCTCTCTCGATATATATATATATATATATATATATATATATATATATATATATATATATATATATATATAGGGTAAACTTCTAATCCGGACTTTTAATTTCCGGACTTTTTATACAAAAAAATTTTTGACGATCCGATCCGTCCAATGTGTTTAGAAGGTGTTTTCACGGGCTCTCGCGGAAAATTTCCAAAAAAAAATACCGGGAAGGGCTTGATCCAAGCAGTTTTTGCAAAAATATATAAATACAGTTTTTGCGAAAACTGCTTGGATCAGGCCCTTCCCGGTATTTTTTTTTGAAGATTTCTCGCGTTGACCCTAGAAAACACCTTCTGAACACATTGGACGGATCGGATTTTCCAAAAAAATTTTGCAACACAAAAAAACCCCATTTTTTCCTTAAATCCGGGAGTGTGGACTAGAAAATCCATCTATATATATATATATATATATATATATATATATATATATATATATATATATATATATATATATAGTTGCGGCAAATCCGATACGGTACCTGGTATTGACCGGTACCGGTACCGTACCGTACCAATAGGAAAACCAATACTCGGGCTGATACGGTATTCAGAACCTTGACATAATCAACTTGTCCAAACACGAAATAAGCTAATAAGAGCTTCTTCAATGGCTTGCAATACATCTTATCAAGGCATCTAGCATGGAGTTCTAAAATTTAGCGCTCCAATGGCATGCTGTTTGGGTTGCTATTTTCATTGCATTCATGTATATCTCATCAAGATTCTCTCTCTCAACTCGTGATGGTTCCCACCAATACTATTATGATTTGTTTTTTACCGAAAGTATAGACTAAATAGCATCACACGATTTGAAAAACATTACTGTAAAATACTCGTAGCAATTAAGCAATATCCGTATGAATATTACAGGCTTACAGCATTCGATCCAACCACTGAAGATGCAACTAGAATCATACTTATCAAACAGTAATATCAAACATAAAGCTATAAACCCATCAACTGGCCCATCTGCATTTGAACAAAAGATCTGGGTTTTTTTTTTTTTTTTTTCTATTGCATGAGAAGAGTTGAATGATCCAAAATTTGTACAAGAACTAGAAAAAGAGTCAAACCGGAAACTGAAAGAACAAGTCGAAATTACCTTTGCATAGTCTTTGCTGTAGAACGGCGCTAAATATCCAACACAAGAAGGCGTCGAAAGAAGTCCCAAAGATCCATACATCTTCGGCTCCGATTCAGCCTCGGTAATCGCACGTAATTGTCTTCTCTACCAAAATCCCACTCTCTACTGGATTACTCTCTCTCGCTCTCTCTCTCTCTCTGCAAAAAAACCTTTACATGTATAACCAGCTGGAAACAAAGTTTTGACGGTTAATTCATCTGCGATGTACACGTTACAATGATGGTAAGACCAATAATTAGCGATCGGGAAATCCGAACCGTTAATTCGATGATCCCACGCTCGAAAAAGGCGCAATCTTTGTACCTTTCTTGGGGACAATGATTGATGGCACGAATAAGCAAAGCATAGGACTAATATTATATGCTCCATGGATATCCCCAAAAAAAGATGATCAAGGAAAAAAATGAAGGATTTTTCCGAAAAGAGAGCTGATCAAATAACAAAAATGATAAATACGAGCCAAATATCTTACGCCATCGCTGTTGAGATTATAAATCTTCATGATTTCCAACGAATTTTTTAAGAGATGAAGGGTAAAATTGTAAGCTCACAGAACTTCTACATATTTTTGACAATTGTTTTGTTCCTTACCATATTTTTCCGTGATTTCAGATTTTTTTTTTATCTGAAATTTGTAATTATATTAAAAAAATATCACCCGACACTTACAAAGATCTCCATCCCTGTACAGAGAAGAAGAATTATACAACAAAACATTACTGAAGACTATTGCCTACATCCTAACACGAGCCTAATGCTCCCTTCACACTGAACCATGGTTTTAAATATCGGCTGTTACGTAGCGTATCGGTCGTTACATAATGGATTTTGGTCTCTTTGATACTGTTACAACCCGGTATACCGCTGAGAGGAAGAAATCACATGCATACCGGCTGATTCTCATTACGTATCGGTCCTTATCCGATTCACGAATCGTTTACGGCCGTTACGGTCAATACTCAACCATTATGGGTTATTTGAGCAATTTAAAATTATTATTATTTTTATCAAAAAATAATTTTAAAAAATTCACGACCGCTACATCCGATTCCTGTTAAACTACTACCATTACGTGTCACAAAACCCGTTTATTGAAAACCTTGCACTGAACAACAATTTTTAGGACACGTAAAGTATCAAATGAAGACAAGTAGTCCTCTTAGACTAGCAGCAATCACATCAAAGTTTACAACGAGCACCAATGGATATCTAAACTTCAAGAAGAGTAAGTCTTCTGATAGCCAACACCAACGTCTCATGGCTAGAGACCACCACACACTTGATTTTATGAGATTCACAATTTAGCAAATGAGAAACCAAGCCTAAAAGATGTACACGAAACTTTATCTTGCCTACTAGTTTAAGAATTGCAGACAATAGCAGTTTTTTCTCAAATTTTGCCCTATGTATTTATAATCATATCACTTGGGACGATATAAGTTCACAAGAGTATCTTCAAGGCTATTAGCTAGTATTTGATACCATTGGCGACTAGGCAGTCAAACCAAAAAATGTGCCTTCCAAGGGACTCTATACTACACCGGAAATTTTGCCTACGTGTAGTGTCACTGGCTACTAGTAGAAAGTAAAGAAGACTAGCTACTCTCTACCTTTCTCTTTTTATTTACCATTTTATCACTCAATCTATTTACGTTTTTGGTACCCAGTTCCCTAGCCCATGTTTCTAATTTCTTTGCTAATATTTAATTGCTCTTTATAAAAAACAATTGTCTTCCAACAAAATTTTCATTAAATAATACTACTCAATGAAACAAGAAATTTATTCTTACAATTTAGCCATTGGAATATTATCATCTCTATATTATCATCACGTGTGCAAATTATTTTAACAAAAATAGTCAAGGTAGTTTGGAGTAGATGTTAAAAAAAATTACATTTGAATAGAGATAAAAAAGAAAAAAAGAGAGAGAGAAAGTAAGGTTGAAATTCATTGATAAAAAAATGAATAGGCAAATAGTAATCGTTGTCATTTTTTTTTTTTTTACTTTTTGCTTGGCAAAGTAAAGAATATGGTTGGAGATGCTCAATAGACACTTCTAGGGGCTATCGGATTCAATCAGTTTATATTTTCTAGCTGAGGGAAAATCAGGCATATAAGTGGAAGTTGAAGGACTATGAAAACAAATGTGAATAGTTAGGGGGTACAAGTGCAGTTAACGCCCTAACTTTCGTCTTCTCCCTTTGACGTAAAAGTTAGGGTTTTGTCGGGGTCGAAAGAAGGAGAGAGAGGTTTTACAGAGAGGAAAGGAAGCCATAGTCATGAGCAGGAGCTTGGGGATACCGGTGAAGCTTCTACACGAGGCGTGCGGTCACGTGGTGACGGTGGAACTGAAGAGTGGAGAGCTCTACAGAGGAAGCATGGTCGAATGCGAAGACAACTGGAATTGCCAACTTGAGAATATCACTTTCACGGCTAAGGTAATCCTCTTGCAATCATATTGATCCCACTCTTTGTCGTTGATTAATTCTGATTTCTCAGATCTTTAGGCATCCATTTGTCTGCAAATCATTGATTGTGTAGCATTCAGTGGAAATTAAATGAAAACAGCTCTTGAAGGTTGTTTTTGCTGTTGCTTTCTGGTCGTTAGAGTAGGGGTCATTTACTTTTAGCTTCTGAAGTGAAGATCTATGCATTTATTCTGTGAACAGTTTTAGTTGATCTCTTGATGAATGGACATTTTTCGATAGATTTGACTCCTTCAATGCAGTTTGTCTCAAGTACTCCTAGTTTTAGGAAAATTTCGCCTTTTGAGATCTGAATTAAGGTCTAAGTAATTCTATCCCCTTCTGGCTTCTTCTTGAGGATTGATTTATGATGGAATTACATGGTTTAATTGTTTGCGACCCAAGATAAGCGTGAAATAACTTCTTTGGTAAGCAAATAAATGTGAAATACCACCAGTGGAGAAGGTAGGATTCCATTCTTTGTTTGTTAAGATTCTAGAAACTGAACCCCAGGACTGGCCTCGTAGTGAAGGCCTAGAACTTAGGGGTATGCTCTCTCGTGCATTGGGTTCAAAACCTCCTAGATTCTATCAACTCTAATGGTGCCAGCCCATGCGGGTCTTTATTTCTACTACCTATTATAAAAGCGGGAGTTGCAATGTTTGTCAAGCAGCTGATCCTTAAATGACAATTATACCCTTCTCTTCATAGTTTATACCACATACATCCTGATAGCTTAACCCAATCATATTCCCTCCACCGCCTCAACAGTTCCTTGTCCTCTTCCTCCCACCACCTCAACACAACAATGCAACGCTGCTGCCGATAAAGAATGCCTGCTCCTAACACAACATCCCATATTATTGGCCACACAATTGGCCCAGGCCATTATTTGTGGCACGTTGGACATAGCAAGCACCTCCTCACTGGCTGCTTATATATAAGATGCATTAGTTTTCGACATCACCTTCACCCAACTTTGGCCTGTGGGCGGATACACAAACGAATAAGTCTTGGATCGACTTGAAAATCAAGGTTTGCTCCATATAACTATTACATTCAACACGTTCATTTTTATTTCCGTACTGCAATACTTCCAATTTTTTTTCTTCTACATATTCGAGAACCACCGGCTGGTTGGGATGGTGTTCGACTAAACGTACCCGAAATTTCAACCCCTCCCTGTTTTGCAATTGTTTCCCAACTCTGTTTTGCTTTGAGTATTTCGTTATCTTGGTGGTAGGTAAGGTGTTTGATTATATGACTAAGTGTATATGCTTTAGCTGACCTTTGAATTTAAATCCTAATTCATATTTGTCTTGACCATAATTTTAACATAGCAAGCCAATTAGGAACAAAAAATACTCCCATCATAATAAAAGTCACACACTGATAAAGCCTTCAGTAACAGTATACGGTGATGACGGGCGCTTGCAAGGAACAAGATTATGTAATGAGTTTTATGGCTAATATTAACATAGAAGACCCATGATTTTTTCGAATAGAAGTATCTTAACTCCAAAGCGAGCGAGTTTAGGAAATTTGGGATGGTTAAAGAAACTTTTGAATTCCTCATACATACATTGATGGGCTACACAAAAATATTTTTTTATATTGTCCTTTGAATTTCTATACAAATATTACTGGCAAAAATGACATTCCATGCACTTCCGAAACACTTTCATACTCTTGCTGCCTCACTGATATGTTGTTTTGGTATTGCATGCTACTTTTGGTAATTCTACATTAAGTTATTCACAAGGATTTTACTTCGTGGTCATAAATGCCATCTTTCAAGAGGGTAGCCATCGGTCTACTTGATAGATAGTACGTAAAGTTCACTAATATATTCTACTATCTGCTACAAGGTTGTGAGTAAAAAATAATTCTTAAGCTGCCTATATAGAATATATGTCCTAAAATCGAAAACCCAAACATAACTTAACTTTGGTGAGAAAGTTTTTTAATTGGATTTGCTCATAAAATGAGTCTCTCCTTGCAAATGAGGATATTATTGGAATTGTAATTTATCCAACTACTTTACTGCAGTTTGTCATGAGAGGAGAAAACAAGAGCTGTTCGTAACTAAATCTTTAATAATTGATTGAACTTTTTGTAAATTTAAGATTAGCTCTTCCTTGACGAGAGTGACAACTTGATCTACTAGAGAGATGGTCAACTTAACAGACAATCACCGAATTCATTTTCCATGTGACAGTGCCACACCTAAGAAACACCCTTCGAGTAACATCATGGACGTTGACGATGTTGAATGATCTGGAGGTTTAGTGTTATGGCTTTTTGTAATAGAAAATTATACCTAGATTATTAGGTATGTGCTAGATGTTTCGTTGAATGATCTAGAGGTTTTGTGTACAGCTTTTTGTAATAGAAACTTCTACCTAGATTATTTTATATGTTAAATGTTCGGAATTTTACTTGCAAGAAACGTTGTTTTCATTTTCTTACGGCTTACATTATGTCACAATAATTTGAGCACTATCAGACATCAGTCCTCTTATCAAGCCTGGACTTACTCTGCCGATGCACGCGCCCGGTGCTAGTTGACTTTAAATGCCCCACTAGTGGATAGCGGGATTGGTCTTCCAGAGATTAGTCTAGGTGTGCGTAGGTTGGCTTGGACAGTGAAACCTGCTCTTCCAAGTACTTACTTTTTGGTTCCTTTCTAAGGCCATTTATCTCAAGTTTAAGAAAGCAGTATGTGTTCATTTGAATCACATACATTGTTATCCTCTTTCAGCCCACCCTTTCCCATTTCACTGCCATTTGTTATATTTTTATTGAATGTTTAGAATTTTCTTTTTTACATCTTTGTGCTGACTCACACAATTGAATCTGCGTAGGATGGGAAGGTCTCGCAGCTTGAGCATGTTTTCATCCGAGGCAGCAAAGTCAGGTACTTCATTCAACTAATGAGTTAGTTTTTGGTTAATAACTGTGATCCATTTTTATTTATTTATTATTCTTTACATATCTTTTAAGGTAGCATGAAATCCATTCAGGTTTATGGTGATTCCAGACATGCTTAAAAATGCTCCTATGTTCAAGCGTTTGGAATCTAGAATCAAGGTAATTAGTCCGTATATGCTTTCATCTTTCCTCTTTCAATTTTGTTTGCTGATATCTTTCAGTTTTGTTTGCTCATTTGTTCGATGTGATTTTGTGAAGGGGAAGGGCTCATCAATTGGAGTTGGCCGGGGTCGTGCTGTTGCAATGCGGGCTAGAGTGAGTTCTATCACTTCCATATATGCGATATCTTTTGTCTGTAATGGGTCTTAGAAATGAAATGGGTTGGATATCTCTAACTATTTTGCAAGAAACATGAGTTTCCGGGCATATGTTTGGTTTTCATATCATTCATCTAAAAGGATGTTTGCGGATGCTGGACCTGAATGTTTGAAATACAAACTTAACTTGTTGTTTGACCTCCTTAGGCTCCTTTAATGAGTGACACCTAACTGTTGGATTTTCTTGCACAGGCACAGGCTGCTGGTCGTGGAGCTCCACCTGGTAGGGGTGTTCCGCCTTCTATAAGGAGGTGATCTGTCCTCGGTCTCGTCGTATGTGCTCTAAATTTTACCATTTACCAAGGTTACCATTTCTGTGGTGATGTATTTGGATGCCAACCCCTGGTTTTTTAACCTAGAAGTTGGTGTAAAAGGACAATTATTCTTTTGCAGAGCTTTCACGTTAGTTAGGTTTTTCCTGTGAGTAACACGATGTTAGCATTTGGGGTGACTTGTGTTTAGCCTCTTCGAACTAATGTTAATAGATCATTTGATTTCTGTCTTCTCACATTCTAACAGTGTGAGAGCTTTTGTGCCATTCATTTCATGCTTTCCCTCAACTGCTAAGCTCTGTGCCTGGCTATGCGCTTGTGTTTTTTAGTGGCCTTCTCAGAGAAGGTATAGTTGGGATGAATGAATCCTTGGAGCGACACTGCGACTTGAATCAGACGGACTAGAAAATTGATTTTAAGTCCCATTTAAAGTGTGCTTTCATCTCTGTGTATCGCAAGTAGAGCGAATGATTTTAAGTCTATGACCAAAGCTGTTAAATCCAGAGTTCATCTTGATGAATAATCAGTTTCAGTTGATCAAAAGAATAAAAATCTAAGTGAATCAACTGCCACTTCTTATCTTTTTTTTTTGGTAAATGAAAATTTTATACCAACTAAACAATCAGGCTTACAACAGGGGAAAATCTCAAGCAAAAGCAATACAACTAATCAAAAAACAACCAAATATGGTCAAAAGATAAAGCAACGAAGAAGACTCAACTTCTAAACATTCTATGGCGTAGATTTTGATGGCTATACAACTAAAGGTTTTCTTGAGAGCTGAAAACTTGCATTTAAGAGCTAACTCTATACCTCACATTCTCTTCCACAATTGCAAGGACCATACTAGAATCTTTGAAGTTTCCTCCGAAAATTCTAGCATTCCTTTCCAGCACAATGCAAGATTCTTCTGTTTATGTACGTACCTATGTTAATCGAGAGAATTGTGAAAACAAGCACAGATTGACACAATGATTTCTTGCAATCTTGTCGTGCGGAGCAGCACTATAGGGTTGTAGTGTGGCATCCGAATCGTTAATTGCACAATCAATAGTGGCACTTGTATGATCCAAACCATCTATTGCCAATATAAAATCCAAGCCATTGATTACTGAAATTAACTGTTTAGATGCTGCACTACAAGATCTCTGGATCATTGAGCATGTCTAATCTTAGTAAGAATCAGAGTTCCTGCACCATGCACGGCTTGCATGTACCATTTCTTGGTCTCAACTCAGTCCCCTTAGTTGGACCAATTTTTGAGTGCCGAGCGAGTATCATGTGGTACCCACGCGTGCAATCTGGGTCGTCCATTTTGGTTTTGGATGGTCCGAATTATGGAGAGAGAAACAGAAGAGAGAGGGGAGAGAGAGGGTTTTGATCTGGGCCATCCAATACACTTTTAATAGTTCAGATGCAATGTTCAGGTACCACATAGGCTGGCCACGTGGTGCCCAAGAATTTTTCCATTAGTCGGTTAAAGTTTGGTTATAGCACGTCAACTATTTGGCGGGTTCCCGATGTACTTGGTGGTTTGTTTGGGTCAAATATTGAACTATGACCCTGTGTAGACATGATCCGTTGTAGTCTAGTTGGTTAGGATACTCGGCTCTCACCCGAGAGACCCGGGTTCAAGTCCCGGCAACGGAATTTTTCGACATTTTTTTTTTTTTACTCTGTTTTCTTTCTTTACTTGGTGTTTTTTTTGACTTGCGTTTTGGCTCCCTATTCTCCCCACTTTGTGCACTTTATTTCCAAGGAAAATGCTAATGTATTGAAACATGTGCAAAGTGTATTCAAAAGTATATTGGAGTTTGTGTTTTCTTTGTTTGTTGTATACTTATTGTGTGCCTATCAGACACACATTAGCAAAATCCTTACTTCAATTGAAACATTTAGAACCTTTTACCCATTATTTGTTTACCAAAAATTCATATCCTAATGAATCAACGAAGATGTACATTGGATGTAGAACATTCCATGTTTTTCTAGCGAGCAAATCTTATTAACGGAAGAGCCGTGAATGAGAAGATTGCAGCCTCCAATAACTTTTTGACACATCACCCTAAACAGTATCATCACATGAGGGGAAAAGAGAACTGTGCAACATACGGAATGAAATCCCACGTGTAAGACAAAAATGCATGTGCATCTCTCCTTCAACTTAACCATGGTCAATAGGAAAGCCTGTCAATATAAATTTCGACTGAAATATTACCACAATTACAACAAAGCCACTCCCTGTGGATTTGGACAAATAAGTCAAAAATTCACGCATTTGTTAGTTTTGCGTTAAAATTTTGTGACTTATTAATTCTTCTCGACCAGAGGAAATTTAAAAAAGTGAAAAAATTTGATGGAAACTTTTATGTTTTTTTACAAAAACAAAAAAATAAGTAAAAAACACGGAGTCCAACCATTCCAAACTTTGGGGCTAATAGGGTTATGCCCGGTCATTATTTCAGGGTCTCGAAATTAGTCGAGGTGTGCGCAAATAGCTCTTCAAAATTATTTTTTCCCCAGAATTTCTCATTTCTATTGAATCCGTTTTAAGACATTTAGAAAAATATATTAGCAATTTTTAAGACATGCAAAATTATTTCCTAATTCCTAAATCATTCTTAAGCATATCCAATATGAGAAATACTGATAAAGAAACAAAATGTAAAATACTCACTGGAATAGGATCTTGAATAATGAGACTGAAAACAGGCCTGTTTTGGCTAATAATCCGATTATGGATTATTGAATTATTCGTTTTGTTTTAATTCAATTTTTTTTTTTGCATTTGTTAGTTTTGTGTCAAGATTTTGTGGTTTCTGGATTCCTCTCGACAAGACGAATCTAACAAGTACTGTACAAAATTATGGTCAAACCAAATATTTTTTTGAATAAAGCCGAAATACTTGGATTATTAATATTATTGGTCAATAATCCAAGTATTAATAATCCAAGTATTTTGGCTTTATTAAAAAAAATTAATTTTTGACTATAATTTTGTACACTACTTGTTAGAATGTCTTGTCGAGAGGAGTCCAGAAACCACAAAATCTTGATGTAAAACTAACAAATGCAAATTTTTTTTGAATAAGGACAAAATGAATAATCCAATAATCCATAATCCGGATTATTAGCCAAAAGAGGCCAGAGTCCGAAACAAAGGACGAAATCGGTGAAGTAGAGATCGTCTTAGAGACCGTGGCTGACGAAGAATCCAAGTTACTTAAAAAATTGGCAAATCACAATCACCAAACCATAGACTGAGAAGATGAACAGTTATTTGTACTTTCCCATCTCTGCTCTGCTTCACATGTCTTTCTTTTGGTTACAAATCTGGAGTGTTGGCTTGGTTAAGTGGCTAGGTAAAGTTGCAAGATTAAAGGAATTTAACCATGGTTACTTTTGGAAAAACCTTTTTAACAATAGTTTTACACATTGTATCATACTCCTGTTTGGGTGATGTGTCAAAAGGTTATTGGAGGCTGCAATCTTCTCTTTGCGAAGTTTAGTGCCAGGACTTTGACAATGTGATTCTTGGAACAAATTGTGCAATTGCAAAATTTGTCATGTCAGCTTCAAAAGTGAGAGAGTTTACTCTCAGAAAAAGAACCCTATGCATCTAATTAATGTCCTTTTGCTAAAGCATCTTGTGTTGCAGCCAGGTAAAACACACAAGCAAGTCAAGGCAAGTTCGATCAAGACTCTGCCTGAGAACACGTGAATAAACGAACAAGTTGTTTTATCATTCACAGGGGAAAAAAAAAATCGGGAAATGTTTTGAAAAAACTCCACAAATTACAAAACTTAAAAGAGAAACTCGTACTGCTGGTATGTTAAAAAAGAACATCAAATAAAAACGTCACTTGCAACGAAATTCAACTATGGTACCCCGGGGCAACTTATGTTGCACAATTTGCACCCCCCAACAAGAAGTAAGCCGATTCTGATTTTGCAGCATAACCATACTTAGATGTGCTATACTTTTTGTGCACACTTGTGAGTTTTCCAGTGCCTGCCTTCTGATGGAAAGTAACCATCAACCTTGAGCATTCCCTGTAGAAACCAGAGGAGCAGAATCATATCAGACTATGACATATACAGTATACCGCGTCAGCCAGAAGCATCAATTCAGATGAATTTGTGTGTTTTACAAACCAGGACTGTGTTTGAAAACATGACTTGAAGCCTTAAGTAGTTTTTTTTTTAAAACAACTTCGAAAAAGATGGGGGTTCGGGTAAGCAAGTTAAAAACCACCTGTATTTGGCACGCTGCTTATGGCACGTGGACTTTAACTTATTAGCCGAACTGAGCTTGTTTCCATGCAAGTGTTTATCTGGCAGATGAACTAACAAAACACACTGCTCTTATCAAAACTTATTTTCCAAATTTGTTTTCATTTCACTACAGGCCATGAAATCGTGCTTTCAAGGCAAGGCATTGACAAGTTTACACTGAAGGTAATTAAAAATGTGTTTCGGAAACAACAACTTGAAGTCTAGTGTGTTTCCTAACTCAACTTTCAAAAAAAAAAAACAAAACAATTTTTTTTTTTTGATCCCTAAAAAAAAAACTTAGGTGTGATATGCGCAACTTTAAAACCCATTTGTTCCAGAAACAACCAACTTGAAGTCTAGTGTGTTTCCTAACTCAATTTTCAAAATTCCTAACTCAATTTTCAAAAAGAAAAAGAAAAAGAGACTTAGGTTTGATATGCGCAACTTTAAAACCCATTTGAATTTGGCAAAAGTGAATACTACTCGAAATGTTGTTCACATAAGAAATTCAGAAAGAAAGTAAACATACATGAGGTGATCTTCAGAGTAGTTGGTATGCATCTCACAGGTCTTACTCCATTTCTTGTACCCACAGAGAGCAGACTGAGCAGTGAAGACTGCTGCAGCAGCTAGTAGAGATGGTAGGAACTTGAGCATTTCATACTCAACCAAGCACAACTCAATTATGAAGAAAGAAAGAAGCTCCACCTGGTTTAAGGTCATTTCAAAATATTTTTGTCAGAATCATCGTTTGCTAAAAGAATAGAATTAGCGAATAATAGTACCCATACAAACCTTTTTATCAAATTGAGCAACTTTGAGGAACCTCCTCATGAACACATAAGGAGTTGGAACTGATAGATTAAACTGTAATGTGTTCACCATTAATTTCTCCTGCAGACAACAAAAACCACTCCACACATTCTACATTTAGTTGTATGAAAGTGAAAATAACAAACCACTTTCATGACATCGATGAGTTTCTATGACAGTACTTAAGTTGTGCTTTTCAAACACGACATCAATGATTTTTATATTAAGGTAATTGAAAACGTGTTATGGAAAAACGACTTGAGACCTAAAGTTGTGTTTCGAATCACAAATTTGAACAAAATACTCAGGCTTGGTTAGTAAATTACAATAGAGATTCCACTATAGCCAGGAAACCTACCATCTCAAGAACTTCCTTCCGGCTGTAAGCCTTGTCAGAGATCAGAATGAGATCCTCTACAACAGGAACAGAAACTTCTTCATATTTGCAAGCGAGAAGCATTGCCGTCACTCCAACAAGCTGGAGCTTCTTCCTCACCACTGGTTGAACTGCTAAGAATCTATCAATAAGATTGACAGTCAGATATAAGGTCTCCTCCATCAGCTCGAACTTGTGGTGAACCTGTTAATTTGGTCAAAGTGTTTATTGTTATGGAGTCAGTTGAGTTCCGCATCCTTTCCTAGACATCAATGAAGCCACTAAGTTAAAAGAGTTATATATACCTCAATGAGCCAGTCAATCAGAATACCTCTCATCCTTTCATTAAGGTCGAATTGCCATGCCATATAGTTTGGCGAGACACAACTAGAACTCTGCATTTAAAAATGTACTGTTTTCAGTATATAAGGTCCAGATTGCAAGTTTTTCATACTTCATTTTGTTCAGAATTTCAGCTATGTCAAAGGTTGGCCAATTTATAGGCTGAGTAGAGAATTATATCAAGAGCCAACATTGCAGTGGAAAAAGGATGCTATACGCTTTAGAATAATGTAAGTTAGGACATCAGCATACCATATGGTTAGCATTGCTAGAGAGTCTACTCTGACAGACAAAAAAAATCTTAAAAACAGAATTCTGTTAGCACAAAAGAATCAACAAATAGACATGCCTTTTATTGTTCGTTGCCAGAAAAGAGGTTGCAAATAGAGCACAAATCTAAGTCTCAATGATCGTAGCAGAAGTGGTACTCTAACAAGAATGAGTATGGAAAACCACAACTTTTCTGGTAAAACTAAATGAGGACAAGTTCAAAACCAAAATATGATCAAATGCAATGAGATGGCAAATCTATCTAGTTTAGTGACAAGTATCAGTTCAAGTTCAGCGATAAGGAAGCAGGTGTAGTGGAAATTATTTACCACCTCTACTTTCTTGTAGTATGAGTATATATCATCTATGTACTCGACAACAGCTAGCGGATTCTTCTTATCATTGCTATCTATGTCAACAACTGGCTTGTCACAGACATCTTCCATTTCCACTTCCTACCAAAAAAAGAAGACGACAAATGATGATGACCCCATGGAGGAAAAAAAGTAAATGCAATGTTTGCCAGATAGTTAAATCTTTTCCCTAGTTGAAGGAATTCAAAATACCATCTGATCTATTTCGTCCAGCAATGCCTCAGTGTGCTGCACAAAACTTGGCACAGGGAAGGCAGTGGCTGCTTTATAATCATCCGCATCTATTATGGTACAATCTTCTGATTCAGCCGGAACTGATTGGACCAGTTTCTTTGTTTCCTATTAACAAGTACCATGATTTATGATTAAGACAAACCCATTGTACTCCAATGAAGAAACTATTTATGTTTGCTTGTAGTCAGTCAGGTTGAAAGTACCTCAGGTATCGGTCGCTTCTGTTTACTAGCCATTTGTGCAGCAAATTTCCTAAAGAAACAGCAAGAATCAAGCCGATCAAGGTCATCGTAACAAATATATGAAATTTAGGAATCAAACGTACCAATCAGTGCTTGTTACCTAGTAACTGGTCGATGTGCCGGTATGGATAGGTTCTTGTTAGAGATTCCATTGTTTCTGAATGAAAAAGATGATGAATGTCAAAATGGGAAATACTTAAAGAAGAGTATTCCTTATGTTTCATCAACAAAAATATATGATACATCAAAAGCAAAGGAAGGGTTTAAGAAATTACTCTAACAATTCTCCTCTCTTGTTAACTGCACAAGGGTAAGGAGGAGGTCCAATGATGTTGTGGTTTATCGTACTTAAAGCTCTCCGGTTATGCCCCATTCCGGCTCCAATTTTTCCAACTCCGGGATGTAATCCCCCTTCAATGATTGATCAGAAAGGTTCCATTTGTTAAAAAATAGGGTTTCAAACCTTTATTTTGTGGATACATGTAATCAATGAGTCATATCAATACAGAACCCAGAGGAAAGACAAACTAATAATCGGTTTAAATTTCAAATTACCTACAACATTGGAGGGCCTGATTACACCCGGATGATTCTCATCTGATCCAACCATTTTGACCAACAGCTACATAGAAGGAAAAGATCTTATTGTCGCCAGAATAGATCCAAAGAAGTTATGAAAGAATGCTCAAAGAAATTAAAAGAAAATCGAAAACACATCCAAAGAAATTAAAATACTTGCATTGAAAAAAAAACCCATAAAATTCCGTGGAAATAAAACTGAATCAGGAACTGAGATCGACAAAAGAAAACCCAGATCATAAAATCCAAAAAACCACTCTACCAATCAACCACAAAGAGAAATTTCAGTGAAAATATAATATCAAATGTCACTCAAATAAAAGGAGGCAATCAGTAATGGAGATCGACAAAGACAACCCAGAACTTAAAATCGAAAAAACCAACCTAATAATCAAGAATCCCTATACAATCTGTATTGATATCGATCATTCAAGCCAAAGCCAGGACCCTTCTAGTGATCGCGAAGTAGAAAGACTAGTCAGAAATAATCTATCAAATTGTACAATGGGAGTTTTTGATCTTGAAGTCTATCTCCTTCACTCTCTCTCTAAATCTTTCTCACTCTACTGGTTCTTCTCTGGGTCTTGACTCTTGAGTCAAAACCAAGAAATAAGTAAAATCCAGAAGAAAATCAGTGAGTGGATGGGCGAAATTGAGTCGTAAACATCGGATATATGTCCGCACATGTGCCCTATTTCTTACGTAGCAATTTTTAAAACCAACGGCTAGTAAGTCGCAGCCGTCCGATCATCAAGATTGAAGAGTCGCGTTGTTCCCTTGCAGGGGCTTTTAACGTGCTTTCAGAATTTTGATTTGATTATTCACATTAATACCCCTGGGTGACAGTCTCTGCAATGGGGCATGTTGCATTAAAAGTATGTTTTTCACTTTGATTCTATACTATTGAGATCAGCGAGTACATGAATCCAAATAAAAGGGAAAAACATGGGTGTCAGTTGAGTATCACGTGGCGATACCTAACTCACTTTCCGATAATTTTAAAAATTCAACAAATATTTTGAACAGTCTGGACCATTGATTACTGGTCAGTGGACTTAACCACCTATACCCATTGGACTTTTTGACTTTCTTATAAAAGTTGTCATCTCATATTCTCATTGTTTAAATTTAAAGCGGAGGAAGGGATCTACTGTATTTTTTTAAGGAAAAAAAAAAACGGAGCCCATGATCCATACTGTTGTATGCCACGGTTAATAGTAATCATAAGTATTTTCTTGCAAGAATCTTACTAGATTTTTCAATATAATCAAATGCTTGGCAAAGACATTTGAGGACTAGTGAGGGCCCATGCCCTCACCGGATTTTTTGTTTTGTTTATTTGCATTTGTAGAAAATATATTAGAAGTTTAATTAGCACATCACCTTTTTACAGAAAAAAAAAATAAAATAATGAGTGTTCTTCGAGTGCGACAACATAGTGTTATATTGTCATTCTCTTGCACATATTAGGAGAATGCCGATAACAAAAAGTGATGGAAAATGGTAATAAGACACTACATGGTGATGCCTCAAGACTACTAAAAAATTAATTAGTCATAAGCAAACCTCAATTCACTAAATTCTTGCCTCGAAACTATTACGTGTTTACGAAATTATAATTAATGTGAGTCAAGTGATACTCATTTTACATTCTCCGCTATTTCTTTCTCTTTTTAAGTCAATCAAAAACTCTTTTCTCCTTTGTGTTGAAGATAATGTGATAGTTAAGCACCATGAAATATGAATATATCTTGAAGAAAAGTGTAAATGAAAAATCAAAGTAGACTAGATTCTTAAAGAAGAGAGATTTTTTTGTTACACAACAAAAACGCTAGCGCCATCACTAGCCTAATTTTCTGGCTACACCACATAGAAGAACATAATTTTTCTCTTCATTTTCTTTTCTTTCACTTCACTTTCTCCCATTTTCACTTTCCAGCTTGCTTTCCTTCTAAAAAAAACAGACCCTAACCTATTTTTCAAAGGAAGAAGGCACAATTTTCACTTTACAAGCTACAGTAATTGTCCAATTCGTTTTCCCATTGATGGAGTAGGATTCTGCATTTCCATTGTATGCCTTCTTCTTTTTTCTTTACAAGCTATAATGCTAACCCAATGTGTTTTACCCTTGACTTTACATGCAAATGTAGCATAAAAACAGCAAAACTTTTAACCCCCTACATAGGAGCTCTGGTGGCACCAAATTTTCTTATTGACTAGATGAAACAGGAGGCTGATCTTGCTTTTGGATGCCTAAACTCTTCGAAGGTGGACCCACGATGCTCAATAATACCTGCGCCATGAAAGCTCACAGTTACTACCATTCACTCATTTGAAATGCCCGAAGAGGAAAGGGAAAATGCCACAACTGTTCATACAATCCTTTACGATTCGTTAGATTGGTGATTAGAGAGAAAGCAAGCTCATAACTTACCGGTAAAAATACTAGTCCATGCAAGAAACCAAGAAGAACCAACGCCAGGTACATTTGGAAGTAATAAACCTGTGACCGAAAAAAAATGGATTTAGATCACCAAAATAAAGGTTTATGATGAACGACATTTATTTTGAATGTGTAGAATCAGAGACCACAAAAACTTCCGTCCTTGAGAAGCAAAGAACAATCACTCCAACTAGCTTTGTGAGCGTAATTCCACTGCAAAAGCACATTAGGCAGATCAAATTGTTACTTGAAAGGTTGAACCACTTCATAACACAGGAAAATCTACACGCTTATGGTAACATGATGAAGAGTTTGACCTATAGGCTATCAATTTGTTGTTGATCACATCGTAAAAGATCAATTAAAACAGTTCTAATAGGGGGTTCCTAGAAACTTCAGTTTCTCCAAGGGATGTACGAAGGGAAGGTGGGGTGGTATAGAGTGATTGAATTCTCTCTGGGAGGATTTTTAGTGTCATTCTACCAATGTGAATATCCATGTATATCATTTTAAACAAGTGCATTTCGTCAAAAGTTACTGCCTGACGTTTTTTAATACTTGTTAATCCAAGTGGTGCAAAAGCCTCATTCCGATGGCAAAAATGCACAACAACTTGGTCACGGAGAAGAAGGCGAACCTAAAGACAGAAGCACCCATTGTACCCAAAGCTTCCTTTGTGCGCTGCTCTCTATCTCCACTGCTTACCTGCATGAAAATTGTATTGAGAACCATGCAACAGAGGAAGAATCCTCCTAAGTATAATTTAAAAGTAAAAACCCTCATATTCTAAAGAAAATCATAAAGAACTCCCAGTCATCAATTTAAAACTATAATCTTTGATAATTAAAACCCCTTCTTGCTAGGATACACATTAAAGCGCATATAAAATTAATAAGTAATCCTAAATTGATTATGAGTTTCCATAACTTAAAGAGAATTCAATTATTATCAGCTTGACATAGATGCCATTATTTATTGTTTTAGGGATCAAAAGAAGTCTACCATTTAATAGGTAGTCTTTCAAACAGCACTAAGTTTCAAGTTACCAGTTCTTTAGTTTTCTCTCGACGCTTGACAAACTAATGGCGCATAATTTAATCCGTTGCAACTCATAAGTCTTGAGAGAGAGAGAGAGAGAGAGAGAGAGAGAGAGAGAGAGAGAGAGAGAGAGAGAGAGATTTCCAACCTTCTCCAAGTAAAATATAACCAATATAAAATGTGAAGCAGAGGAAAACTGACCGAGAAAGCATGTGTTATATGCACACAGAACTCAACAGCAATGCCCACTGACATGACAAGGTTAACAACAGACACTGCATTCAGTTGGATATTCAGAATTGCCATCACACCCTGCATCACGTCATCTTGTAAATGGAGGAAAAAACTAGAACACAAGGGATGTATTTCTAAACAATTGGTCACACACACATAACTATTGATTTAGAAAGGTTTCACTAATTGCTATCAAGGAGGAATACATACCATCATATCGACAACAATCATTGCCAAAACGAGTAAGATGATTGCTGAGCTCCATAAACTACAGGTGAAATGTCAACAGAACAAAATTAGCAACATAACGGTCAGCATATTATTTAGGAAGCACAAACAAACATCAAAAGGGGAGAAAGAGATACTGACCTCCATGTAATAATCAAGCACACAACAAACACTGCACCTGTGAAATCATCAAATAGATTCAATGAATTCTTTTAAATATTAGTAGAACCATAGCTTGACCAGTAATTGCGCTCAGAGTTGTTAAATGAAAGATGTCAACCCAGAGCTATACGTGGCAATACCAAAGCTATGGCTAAGCGAAGCAGTCATTAGTTCAGTAAAAAGGGGCATACATTGCATCTTCCTTTCTTCTTCTTTTTTTTTCTCTCTCTCTCTCTCTCTCTCTCTACCCAAAAAGAAAAGAAAAAAGGCAGCATCTAGAAAATCAGCAAGCATTTAAAGTACATAGTTCAGGGCAAAAAAACCGCTTGAAAAAAAAAAGAGGAAGAAAATTAATGATTTAATTTTCAGTTCTACTACGAGCCAATAAATTCAAATAACGCAAATTCGAAGCAACAGCAGCAGAAACAATATTGAAGGTAAGAATCAGTAACAAAAGTGCTGCTTTCTTCATAAATACTTTGGGGTACAGAGAGTTCCTCAAAATTACTAACCAATAGCTATAGCAAGGTTGATCAATGCTGTCCTCCATATGTCAAGGTATTGCTCAAAAAAAATGTAGAAAACTGAGTAGGGGAAGATTTCGATCTGCATTGAAAAAGAAATGTTAGAAACCAATAGATAGCGGGCCAACATAAATACCTTTTGTGCTCGCTCCTAGATATATCATGCATGCACATAAACAAATGTCCGTGGTATAAATTAAAATTTCACTACAATTGAATTTGTGTAATACCTTTAAAGAACTAGAAACCCTGGAACTGAACTCTCGTGCCGCCCTCATCGAGTTGACAAAGTCAACCTAATATACGTAATAAGAACACCAAAAGTATTACAAATCAAGATAAAAAGCCACAAGAGTTAAGTTCTAAGTATCCAAATATGGATTCATACTTGCTTGCTGAGGGGTGTGTGATACGTTCGGAAAGAGGATGCCTGAATAACACCATCCTCATACCCTGACGACAGAATGCAAGTAACTAAGACTGAATTCGAATAATACATCAGAAATGCATAATTTATGGACTACAAAATCACAAACCAAAAGGCTTAATGAGTATACTAATTTGATACTGATAACCAGTAGTAAGTCACAGTTGGCTCTGAAGTACGTACTAAAACTTACTTACCTTGAAGTTCCACGCTATCTGTGTAAGCCCCATGGCCACCTTTTGCACAATCATTAGAAGGTAGAGCATCCAAGAACCATGGAAGCTTCTGCCTAAATTGAGCAGTAGATGGTCGATCATTGTTCAAATCGGAGTGAAGGAAACACTGAAAAACTCCACTACAGTTAGTTAAGAAAATCCTGATACACAGAGACGCTTTTTACTCCACAATTACTAATAAAAATAATATCAAAAAATGGAACCACAAAAGAGAGTGAAACTACCGTGGTACAATCTTTGCATACTCCATCAAGGCTGCAAGAACTATCACTGGATGAACAACAAGGAGGCTGAAAGAAAACTTATGTGCTTCAATAAAAAAAGGTATTCTAATGAAAACAGAAAGATAACAAAAATTACTAAGTATTGCAGTTACTTGCAAGTCAGCCACACATCAACAAAGGCAAACTGATGAGAAATTTGTGTTCCAAGAAAATATAAGTGTCCAAATAGGTAATGTTTATTCCAAGTCATTCCCCTATGATCTAGGCACATTCATCATTAAATAATACTCCTTCCATTCCTAAAAGTTGGTCCAGTATTCCATTTTAGGCTGTTCAAAAATGTCAATCCCTTTACAAAAATTAATGTACATTAATTGATAAATTTCCAATTTTACCTTCCTTCTATGATGTGACTAGAACCATTTAAATGCAAAGTGGTAATGATTATGGGCAAAATGGGAAAGACAAAAATGAGAAAGTGTAATGATTTTATGTCTTGAAAAAAAGTTGGAATCTCAAAGTGGCCCTGTGTAACCATGGTCTTCTTAAAACAGATTAGCCGCCTACCAAGGGTGTTGTAGGTTGAAGCCGGCGTCTGTCTCCCAGGATAAAACGGCTGGATCATGAACCTCAGAACACCTCCGATGAGCGCCTTGGCGAACTGAACTTTGTCTGTCTCTCTCCCACAAATCAGAACTCTCTATATGATAGTGCACTGTGAATACAAGTGTGTCTTTTTGGGATGGACAGAGTAGAAGCTAACATAAAATTTAGTAACTTCTAAAGTTTCTACAAATTTTCCTATGCTTTTTTCTATAAGACTGTAACCAAACCAAACCAAGCCTTATGTCCCAATCAATTGGGGTTGGCTACATGAATCCTTTTTCTCTATTGAGCTTTGTCAAATACTACTTCATCGCTTAAATCCAGTATACTTAGATCTTTGCGTACTACTGCATCTAAAGTCAATTTGGGTCTTCCCCTCCCTTGTGCGTTGCTACCCAAAGCTATCCTATCCACTCTCTTAACTACTGCATCCGCTGGCCTACGATAGACATGCCCAAACCACCTTAACCTATTTTCCCTTAACTTCTCCTCTATAGGTGCTACACCCACCATCTCGCGAATTGTTTCATTTCTAATCCTATCACGTCTAGTCTTACCACACATCCACCTTAACATTCTCATTTCCGCTACACTTATCTTATTCACTTGTTGCTTCTTAATAGGCCAACATTCTATCCCGTAAAGCATCGCTGGTCTTATGGCAATTCTATAAAATTTTCCTTTCAATTTTGTTGGTACCCTCTCGTCACACAGTACACTAGTAGCGCTTCTCCACTTAAGCCACCCCACTTGGATCCTATGCGTCACATCATCTGCAATCTCTCCATCTTGGCTAATAATAGAGCCTAAATACCTAAAATGGTCCCTCTTTGGTATCTCCTGATCTTGGATCATCACTCTTTCCTCATACTCACTTCTGGTATCACTAAACTTGCAGACCATATACTCAGTTTTACTCCTACTTATCCGAAAGCCCCTAGACTCTAATGCTTCCAGCCAAATTTCTAATTTAGTATTAACACCACTAGCCGTTTCATCTACAAGGGCAATATCATCTGCAAACAACATACACCATGGGATATCCTCCTGAATATTCCTAGTCAATTCATCCATAACTAATGCGAAAAGGTACGGGCTCAAGGCTGACCCTTGGTGCAATCCTACTGTGATGGGAAATTCACTTGTTTCTCCTATTGGTGATCTAATGGCAGTGACTGCACCTTCATACATGTCTTTGACCACGTCAATATAGCCTCTGGTCACTCCCTTCCTCTCCAGAACCCACCATATAATGTCTCTAGGCATCCTATCATAAGCCTTTTCCAGGTCTATAAAAATCATATGGAGATCCTTCTTCGTTGATCTATGTCTTTCTACCAATCTCCTTTCTAGGTAAATAGCTTCCATAGTTGATCTCCCAGGCATGAACTCAAACTGTTTCTCCGACACCGTAGTCACTATCTTCAATCGATGCTCAATAACTCTTTCCCACAACTTCATCGTATGACTCATCAACTTAATACTTCTATAGTTGTTGCAACTTTGAATATCCCCTTTATTCTTATAGATAGGTACTAAGGTGCTCCTCCTCCATTCGTCAGGCATCCTCCTAGATAAAATAATCTTGTTGAACAATTTTGTCAACCAAGTCACCCCCAAGTCACCTAGGCTTCTCCATACTTCAATGGGGATGCCATCAGGACCTAAGGCCTTACTCGGTTTCATCCTCTTCAAAACCTTGGCCACTTTGAACTTTTGTATCCTCCATAGAACTCCGTATTCTATTTTCTCGCTAGGGACAACAACTTCCTCCTCACCAAAGGTTCCTTCATGTTTCTCATTTAACAACTTCTTGAAATACATCTTCCATCTATCCTTGATCTCCTCATCTTTCATCAACAACTTCATGTTTTTTCTATAAGACTGTAGCATCAAGAATTTCCCCTATCAAAGTTCCAAGTTGAAACATGAGCCTAGTGATTCTCCACTCATTCCCAACTGATTTGAGTATGATGCTTTAACATGGTATAAGGGGTAGGCTTCATGAGGGTTTTGGTAAAGTTGTCTTCACAATAGTTTGTTCCTCCTTTGGTTCTGGCACAAGTGCAGCTTAGGACAACTTGAATTATGCAGCTAATGATATCTTTAACTATGATCTTTAATCTTTTGTCTAGCCAAGGGCAGCTCCTGGATTTTCATCCAGCGATGACAATAATATACCGTGTGCTAGCGACGAAAAGCTCTATCCAAGAATTACACTTTAACATGGTGATATATTGTAAGCAAAGGGAAAATGTACGTATAGATTTCATTGTTCAACAAAAGGACACTCAAACATGTAGGCCTTAGTATTGGACAATATCCCACGAGTCTTAATATGTTAAAAGCAATGAATTATACTATTCAACTACCCAAATTTCATTGGACTTTCACTTATTTCAACTCCGCAATGAGTGATCCAGTGCCAACATTACTAAAGAAAATTTAATAGGTGTAAAAAATAATATTTTCTAAGTACATTTTTGGAAACCAGGGGATCTGCTTTAACGCCCAAAATAAATGGTAAAGCTGCTCCAGTGTCTAGCTCTCCATGTGTGATCGGGGTTAGAGTTTTAGAGATTTCTCGTCATGGTATTATAATACTCGCCAAATAAACGAACTTTGTGTGTACCTCTCTCCACTCATTGTTAATTGGTTTGAGTTGGAATATTCTTAACACCTAACACATTCAACGCATTCCCTTACAAAGCAGTTCATAAAACGTGCCAGCTCAGAAACCACTGTGAGGATGTCTGCACATGTACATCAGTAAACAAAATGGCAAGGTAGAGTAGCATCAGCCGAGTTCTCACAGCATGGACCAGTATGATTCTCAATCTCATTCACTAGAAGCCAAAGCCTCACCAGACAACTGTATTTGAGTCCATTCACTGCTCACTCTACTGAAGCAGGGTAAGTTATTATTGATAGTCTATAGCTGGTGGGGAGACCATACACTGAACTGAAACCAGAACTCTTTCTTGTGACAAATAAGCAGCTACTACTTGAATGAATTCTTATTGGTGTTCAACACCAACTCTTTTATAAGTTCTTCTAAAACCATAGGGCAGGTGTTCCAAGCCTAAGCCGAGCGGCAATAACAAGAATAGATACTTTTAAGTTCCTAGAAATCAGAATTCAGAGTTAAATCAATAAGAAAAACAAATGAAACATCCACTTTTGGATTTATTTTCTACTATATTGGCACCTTAACTATAGCTTCGCGACCACTTGCCATGCAAGCCAAGAATGTAAGATATATAGCCAAAAATTAAAAAATAATAATAGGCTGAATAGTTATGGATTCAAAAGTCAAATAAGTTCAAAATAAAAAGTGGTCTGGATGTTCATGTCATAAACGAATGCAATAAAAGCAATAAACTATTGACCTGATCATCAGGGGGGCAATAACTTCCATTTGTGAACTTCCTACAGCAACCAAAAGCTTCTGGAGATATCCACACAAGAAAATCATCAAGCCATGAAGCAGCAGGTTTAGAAATGTAACTCGACTCTGGAATTAGAGATGCCCTTGAAATCTGCATAAGACAAAATTTCAGATAAAGAAAGCTCTAGCAGCAAGTGGAGGTAGAGTGAAAAGGAAAACCTTGGGATGACAGATATTTTGATGTATTAAACAACAAATACAAGAGTAAAAGGTGTCTAACTAAAGGAGAAGAGAAAGATGGCAGACAAGAATTTTCAATTACTTTAACTAAAGCCAATGATCCTAAATATTAGGACAAGGCTGACCATTGCACGCGTGCACACACACACTTGAAACTGCCATATCCACAAGGACTGCTTAAATCCTTGGAAATTATTTTGAATGATATGTTGCTTTATTCTGGTAAATATGAGCTTGATATTCGTTGTTTGTCTAATTTCCACACAGCTTAAGTTTGGAGGCTACTACTTCTTACATGGTGTCAAAAAACAAACGTTCTTTTTTAAAATCACAACGCCCCTTAGATAATACTGGATCGTGCAGATTTTGGTCACATCATGGAGTTCACTCTGCCCACATGAAAAGGGGGCATTTCCCCCTTCAAGTATGTTTAAGTTATACCATCTTTATTTATGGAAGGCAGTATGTTTAAGTTATACCATCTTTATTTATGGAAGGCTTGTAGAGCAGCCTATTGTACGTGCATCACATATGCTAATAATTGTTTAGATATGAATGCAAGTAACCCAACTACAATGAAGAGTGGTTGAAAAGATGAGAAAAACATGATGCTACAAAATACAAGTACATAATGTTTTCGCACAAAATTTATGGGAAACCATCTCAATACCACGTTGGTTCACCTTTGACTTCTACAATAAGTAATAGAAAGCATTCAAGAGAATTTTCACTTCTGTCATTCCAAGGTAGCCCTTCCCAAGATGCGGCATAGAAGTAACATTGCAAAGAAGGCCATTATTTGAATGGATGATGCTTCAGATCATGCGTAGATGCATGGTGAAAAGAGAGACATATATGAAGAAAAATTCTTGAGAAAAGAAGGGCTTCATCACCGCAAAAAAATAAATGATGTAATGGATTACCTCATTTAAAAGAGAGTCTGAATCACATTGGCTAATAGAGCACAACTGGTTGGTTTGTCTTGATTCTGAGCTGAGGAGGTAGAGCAACATCAGCATGAAAAACATATAGAATCAACTTCATATGTTGAATAGAAGGTAAAAATGTCAATCAATGAACCCCTTTCAAACATACATATGGCGATATATGTGCTACTTCACAAGTGTGTAATGTGCAATTGATTTCCACCTGTTGGTTCTTCACATCCGGACTCCCGGGAATAAGAAAAAATTGAATTTTTTTGTTTTGCAAATTATTTTTAGAAAATCCGAGTTGTCCAATGTGTTCAAAAGGTGTTTTCAAGGGTCCATGCGGATAATCTTCAAAAACAAATAACAGGAAGGGCTTGATCCAAGTAGTTTTCGCAAAAACTGTAAATATAATTTTTTTACAAAAACTGCTTGGATCAAGCCCTTCCCGGTATTATTTTTTGAAAATTTTCCGTATAGACCCTTGAAAACACCTTCTGAACACATTGGACGGATTGGATCGTCAAAAAATGCTCGGATCACGGAGGTCCAGAAGTCCGGAGGAGAAGTGGAACCTATATATGTGTGTGTGTGTGTGTGTGTGTGTGTGTGTGTGTGTGTGTGTGTGTAAACAAAGAGGCACAGATGGCAGTGGTACTTCAGGATGTGCATGTCTGCAACAATAAATACAAGCATACATACAATATTGAACAGGTTTTAATGTGACCCTTTCCTCAAAAATATAAAAAGCAATTAAAGGTATCTGATCAGATCCATAAAAGGAAATACTTGACAACATAGTACCTATAATTGTAGTTTTTCACAACAAAATATAGCGGTGGACCAATTCTGAGATACTCAGAAACATTGTTGAAATAACCCTGCAGGCAAAGGAATGCTACGATGAACACTCACTGTGATAGAATGACATGGCAGGCATATTCCATGAAACCATTAAGTATCGTAAGGTTAAACCTGAAGGTAAGAGTCTCGGGGAAGAACGATCTGTTGTTCCAAACCAGGTTCAATCCTTGTACACAAAGCCTTTCAGGAACAAGAAAAACTAAAAATTAACTAAAAAACGATTGAGGAACCATAAAAAAAAAGAAAAGAAAAGAAAAAGAAAGGGAGAATAATTGTTTAGTGATAGGAGCATAAATGGGCACACGCTCCTAAAGTTACACTTGTTATGTCCGTTAATTGTGTTATTTGGATTTGATACTTGTTTTCCTTATTTCAGGACTTAGAACACGCGTGTAACATTTACAGCTAAAGTAAAAAATGGCATATTCGGTGAAGTAAAATCATATTTTGTTGTTAGCTGGTTGGAGCCAAAGGAAATGGGTTTACAAGTGGACTAAGCTTGAGATTAATTAGGCTTTGGCAACAGGAAGATTGGTACTCACGAAATTGGATATTGCAAAGGAAAGACATTGGCCGATGAATTTTGGAAATTAAAATTACCCTAGACTTTGTTTTATAATAGGAAATCAAATTCCATCTACAGAAACTAAAGTTCAGCTAGTGGGACCAAACAATAAAGGCAATGTCTTGGCCAAGATGTAACTGTTTGAGGATCGTTAGTGGGCCCACAAGAGATTTTTGCTTTACATAGATTGGTCAGTGGGTATAAAAAGGAGATTCCCACACATCAGACTATGATGGGCGGCAATGGCCACAGCAACAATGGCACAAAACAAGAAACGAAGATCAATTCCACGCCATGATTGGCTAATCCCTACCGGGGTAATGAGGATATATATGATTGTATGGATTTTGGGGCTTTTCATTAGACATTAGTTGTGCTGCTTGTGCAACTTTGGATGATTTGTCATTTTCAATGGAAGTTTTGATTGTTTTATTTTCATATCGTGTTTGTACTCATGATATCAAACACCGTTGTGCAACCATTTTCAATGCTTCAAGATAGGGTGTGAGACAGACTATATTTAGTAAGACTGGTCAGGCCACCGGTTAAGTTTGGTGAGACGATCTGTGCTGTGTTGAGGTAGTCTTTATGGAGTGCGAGTCTTGAGAATGTTTTTGAGATTATTGATAGGGATCGCTCTCTTAATGGTGGTGTGTTTATATGTTGAATGTGAACCCTAGATTTCCTAGCAATCATGTTACAAAGGGAGGTTGAATTGAAACCCCAGTCCCATCTCTCTCCTGTTTTCAAACCCTTTTATTGCTTTTCTAGTTAATTTTAGTTTAATCATTCAAATCCCGGTTTCTCTCCGAATTAAATTAGAAATTAATTGGATCTACAACAATTTAGCTTTTTATTCTCTATGGACGATCTCGGACTTAACTACTGTTCTATAGAATAATTGTTAATTTCGTGTTTTATAAATTATATTTTTGGTACGAAAAGGACCTATTGTTTAGGCAGGGGAAAGATTTAAAAATAGGACTCCCGCGTGTTGCTTGAAAAAATAAAGTCGGTCACACACCTTGAATGTAACAGCCAGACCCCAAGTGTACTAGGTAAGTTTTAGACCTCTTTTAATTCATATCCAGATCATGTTCTTGTAAAGACATCAAATTATAGCCATAGGAACTAGAGATTGGGTAGATTTAGTAAAAACTAGAGATACA